>BPTQ01000007.1:123502130-124160969 GCA_019973895.1 Chrysanthemum seticuspe
TGTGTATAAGAGACAGGTATATATTTGTCGTTTCAAATCCGTTTTGTACGTATAATATGTCCTTAGCTTCGTATCGAAGTAAACTAATATATTTTTGATATGTCGAAATAATTTGTGAAGCTTAAGGCTCGTTTTTGACCCGAAAATACTAAAAACAGCAAAGCTGAATTTTCTGAAAAGTGTTTAATTCGTCGTCAAACTTTAAAAATTCACCACGGCTTCGTTATAACTCCGTTTTTATCCGTTCAAAAGGCCACGGATTCGTTTTAAAGTATATTTTCTAAATATCAAGGCCAAAATGTCGTACCATCAGTAGGTTTTTCCAGAAATCCGAATTAAGGACAGAACACCAAAATATAGTTATCGAAAATAGTTTTTCTCGGACAAAACCTATTCTAATCCCTTCAAATCAACTCCAAAGCTAATCTAATCCTACCATACACCTTCTTAGGGTGTCATGGGTTCCTAATCACCATCAAGACCAAAGAATACCATGGGAATATTTATAGGATGACCAATATGTATATATAACTCTAAAATCATAAAATAAATGGTATAAATCACATAACATGCATATAAGCTCCAAAAATGAAAAGAAACATATGAAAATGATAAGGAAACTTGAAAATGATAAAAACATGCTTACAAGTGATAGTGATGAGGTGATAAGAACCAAGGTTACCTAAATACTCTAGATTTTTATTTCAAAATCTTAGAAAGAGTATTAACTAGATTGTTTAAACTCTAGAGCTTGAAATTTTTTTGTGATGATCCCTTTGTACACCTTCAAGAACCGGTTATGGAGATAAGAAACAAGAGAGAAGAAAAGTTTTGACTTGATAATAATGTAGTGAATGAGTGAAATGAGGTGAATGATTGAAAAGTGAATGAAGTAACTTTGTGTACCATTCAAGATATGTAAGAATTTCTTACCAACTATATCAAATGCAATCCCCTAAGGACCGGATGTTTGGGGTTGTTGTCAACCAAATATCTTTTTTTTTTTTTTTTTTAATTGTATTATGTAATTACTTGTAGCAATTTGTAAGAAAGTGTAAGTACTATGTAGGAAAATGTAACTTGTAAAGGTAATTGGTAGATTTTTGGTACAAGTAAGTTTTTAATAGATCAAAATAGAATGTAATGAGATCATAAAAATTATAAACATACATTCCTTGTAAAGATTGAGTGATAAAATAATTATCGTATAATTTTTAAGAAAAACGACGTAATAATTAAACGTTAACGATTTAAGTACCAAATAAATTTGAAACACTAGGAAAACTAAAAATATAGTTTTTATGAACTAAATATAAGTTTAAAAATACTTCGGGATCATTTTTGAAAGTAACGGGTTAAATAATCAAAATAAAAACTCACGCGATAAAAATTATTAAATAAAAATTACGCGTTGAAGGGTGAAATGAAATGTCGTGAATGTACTAATGAGATGCACATGATGTCAATGAAGTGTAGACTAATCATAGTCCATATAAAATGTACGTGATGACATGATCATGAATTCGCCGCTAAACCTCCAAGGTTACGCGAATTTGAAACAAGTAAACCAAGTTTACTAAAAATGTTGAAATAATGAGACATGAACTGTGTCGAGAAATGACCTGAAAGTACGGGTCGTCACATAGAAGGTAAGTGGAAGCTACCTTTTGGACCCAAGCAAGTGAAGTTGGAAGCCCCATGTGTCTTCTCTTGTTTTGATATAATCTCGTTTTCATGGTTGTAGTCTTTTGTGGTCTTTCTTCATGTCTTGTCATGGTCTAAGTATGTGAAATTATTGGGAAGTGAAACTTGAGCATGGTATATGGTTTGAGTCAACATTAAATGGGCATTTGGCATAAGCCCGTTCTTACCCATTTTTGTAGTGCCATGGGTTAAGTAACTTTATACATGTCATTGACCTAATATAATGAATGTGTAAGTTGACGGATAAGAGTTTTGCATGAGTACTTAGTGGATTTCACACTATGGGCTGAATGGGTCTGTTAATACAAATAAGCCGTAAAAACGTTTATTTATATTTTACGATCTTCTAATGTTTTGTCGATAACAAACGTAAAATCATTTTAACGATACAAATAAAATACGTAAATGGTTTGAACTAATAGTTTCTAACATATTCACATTTTCACATAAAACATTAAAACAAGTATAAGTGATTTTATGATTTAATATTACATATGTACAACAACTAGTGTTTACATATTTGGGTAAAATATACACATAACTAGTATGTAGTATATTGGGTAATATAAATGGGTAGAAACTTAAGTATCATAACCCATTGGGCAAATACATTGAATGTAGTTGGGTACAACCCAAAGCCCATGACCCATGGATCTTGACCCATAACCCATTGCATGACATCATGCTTATATCATACATGGATAATATCCATAACCCATGGTATTGGCCCATACCCAATGTCTAGATACATTGAACCCTTGGTGAGCACTCAAGAGATACATTGTATCTAGCTAAAGACCCATGGATCAACCCATGACCCATGACCCATAACCAAAATACCCATGGGCAAATAGGAGCGTTCCACGGATCTCTGGCTTTGTGCTAGCCGGATCCCAAGTGGAAGGGATCCGTGGGATCCGGGGAATAGTAGAGAATTTTCTCTATAAATAGAGAGCCATTTCTTCCTTTCTATTCATCACTTTACACACATACTTCCCCAAGTATTCTAACCCTCTAACTTCAGATCTAAGTGATCTATGTAGTTTGTCTTTTGTTTTTGTGTGATCTTCTAGGTTCCTCTTAAAGGCAAGATCACCACTTCTTGAAGACGAGCAAGCTCAAGTCCATGAGTTGCCATGCTTCGTCATCATCAAGACAACTAAGGTTCTCTTGTTTATAGTTCTTACTTTCTCCATAGATGTTGGGTTGAAGGCATTAGTGAAGAATGCCGAAAGTGTCAAGATGAAAGCATTAGTGAAAGATGCCGATCATCCGTGTCAAAGCATTAGTGAAGAATGCTAAAGGTGTCAAGACGAAGGCATTAGTGAAGGGTGCCAAGCGTTGTGTCTAAGGCATTAGTGAAGGATGCCGAAGAATCAAATCGAGTCGCATTTGGGAAGAATGCCTAGGTCGTATAATCGATGAGGTGCATCGTTATACACATAAGTAATTGTTTATTTCCAAGGATGGTGATATCATTGATGGTATTGTAACAAGGAGTGGATCTCCTTGATATTAGGTGTTGTGTTGTGAAGGGTAGTAGTTCCTCCATAGTAATGGAACTAGGTGCTTAGCCTAGTACCTAATAAAGGGTAGGCGACGTTGTGATAGGATTAGTTCTCCTTGGTGTGAAAGAACTCGGTGGTTAGCCTAGCACCGTATAAAGGGTAGGCGACGTTGTGTTAGGTTTGGTTCACCTTGGAGTGAAAGAACCCGGTGGTTAGCCTAACACCGAAAAAAGGGTAGGCGACGTTGTGAAGGCTTCTCCGCCATAAGGAGTTGGTGTAGTGTTTACGAACTCTCGAGTAGATGACTCGGGGAGTGGAGTAGGGCAAGGAAGGTGTCCTTGTAGCCGAACCACTATAAATACTTGTGTCGTGGTGATGTGCTTCTTACTCTTTATCTTTCATTACACGTTTATATATCTATCTATCAACGTCCAACATAAACAACCAAATAGATTGACATAAGTCGATCTAAATATTTAAAAGGAAGTTTTAAATTGGTAAAACTATTCAACCCCCCCTTCTAGTTTTCCACAATTGGTATCAGAGCTTCGTTACCAAGTTTTTTTTGTATATTGTACTTTGAAAACTTGATACGATCCGTGTATGTTTGAAAACTACAAAGAAGGGAATTTCTTAAAACAAAAAGTCATGTTTTTAGAAATCATCATATGTTGGATAGTGATAGATCATTCTAACATTTTCCTTTGAGAAGTCTTCATACTAGGATTTGGGTATCTTAGAAGATCATGAAGTATTTCGCGTCTATGGTTTCTAAAACCATAAAAAGGGAATATAGCAAAGGATTGGGGTATCTTAGAAGATCATGAAGTATTTCGCGTATATGGTTTCTAAAACCATAAAAAAGGGATATAGCAAAGGTATGTTTTCTTAGTTACATTTTTTTTCAAAAACGTGCTAAATTGCTTGTGGACAAAATGGTGATATATGCTTCTATCTTATAATAAGCATAATATGAAAAGTGTTTTAGTGATTTTTTTTTTTGAAGTTTTGTTGTTAGATATCTTGTTAATCAAGCTTGAATAAAGGTAAAAATGGGTAATATAACTTCACTAAAAAGTCTACAAAGACTAAACCTTTTCGTCGGGTCAAAACGTACATTTTTGTAATTCTGTGTCAGATCCACGGATCCCTCAGGTTACACTGGACGGATCCCTCAAGCAAGGGATCCGTGGTACAGAAGACAATTTTTGTCTGAATTTCAAAAATTCATAACTTTTTAACCGTAAGTCGTTAGAAGTCGTGCCACCTATCGTTTTAAAGGTATTTGAGTCTACTTTCATTTAAAAATGATTTCATAAACTGATTCAAAATAATAATTTACAGAATCATTGATTTATAATAGAAAGTTATTTTTCGGTCATAACTTTTGCACAAACTTTTGATCTAATTGGAGACAGATGTTTTCGCTTTTGAATAACAATGTGTCCTATATTGAAATTAAGGTTTTGATCATATTTATAAATATAAAAGAAACTAATCAAGCTTGGTATACATGTTTATATTTAACACAAAGCGATGAAAAGAACTTTCGTATGCTATGCTAAATAATAAATTATCTTCTTTGCATTACTTGATTATTTGATTATCTCAAATAGCTTTTGTGCTTGTTTGATTGAATAGCATATGTGGTTTCCTTACCTTGCTATTCATTCTCTTGTTTGTCGGTTTAGTAATTTTCTACTTATCAATGTGCTACTTGAAGGAGTGTTTGGGATAACATCTAGTTGTGTCAAAAATGTTAGTTTTATTAGTTGAAAAATGTTTAAAACATATAACACACCAAATGGCTTTTTGATTGAGTTTGTCATGTGTGCAACATAAATGTTTTATGTGCTTATATGATATCTTGATTTCATATTTTCTTGTATCGTTTTCTAAAAACAACAAGAATGTACATCGGATCATAGCCTACACTTGTGTTGATGATGTACTCTCCCGTTTTCCTTTTCATGATCGCTCTCCAAGCTTCATAGTAGGATTGACAACTTGATTATTTCATCCGATATACTCAAGTAAATTATTTTGCAACACAAATATAATTGTTCATATCCGAAAGTCCAAACTCTAGCTTTCCAACAACATATGTTGAACTAGCTCATCCAACCATTTTTTTTGTTCACCATATGGACAACTTTTAATTATTTCTTTTTACACCTTCGTCACCTTAGTTGTTTCAAGTATAATATTAATAAAAACGAAGAAAAGTATCATCATTGTTACTCTTCGATAGGCCATTGTAGGAATATAAATTTTCCTAACTTGAGAATGAATACTGGAGAACTTATTGCACTAGAAACTCAATTTGACCTAACGGTTGAATTGTTTCCTTGATGGAAGTTGGGTATGTGGAATCACCCGTAAAAAGGGTCGTGTTTAGCCGTAATTGAGCACCGCTAGTAATAGTCTCATATTCATTCTCTCACTTGAGAAATCTGTACTCCTATGTTTTCCTAAAGTAAGTTTACAATGGAAATACTTTGCGTTGTCTTAGGATTACTAATCAAACAAGCTGTAAAATTGATTTTTCTTTTAGTTAATCACAACCACCTTCCTCATCAAGCGATTATCTTGCCTTGATCGAGAAGAGCTACATGACTTCACGGATGAAGTTCATTGTATGCTAATCACCATCCGTAATGACTATACATAGCTCATTGCTTCCGTTGACCAAAACAGCAACTCCTGATGAAGTATAGGATTTTCTTGAACTAGCACCTCACAACTCTATTGTCGTGAATACTATCAATTACTCTTTTCTTTCTTGACATATACCTTGCACGCCATTGTTAAATACAAACGATTTACTAAACTAGATCGTAAATATGTTTTGAGTTTCTTGAATAGTGCTTGTTAAGTTTGATAAACCTCTTTGTTATTTGTGAGATCGATCTCATTTGATATATTAGTGTTAGAACCACTTAAACTTGAAATATGATGCATTGTCAAAGTCATTGCATACCTTTTGTAAAGGTTCTGCTTAGCAGATAGACGGATCCCAAAATTTGTGCTTGACGGATTCCTACTCTTAAGGAACCGTGGGATCCGGCAAACAAAAAATGCAATTGCAATCATTGTATTTCAATCATGTCCTTAGAACACCTCACACTAAGCTAAACGTAGTGTCTTAAGGCAAATTAAGTTCTTATCAAGTTAAGTAGATCCTTTCCTACTCAACTCACCTAGATCATACTCAAAACGCTTGTAGATCCATCGTTTTCACTTAAACCCATTACTCTTCCGCTCTCTAGATCACTCATCATTCTCACATGATCCCTCACATCTAGCTTTAGAAATATTTCGATTATGGCAAAATTGATCATAAATCATCCTTACCTCAAAATTGATCAAAGTTGATCAAATTCTAGTTTTCCCATCTCAAAGCCTTTAGGATATTTTCAAAAACACTATCCTTAGTCACAACCTGATCTCTAAGATTATTTAGCTTCAATTGACACTCTCATCTTTGGTGTCATCCTTGCTCTTCCATTGGTACTCATGAAAGTTCCAAATCCTTCCCTAAAAACAATCATTTGCTACATCACTCATTACCCTCAAGTATTTAAGCACCCCTTCATTTAAGACACTTAGGAGGACTGAAACACTCAAGATGATATAGATCTTAGATCTTAGAAACATCATTTCCACTCTTTCATAGCTGCTGAGAGCCGGATCCCTAGGATTAGCCTAGACGGATCCCCTTGAGGAGGGAACCGTGGGATCCGGATGACAATTTATGTCAACTCTTGCTCGAACAATCATTTCAAGCTCATCTTGCTAACTTGAACACTCCACCTCATCCTAATTAAATCTCTGAGGTTGACTCTTGTGCATGCTAATCATCACATTCCAAAGGATATTAGAGACTTAAGTCTTGAATGCACTTGCTAAACCCTTCCCTTTATAAGTCATCTTGCTAGAATCCCTTAGTCATCAAACACAACATAATTCTCAGCATTTAAAAACCTTTTCCTTAGTCATTTCATCATGAGGAAAGCTCCTAGTGCTAACTCATCCAGCCAAGAACCACCCAAGAAACTTGCTCGTGTTGTACACGAAATTTCCTCAACCGAATCATCTCCGGTTAAACCCACAAATGGTAGGACTTCCCATCCACCGAATCATCATCCGTAAGAGATAATAGTGCTAGAATCTCACCTCAACAAACCCAATCAAAAATTGTCAAGAGAACCGCAATAATTAGCATTAAACCTCTTAGGTTAGAAAAGGGATCATCGAGCTCTAAACCAAACGTACCTAGTTCTAGCAAAACGTCTAAACCTTCATTCCTAGAGCATGGACTACACTCCTTTACCGAGCCTCTCTATATTCATTAGAGCATTCACCACCGAGAACTTCCCATTCACCAACCTTCTCGTTAAAATAGGAACCACCTACATCACCAACTAGTCCATCGTTGGAAACAAGGAACCACCAAGGACTTGATCATATGGAGGAATTTCCATTACCACCACTCTCATTCCTAGTAGAACCTCATCCTAAATTACTCAATGTACCTCCACCATCATTTGTAGAACCCCCTCAAAACATCCTGTTCCTAATCAAGACAATAATTGCTCTAATTGTCTATTCACCCAAGGACTTGTTCAAGAAGTACGAAATGAGTTGCATTTCATGTTTAATTATCTTCTTGAAAGATTGGACCAAATCAACAAGTCTAATCATCCCTAGACTCAAGCACATTGTTGCTTCTTAAGCTTTGGTCACTTATTAGTATTAGTAGAATATGGCTAAATCATTCTCTTAGTTTTTAGAGATTTGTTGATCATCTCTTATGTTTTATTGAATGATAGTTTACTTGCCATATTGCATTGAGTATATGTTTGTTGGTTGAATACATATCTCATTTTGATGTTAACATTACTTGTTACATCACCATTGCTGAATTTAATCAGTAGCTATACGGATCCCTCAAAATTGCCTAGACGAATCCCTACTAGGAGGGAACCGTGGGATCCGTGAGACAGAAAACTATTTTTCTACTAACTTGGATCACATATGCAGGAAATTGTGCATTATACTTGTTTTCTAACCTTTGTTTTGTAGTTATTCAATCTACACTTGAAGCCTTTTGACACCCTAAAGCTAGGGGAGCTTTGTGTCAAAACAATACATTGCAAATTACTTGCAATATTAGGATTACATTTCTAGACATCCCTTTGCAAAATTGCAATCATCAAGGGGGGAGCACATTCGTCACTTAGACGAAATCTTTTGCAAACTTAGTTGCAAACAAACTAGATTAGTATTACTTTCTTGACGCCCTTACCTAGAGATGGACTCGTCTAGGGGGAGTAAAAACGAGATCCTTTCCCGTTACTTGCTCTCTACCTCTTTTTATTTCTTTCACATGTTTTTCTTAAAAACAATGTGTTGCTTTCTTTCAAGGCTCTTTTTGTTTCGACAAAAAGGGGGAGAAGAAAGTAAAAACTACAAATTCAAACTTTTACGAATTTTAGCTTTTCCTTAAAATAATTTTATGTTTTGTCATCAACAAAAAGGGGGGAGATTGTTAATACAAATAAGCCGTAAAAACGTTTATTTATATTTTACGATCTTCTAATGTTTTGTCGATAACAAACGTAAAATCATTTTAACGAAACAAATAAAATACGTAAATGGTTTGAACTAATAGTTTCTAACATATTCACATTTTCACATAAAACACTAAAACAAGTATAAGTGATTTTATGATTTAATATTACATATGTACAACAACTAGTGTTTACATATTTGGGTAAAATATACACATAACTAGTATGTAGTATATTGGGTAATATAAATGGGTAGAAACTTAAGTATCATAACGCATTGGGCAAATACATTGAATGTAGTTGGGTACAACCCAAAGCCCATGACCTATGGATCTTGACCCATAACCCATTGCATGACATCATGCTTATATCATACATGGATAATATCCATAACCCATGGTATTGACCCATACCCAATGTCTAGATACATTGTACCCTTGGTGAGCACTCAAGAGATACAATGTATCTAGCTAAAGACCCATGGATCAACCCATGACCCATGACCCATAACCAAAATACCCATGGGCAAAGAGGAGCGTTCCACGGATCCCTGGCTTTGTGCTAGCCGGATCCCAAGTGGAAGGGATCCGTGGGATCCGGGGAACAGTAGAGAATTTTCTCTATAAACAGAGAGCCATTTCTTCCTTTCTATTCATCACTTTACACACATACTTCCCCAAGTATTCTAACCCTCTAACTTCAGATCTAAGTGATCTATGTAGTTTGTCTTTTGTTTTTGTGTGATCTTCTAGGTTCCTCTTAAAGGCAAGATCACCACTTCTTGAAGACGAGCAAGCTCAAGTCCATGAGTTGCCATGCTTCATCATCATCAAGACAACTAAGGTTCTCTTGTTGATAGTTCTTACTTTCTCCATAGATGTTGGGTTGAAGGCATTAGTGAAGAATGCCGAAAGTGTCAAGATGAAAGAATTAGTGAAAGATGCCGATCATCCGTGTCAAAGCATTAGTGAAGAATGCTAAAGGTGTCAAGACAAAGGCATTAGTGAAGGGTGCCAAGCGTTGTCTCTAAGGCATTAGTGAAGGATGCCGAAGAATCAAATCGAGTCGCATTTAGGAAGAATGCCTAGGTCGTATAATCGATGAGGTGCATTGTTATACACATAAGTAATTGTTTATTTCCAGGGATGGTGATATCCTTGATGGTATTGTAACAAGGAGTGGATCTCCTTGATATTAGGTGTTGTGTTGTGAAGGGTAGTAGTTCCTCCATAGTAATGGAACTAGGTGCTTAGCCTAGTACCTAATAAAGGGTAGGCAACGTTGTGATAGGATTAGTTCTCCTTGGTGTGAAATAACTCGGTGGTTAGCCTAGCACCGAAAAAAGGGTAGGCGACGTCGTGAAGGCTTCTCCGCCATAAGGAGTTGGTGTAGTGTTTACGAACTCTCGAGTAGGTAACTCGGGGAGTAGAGGAGGCAAGGAAGGTGTCCTTGTAGCCGAACCACTATAAATACTTGTGTCGTGGTGATGTGCTTCTTACTCTTTATCTTTCATTACACGTTTATATATCTATCTATCAACGTCCAACATAAACAACCAAATAGATTGACATAAGTCGATCTAAATATTTAAAAGGAAGTTTTAAATTGGTAAAACTATTCAACCCCCACTTCTAGTTTTCCACAGGGTCAATGTGGACTTTTTTCTCAATTTTAAAAGTCGTGTCTATGGTTGATGTATATGTCAAAGCTTTGTGCTTTTATGAGGTCAATGATGTACTACTGAATTCTGGAAAGTTTGATGTAAAACGGAAGTACTATGAGTTGTATGCAAGAAAAATGGGTCAAAACACAAAGAAAAGGCCTACAGCCCTTCCAACCGGCGGCTGGAACACCAACTGGGGCGGTTGGAACTTTCTGTGGAGGTCAGAAGCCACCAACCGGCGGTTGGGGTGTATTTTCAGATTTCGTCGATTTTCTAAATTTCATATCTTTTAAACCGTAAGTCGTCACGGGTCGTGACACTCTTCATTTCGAAGGTAATTGAGTCTAGTTTTATTTAAAAATACTTTCAAGGGCTAAATGTTCATAGATTTTTGTCAATGGTCAAAAGAGTAACAAAGTGTCCTTTAAAGTCAAGTCGTTTCTGCGTAAAAGTTCAAATTTTTTGGTCAATCGGTCACGGGGTGTAACACATATATATCTAATCTAAAACTAAAAGTTATCATATATGTCAAATTATCCAATATATATCTAATCTAAAACTAAAAGTTATCATATATGTCAAATTATCCAATTTATATATAATTAAAACCTTAATATCATTTGATTTTAAAATAACCATTATACTATTATTTCTCTCTTCATTATAATCACACATAGGGGTGGTAGTCAGGTAAGGTTGGTCGGGTTCGGGTCAGGTCAATTCCGGGTCAAGCTAAAAAAAGTACCCGAACCCGACTAACCCGACCCCACTAACACCCCTATATGTGATTATAATGAAAAGAGAAACAATGGTATAGTGGTCATTTAAAAATCAATTGATATTTAATATGTATTTTAAGGTTATAATTATATATAAATTGGATATTTGGACATATATGATAATTCTAAGTTTTAGATTGAATATATATGTAATTTTTAAGTTAGGTTAGATATATATAGAATTTTAAATTTTAGATTGGATATATTTGTAATTTTTAAGTTAGGTTGGATATATATGTAATTTTGAAGCAAAAGAGGAATATATATGAAATTCTCCCTAAAATTATAAAGATGTTTAAGAATTAGGACATCTTCATGTCACATAGATATAAAATAAATGTCCACTATGATTGAAATAAAAAAAAATATATTCATCAATTTTAAATCTTTTCATAAAACCATGATATTGGATGTCCTAAAAACTTTGCAGTTATGTTACGCGTGCTCAAGTGTGCGTATACCATGTTGCTTGACCTTATGATAAGTTTTAACATCTCCGCCTATGACAGAGGACTTTTTTCCTCCCGCAAGATAGTTTTTGTTAGTCGTGTATGTCATAAGCCCTAGAGGTTTTTGTATGGGCTAGAGCCCAAATAGTATTTGATAGGGTTTATGCATTATATATATGGATATTCGGTATTTAATGAAATATATGAAACATTAAAAACCTTCATGGAATCAAGAGCAAAAACCCTAAAACACTTTCTGCTGCTATCTTTAGTATTCTAGGTCGATCATTAGTTCTCTATAACCAATCGACACTTTTTTTTTTTCTGGTTTCAAGTCGATCGTTAGTGGTATATCACCCCAGAACGCTAAAAGGTGAGGGAACCAGAGTTCTCTTTCTAAAAAATAAAAATAAATGATTATAAGGAACCAACGAGGTATATCACCAGTCGACAGTTTAGTGTTTTTATGGTTAACAGTCGATCGTTGGTTTAACTTATAATCAGTTGACTTGTTAGTGTTTATTTATGTCGATCGTTGGTTTGATTTATAGCCAATCGACTTGTTGGTTTTTTTTTCCTTTGTTTCTGTTCGATTGCATGCAATACATTTTACTAACCTTCTCTTATTCGACCTAAACTCACGTACACTTCATTACCACAAACCCTAAATTCATAAACAATGGCTGGTGATCCTCCACCTCCTCAACCGATCATCATACTCTCTGACAAACTAACAACCATCACAAATCTCACCATCTCACCAACCATTATTGATGTGACATTTTATAAACTTTTTTAAATATAATAATGTATATTTTAATAAACATCCCAAGCTTCATACTCCTTTGTCTTCTGCTACGCTTGTCTACTGTGACAATGTCAGTGTTTTCTGTTTTTCTTCTAATCCGGTTCAGCATCAATGTACGAAGCACATAGAGATTGATATTCATTTTGTTCGGGATTTGATTGCTGCAGGTCAAGTTAGAGTTCTTCACATTCCATCACATTATCAGTACATGGATATTTTCACTAAAGGCTTACCTTCCACTTTATTTGAAGAATTTCTAACCAGTTTGAGTGTCCGGTGTCCTCCCGCTCAAACTGCGGGGGAGTGTTAGTCATATATGTCACAAATCCAAGAGGTTTTAGTATGGGCCATATCCCAAGTAGTATTTGATAGGGTTTATGTATTATATATATGGATGTTCAGTATTCAATGAAAGATACGAAACATTACAAACCTTCAGTTTTTACTTGCTTACTTGTACTAGTAAGGGCAACATCTTTAACGCATCCGTTGTTCAATCATATGTTGTTGATGGTCTTGTTGTCGGAGATATGGTTACCATTCTCCGATGTGTATATACAAAAGTGCACACCCAAAGGTTAATGGTGAGGATGAGGAGTTGGTGCCCACGCTTCCTGACGGGTAAAGAAAAAATACATTTACACACACACACACACAAAAAGCGAGAACAGCGAGAACCAATCTAAGCCATCTATTTTTTGATCAACGGTTGTAACAGGTTAAGGCATAATGGTAATTAAATTGTAATATATTGGTTTTCATAAACACATAATAAACACTAGTATGGATCGAATGAGATAGAGTTTTAGAGAGAGAAAGTAGAAGATGGGAGCCTTTCTAGAGAGAGAAAGTAAAAAAAAAGAAAGAAGGTTAGATTGAGTGAAAGGTCCAACCCTCTACCTTGGGAGGTAGAGGGTATTTATAGTTACATATTACACGTCCTCCTTCGGACTGTGGATCAGGCGTACAGTGGGTAAAGACCCGTCCTTCCTCCACGGTGTTGCTCTAAACTAATAACTAACTAGCTAACTAACTGAATAACTACTAAATAACGTAAAGTCTACGAGCTAAGATATGCTAAACAATAACTGGGGTGACCGACACTTCCTTATGGAATTTCCAATTCCTAACAATCGTGTATTGCTTAGAAGAAAGAGTTTTGCAATACGACGAAGGTTTTATGAGAAAGATCAATTTTCAATCAAAAATACTTTTTGTATTTGAAAAAGAATACACATTCGATGTGCTAGAGAAAAGAAGAGATTTACACATCGAACGGTTTTTCCAAAAGTATTTTTTCAATCAGAGATACTTTTTGTGTTTGAAATATGAATACACATTCGATGTGCTAGAGAAAAGAAGATTTGCACATCGAACGGTTTTTCCAAAAGTATTCGTCAATTCATTTCCTGGACCAAGGTTGATTCAAGAATGAATCGCCCCATCGTTTCTATCCAGTTGTCACAAGTTTGATCTTTTGGAAAGATCTCACATGTAACCAACCAAGAGCTTGTTTGATGTTGGCTCTAGAAGGATTTCCATCTTCATTGTGAATATTTTCATATCACTAAGATGTTCTGGCAATACCACAAGGATAATGCGTAGGACTCTTAATATATACTTACTTTCCACATTGTGTGAAACAGCAAGTCTTCATTAATTTGTGTCCTAATGAGATATTGTGGATGATCTCTTGGCTCTAGACTCAATAGTGCACATTTGGTTCCTATGCCGGAGACTAGGGAGAGGGTCTCCTTCTTCAATATCAACAATATCTAAGAGAAAGTCGATAGATAATGTAGGTTCCCTGTGAGAATGAAACAAGTCCTTTTAAGAGGAACTTGAGTAGCTTGGGAAGTTGTAGTGCAGTGCGTCACTGGGTCCATGACGTTTTGTCTTCAATAGCGGTGTTACCTTAGTAACCACCAGTAGCATATGTATTGAACCCGGTTCTGCCCTATGGTTGAAATAATGGAGGGCTATTTATTTTCACCCTTTTCACATTCATTTCTTTTTCATTCTTCAACCCCTTCAGTGCTTACCGAGACTTCATAACTAGAACCTTGTTGGGTTTATTCCAGTTCTAGCTCTGTCTCAGTCCGCACTCTTCCTATTTCTCACTTTTCTCCTTTTTTCATCATACCTAAGGACTTCTACACTATCTAGTGGATTGTCCCTGGGTAGATCCCTCTGGCTCTGGCGGGATCGTGGAAACGAATACCTAACCTAACCATCCTTATATCTGCATACATAAAGTAAATTTGGTCGGTCTTTTTGGTATTGTTCTTCTGCCATTGGAACCAATTGAAAACCATTTGGAAATCAATCCAGGTACTTGTGATATATTATCAAAGAATTTTGTACCTGGATTGTTTTTGATATTTTAGAAAAAGTTCCCCCTCAACATGTGCATCGTATATTTGAAATCGTTCTGGCACATGGAGGTAAGAGGAAGAATTCACTTCTTTGATTAACATTTTCTAAAAATATCTACATCACTTTCCGGATCAAAATTAGTATTTTTCATACTTAGTTAAAGATATTTTTGGGAAAGGATGTGGTTTTCAAAAAATTGCTCCCCCTCAATATGTGCATCGAGATTCGAAAGTGTTTTGCACATATTAGGGAAAACCTGCACTTTGAAACAAATCAATCACGTTTCAATCCTTTTTGGTTTGATATAGATGCTCCCCCTTAACATGTGCATGGAAAATTTGAAATTGTTTGGCACATGTAAGGAGGAGAGCTTGTTAATCACTTACAAAACCGTTTATCGAGTTATCAGTTTAAATCCAATTTAAATCACAATATTCTCCCCCGATCACAATTTTCAAATCCATTGAGAATTGTGATCTCTATATATTTAAATTAATTTTTGAGAACTTTGGAGGAGAATTGTGACTTGCATTTGAAAAATATTATAACTGATAAGAATCAGATTTTGAGACTTTAAACTCCAATGTTCAAGCATGCTTAAGTATATTATGAAAACATAACATTAGCCAAGGTCTGAACCAATTGTATAAGACATTGCAATTGTTTGACAAATAACCTTTTTGATTTAATTGAAGATTGTGACAAATGTCAAGTCCAGATGATTTTTAAAGATTGAGTCCGAGTTATTTTTCAAAGCTATTTAGTTTTCATGTGATAACAAATATTTTTCAGAAGAATTTATAGAAGGAAAAATATTTGTGAGGGAAACATTTGTCTTTTTGATGACAAACATTTGTTTTTAGAATCAAAGCTCTGTTCTTTCCTTTAAAAACGGGGTATAGTCTGAAATGACTATAAACCTTTGTTTTTCATTCTTTCAAAATTTATTTATTTTATTTTTTTTATGTACAGTCGAACTTCATCTAAAGACCCGTGTCACTCTTTGAATGACAACACAAAGACCGTAGATGAAATTGAATAATGGAAAAGATGGAAAACATAATATATATATATATATATATATATATATATATATATACTTTTTTTTTAGCTTTTTTCAAAGATTTATAGATTTTTATGGATTTTTTGAAATTTTATAATTTTCTATTTTCTTTTTGTGGGTTTTATAATTTTGTATTTTGCTTTTTGAATAAATATTTACAAGAGATGGATGAAGAATAGCTTTTACTCCTCGTCTTCCTCTTGAAGACGTTTGAGTGTTTCCGGTTGTAGACTCTTTAGACCAAGTCGTGGAAGGATAAACTCAAAACATTCTCTAAGAAGAGCTTTGGTGAAGATGTCTGCTAACTGATATTCAGTCCTCAAAAAATATAGTTCCACCACACCGTTCTCCACTTGCTCCCTGATGAAATCTTGTCGAATGTCGATATGCTTTGCTCTTGAATGTTGAACATTGTTGCATGAGAGAGCAATGGCACTCTTGTTATCACAATACAGAGGGATTTTGTTGAATTCAAAGCCATAGTCAGATAATTGAGATCTCATCCATAGGATTTGAGCACAACAAGATGACATGGCTATGTATTATGCCTCTGTAGAGGATATAGAAGTACTCATTTGTTTCTTTGAAGACCAGCTCACAAGCTTGTCACCTAAAAACTGAGTACCTCTAGACGTACTTTGACGTGTATCTTGACACCATGCATGGTCAGCATCTGCATTGGCT
Organism: Chrysanthemum seticuspe; assembly: GCA_019973895.1. Taxonomy (NCBI): domain Eukaryota; kingdom Viridiplantae; phylum Streptophyta; class Magnoliopsida; order Asterales; family Asteraceae; genus Chrysanthemum; species Chrysanthemum seticuspe. Next base: position 123,518,738 of record BPTQ01000007.1, read on the forward strand.
GTTAGTGACATACCGGTGTCCTTCGGGTACCAAAGTCCCATGTTGATGGTTCCTTGGAGATACCGAAAGACCCGTTTAACCGCTTCAAGGTGCTTTTTGGTAGGCTTAGCCTGGTATCTAGCACAGGTGCATACAGCGAACAGAAGGTCTGATCTACTGGCAGTAAGGTGCATCAGGGACCCAATCATACTACGATATTTAGTCTGGTCAACCATGATCACTGAGAGGTCCTCATCCAGTTTAGTATGCTCCACCATGGGAGTTTCAACAGGGTCACAAGAATCAAATCCAAATTTCTTTAAAATTTCATTAGCATATTTAGATTGATTGATAAAAATGCCTCCGGGACTTTGTGAAATTTGTAATCCCAAGAAAAATGACATTTGTCCCATCATTGACATTTGAAATTTGGAGCCCATATCCTTAGAAAAATGGTCACATTCATTGGAGTCAGTCGAGGAAAAAATAATATCATCAACATAGATTTGAACGTGAATTAAGTGTTTGCCTGACTTTCTGGTGAACAATTTTGGATCAACTGCTCCTTTGCTGAATCCATTAGATAGAAGAAACCTTGATAGCGTATCGTACCATGCCCTTGGAGCTTGCTTCAAACCGTAAAGGGCCTTCTTCAAGCGATAGACATGAGTAGGATGCTCTGGATTCACAAAACCTTCAGGTTAGCTGACGTATACGACTTCTTTAAGATCTCCGTTTAGAAGAGCCGTCTTTACATCCATCTGATAGACTGCCATGTTCTTACTTGCATCGTTAGCCTGGAAGATTCTGATTGCCTCGATACGTGCAACTGGAGCAAATGATTCTTCAAAGTCAATACCCTCCTCTTGACGGTATCCTTTTGCAACCAATCGAGCCTTGTTCTTTAACACATCACCATGCTCATCAAGTTTTACTTTGAAGATCCACTTTAGAGCAATGATCATAGCACAGTCAGGAGCAGGTACTAATTCCCATACATCTAGTCGATCGAACTCATGAATTTCTTCTTGCATGGCATTGAACCAGCTGTCTTCATTCATGGCAGTTTTAACGTCTTTTGGTTCGACCTTGGATAGTACGGTGTTGAAGAAGCACCATAAGGCATCAGTTGCAAGTTGTTTACGAGTGGATACTGGACGAGAAGGATTTCCAATGATGTTGTCCAATGGATGGTCATGTGTCCATTTTCTAAGGTGTTCGTGTGGTTGTTGTTGAGGAACTAAAGTAGCAGAGTTTGGATCTCCTGATGAAGATGGTTCTGAAGTTGGTTCAGGAGCAAATATGTTCTCAAATGGAGCATCTTCGGGAGTAGCAAAGGGGTTATCTCCATCATAGGTGCCAGAAACATTTCCATGATGTACACTTGATGATTGAGGATTTGATGATGAGGATGAGTGATCTGCAGTAGGCGCTTATTGACTCAATGACATAGAAACTGAACCATCATCTGGTGCTTTACCCGACTCAACACTACAATATTTTGATTGTGCCCGACATTCATTACCCTTTCTGATTACTGCATCTACTTCTTGTATGTTAGGAGTAACTGAACAGCTGGTTACATCATTATTTGTTGTTTTTGACATTCTGCATTCAGCAACACCCGATTCTTCAACTGATACATTACCCAACTCATCACAACTTTCTGTCAACTGCACCAGACTCTCATCCATTTTTTCATCTTTCTGAGTAACTTCCTTAATATACTTCTCCACATTATCCATGAGATGGATAAGTGTCTCTATGAACACCCAAATTTCCATTCCAGTTTGTCTCTTGAAAGACATTTCAGTCATGTCTTGATCATAATCTGATGTGAATTCCTTATAATGAATGACTGAAAATGTTTGTAGATCACTTGAAGTGCAACACTGGAACTATCCTTTTGAACCTTCTCTTTGTCAAGTTGTAGCTCCATTTGCTCTAGGTTTAACAGCAAAGTTCCTATCAATGTGGATAAGTCCTGACGAAAGAGGGCAATACATGTTCGTTCCATTGTTATGGATAGAAGTAACATGAGGTGAGAGTGGAGTTGTTGATAAGGTTCAATGCTAATTTCCTTATGCATGGTATTCTGTAGCCTAGACTGGTGCAATTCTCACTCATTAGCTTCTGAACACGGAAATCTCACATCCTCATTGATTGAGTCCATCATCTGTAACCGTTCAGTATAGCTAATGTTCTCATGGTTGTCAACAGCATCATACAGTTTGAGTACTTCTGAAATTACAGAATCAGGAGTGTAAGACATGGTGTTGATGTGTACACGGGTTTTTACAAGTCTGTGATTTAAACTAAGAAATAGAATCTTTCGCGGGATTTTACTAAAATCAAGACCAAACCGTAAGAAAGTGAGAAGTAGAATGTAGTAAAGGAACTAGAAGATGATAAGGAAGTGAAAATATGTTGGTGTTATGGTTGAGTTTGTGATATTCCCTAATTCTTTATATATACCCCCTGTTCAAAAACAAGGGTTTTGTATGTTAGGTTTAGAGACAAATCGCAGGAATAGACAAATCTTAGTCCTTGACAAATCGCTTTGATGACAAGTCGCTAGATTGACAAATCGCTAGAATGTCAAGTCGCTAGAGTGACAAGTTGCTAGAAATCTAAGTCGCTGGAGGGACAAATCGCTAGAGTGACAAGTCGCTAGAAAGCCAAGTCACTGGAGGGAAAAATCGCTAGAGAGACAAGTCTCTAGAGTGACAAATTGCTAGGAAGACAAGTCGCTAGTGACAAATAGCTAGACAAAAGAGTACGTCCACTACCTTGTCCTTTTTGTCCTTTTTGTCGCTTTGTCTCAAAAGACAAATCGCTAAGTACATAAATCGCTTCACATAAACAGACAAATCGCTTCAATAAGCAATCTCAAGAGAGACAAGTCGCTAGAATTATGGGACAAATGTCTTAGAAGAAGCAAAGGTACGAGACACAAATCGCTTCCAGGAAGCTTTCCAAAACACCACTTTTCAATCCAAAAACAACCCAACCACGCTGATTCAAGCCTTCCAAATCAAAACCTAAACACTTCTAATAATTTTAAACACAAAAGTACAATCAAAATCCAAACTTTAACACTATAAATGATCCAAATGATGCTAACCACTCTAAACTCATTCAAACCCAAAACCTTATGAAAACCACTAGAAATCCAAGAACATGAAAGATGAGTGATCAAACCATGGCTCTTGATACCATTTGTAATATATTAGTTTTCATAAACACATAATAAACACTAGTATGGATCAAATGAGATAGAGTTTTAGAGAGAGAAAGTGGAAGATGAGAGCCTTTCTAGAGAGAGAAAGTAAAACAAAAGAAAGAAGGTTAGATTGAGTGAAAGGTCCAACCCTCTACCTTGGGAGGTAGAGGGTATTTATAGTTACATATTACACGTCCTCCTTCGGACTGTGGATCAGGCGTACAGTGGGTAAAGACCCGTCCTTCCTCCATGGTGTTGCTCTAAACTAATAACTAACTAGCTAACTAACTAAATAACTACTAAATAACGTAAAGTCTACGAGTTAAGATATGCTAAACAATAATTGGGGTGACCGACACTTCCTTATGGATTTTCCAATTCCTAACATAAATGAAAGATGATGGGATATATTATAAAATAAGAAAGCGTAATAAAGTAGTTTTAAATTTATTATTTCCTAAACCATTTGCATATTATACGTCATTTTGAATGCAGCTTTCATACCTCTCTCTTCCTATCTCATCTCCCAAATAACCTAGCCATCACCCCAAATCCACCATTGATTTATTGATTACAACAATACTAATCAACATTGAATCATAGAAACATCACCGGGTTCTTTTTTGTATGCCCCCTCCCTATATATATAGGGTAGGGTTATTTTCATAACCGAAAAAATGCGAGAACTGCGATAACCAACATCAACAACTCTGACAAGATTGACTATCAGTACAAGCAAAGCTTACAAATGCAACCTAAATTCTTCAGAGATTCACAAGCAACAACTACATTTCCCTTAACAATACCCCATATAAAGTCATTCCATTGAGGAATCACAATATACAGCATAAATAAAGGGCATCATTAGTTGCTTATATCCACTACATCAACTACAATTTCCCTCATGAAAGTGAGCTATAGATGACACTATAGCTTCATCCTGACCAGTACTCCATAAGAACCTTTTGAATAGTTCTTCAATGTCATTAATGAAAACTTTTGAAGTAAGAACACTGAGCCCCAATAAACCTGCATTGATGCTAACACATAAGAAATAAGTTGAGCTTTCCCTGCATAAGATAGACTCTTTTTCTTCCAGTCATTGAGCTTTGTTGGACTCTCTCAATTAGTGGCTTGCAGTCAGAAATAACAATTTTCTTATACCAGTGGGAATCCTAGGTCCTTAACTGGCATTTTTCCAATTTTGAAAGGTAAAATACTTTGCACTTCATCTCTAGTTTCCTCATCTAAAATTCCACAAAACATAGTGCTTTTCCCATGATTTGGGTACAATCCTGAGAATGCACTAAACGTCTCTAAAGCCTTCGTTAGGGTTTGAACAGATATAGTATCTAATTGGCATAATATACGGAGATCATTAGCAAAGCACAAGTGAGTAATTTTCAGCTTCTTGCATCCAAAATGATATTTAAACATCTTGTCTTTACTAACTTCATTTTTATTGATCAGGTTCAGCCTTTCCATAACAATAGTGAAAATATAAGGTGATATGGGATCACCTTGCCTTAGTCCTCTGCCACCTACGAAATAGCCATATCTTTCTCCATTGACACATAAAGAAAACTTAGGAGTTTCTATACAGACCATGATCCACCTTACCATTTTGTCAAGAAAGCCAAATGTTTTCAAAATCTCTTCAATAAAAATCCAACTCACTGTGTCATAAGCTTTTTGTATATCAATCGTGAATGCACACCTTTTAGGACCATTTGAACAATTATATCCTTTAAGCAATTCCTGTGTAAGTAGAATGTTGTTTGTAATGGCCTTACCAGGAATGAATGCACATTGGTTCTCATCAACTATATAACTCAGTACCTTTTTATTCTACTTGTAAGGATCTTGGATATGAATTTGTATAACGCATTACAACATGCTATTGGCTTGAAATCAAATACCTTATGAGGAGTTTCCATTTTTGGGAAAAGGGTGACTAAGGTAGCATTGATCTCACCCAGAAGCTCACCAGACTAAAAGAATTCTTTGACAGCACCACACAAATCATCTTTAATAGTATCCCATGCTTTTTGGTAAAATTTTGATGTATAACCATCAAGTCCAGGAGCCTTGATATCGTCAATTTCAAATAGAGTTCTTTTGATTTCACCATTAGACACCTCTTTGATCATGTTTAAACCATCTTCATCAAAAAAATCTTTTAAAAAATAAGCATTCTTCATCAGTTTGCATGGTTCTCACGTCAGGATTAATGCCCAAGCAATTACCAGAGTGTTTGACAAACTGTTCAACAACCTTGTCATTTTCATAACTTGTCCCATCCTCAGCACAAATGAATAAAAATCTGCTCCTGTTTTGTCTTCCTTTTAACATCTTATTGAAATATGTTGAGTTCATGTCCCATTCTTTCAACCAAGTTACTTTAGCTCTTTGTGCTAGCAACTATCCCTCATCATCAACTGCTTCTTTGTACTCTTTAAGAGCCTTGACCTCCTATGTTATGTACTCTTTATTTGTTGGATCATCATCAATCTGAGTTTGGAGAAGGCTGACCTTTCTTTTCAAAATCACCACTTTTTCAGTGAGGTTCTCATTTTTCCATTTTAGTTTATTCAAAAGACGTTTAAGAGATTTTAGTCTCTTGACTAGTTTAAACATTGCATGCCCATGAATTTCCACATTCAGGTGATCATATTATGCCATAAAAGCATTACTTCCCATCACCATGTCAATCTTTTTAAGAATAGTAGCATTAGGATTAAGCAAACTTTTAGTCCAAGTGTAGTGTAATCCAGTTTATCCAAGATCTTCCATCTCAATATCATTAATGCAGGTTTGGAAATCAATCATATCTTGGGTAGAGTGGGACATACCTTTAGAATGGTCTTCGAAATTCACGCTTACATTAACATCTCCCAATAACACCCATGCTTTACCATCCACAGTCTGGTTATACAAATTCAAATCCTTCCACGGTTTTCTTCTATCCTTCCCTTTGTTTTCAGCATAGATGAAAGAATATAAAAAATTCCTATTTGTACTAAATACTTCAATCAAATATAACATTGATAGAGAAACAACATGAACAAGGGAGCAAATCACATTACTGGCTCCCATCTAACTGCAATTTTGCAACCTCTGCTACTTAGATTTTCATTGTGCTGCCACTGCCAACTCCCAAATACATTAGTACAAACCTTATCTATATCTTTCTTCATATGAGTTTCCAATATAGCACAAACACTTAACTTTTCATTCCAAATCAAATTCCTTATTTCATCTTGCTTAGAGACTTTACCCAAGCCGCTAATATTCCAAGTTGCTATTCTGAGATCCATCATTGGGAAGTAGAAAATAGGTTTCTACTAAGTCCATGGACCTCATTTTTAGTCATGAACTTAGCATTAGCAGAACAGTCTTCATAAACTTCATTCACACCCAATTCAATATAAATTTCATTCTTAGATACATCCCCTACCTTCTTATTCTCACTTCATAATCCCCATAGAGTTCTTCCCATTTATCTTTAAAATATCTCACCATAACAGAATCCCAAAGCCTAGTTTCTTGGATAGAAGGTTGCAACTTTTTGTTCAAAAATACACCCATTACCTGCTTTTTCTTTAACTCGTCCAATTCCTGCACTTCTTTTCCATTCAAGTTGTCTAAAGCAGAAAACTTATTGGCACTTCTCTTCATGCATTCTAGGATATCATTCTTAACAGTCCAACTTGTTAATACAAATTAACCGTAAAAAAGTTTATTTATATTTTACGATCTTCTTATGTTTTGTCGATAACAATCTTAAAATAATTTAAAGAAATAAATAAAATACGTAAAGCTTTGAACAAATAGTTTACTAACATATTTTACTGAACATATAAACCATTAAACATGTTTAGTTAAATAGTTTATATAAAACCAAAACCACTTTTATAAAACACATACAAGTAACTTTGTTTACTTACATTTTATGAAAATAGATACTAGTTCAAATGTATCTTGTAATATATATGTGTTGGGTAAACCATTTATGGGCATGGTCCATACCCATAACCCATGCCCATGATCCATGCCCATGACCCATGTGCATTTACATCATACATGACATCATGTTGGGTTAAAACCCATAACCCATGACCCATGATCCATTGTCTATATACATTGTATCGAGTTGGGTACCCATGACCCAAAGTTCATGACCCATGGTGCATTCCCCATAACCCATAACCCGGTTTGTAGACTATTTTCATCAGACAACCGGATCCCTGGGTTTATACTAGCCGAATCCCTTTGGGAAGGGATCCGGTTGATCCGGGTGAACAGTAGGCATACTTGCCTATAAATAGTGAGCCATTTCTTCTTTGTTGCTCATCTTTTTTAGACATATCTTCTCTCTATGTTCTAAACTCTCTAATCTCAGATCTAAGAATCTTCTATGTACCTTTTCTCTTTGTGATTCTCTAGGTTCCTCTTAAAGGCGAGATCACGACCTCTTGAAGACTTGCAAGCTCAAGGTCATGAGTTGCTAAGCTTAGTCTCTATCAAGACCACTGAAGTGAATCCTCTTGATGTTTCTTCTCTTCCTCCATTAGTGTGTTGTGTAGTTGAAGGTGTTGGTCTGTTGTACTAATATGTGTATTCGATATGGGGTGTCGAAGTATGTTGTGATACTTGGTATGTAGGGTGTTGGTTCCTCCATTGTAATAGAACCCGGTATCTAGCCTTGTACCGGATAAAGTGTAGGCGACGAAGGTTTGGTTCTACCTTGTGTGAAGAACCCGATATTTAGCTTTGTACCGGATAAAGTGTAAGCGACATTGTGAAGGCTTCTCCGCCGATTAACGGAGCTTGTGATGTGTAATGATTACAAACTCTCGAGTTGGGTACTCGGGGATTGGAGTAGGGCAATGAAGGTGTCCTTGTAGCCAGACCACTATAAATACTTGTGTTGTGGTTGTGTATCTCTTTCTCTATCTTGTAGCATAGTTTCTATATTTGCATAACTATCACTATCCAACACACACTCAAAATAGATTGACATAAGTCGATCTAAATACTTTACACGAAGTTTTAATTGGTAAAACTATTCAACCCGCCTTCTAGTTTTCTACACAACTCTTAGGACTACCTGAGTGGCCTTTGTTTGGACTATTATATTGTTCAGCTTCCTTTTTAACTTGTTCTTTTTTTTGAACTTCAACTACCAGTTTAGTGCCCTTCACCTATTTCTTCTTGAACTAAACTTTCCCGTACCCAGCTCTCTTACTACCCTTTATCTGTGCATTAGGTCCTCTACCATATCCACCCTTGAACCAGTTCTCACCATTGTTATTATACCTATTATGATCATGCTTCTTCTTATTATCATTGACTCTCCTAGCTGTCACTTTAGTAAAGCCATCCTTTCTAGTAGCTGACACTTGATTCTTAGCACTTGCTTCAGCCTTCTCCATCTTCTCCTCATTGATAACAGGCTTCTTCTTGCACATACCCACTGAATGACCAAACACTTTCAAATGGTCACACACCAGTGGTTTCCAGACATATTCCACATTCACATATTTAACTCCTTTTTGCTTATTCTTACCATCTTTGTACACCACCTCAGTTTTATCAGTGAAGTCTTTTGTTGCATTTACCTCCACTAGTATCTTGGCATATCCACAGCTACCCTTCCCATTATGGCATACATTTTCTGTCATAGCATCCATCATCAGTGGTTTACCCAACCTACTAGCTAAAGCACTAATGCCCTTGACTGACCATGCTTCTACAAGTAAATTGTGCATCTTAATCCATAGTGGTAACATAGTTGGTTCCACTTTGTCCAAACATACATGAGGATCCCACAATTACACTATTAATGGGATGTTATTCACTAACCAAGACCCATTATCTAGCACATGATGCATTCCTTCAGATTTATGGACTGAAACATGTCAAAACCATTATTACAGGGAGTAACTTCTTCCAATCCATATTTAGACCACATTTTTCTCAGATTATACCTCAGTTCATTGATGTGCATTTTGCAACCAACAAAGTACCCATACAATGTATTATCCCATCTCTCACTACCCAACCTCACAATATCTTAATTAAAAATTACCACTTCACTGCTTTCATCAATCAACTCAGTAGGTACATAAAAGAATGCTTTTATTAGTTTCATCATTCATCACAGTAGAAGCATAAGATTGGTTTATTTTAGCATTTAGTACATTCTTATCATTAACAACATCACATCAATCATTGTCAACTTAAACACTTACCATTCTCTCAGTGTTAACACTCTAATCACCAATTTCAGTAGCTACACAAACGTCACCCTTATCACCATTCCCAAACACTCCCTTATCTTTTTCACAGTTAACATCAGCTTTCCCAGTTCCAGTCACACTATCACCATCACCTTTGGATTCATTATTTCCCCTTTATGACTCACCCATGTTTATTTACTGTACTCATCTGAGACATTTGCCCTATTCCTATTCTTAACAATATTGACCACATGATCCCCAAATTTAGCAGGAACCTGTAATTGTCGTGTAGAAGATCTTTGAATTGTATTCATTGTGTTTGTATTCATCAATTATACTAGTATTCAATCAATTAGTATACAAATCAAGAATTTTTGACCTAATTGATGATTTCAGAAATGACCGAATTAGGGTTTTCAGCAATTGGCAATTCAACTCACGTAAATCACATAAAACCACTATCAAAATGAAGAGAACAAGAATCGGAATCGAATGTAGGGTTTAGATTTTTGAAATACGTAGAAATAAGGCGGGAAGAATAGAAAATGAAGGTTTTTTAATAGTGGGATTTGGCGGAAAAATCAGTTGGAGGAGAGAGAAAAATGTCAGGTTTGGATCTTTGAAAATCGGTCCTTTTGAAGCATCACCAAAAGGAATGGCGAATATAAATAATCTTTTTGTAAATCTATCACCATGAATAATTTTAGCAACACTATCGATATTCCAATCATCATTGCGAATGATATTCCTGTTGGCATATCACTATTTTTATACTATACTCTTTCACATTGACGTTTTTATTATAATATGTTTGTAAGACTATTCTTATTATTCTCATATATTTTGATGTCGTAACTGTTTTTCTCATAACATTGCCGGCCGCCAGAGCGCACGAATACTAAATTAGTTTTCATATGAAATATTTTGCTAATGCTTAAATTGATTCAACTTAAGAGATATTAATCGCGAAATTGAATGTTACAAGCCGCCACTATGGGCTGATATCTACTGGTACGGGTAATTATGATTTATTTGGAAGGAGATGTCCTAAAGGGCACATAGTTAAATACGCATAAATACCTACATACAAAGAGCCAGATTGTTACATCAATTTTGTGAGGATGAAACACACATCTTCACTTTCTCTTTTTCTCCCTCTCATTGCGTGGACGTAGTTTTGAACGACGTTGCTTAAACAAATAGATGTATAGTTGCAACCATAGAAATGGATAGCATATAAGGACCGCCTGGTTTAAGAAAAGTAGTGAGAAGACGAAGAAATATAATTTTGTATACGAGTAAGTATACACAAAAAGAAAGTGCGTGTTGTTTTTCTTCCTGTAACTGCTAAAAGAGCAATGGGATTTATTTGAGTTATGAAAAGGGACATATGGTTAGAGATACCTTGACAAAGGTATAGTAGCTGAATGGAATGGAAGCAAAGTAATCTGCATAGATATGTTTGTCCATGATAACTTGGAGCGATTTGTACATTGTCCACACTATTTAGCAGTACCGTAGCAGAAGAAGATTAAACAATTTTTCGATCATTATTTGCAATGTGCACAAGTTTAAACTATCAAAAAAGGTTAACACAGAAACCACTTACTTTCACCCGCGACCCCAGCCGGATAAATCACGATGAAGACTGTGTACCTAGAAAAATGATAACAATCGTATTTTAGACAAGTGAATATGAAAGTGTTTTGGTGTACATCCTGAACATGTAAATACATAGCCTAATTTTAAAGGAAATGAACTGAACCTGAGGTACGTAAGGAAAGAGGGGCAGTTTCCCACGCAGCTTAAAGCATAGAATGGATACCTAATTATCTGTTTACTTAAAATTGGTCAAAACAGCTTATACTTAATGATGCTTTAAGCAGCTTATTCAGAGTGCTTAATTACAGCTACGAACATAGTGAGAAGACAGAGTTTACCTCAATGAAACACCAAGCAAGAAATGTAATAAAAACTGCAGGTAATTCTTGAACCTACATGAAGAAACAGCTAAAAGGAGGATAATTAGATATCGCGCACACACATAAATGTCAAAGATGTTCAAAATTATCATACTTATATCTCCTTCATTCGTCAGTATAATACATTATGCGGCTCAAGTTAAGTGTTAACAATCTAAAATAGAGGATAAACATTCAGACCTCATCAATTCCACGAACAATTGCAAGCAGAAAATGCGTCCTCCCTGCCCATTGTAAGAGAGGGAAAAGAAATCCACTAGGAACGATGCCTTGAATATAAAAGAAATCCATAGGAAATAGAATTATTAAATTAACCCATTAAGAATAATATACCTTTACAATCACATATATCAACATTTAAGGACTTATAATGTTGCAGTACTCACCTATAGCTCCATGTAACACTTCTATGAATGCAAGTTTTTGTAAAATGCCTGTCTCAGGAAAACAAAAAGATGCACAAAATAAGGCCATAAAGTATGTAACATCACAAGTCCATAGTGCTAGAATGAAAAAAATAAAATAAAATAAAATTATAAGTTTATAACCATTGGCACCAATTTGCGAAAAAGATTAAATCATACTGTACTAAATAGGAGTGTCTGGTACACTTAAATTCCTTTCAAAGAACTTTTAGCAATAAATAGACGGTCTAATTTAGTGTACTTTGACATGTTTCCTCAAGTTTGGAAAGTTGACTTTTAGTTGTGACCAGGTTTGGGGAGTTGATATTTAGGTAAATCTAAGTGTTAAGATTTCAAATTCTGAATTTAGATAGTGTAAATACACAGTATATAATTAGAAAAAATCTATCTATGTACCAGCTACATGTATTCTAGATAGTGGTGGCAATTCCGTCACAGATACGAAAGTGTTAAATATTCTGGATAAATGGGATCTATAAAGTTCAGAAATCCTCAAAAATACATTGAACCTATACCCACAACTATATCTCCTAAGGGGCTCGGCGTGTGACATTGAGCCTTGAAAATGATTGTCTTATCACTTACGTTTTCAAATAGTAGATAATTAGTTCCTAGAGTTTGGGTAGCAGCCAACACTACTAATTCTAAGGACATTTTACAAGTTAACCATTAAATAATCAGTCAAGTGAATATATACAATACAGTAATAAACAGTCAGCTTTTTTAAATGTACCTCAATTTTGAAAAACTTAATAAGAATACACAATATTTAATACAATGACTTACAAATTAGTTCTCCAGCAGAAGCATAGGCACCATTGACTGACTTTGTAGAGAAGAAGTCAACTAAGATTCTAAACAGAGCAATTGCCCTGCATATTTTAACCACACAACAACGTCATGATCAGTCATCACAAAGCTTAAGTTTTTTTATAATAAGGTACCAGAGATGTAGACATACACACTTACCATCCTATAGCTTGAGCAGAGTTGTAAAAGAAAAGATAAAGATTGGACACACGACCCATTTGTTTGATATCAGTGGAAGACAGAGGAAGTTGGTTTTAATATGTAGCAGAAATTAATGAGCGGGTGGTGGGGAGTTAGCCATGTAAATCATGTGATAGTGGTGGTGTTGGTTGTTTGTTACACATTGGCTCGGGTAGGTTGGGTCAAATAAATGGTACGCTATTTGAGATTCAACATAACAGATGACACTCGTATATTTATATCTTATCTTTGTCTAGCAAGTTTACTAGTCTTTTTTTTTTTTTTTTTTCCTCTCTTCTTCCTCCTTCCACTGGTGTATCCAAGGTTATCAAGGTCGAAATCTTATTATGGATGGCTTTTACTTTTGAAAGATTAAAATCGTAAAATTGGATCAACATCATAAGATCGAATAACACCAAAAACGGCTACGGTACTCCCCTCTTATAGGCAAAATAAATGGGGCCCAATGGACACGCATCCAAAAACCCTTTGGAGTCAAAATCACATTAAAAGCATAAACCTCATACAGAAAGTAACATACTTCGATTTGTGTCAGACTTTAAGACACTAAAAACGGCTTCTACAGCCTGGAGCACAAATGGAGGGAAATCTCACAATCCCCGGTCAGGAAGACTCCGAATGACTGGGACAGAGACTATTTACGGTTAAAACAAAATTTCGGGCCACGCTAAAATTTAAAGCAGCCAAGCCTGGGACAAAAAAAGCCTGAAAAACCACTAAATCTTCACAATAACTCCCGACATGTATTAACATTAAGACCTGTACATGTATTCAATATGCAACCGTCTTGAAAATGAAAATATTCTCCGAATATCACATCAAAAGACCCTGATGTATCAAATATCCAAGCTAGGCAAAAAAAAGTCGGCCTCCCTGGATCCAGGAAGATACATCAAGTGAATCCCAATGGACCTCATCTTTTTAGCATGAGTCCATCATCACATTTTCCTGAAATCAGTCAAATATACTAATGGACTGAGGGGACTTGATAGCGTATAGGACCTTCAGCCCACTCGGCTAAGGCCCATACACTTCATAATCGACACAAACATGAGCCCAAAAAGGTCGGAGTCTGACAAAAGGCATGAGAAATACTTTCTCATGCAACATCAAAGCCTGCCTGATAAGCATATCCAGGAAAACGGTATGCCTGGCAAATCTCGCCAAGACCGCTGGGATGAGCACCACGTGCTCTCCCACTCCTTCCCTCGATGATCACCACGTGAACCATCAGATTGCCTTTATGGGTTCTCACAACCCTTGTAAGATATGGGATTTCACAAACACACTAAACCATAATCAACATGGGGCATTCAAGATAGTTTAGAGAGAGAAAGTTTTAGAGAGAGAAATGGAAGAGAGTTGGGAACTATGTGAAACAAAGAAAAATAGTATTGAAGCTCCAACCCTCTACCTTGGGAGGTAGAGGGTATTTATAGTGTCTTACAAATAAACGCCACCTACGGGCTGTGGATCAGGCATACAGTGGGTAAAGACCCGTCCGTCCTCCACGGTGTTACTTAACAAACTACTAACTAACATATCATAACTACGACTACGAGCTTTCTATTGAATGCTTATACTTGAGGTGACCGACTCTTTAACGACTAAATTTTCTAATTCCTAACAAGCTCCCCCTAAAGGAGGTCACCTCAATTTACAATGAATACAAACAGATATTACATTAAATTGTTATAGGATTCTTGATTAGGTCCTTTGCTCAGTAGCTCGTAGTCTTTGATTCTTCATTATTGCATGTTTGGGAATTCAAGTGGAGGTCTTTTACTGATCCACGTGAGAAAGATTGTTGAGCCTGCTTTGAGATCATCAGTCAAATTAAATCTCTGACTCTTCCTTTGTGATGTTGGTATTATGTGATGTTGTGACTTTTGGACCGACATGCTCACATTCTGGATCATGATTTCTTCTTATCAGAATAGCGGAAGCTTTCGTTGATTCATGATATTGGCAGCGGCGTAGCAGAAGCATGGAGTGAAAATATCAGAGTCATTGATGCACTAATCATGATTTCTTTGGAAATGAATGTGTTGTGTGAGCATGCGGCTATGGATTGACCGCTTCATTCTGAACAGCTGCAAACGTCGGGATGTACCTGCATAAAACAGTTAGCAATAAAGCGCACGAAAGTATCTTTGATCACTTTCGATGAATTGAGGTACACGGCCCACGGTTCCCCGTTGATCAGTACAAGTACTGCCTGTGATCAGGTATAATTCCGAAGAATTTCCTTGACAGGGTTTCGCAGCTGCTCTAGCTGTTCTCAAACCGGAACATCTCAAAGAAGACAACACGGAGTGAGTGAACCAGCGAAACGAGATTCACTGATTGATGAAAAAGAGATTTGAAAAACAATCGTGTATTGCTCAATAGAAATTGTTTTTGCAATACAACGAAGGTTTTAATGAAAATCAATTATCAATCATAAAACACCTTTTGATTTGAAATATTCGTACACGGTCGATGTGCTAAAGAAAAGAGTTTTTGAGTATAATGACCGGTTTTTCAAAGGTATCCGTCAATCCATAACCTGAACCAGGATTGATTCAAAAGATTGAATCGCCCAATTGTTTCTGTTCAGTTGTCACATGATTGATCTATTTGAATAGATCTCACATGCCACCTACCAGGAGCTTGTTAGATGTTGGCTCCAGAAGGCTTTCCATCTTCATTGTGAATATTTTTGCATATCACTTGGATGTTCTGGCAATACCACAAGGATAATGCGTAGGACTCAAGATATAATCTCTCTTTCCACATTGTGTGAAACAGAGAGTCTTCATTGAAAGTGTCCTAATGAGATTTATTGATGATCTCGAGGCTCTAGACTCAATTTGTGCATATTTGGTTCCTGTGCCGGAGACTAGGGAGAGGGTCTCCTTCTTCAATATCAACAATCTCTAAGAGAAAGTTGATAGATTATGTAGGTTCCCCGTGAGAATGAAACAAGCCCTTTTAAGAAGAACTTGAGTGGTTTGGGAAGTTGTAGTGCAGGGCGTCACTGGGTCCATGACGTCTTGTCTTCAATACCGATGTTACCATCAGTAGCATATGAATTGTACCCGGTTTCTGCCCTATGGTTGAATAAATGGAGGGCTATTTCTTTTCACCCGTTTCTCATTCAATTCTTTTTCATTCTTCAACCCCTTCAGTGCTTACCGAGACTTCATAGCTAGAACCTTGTTGAGTTTGTTCCAGTACTAGCTCTGTCTCAGTCCGCACTCTTCCCATATCTCATTTTTCTCCTTTTATCATCATACCTAAGGACTTCTACACTAACTAGTGGATTGTCCCTGGGTAGATCCCTCCGGTTCTGGCGGATCATGGGACCATAATCTAACCTTATCATCCTTATATCACCATGCATAAAGTAGGATTGGTCGGTCTTTTGGTATAGTTCTTCCGCCTGGAAACCAATTGAAAACCATTTGAAAATCAATCAAGATACTTGTGATATAAAATCAAAGCATTTTGTATCTCAATTGTTTTGATAATTTTAGAAATGCTCCCTCTCAACATATGCATAAAAATTTGAAATTTGTTTAGCACATGGAGGCAAGAGGTCCAATCTTTTGATTAACATTTTCTAAAATGATCATCATCACTTCCTAATCAATTTGAGTATATAAAACATTTTAAGGAAGGATGAGGTTTTCACAATTTTGCTCCCCCTCAATATGTGCCTCGAAACATGAAAGAGTTTGCACGTATTAGAGGGAACCTGCACTTAGAGACAATTCAGTCACGTTTCAATAATTTGAGTTTTAAAATAGATGCTCCCCCTCAACATGTGCATGGAAAAATTTGAAATCGTTTGTCACATGCGGGGAGGAGAGCTTGTACATCCTTATAAAACCATTTATCAAATTATCAGTTTAAATCCAATTTAAATCACAAATTCTCCCCCGATCACAATTTTCACATCATTTGAGATTTGTGATCTCTGTAGATTTAAATTGATTTTGAAAGCTTTTAAGGAGAATTGTGACTTGATTATGAAAACGTTTTAACTGATAAGGATCGAATTTTGAGACTTTAGACTCCAACGATTTACAATAAACATGCTTGAATATCTTTTGAAAACTTAATAATAACCACGGTCTGGTACCATTGTTTGAAAAACACACTTTTTTATTTAATTGAAAAATCATTCTCCCCCTCAATCAATGACGTAAGTTGTTGATTGAGAGATAGATATTTTTGACCACCGATAAGTACAGATGATTTTCAAAAATTAAGTTCAAGTAATTTTTCAAAGCAATTAGTTTTCATTAGATAGTAAGAAATTGTTTTTAGAATCAGAGCATGAGATTTGAAAAACAAGATAAAGCATGGCTCTGTTCTTTCTTTTATAACGGGTTACTACCTGAAATGACAATAAACCACTATTTTTCTCCGCCTCATTTTTTTTTTAATTTTTTTTAAAGCAAAAACTTTATGCATTCGAAGAACATCTAAAAACCCGTGACGTTCTTTGAATGTCAGCACAAAGTCCGTAGATGATATCGAATAAGGAAAAACAAGACATAATAACAATATTTTTGGAATTTTTCAAGATTTTCTAATTTTTATGGATTTTTGAAAATTTTATACTTTTATATTTTCTTTTTGAGGGTTTTTCAAGTTTTGTATTTTGCTTTTAGAATAAATATATACAAGAGATATATGAATAAAAACCTTTACTCCTCGTCTTCCTCTTGAAGACGCTTGAGTGTTTCCGGTTGTAGACTCTTTAGACCAAGACGTGGAAGGATAAACTCAAAACGTTCTCTAGGAAGAGCTTTAGTAAAGATGTCTGCTAACTGGTATTCAGTCCTCACAAAATAGAGTTCCACCACACCTTTTTCCACTTGTTCCCTGATGAAATGATGTCGAATGTCGATATGCTTTGCTCTTGAGTGTTGAACGTTGTTGCATGAGAGAGCAATAGCACTTTTATTATCACAGTACAGAGAGATTTTGTTGAATTCAAAGCCATAGTCAGATAATTGGGATCTCATCCATAAGATTTGAGTACAACAAGATGACATGGCTATGTATTCAGCCTCTATAGAGGAAATAGAAGTACTCATTTGCTTCTTTGAAGACCAGCTCACAAGCTTATCACCCAAAAACTGAGCACCTCCAGACGTACTTCGACGTGTATCTTGACAACCTGCATGATCAGCATCTGCATAGGCCGTTAGTGACATACCGGTGTCCTTCGGGTACCATAGTCCCATATTGATGGTTCCTTGGAGATACCGAAAGACCCGTTTAACCACTTCAAGGTGCTTTTTAGTAGGCTTAGACTGATATCTAGCACACATGCACACAGCGAACAAGATGTTTGGTCTACTAGCTGTGAGGTACATCAGGGATCCAATCATACTACGATATTTCGTTTGATCTACCATGATCCCTGAGTGGTCCTCATCCAGCTTGGTTCATTCAATCATGGGAGTGTCAACAGGGTCACTTGAATCAAGTCCAAATTTCTTTAAAATCTCATTTGCATATTTAGATTGATTTATAAAAATGCCTCCGGGACTTTGTGAAATTTGTAATCCCAAGAAAAATGACATTTGTCCCATCATTGACATTTGAAATTTTGAACCCATTTCATTAGAAAAACGGTCACACTCATTGGGGTCAGTCTAGGCAAAGATGATATCATCAACATAAATTTGAACGTGAATTGAATGTTTCCCTGACTTTCTGGTGAACAAAGTAGGATCAACTGCTCATTTGCTGAATCCAGTAGATAGAAGAAACTTTGACATCGTGTCATACCATGCTCTAGGAGCTTGCTTCAAACCATATAGGGCCTTTTTCAAGCGATAAACATGAGTAGGATGCTCTGGATTCACAAAACCCTCTGGCTGGCTGACGTAAACCACTTCTTTCAGATCTCCATTAAGAAATGCGGTTTTCACGTCCATCTGATAAACAACCATGTTCTTGCTAGCAACATTAGCCAAGAAGATTCTGAGCAACTGGAGCAAAAGATTCCTCAAAGTCTATACCTTCTTCTTGACGATAACCTTTAGCCACTAACCTAGCCTTATTTTTCAAAACATCACCATGCTCATCAAGCTTCACTTTGAAGATCCACTTAAGAGCAATGATCATAGCACAATCTGGAGCTGGTACTAATTCCCATACATCTAATCGATCAAACTCATGAATTTCATCTTGCATGGCATTGAACCAGCTGTCTTCATTCATAGAAGTTTTAACATCTTTAGGTTCGATCTTTGAGAGTACGGAGTTAAACAAGCACCATAAGGCATCTGTAGCAAGCTGTTTACGAGTGGATACTGGACGAGAAGGGTTTCCATTGATGTTATCCAATGGGTGATCATGTGTCCATTTTCTAAGATGTTCATGTGGTTGTGGTTGTGGACCGAAGTAGCATAGTCGATGTCTCCCGATGAAGATGGTTCAGATGATGATTCAGGAGCAAATATATTTTCAAATGGAGCATCTTCGGGAGTAGCAAAGGGATTAACTTCATCCTGTGAATCAGAAGCATTTCCATGATGTACATTGGATGATTGAAGATTTGTTGATGAAACAGATTGATCAGCAGCAGGCGCTTCTTGGCTTAATGACATCGACGCCGAAGGGTTAATTTCATTGATAGGGATAGACGTAGCCTCTGTTGATGGGATTGACATATCGTTTTCACTTGGCTCAAATTGTTAATCAAACATTGGATTAAACAGTTTCTTTAAATCATCTTCTGATGGAGGTACATATGGAGTTGCTGGTGATGAATTTGGAACAAGCGATGAACCAATGGGACTGTTTTGAAGTGCGGGTCCAGAACTGGATTGTCCAGGAGCCATTTGACCGGTCAGCTCATCAAACGTAACGTGAATAGTTTCCATGATATTTCGGGTTCTCTTGTTGTAGATTCGGTATCCTTTTCTGTTTGGTGCATATCCTACAAAAACTCCAATGTCTGCCTTATCTCTTAGTTTACCTAAATCTTGACCATCATTCGTAGGATAGCATAAAGCACCAAATACACGAAGGAATGAGAGATTAGGTTTTCTGTTGTGAACAAGTTCATATGGAGTTTTTCCATGAACAGTGTGAATCAGGGATCGATTTTGTGTGTAGCATGCAGTGGCAATGGCTTCACCCTAGAGAAACATTGGAACCTTTAAGTAAATCAGCATCGTTCTTGCGGCTTTCACAAGAGTTCGATTTCGTCTTTCAACTACACCGTTCTGTTGAGGAGTTCGTGGAACACTTCTTTGATGACTGATTCCCACACTTTCATAAAATTCACTAAGTTGTTTGTTAACAAACTCAGTTCCATTGTCTGTTCGGATGATTCTGACAGTTTTGTTAAGACGAACTTGCAGCTGTTTGATGAGTTTGATGATGATATCTGGAGTTTCATCCTTTGTCCTTAAGAACTTGACCCATGTGAATCTAGAGTAATCATCAACCACAACTAACACATATTTCTTCCCAAAGATATTCTGCACTCTCATGGGTCCACATAAATCCATGTGAATTGTATGAAGAACTTCTGTAATTGAGTTTGTAGGTTTGGGTTTATGGGCATACTTCATGCTTTTTCCCAATTGGCATGCTGAACAAAGATGATCCTTTTCATACTTAAGTCTAGGTAAACCTACAACTAAGTCCTTTCTGGAGAGATCATTGATCGTGCCGAAGTTCAAGTGATTGAGACGACGATGCCATAACCATGACTTTGTTTTCGAAGCCTTTGACAACAAGCAAATTGGAGAAGACTTCATCATATCTTCGATAGAGATGGTGTATAGATTTGAACCACGTGTTCCTCTTAAAATTTCCTTACCATCAAGTTCTCTAATGAAGCACGAATGTTTTCTGAATGCTACTTCTAGATCAGAGTCACAGAATTGACCAACAGAGAACAAGTTATGACCAAGACCTTCCACATAATATACCCTGGAGATAACACTTTTACCAACAACATAATCTCCATAACCCATAAATCCATAATAGCACCGAAATGGTCGTTCCCGAATCTAACAGTCCCGATGAATTTACTCACGAAGTTCATGAGCCGTGACCGGTTTCCAGTCATATGCTTGGAACAACCTGAGTCCAGGTACCACAGAACGATTTGAACGATCTGCAGTTGAACACAGACAAGAATGGATAACTGGATAATTGGGATCCCCATGCAAGAATGGGTTCCATTTGGTTAGTAACAGTGATTGAAACACCCACATCAGAAATAGAAACATTCATATCGGAAATAGAAGCAATGGAATCATTATGAATAGATGCAGTACTAGTGTCCGTATTTCCCCTATTCAAAGTATGTTCACTTCTTAAGGGAATATTTCTACCAGTAGGCATCCATTTTTTTGAGGGCATTTTCTGATTAACCTTTTGGCCAACAGGTATCCATTGATAACCTATCTTACTAAATGTTCTTCCTGTGGGTTTCCACTGTTTTCTAACTTTCTTTCGCCTTTGCCTTTTTGCCTTCTTAGCATGATATTTTGCATTAACACTATTGACTGGGGATATGACAGCATTAGACAAAGCATTCACACCACATTCATGATTAGTAACAGAATTCAAGCAGACATCATAACAGGGTTTGCAAATAGTATCAGAATTCGAATTAATTACAGTACGCCTATGGCTAATACTAGAATCAACACGATTCGTTTTATTCGACTCAAACTTAAAGTTCCTAGGTTGATCTTCTACTTTCTTCCAATGCACATTCTTAGCTTGCGAGGTCCTATCATTCCTTGTATTGTCTTGAGACTTTGACCTGCTCGCTTTAATGTCACTGTTTACTCATGTAGAGGGAATGGGAACATTAGTTGGTTTTGCTAATTTATGCATTTCCTGTTTAGATGTGCTGGGATCTGAACTATTTGAAGGCACATTAAAGTTCACTCTCTTAATAGTAGAAGTGCTGGGATTTGAACTCCTAGAGGGCACACTCGAGTTCACATTCTTAGCACTAACAGATTTGGAATCTGAACTACTTGAAGGCACACTAAGGTTCACGTTCATAACATTTGGCATTGAATGACTTGCATGCTTGGCACTAGGCATTGAACAAGGTATCAAGGAATTGACTTGCTCACCTAAGGTTTTAGGGCATATTGTAATTAAGCATTCTAGAAGTCCTTGAGATCGTTTGGCATATAAGCATGCATGACCGATTGCATTATCAAGTGGTTTCTCTAACTTATCCTCTTCTACAATCTCACGGAGACATTCTAGGCTGTCCTTAAGATATGAGAAATATGTTTGAATTGCCAGTTTGTTATTCCTAAGATGAGGAGGAACATATTTCACAGACAAAGCATATTTATTACAGACATGCCTCTTTGAAGCACCATTCTCCCCATTGGTCATTGGCATTTTCCCTTTTACCTGACTCTTAAGATTCTCAATTTCCTTTTGCAACGAGGTTATTTTTTCGTTATTTTTGTTACGAGTGACTTTAATTGACTCAAATAACTCATTGAAATGACGTTTAACCTTTTCATTTTGTTCTAGAAAACTTTCATTTTCCTTTTGTAAGGCATTAACCAAGTTTTGAAGATGAAAATTTGGAGAATTCCGAGAATCTAAAGGAGGAGGCATTTGGGAGCGAGTCATATTGTTCTTTTCACCCTTTAATTGAGAGATTTGGGCTTTCAACTTTCTGATCGTGTTACAGTGAGCTTGAATCTATTCGTCACGTTTGTTTAGTTCAAAAACTGCATCAAACTCTAGAACATCTGAGGATATCTTGATGTTTGAGGTTTTAACATTTTCTTTAAGATGTTGATATTTTAGTTGCAAGTCAAAATGTTCAACTTCTAGCTTAGAAAAATGTTTTACCAAATTATCGTGATCATCCTGTTCAATTTTATCACTTAGTTTAGAGTTTTTGATTTCAAGTTCAATGACACGATCATGGGAGACTTTCAACGCAACAGATAATTCATGAAATTGAGAAGCAGTAATAGAGCAATTAGTAGCAGTATAAAACACATCTTGAGAGATACATTCAGAAATCAGATTCTCATTTAAGGTATGCAAGTTCTTCCTCTCAATTTCATTATATTTTAATGCCCGCTCATAGTCACTAACTTCAAGTATCATTTCATCAAATAATATCTGTATCCATCCCCTTTTTAAGACTCTCAAAGTGATCTTTTAATTGTTTAAAGAAAGGTATGACTTCAGTTAAATAACATTCTTTTGTTTGTTCAAAACCCCTTTCCCCTTCAGTTATCCCAGTGGGTGTGATTCTTTTCTTACAAGTTTTCTCAAAATCAACAAATAATTGAAAGATCACATATTGACTGATTAAGGTCTTGCTCTTAGTGGAATAGTTCTAGGAACTAAATGCATTGGTGTATTGGGAGGATACACAGTCGCTGCAGGCATTCTCCTAAGGGGAGGGTTTGTTTCAACAATATTTTCAGCTTTTTGCTTATCTAAGTCCTTTTTCCAAAACACTTGTTCAGGTGTTAACAAAGTTTGAGGCTTAAACTTGTTTAAGGAAATCCAATTTTCCTTTTTGTAATCATGGGGTTTGATCATTATGTTATTCTTTTTACATTCAGGATCATCTAGCTTCATATTCATTTTCTCCCTAGATGCATCATCTAATTTTCTATCTTCCTCAGTGCACTCAACGCAACTAGGTTTCTGTCTAGGCTTAAGGATTTCATTACCATCATAAATTACATTTTGAGCTGCTTTAGCTATCTTTCCGTACCCAGGGTTGGGTTTAACTATGATGGGAACACTATGCTTATCGCTTAAAACTCTATGCTTAGTGACCATGTGAGCAGTTTGAATGGTATTCCCTTGTACGTACAACTTATTTTCAAGCTTGTTTTTCAAGGTTTTTAGATTAGAAAAATCATTCAAAAGTTTTGATTCCTTAGCACATAATTCTTGCTTAAGCATTTTAACATTTTCTTGAAGTTCTTGTTTTTGCTTAGCAGTTTTAGAAAGCTTTTCTTGTAAGGAGGTTAACTCTTGTTTCAATAGTTGTTCTCTAAACTTACTTTGTCTAATAGTTGTCCGCATTTGGTCATCCATCTCCTGCTCATGAGTGGTTAACTCAAACTTAGCTCGTTGTTCATAAATAGCAACGCGTTCTTTATAAGCATTAAGTTCAGAGATAACAGAATCATCAGGGGCACATGCAGTGTATTCATCAAAATCATAGTCATTGTTGACTGCATAAGATGCATCACTTGGTACAACTTCACTTTCACTTTGTTTCATATATTGATCATATGGGACAACATTGATATTACCCATATTTTCAATATTTGATTCAATAGTTTCAGTTGTTTGTACTTTGTCATGCATCTTTTGCACATCAGCATCATCGTATAGTTTTAATACCTCTGAGATGAGTTTGTCTTTGGATGGACCAGCTTGTGGTGAAGATGAGACTTTAGGAGAAACCATTGGAGAAATGCTAGCCATAAAAATTGTGTGTGTAGTAGGTCCATCATCCACATCAGAGTCGTATGCATCACAATCAGCGACTTGAAAGGCATTCTGATGATTGTGACCTATCTCCTGAATTGGCTGCTCATCCACATCTGCATCATAGGTCTTGGCATTGCCCTCAGCAAGAAACAACAACTCCTCTTCATCCAAAGCAGCACCATTATCCTGAGCTTGTACAAGCAGCATCTTATCTCTGAAGTATTCTGCATTCTGTGGACGTTTTGGAGATGTGCAGTTCCTAGCAATGTGTCCTTTTCCACCACAGTTGTAGCATTTGATTGGTTTAGCTTGTCCTTGATTTCCATTCCTTCCCCGATTCTGATTTGCTACATATCCTCTACCAGCTCCACCTCTTCCTTGTTCGTACTGCCTTTCTTGAACTGGCTGCACCATAACCTTCCCATCTCTGACAGTGGCTTGATTGTGTGGATTGGATGCAGTTCTGAGATTGTTGTTGGTGTGTGGAAGAGAGTTCATGTTTTGACTAATCAGGAGAGCC
Source organism: Chrysanthemum seticuspe (assembly GCA_019973895.1). Lineage (NCBI taxonomy): Eukaryota > Viridiplantae > Streptophyta > Magnoliopsida > Asterales > Asteraceae > Chrysanthemum > Chrysanthemum seticuspe. The sequence continues at coordinate 123,543,598 of BPTQ01000007.1, forward strand.
AGTTGATTAATGAAGTTTCCTACGTGTGCATCAGCATCAGCTTGTTTGAACATAGGATCAGGAATGAGTTTGTGATTACAATTACCCATAGGTATGACTTGAGATGCCTTGGTCGTAATACCAACATTGGTGTAGAAAGCTGTAGAATCATTAGGTGAGCTTGATTCTCCCTGATTGGTTTTGAACTGCTCCAGAATCCTTTTCTCAAACATAGCATGCCTCTCATTCTGAAGAAGGAAAGCATAGAGTTGCTCATAGTTTGTATTCTTCAATCCTTTGGTTAGCTTCACAGAGGTGACAAACTTGTGCCACTCGGGATTCATGTTGTTTACGAATTTTGAGTTCAGCTGAATGTTTGGCATGGTCATTTTGATGTTCCTCATATCGTTCACAAGCTTATGGAATCTCACATAGTACTCATAGACACTCTCATCTGGTCTCATCTTGAAGTGCTCAAAGTCATCATATAGTTGTGATTCTCTGTCTTCAACAGTTAATTCAGAACCTGAGAGAAGCATCTTGACATTATCCCACACTACCTTGGCTTCAGTGTTGTGATTGACCAGCTTGTAGATATCCTTTGGAAGACCTTGAAGTATGATGTTAGAAGCCCTGATATCAGCATCGAATCTCTTTTTCTCCTTATCATCGAGCTCATCATATGTCTTTGGTCTGTCTATTCCATATATCATTGTTCCATCTGCAGTTGTATCAATTAAGTCTCTAGTAGTCTCAACCCGATAAGGTCCTTCATCGATTGACTTGAGAATGTTGACCCTATTTTCCTTTCCAAGACAGTACAGTCTGATTCTTTGAGCCCATGAATCATAATCAGTTCTGTCAAGCATAGGTGGACGAGTATCTGACCTTGCTGCTTGAACGTCCTCAGCTACGGAAGAAACAATAGTAGGAACGATATTTACCATGATTACAAGTTTCTTTGATTAAACCGGGAAATTGATTCTTTCACGGGATTTTACTAAACCAAAAGAACAACCGTAAGAATGTATCACGAAGAAGTGACAAGTAGCAAAACACACAACTCGCTTAGTTATCAACTCGCTAAACAACCAACTCGCTCAAGGAGACAACTAGCTTAAGGAATCAACTCGCTAAATAGCTAAGTCGCATTAGCATCAACTCGCAACACTGTCAACACGCTTAATGGAACAAGTCGCTAAATAGCTAACTCGCTTTAGTATCAACTTGCAAGACACACAACTCGCTTAGAACCCAAGTCGCATGAAAATCAACTCGCTAAATAGCCAAGTCGCATATACTAACTCGCATACAAAAAACAAAACAACTCGCTTTGAAGAAAAACAAGTCCGAGACTCAACTCGCTTCGTCCTTTCTTCACAAATAACCACTTTATCAATCAAAAACAACCAAACCACAATGATTTAAGCCTTCCAATTCAAAACATAAACACATATAATGATCCTAAACACAAAAGTACAAGCAAAATTCAAACTTTAACACTAGAATTTGTCCAAATGAATCAAACTCTTCTAAACACTTAATACCCCAAAAACCTTATGAAATCCCCCAAACCAAAGAGCATGAAAGATGAGTGATCAAACCATGGCTCTTGATACCAATTGTAAGATATGGGATTTCACAAACACACTAAACCATAATCAACATGGGGCGTTCAAGATAGTTTAGAGAGAGAAAGTTCTAGAAAGAGAAATGGAAGAGAGTTAGGAACTATGTGAAACAAAGAAAAATAGTATTGAAGCTCCAACCCTCTACCTTGGGAGGTAGAGGGTATTTATAGTGTCTTACAAATAAACGCCACCTACGGGCTGTGGATCAGGCATACAGTGGTTAAAGACCCGTCCGTCCTCCACGGTGTTACTTAACAAACTACTAACTAACATATCATAACTACGACTACGAGCTTTCTATTGAATGCTTATACTTGAGGTGACCGACTCTTTAACGACTGAATTTTCTAATTCCTAACAACCCTAAAGGACCTCCTATAGATACTTGACCATTTCCCCGAAATGGTCTAAGCTAATCCCAAGCAACATATCTCAAGTCCGCTTTGGGAACTCCACATCCAAGTCGATTATCCCATCGGGTAATTGACACAATCCAACTGAATCGACTCGTGTGTGTTACCCCATAACGTAGTATAAGTAAACATTTTTTTTCTAAAGTTTATTTGGAGAAGGTGGGCCTTTTTAAGGCAGATATAAGAGAAAGCACACACCTAACAAGGTTTGAACCTTTGATATCTTGTGAGGAAATCAAAGACCCTACTACTAAGCCATTTGGTGATTGTAGATGTTAGGAAATGCTTATGTATTTGTATAATGGTTCGTGCGTACGTAAATCACTTGGTTTGTTTTACTAATTCACTGCCGATTGATTAAAATCGAAATATCATGCAAGTATGTATTAAAATTTTGTTGTAAGGAGTCATGATTTTCTGAAAAGTGATGAAAAAATGTCACTTGCTAAAAAGTCTAAAAACGTTTTCATAACCTAAAATGTGTCAGGTATTTTTCTTCAAAATGAATTATCAAATCGTCTTCTTTCCCAAAATCATCCTTATGTCTATCTCCATCTCCGTCCTCTTCTTCCCTAAAATCAATCATTAGATCTTCAACCTAATTTCAAAACTATTAATGATTCAACTATGATTCATCTTGTGATTTCAATTCGTGGATATATAAGACTCCAATTCATTTCTTATTTCAATTTTATTTTTTTCAATCATCTTCCAAGATCTTTTTTCACTCGATTCGTTTGTGGGTTTTTAGAATTTGATATTAATCTCTTTTGATATTTTCATTTATAATTATATCTTTTTTTTTTGGTAAAGTTTTAATTCTAAACTTTAAACAAATAAATAATTCATGAAAACGCATGTAAAGGGTTCGGTTAAGTATCTCAATTAAGTAAATTTTGTGATTTTAGAGTTTGAAATTGTTAATGCAATTATAAATGTTTTAGTAATTTATAAAAGTTTCAGTATTTGATGAAAAATAAAAGTAATTAAACGGTGTTAAGAACAAAAGTTTGAACATGCAATTGCTCATCATAATATGTTCATCAAGCAAGTGTTCATCACATAATGTTTATTAGAGAATGTTCAAGAAAAAAATTGTTTATCAAAGAATATTAAGTGAGTAGTTACAAAGAATGTTGAGAAAACAAAATTATTCATCAAGTAATTGATTATCAAAGAATACAATTTGTTACTTAAATTCATCTATGTAGGTTTATCGATACACATTTTATTTTTTTTATTTTTTTAATGTTTATCATTATTTGACCTAAAAGTTAATCAATAAAAAATGTTGATAAATACAAAAACTTTATCAATACAAAATGTTCATCAACGACGATTTCAACCCTCGCGTTGCCGCGGAGTGTCTGAATATGATGTTGTTGTATGCACTGAAAATAATAGTTTTTTCCGGTTTTCTAAAGGATTTTTATTATAAATGCAACACTTACTGTTAATATGTCGAAGTCTATGGCATTAGTTTCAATAACTTGATTTTTCAAAACTTTGATATGAGCTAACTTAGATTGGTAAAATGATGTCTTGTTTTGTGTATCCAATATTTAAAAGTCACTCATCATTTGCACCTAAGAAAGCTATATACACGTGAGTTTTTAGCAAAACTTAATATGCCTTAAACGCCTTTTAAGACTTATAGTAGAAGATAAATTAAAACTGCACTTTTGCAACATCGCAAGTCATATACAAAACCATTAAACCAAAATTTTAAACTAGGATAAGCAATTGTAAAGAGATTTTAGAACATGTATGCAAGGGAATACTATAACACAAACACTTAAATCGTAAAGCGTATTATTAAGATAACACTTAAACGATATGGTAGAATCTATAGTTTTCACAAAAAGAGTGTCTATGATAGAGCAACAATTACCTATTTTCGTCCATTGGAAGTCTCATACATTTCCACACCCCAGAACTATATAAGTCGCAATGTAGTTAGACTACTAAAGCAATTACTCTTCCATAAGCACACCACACAACGATAGCTAAAACATACGAATGACATTGCGAAATTTCCAACAAAAAAGATTGTTGAACAACTTGTTTAACGATCCGATCATACACAAACCTAAACATAAACATGAATTATTCAACTACACAGCTTATCAAATAATCAGCATGACATGTATCACCCAAAACCCGAATAACACCACTTTCCCATGAAAACACCAGAATGTAGAAACACAACAAAAGCGATCAAATTTTTACTACTCCAACTACCTTTTTTCTCACTTCCATTGGTGAGCTCGAGAAGGCAGTCCTTTTAGCGGACCTAGTCCTAGGTTCACTTCTAAATGCTGCTTTTCCCATATCTTTTACCTTAGCTGAATTAGATAATGATGGTGTACTTGAGATTGTAGAAAACCTAAAATGTGTTAACAATCAGCAAACACGAACATTTCTTAGAAAATAGTATATACGAACCTTAAGATTCTAAACCTATGATATCTTTTGGTGTTCCAGTCATTCCATTTGTCTCGACAGTACTATCCAACACACCATCTAGAGTGAAATCAACAACTCCACTTTTGCTCGAGATATTAAAATGAAACTGGAATATGTGTCTCCCCTTCTATCGCCAGTATCTCTGCTAGTGTTTGTTGGGGGTCGGGTGCTTCGAGATTCTGAACCAACTTAGGACATGATTTGATGATGACATCGACACATAGGGTGAAAAAGAGCTCTTGCTATTTCATCCGACACGAAGACTTTGAAATTATACCTACACAATCAATAGTGATATTCAAAATGTGAACATTAGATTTCTAGGGTCACTACGACCTTCAATTTATTAGGATATTACCTGTAGGTGGGCTTTGGCAGAGGTCCATGATCTACACACTCCCAAGCTCCATTATCATCCTTCACCTTGCTTGTACATTCAGTGTATGATGTGTAATTCCAATCCATAGATCTATTGACACTAAGTATCGATGCTTCATAGTGTGACAACCCGTACTTTCAGGTCATTTCTCGAAACAATTCATGCTTCACAATTTCAACATTTATCGTAAACTAGGTTTGCGTGTTCCAAATTCGCGTAACCTTAAGGGTTTAGCGGCGAATTCATGATCATATCATCACGGACATTTCATATAGACTAAGTTTAGTCTATATTTCATTAACATCATTTGTATCATGTTAGTTCATTTATGATTTTGCATTTCACCATAAACGCGTAAATTTCATATTAAATAAACGTTATCGCGTGAATTATTATTTTGAATATTTAATCCGTTACTTCCAAAAATGATCCCGACATATTTTTATATTTACATTTAGTTTATAAAAACTATATTTTGAGTTTACCTAGTGTTTTAAATTTATTTTGTATATAAATCGTTAAAGTTATATTATTACGACGTTTTTCTTAAAAATTTCACGATAATTATTTTATCACTCAAATTTTACAAGGAATGTATTTTTACAATTTTTATGATCTCATTATACTTCACTTTGATCTATTGAAAATTTCTTTTACCTAAAACTACCTTAAATACACTAATATATACAAAATCCTACAAGTTACATTTTTCCTACACTTTCAAACAATTACTTACACAATAATTAAAAGAGAAAAAAAAATATCTTGAGATACATTCCCCCCTCAAAAACCGGTCATGAGGGGGTGGGTATGCATTTATGAGTTGGTAAGAATTTTCTTTACTTGTATAGATTTAGACTCAAACACTTTCATTTCACTCCATTCAATCTAATAATTCAATAGTTAGTAAAAATCTTCTTTCTCTTTGTTCTTCCTCTCTATGACCGGTTCTCCATAGAAGCTACAAGGGATCATCAAAATTTTTACAAGATCAAGTTAAACAATCTAGTATACACTTTTGTAAAGGTTTTGAAATAAAAACCTAGGGTGTTTAGGTTAATCCTTGTTCTAATCACCTCATCATAGTTTACTTGTAAGCATATCATTTACATTTTTCATCTTTCCTTATCATTTCATAAGTATTTCTTCATTTTTGGTGCAAGCATGCAAGACTTGTGTTTATTTATACCATTTTTACATTGATTTTTAGAGTTATATATATTAAGGTCATCCTATAATTATCCCCTTGGTATATATTGGTCTTGATGATGTTTAGGAACCCATGACACCCTAAGAAGGTGTATGGTAGGATTAGTATAGCTTTGGAGTTGATTTGAAGGGATTGGAATAGGTTTAGTACGAGAAAAACTATTTTCGATAAGTATAAAAGTGGATCTGTCCTTATTTTGTTTTTCTGGAAAATCCGACAGTAGGCACGAATTTTTGGCCTTGATATTTAGAAAATATACTTTAAAACGAATCCGTGGCCGCTTGAACGGATTAAAACGGAGTTATAACGAAGAAGTTATGAATTTTACAAGTTTGACGACGAAATATATATTTTCTGAAATTTCAGCAACGTATTATTGGTTTGTATCGAGTCAAAAACGAGCCTTAAGCTTCACAAATTATTTCGACTTATCAAAAATATATTAGTATACTTTGATACGAAGCTAAGGACATATAATACGTAGAAAACGGATTTGAAACGACTAAGATATACACGTTTTCATAAAATTGCCGTAACTATTATTTTTAGAAAAACTATATTATTTTTACGAGACAAGTGTTACGGTAACTAAAATGACAATATTGAAGGCTGATTTTAACGATGATGTGGAACTTTTTGTAACGAGATGTTTTCTAATAAAATCGAGATCATCAAGCATATTTTTCAAAACGACCGACCGTTTGTATAGCGGAGTTTTAATAAATTAATTACGGTTGCTCAAACTTTGCCGAAACTCACTTTTTACACAACACTTGGACAAAATCACCATCTTTAACCTCTATTATCTTTATATTCGAGACCTCTATGACGAAAACTCCTGTAATAAAACTTCTAGATTTTGATACAAACTTTCCAAAACCGTCGAGTTCGTTTCCTAACGCTCGACGTACACCATTTTACGACTAGTTTTTCGAAGCCATTTTTGTCACTTTCATGAAATTTCCAACGACTTTATTTTACGACGAAAAGTGATAATTTCACTATAAATCATTACGAAACCATTGTAGGATGACATTTTGACGTAAATACTTGTAAAGTGATTTAAGAATGGTCAAGACGTCAAAAGAATATTTTTCGACGATAAGTATTATTTTCAAAACTCGCAAGTGGTATAAATAACATACGAAATGCATGCATAACATTACATCATAACTCATTACATATCATATCATTCGTAATAGGTCCATATTAAAGTATCACTCTATACCTCAGTGTACTCACTCTTGTCATCATACCAGTTTATCAAGTGAGTTTCATAGCCCCTACTTTTACTTGCTTTCATAACTGTTTTGGGGGAGATACATGCTCAACTATTTTTATAACTATCATGATTATTTGAAACTACATGTTTAACTGAACTGAATGTTTAGTCATATCCTATATCATAAATCATTGAGCTGAATGTCTTGGGATTATCATTGAGCTGAATGTCTTGGGATTATCCTGGAACTGAATGTCTTGGGATTATCCTGGAACTGAATGTCTTGGGATTATCATTGAGCTGAATGTCTTGGGAACATCATTGAGCTGGATGTCTTGGGATTTTCATTGAACTGAATGTCTTGGTATAATTATGTCAAGTAAACATTGATACATTAAGTCATGCACTATTATGTGAATTCATTTGACATCATGCGCTTGAATATAAACTATATATATTTTGGCAATGGGTTGTGAATACACAGGTTGCAAGTTTTGTATGGCCGGAACTTGGAACTGAGTGGATTTACAATGCCTTTGCTGCATAAACGATTTTGAAAGGCTTTACATTTCAACACAAACTCTATGAACTCACTCAACCTTTGTGTTGACACTTTTAGCATGTTTTTATCTCAGGTATCTAAGGCATACACTTCATGGCATGCATGGGGACACATCTTAGAGTCGCGGTGACGACGCGTCTCACTTGGGTTTTACGTACTTTAAAACATCGTTTGAATTGTAACAAACTTATTTCCGCACAAGTTGACTTTCATTTGGGACCTGAACTTTGTAAACTCTGATTGTTTTATTAAATCAAACGATGTGTTTTCCAAACGACACTTTAGGTCGTTCAATATATCTGTAACTGTGATGCTATGACAGTCAATCCCCAGGAATTCCATTCCGCTGCAAAACTAGGTAATTGGGGGTGTGACGGATTGGCATCAGAGCTTCGGTTATAGAGAACTAGGTTGCATCATTGACCCTAGACTATAACTACATCATCATAGCATCTCATCATTTCATCATAAGTGCATGTTCACTTTGCATGCGATTTATACGTACATTTCTCGAGTTATTTACTTTCATTTCAAATCGATTGTCACATGGATGCCCTTAAATACACATCCCATCATACTCACATCAGACTCCAATGTGGTGAATGCCCTATCATTCCCTATCACAATTTTTTTTTTTTTTTTTTTCACCAAGTTGACTTAACACCAAACATCATATGAGTCGATTAGTCCAAGCATTGCATAGTTACTCCTAAATTATACATAGCCTGATCACCTATGTCTAATTCAGGAAGAATCATGCAATGAAGGGAGTAGTAGGCTTATATGTGTAAGCAATTCTATGACCGAGCCAAATTTTCAAAAGACCCGTTACTCGAACCGATTTAGCCTAATCTCATGACAGTTCTTGTTTGATGAGTTGTGAGATTAAGTAAAAATCGGTTACCAAAAAGTCTTTTGAGGGTTTTGCTCGAGAATGAGAAGGCCTTGCCTCATCAAACCCTAACCCTGAGAGACCAACACGAACTGAATTCAGGGACTGAATTCCTTTTTGGATGGGCGAATGTGACAACCCGTACTTTCAGGTCATTTCTCGAAACAATTCATGCTTCACAATTTCAACATTTATCGTAAACCTAGGTTTGCGTGTTCCAAATTCGCGTAACCTTAAGGGTTTAGCGGCGAATTCATGATCATATCATCACGGACATTTCATATAGACTAAGTTTAGTCTACATTTCATTAGCATCATTTGTATCATAGTTAGTTCATTATGACTTTTGCATTTCACCATCAAACGCGTAAATTTCATATTAAATAAACGTTATCGCGTGAGTTATTATTTTGATTATTTAATCCGTTATTTCTAAAAATGATCCCGATATATTTTTATACTTACATTTAGTTTATAAAAACAATATTTGAGTTTACCTAGTGTTTTAAATTTATTTTGTATATAAATCGTTAAATCTATATTATTATGACGTTTTTCTTAAAAACTACACTATAATTATTATATCACTCAAATTTCACAAGGAATGTATTTTTACAATTTTTATAATATCATTATACTCTATTTTGATCTATTAAAAATTTACTTGTACCTAAAAGCTACCAAAACCTTACAAGTTATTATTATTTACACATCTTGTACTTAACCACATTTTTACTTACATCTTTATATATATACAATAGAAAAAAATAAAATAAATAAATTTTTAGATACATTCCCCCCCCCCTAAAACCGGCCATTTGGGGAGGGTGGATACATTTATTGATTTGGTGACTTATTTTCTTATAAACCTATATCTACACTCAAACATCATTGATCTCATTCATTCATTCACTTTCAATAATTCACAAGACAAGAAAAGTCTCTTCTCTCTTTGTTTTTCATCTCATAACCGGCCACTACTAAGGAGTAGCAAGGAATTCATAAAATCTTTCAAGCTCAAGTAATAACAATGTAGATTACACTTTTATTTAAGGTTTTGAAATAAAAACCTAGGGTGTTTAGGTTAATCCTTTGTTCTTTGCACCTCATCAAGTTTACTTGTAAGCATATTTCTATCATTTTACCTTTTTCATCTTCATTTCATATTTATATCTTCATATTTTGTGCAAACATGCAAGACTTGTGTTGTTTATACCATTTTTACATGATTTTTAGAGTTATATATATATAAAGGTCATCCTATAATTATTCCCTTGGTATATATTGGTCTTGATGATGTTTAGGAACCCATGACACCCTAAGAAGGTGTATGGTAGGATTAGTATAGCTTTGGAGTTGATTTGAAGGGATTGGAATAGGTTTAGTACGAGAAAAACTATTTTCGACAAATATTAAAAGTGGTCTGTCCTTATTTTGTTTTTCTGGAAAATCCGACAGTAGGCACGAATTTTTGGCCTTGATATTTAGAAAATATACTTTAAAACGAATCCGTGGCCGCTTGAACGGATTAAAACGGAGTTATAACGAAGAAGTTATGAATTTTACAAGTTTGACGACGAAATATATATTTTTCTGAAATTTCAGCAAAGTGTTATTGGTTTGTACGAGTCAAAAACGAGCCTTAAGCTTCACAAATTATTTCGACTTATCAAAAATATATTAGTATACTTTGATACGAAGCTAAGGACATATAATACGTAGAAAACGGATTTGAAACGACTAAGATATACAAGTTTTCATAAAATTGCCGTAACTATTATTTTTAGAAAAACTATATTATTTTTACGAGACAAGTGTTACGGTAACTAAAATGACCATATTGAAGGCTGATTTTAACGATGATGTAGAACTTTTTGTAACGAGATGTCTTCTAATAAAATCGAGATCATCAAGCATATTTTTCAAAACTGACCTAACCGTTTGTATAGCGGAGTTGTAATAAATTAATTACGGTTGCTCAAACTTTGCCGAAACTCACTTTTTACACAACACTTGGACAAAATCACCATCTTTACCTCTATTATCTTTATAGTTCGAGACCTCTATGTACGAAAACTCATGTAACTGAAACTTCTATATTTTGATACAAACTTTCCAAAACCGTCGAGTTCGTTTCCTAACGCTCGACGTACACCATTTTACGACTAGTTTTTCGAAGCCATTTTTGTCACTTTCATGATATTTCCGACGACATTATTTTACGACGAAAAGTGATAATTTCACTATAAATCATTACGAAACCATTGTAGGATGACATTTTGACGTAAATACTTGTAAAGTGATTTAAGAATGGTCAAGACGTCAAAAGAATATTTTTCGACGATAAGTATTATTTTCAAAACTCGCAAGTGGTATAAATAACATACGAAATGCATGCATAACATTATATCATAACTCATAACATATCATATCATTCATAATAGGTCATTTCCGAGATTCACGCTACATTTCAGTGTACTCACTTTTGTCTTCGCATCATTCCACCAAGTGAGTCATAGCCCCTACTCTTTTAATTGTTTTGAATTACTTTTGGGGGAGATACATGCTCAACTATTTTTATAACTATCATGATTATTTGAAACTACATGTTTAACTGAACTGAATGTTTAGTCATATCCTATATCATAAATCATGGAACTGAATGTCTTGGGATTATCCTGGAACTGAATGTCTTGGGATTATCATTGAGCTGAATGTCTTGGGATTATCATTGAGCTGAATGTCTTGGGATTATCATTGAGCTGAATGTCTTGGGAACATCATTGAGCTGGATGTCTTGGGATTTTCATTGAACTGAATGTCTTGGTATAATTATGTCAAGTAAACATTGATACATTAAGTCATGCACTATTATGTGAATTCATTTGACATCATGCGCTTGAATATAAACTATATACATTTTGGCAATGGGTTGTGAATACACAGGTTGCAAGTTTTGTATGGGCGGAACTTGGAACTGAGTGGATTTACGATGCCTTTGCTGCATAAACGATTTTGAAAGGCTTTACATTTCAACACAAACCCTATGAACTCACTCAACCTTTGTGTTGACACTTTTTAGCATGTTTTATCTCAGGTATCTAAGGCATATACTTCATGGCATGCATGTGGACACATCTTAGAGTCGCGGTGACGACGCGTCTCACTTGGGTTTTACGTCACTTTAAACATCGTTTGAATTGTAACAAACTTATTTCCGCACAAGTTGACTTTCATTTGGGACCTGAACTTTGTAAACTCTGATTGTTTTATTAAATCAAACGATGTGTTTTCCAAACGACACTTTAGGTCGTTCAATATATCTGTAACTGTGATGCTATGACAGTCAATCCCCAGGAATTCCATTCCGCTGCAAAACAGGTAAATTGGGGGTGTGACGGATTGGCATCAGAGCTTCGGTTATAGAGAACTAGGTTGCATCATTGACCCTAGACTATAACTACATCATCATAGCATCTCATCATTTCATCATAAGTGCATGTTCACTTTGCATGCGATTTATACGTAAATTTCTCGAGTTATTTACTTTCATTTCAAATCGATTGTCACATGGATGCCCTTAAATACACATCCCATCATACTCACATCAGACTCCAATGTGGTGAATGCCCTGTCATTCCCTATCACAATTTTTTTTTTTTTTTTTTTTTTTTTTTTTTTTTTTCACCAAGTTGACTTAACACCAAACATCATATGAGTCGATTAGTCCAAGCATTGCATAGTTACTCCTAAATTATACATAGCCTGATCACCTATGTCTAATTCAGGAAGAATCATGCAATGAAGGGAGTAGTAGGCTTATATGTGTAAGCAATTCTATGACCGAGCCAAATTTTCAAAAGACCCGTTACTCGAACCGATTTAGCCTAATCTCATGACAGTTCTTGTTTGATGAGTTGTGAGATTAAGTAAAAATCGGTTACCAAAAAGTCTTTTGAGGGTTTTGCTCGAGAATGAGAAGGCTTGCCTCATCAAACCCTAACCCTGAGAGACCAACACGAACTGAATTCAGGGACTGAATTCCTTTTTGGATGGGCGAATGTGACAACCCGTACTTTCAGGTCATTTCTCGAAACAATTCATGCTTCACAATTTCAACATTTATCGTAAACTAGGTTTGCGTGTTCCAAATTCGCGTAACCTTAAGGGTTTAGCGGCGAATTCATGATCATATCATCACGGACATTTCATATAGACTAAGTTTAGTCTACATTTCATTAACATCATTTGTATCATGTTAGTTCATTTATGATTTTGCATTTCACCATAAACGCGTAAATTTCATATTAAATAAACGTTATCGCGTGAATTATTATTTTGAATATTTAATCCGTTACTTCCAAAAATGATCCCGACATATTTTTATATTTACATTTAGTTTATAAAAACTATATTTGAGTTTACCTAGTGTTTTAAATTTATTTTGTATATAAATCGTTAAATCTATATTATTACGACGTTTTTCTTAAAAACTACACTATAATTATTATATCACTCAAATTTCACAAGGAATGTATTTTTACAATTTTTATAATATCATTATACTCTATTTTGATCTATTAAAAATTTACTTGTACCTAAAAGCTACCAAAACCTTACAAGTTATTATTATTTACACATCTTGTACTTAACCACATTTTACTTACATCTTTATATATATACAATAGAAAAAAAATATATATATATTTTTAGATACATTCCCCCCCCCTAAAACCGGCCATGTGGGGAGGGTGGATACATTTATTGATTTGGTGACTTATTTTCTTATAAACCTATATCTACACTCAAACATCATTGATCTCATTCATTCATTCACTTTCAATAATTCACAAGACAAGAAAAGTCTCTTCTCTCTTTGTTTTTCATCTCATAACCGGCCACTACTAAGGAGTAGCAAGGAATTCATAAAATCTTTCAAGCTCAAGTAATAACAATCTAGTATACACTTTTGTAAAGGTTTTGAAATAAAAACCTAGGGTGTTTAGGTTAATCCTTGTTCTAATCACCTCATCATAGTTTACTTGTAAGCATATCATTTACATTTTTCATCTTTCCTTATCATTTCATAAGTATTTCTTCATTTTTGGTGCAAGCATGCAAGACTTGTGTTTATTTATACCATTTTTACATTGATTTTTAGAGTTATATATATTAAGGTCATCCTATAATTATCCCCTTGGTATATATTGGTCTTGATGATGTTTAGGAACCCATGACACCCTAAGAAGGTGTATGGTAGGATTAGATTAGCTTTGGAGTTGATTTGAAGGGATTGGAATAGGTTTAGTACGAGAAAAACTATTTTCGATAAGTATAAAAAGTGATCTGTCCTTATTTTGTTTTTTTGGAAAATCCGACAGTAGGCACGAATTTTTGGCCTTGATATTTAGAAAATATACTTTAAAACGAATCCGTGGCCGCTTGAACGGATTAAAACGGAGTTATAACGAAGAAGTTATGAATTTTTCAAGTTTGACGACGAAAAATATATTTTCTGAAATTTCAGCAACCTATTATTGTTTTATTCGAGTCAAAAACGAGCCTTAAGCTTTACAAATTATTTCGACTTATCAAAAATATATTAGTATACTTTGATACGAAGCTAAGGACATATAATACGTAGAAAACGGATTTGAAACGACTAAGATATACACGTTTTCATAAAATTGCCGTAAATATTATTTTTAGAAAAACTATATTATTTTTACGAGACAAGTGTTACGGTAACTAAAACGACCATGTTGAAGGCAGTTTTTAACGATGATGTAGAACTTTTTGTAACGAGATGTCTTCTAATAAAATCGAGATCACCAAGCATATTTTTCAAAATGACTAACCGTTTGTATAGCGGAGTTGTAATAAATTAATTACGGTTGCTCAAACTTTGCCGAAACTCACTTTTTACACAACACTTGGACAAAATCACCATCTTTAACCTCTATTATCTTTATATTCGAGACCTCTATGTTGAAAACTCCTGTAATAAAACTTCTAGATTTTGATACAAACTTTCCAAAACCGTCGAGTTCGTTTCCTAACGCTCGACGTACACCATTTTACGACTAGTTTTTCGAAGCCATTTTTGTCACTTTCATGAAATTTCCAACGACTTTATTTTACGACGAAAAGTGATAATTTCACTATAAATCATTACGAAACCATTGTAGGATGACATTTTGACGTAAATACTTGTAAAGTGATTTAAGAATGGTCAAGACGTCAAAAGAATATTTTTCGACGATAAGTATTATTTTCAAAACTCGCAAGTGGTATAAATAACATACGAAATGCATGCATAACATTACATCATAACTCATTACATATCATATCATTCGTAATAGGTCCATATTAAAGTATCACTCTACCTCAGACTCACTCTTGTCATCATACCAGTTTATCAAGTGAGTTTCATAGCCCCTACTTTTACTTGCTTGAATTACTTTTGGAAGAGATACATGCTCAACTATTTTTATAACTATCATGATTATTTGAAACTACATGTTTAACTGAACTGAATGTTTAGTCATATCCTATATCATAAATCATGGAACTGAATGTCTTGGGATTATCCTGGAACTGAATGTCTTGGGATTATCATTGAGCTGAATGTCTTGGGATTATCATTGAGCTGAATGTCTTGGGATTATCATTGAGCTGAATGTCTTGGGAACATCATTGAGCTGGATGTCTTGGGATTTTCATTGAACTGAATGTCTTGGTATAATTATGTCAAGTAAACATTGATACATTAAGTCATGCACTATTATGTGAATTCATTTGACATCATGCGCTTGAATATAAACTATATACATTTTGGCAATGGGTTGTGAATACACAGGTTGCAAGTTTTGTATGGGCGGAACTTGGAACTGAGTGGATTTACGATGCCTTTGCTGCATAAACGATTTTGAAAGGCTTTACATTTCAACACAAACCCTATGAACTCACTCAACCTTTGTGTTGACACTTTTTAGCATGTTTTATCTCAGGTATCTAAGGCATATACTTCATGGCATGCATGTGGACACATCTTAGAGTCGCGGTGACGACGCGTCTCACTTGGGTTTTACTCACTTTAAACATCGTTTGAATTGTAACAAACTTATTTCCGCACAAGTTGACTTTCATTTGGGACCTGAACTTTGTAAACTCTGATTGTTTTATTAAATCAAACGATGTGTTTTCCAAACGACACTTTAGGTCGTTCAATATATCTGTAACTGTGATGCTATGACAATCAATCCCCAGGAATTCCATTCCGCTGCAAAACAGGTAAATTGGGGGTGTGACACATAGGTAAACCTGACTCACTGTAACCATAAGTAACAATAATCATTTTATGAAATACAATGTCAAACACTACTTAATACATGTGACTAAACTGCCAAACAGAAAAAAACATAGGATGCAAGTTTAAAGACTCTTCATTTCATAATAGCTTACCTTATAGCTCTCTGGGTTTTTCTGAAGCAGCAAAGCTAAAGAATATCGATTCCTTAGCCTTTCTTTTTCACGATCTTTCAGACGATATTTTCACACGTCAAGTGGCAGATTCATGTTGTACTTTTTCCTGTATCTATTCCATAACCATATGTAAATATCCAACTTACATATAAAAAACTACTGCTGGAAAATTATTAGGGTATATTCAATTCTAATGCAAGTCACTTACCCAACCCAAGATTACGCAGCTTCTGTAATGTCCGGGTCTAAATAATAATGAGTTTACGATGTGGAAGATAACTGCAAGTCTGCAATGTTAACAATCAATGATGTAAGTGCACATTTCTTTCAATAAGAAAATGTTCTTAAACTAATTTAAATGTTAAGCAAATACCCCTGTAACGCGACAACCATCATGAGCTAACAACAACAATGATGGGCCTCTCCATTGTTTCAAGTGAGCCTTTGTCAAACTCTCGTGCCATGTCATCCCACATGGTAAATTCAATGATATTTCCACTGTCCATGAGATAATTTTAGCAAAATTTAAAAGAAATATATGTTGCTCATTCTATATTCAAAATTTGTTGGGTATATGAAATTACTTACTCCAAATTTTCAATGTCAATTTTTCTTCTAAAAGTCTGTCTACTATTGGGATCTCCGAAAATAGCTACATCCCCAACCGATCTTACAGAACCTATATAATTTGTGAGCATAAAGCATGTTTGACATAAATCAGTTCTCGCAAATTTTTTTGTTCTCACAATAAACTCACACTATATATATATATATATATATATATATATATATATATATATATATATATATATATATATATATATATATATATATATATAGTATGAGTTTATTGTGAGAACAAAAAAAATTGCGAGAACTGCGAGAACCGATCTAAGCCATTGAATTATTAGATCAATGGATGAGATGATTTGTGCAATTTGTGTCATAAAAGAAAAGATAAGGAAAGTTTTGTAAATGTGCCGATGGGTAGTATAGGAATTTGACACAACTCCAAATCAATAACCGTCCCACACAATTATCTATTCTTTCACACCTTTTCCTTAAAAATTCTCCCACCATCTTCTTCACATTCCAAATACCTAGCCGCCCCTAAACAATTTAATATCTTTCCCCCAAACAATTTATTCCATCATCTCCAATCCAATTATTATTAACTCAATCAATCAATCAATCAATCTTCAATTTTTAATGATATTAACCAACAACAATAACAATAATAATTCATCATAAAATTCAAAGATGGTTGCCGAAGCAAGTGAAATTCTGTGCGAGCAAAGCATCAATATTTGTTTTGTTCAATTCAATATCAGAAACAATGATGCTCTTGATTATGCTTCTCTCTCTATTGATCTCCTTTCTATTACTGAAAGGGTAATTTATTTATTTATTGATGATTCTTTATGTTTTTGGCTTTATTTATTTATTTATTGTAAATCTGGGTCTAGTTATTTACTGATTATGTATATGGGGTATGTATAAATTAAGGGTTTTTATTTATGGGTGTTTAAAGTTATGAATTGTTACTCGTGTACAGGTGTTAGTTGAAGTTTCGGACCATGGAAATGGAGATAGATTCAAATCATGATGTCTTTAAGTCATAGTTAATTGATAACTTGTGATTTAGGAAATAGATTAAAATTGGGCTTTCGGTTTTGTTTAATATTAAAGCAATCCCTTTTTTATCACGTGAATTTAATGGAAGTGATGAGCTATATGGGGTATCTATAAACATACTTTTTAGTACTGGGTAGGAATTTAGCATATGTGTAAAATGTTTAAAAATGAACTTAGTTTATTAAAAGACGGTCTCGGTCTCGGTGAGGTTAACTCTTAGAATTTTTAGTCCGTAAATTGTCCGTAAATTGTAAATGGGGATAAAGATTATATATTGATTTATTTGGATCGTTTGGCAATGAGATTGTGGTTAGGCTATTTAAAATTCTTTTCTTTCCTCGTAATGAATTTGGTGCATTTTTTTATGTATTTGGATCTATTCATTCTTATTTGTTGGTTAAGTCTTATAATCCTTAGTCCGTAAACTGAAAATGGGGATCAAGATTAATATATTGATTTATTTAGATCGTTTGGAATGAGATTGTAGTTATTTGGCTATTTAAAAATAATAGGAGAGT
Organism: Chrysanthemum seticuspe; assembly: GCA_019973895.1. Taxonomy (NCBI): domain Eukaryota; kingdom Viridiplantae; phylum Streptophyta; class Magnoliopsida; order Asterales; family Asteraceae; genus Chrysanthemum; species Chrysanthemum seticuspe. Next base: position 123,561,990 of record BPTQ01000007.1, read on the forward strand.
GCATATGTGTTATTTAGAGTGCATATGTGTTTTTACAGTTTCCTGTGAATTTGATGCTTTCTGTTATGTGTTTTTACCGTTTCGGAGTTTAAATGTATTGAAAGTGCATTCTGATATATAAATTGTGCAAATGTGTTTGCTAGTTGATTATGCACATGTATTTTCAAATATTATTGCATCTAAATGATTATACACATGTATATTCTTTATTTATTTTATTTTAGTTTCATGATTCTGTAAAGTTTGATTGTGTTTAAATGGTTTCTCATGGTGATTAACACGTGTTAGTTACAATATGTTTGCTAGTAGTAATGTGTTTCGTTTTAATGGATCATGATGAGAAACTCTAGTTGCATTTTATTTTCTTTTTAAAATCGATGTATTGTATTTAATTATGTGAAGGGGTATTGTGTGATCATTTAATTTGTTCATAGATAATGAATAAATCTGAATTTTGTGGAATACTATGTACCTTATAGTTTTAAAGATGATGTCATTAGACTATACATGTGCAACAATAATAACTTTTTTGTGTGTGCTTGTTTCAGGTTATTGAAGATGATAATAGCATTGAAGACTAACAAGTGGATGCACATATAGATGCATGAAGATAATTTGTTGTATAACGTTTATCTTCTTTGTTAAGATGAGCGAGACGATAAAAACACATGTGTACAAGGATTAAAAACACATGTGCACAAGGATTAAAAACACATGTGTAGATTTCATGGGTTCTTGAACTAAGCGAGGAATACATGTGCACACCTAAAAGATGAACCAACTGTTAAAGACATTGTAATATGCACACGTGCACGCTTCATATATTTGTAGTAAAACATATTTATGTAATATTTTTAAAAAAGTTTTGTTGTTTGTATAAAATTGCATCAATCTATTAATAAATGTTTGTTGTTTGTATATATTTATTTATGTAATATTTTTTAAAGATACATGTGCAAATACAAAACACCTATGCATAAACAAAAAATACAATTTTTACGTAATGCAAAACACATGTGCACATATTGATTTTTTAAACAGGTAAAAAAAAAAAAATTTAAATTTCGGAAGAAAAAAAAACGTTTTTTTAAAATAAAAAAATAAAAGATAAAATTAATAAGTAATTTTACCAAAATACCCTTTTGAATTAAATATTAAAACTAAATATCCAAAAAAATCTGATTGGTTGATGGTAGTTCTCGCAATTCTCGCAATTTATTTGGTTATGAAAATAACCCTTCCCTATATATATATATATGTATATATATATATATATATATATGTATATATATATATATGTATATATATATGTATATATATATGTATATATATATATGTATATATATATGTATGTATATATATATGTATGTATATATATATGTATATATATATATATATATATATATATATATATATATATATATATATATATATATGTATATATATATATATATATATGTATATATATATGTATATATATATATATATGTATATATATATATACATATATATATATATACATATATATATATATATATATACATATATATATATATATATATATATATATATATATATATATAGGGTTAAAATGAAAAGTTTCTTATAATGAAAAGAATGAGAAGGCATGTGGAGGTGACATGTGTCACCTTTGCCACATCACCATGCCATGTGTCACCCCCACCCCACCCCCCCCCCCCCCCCCCGCCCCGCAAAAAAAAATTTCCCGCCAAAAAAAAAATTTTTTTGGGCAAAAAAAAAAAAAAATCCTGCCAAAAAATTCCCGCCAAAAATTTATTACTGCATCACAGTTATAAAAATACTGCATCACAATCTTGATTATGATGCAGTAAATTTATAACCGTGATGCAGTAACTTATAACCTTAATGCACTAATAAGTTTTGGTGCATCTTTATTATAAGTTACTGCATCATTCCACAAAAGGTGTAGATTGGCGGGAACACCCTGACCCCGGGTGAATTTTGGCACCAGCCATTGTCCACCCCACAAGGAATAGCTCCGGCAACTCTCCTGGCCTAGTGGGGCACCAACTGGAGTGAGCCCGAGCCAAGACTCGGACCCCTAAGCTCTTATTCCACAAAGTCTCTCCAGTGTGCCCATAGGTTTTGCGGAGGTGGGTACCTATATGAAGCAAATGCCAAGGATGAAACTTGAACTTGGGTCAATTTACTCAAGCACAAGTGCTCTAACCATTGGACTAATGCTCCATTGGTAAGTTACTGCATCATAGTTAATAGTTCAGTGCATCAACTATGATGCACTAAAATCAAGGTTATAACCTTAAATGCACTAAAATCATGATTGTGATGCAGTAACTTTATAATTGTAATGCAGTAATTTATAATCTTAATGCACTAAAATCATAATTGTGACGCAGTAACTTATAACCTTAATGCACTAATAAGTTTTGGTGCATCTTTATTATAAGTTACTGCATCATAGTTAATAGTTAAGTGCATCAACTATGATGCACTAAAATCAAGGTTATAACATTAATGCACTAAAATCATGATTGTGATGCAATAACTTTATAACTGTGATGCAGTAATTTATAACCTTGATGCACTAAATTCATAATTGTGATGCAGTAAAAAAATTTGGCGGGAAATTTTTGGGGGAAAAAAAAAAATTTTGCCCAAAAAAAAATTTTTTTTTGGCGGGAAATTTTTTTTTTCGGGGGGGGGGGGGGGGTGGGGTATGGTGATGTGGCATGATGATGTGGCAAAGGTGACACATGTCACCTCCACATGCCTTCTCATTCTTTTCATTATAAGAAATTTTTCATAATAACCCAAACCTATATATATATATATATATATATATATATATATATATATATATATATATGTATAGGATAAAGATCAAATAAAAAGACAAATATCCGTAAAAAGATAAAAAGATTTTTTTTTCAAAAAAAGTTCACGAAAAATTCCCAAAAAATCCCACAAGATCGGGTATGATGGTGCATGAAAAAGTTGTGAAAAACTTTTTTCTAAAAGTGGATATTTTTTCCGAAAAAAAATTATGAAAATATACGTTTGCGCATTAAATCTTTTTTTTGTGCATAAAAAATTGGTTTTTGCACCCAACTTCTTTTGACTTTTTTCATCAAAATAACATTGCGCATCAAACTAAAACAAGTTAAAAATTTTGTGCATCAAAATTTTTTTGCGCATCAAAATTCGTTTTTTGTGCATTAAAAAAAACGTATCAAAACTCAAAATTATAAAAAATGTTTTCACAAAAGTTTTATGCACCAACATACCCGATCTTGTAGGATTTTTTGGGAATTTTTAGTGAACTTTTTTTGAAAAAAAAATCTTTTTATTCTTTTTACGGATATTTGTCTTTTTATTTTAACTTCACCCTATATGTATATATATATATATATATATGTATATATATATATATATATATATATGTTATATTTATATATATATATATATATATATATATATATATATATATATATATATATATATATATATATATATATATATATATATATATATATATATATATATTATATGTCAGAACATGATGTTGGATTTTACCCTGGCTATTTGGCTGAGGTATATTGAAATCAAGCTGGTTATACATAGTGAAGTTAAAAAAGTGGTCTGGAAAACCAACTGCCGATATATTTTGAAACTTCATGTATCTTCCAAATCCGAGACTTGTCCTGTTTTCAAGAATCTACAGCCACTTGTTTGCCGGTTCACAACTGAAATGTGAAATCCTATACGTTGATCCAAGCTCGATGATTGAACTAAAGTACTCAATATCACTGACATTCATATTTGCTTGTACATCATTGCCCTATGCACATCAAGACATCAGAAAACAAACGCTGACAAATTACATGAGCATCGCATATTAAAATTCGTCAATATGTCAAGCAATATACAACAATAGCCAATCGGTTATGGCTTAGGGACATTCCAGGCTATCCATCTACGATAGACGCGAGCTTCCAAGGTTTTATTTTGGTCCCTGGGATTAAGACAACCAATGTTGTTCTCCGCCATTCTAATGACAATATCAAATATTAAAAACTTAGTGCAAAACAACAAAATCACTAATAAAAATCATCAACAATAACATGACAAAAACAATTCACAACTCTCACTCTCGAAAAATGCCTCATAAAGATACCATAATGCATCATCTATTTACTGTATTATCTCAGATGAAAACAATATCACATATTTTTAATAATAGTGTAAAATGGATGTTGATTTCAAAGAATCCTCTACAATTTAAATTCTTGCAGAAAGAATTTATAAATCATAGGTTTTCTAGTATTAGGCAACTTCATTCATTATATGTTTCAAAAAGGATTTTAGTCCTCCAAGTAATCTTTTCCCAGATAAAATGCAGCATGACCCTCTGTAAAACATCAAGTTCGAAAACAAACATTAGAAAAACAAACATGAAGCAAATATGCAAAGAAACTAAAACAGAAAAAAGCCTAGAAAAGAGTATACACCAACTTAATTCCTTAGCAAACATCCAAATACCAAACATGCACTTTCACAATCATCATGTATTTATACAAAGCTACAAAACATTTATTTGTAAAATAAACATAAAACAAATAAATATGAAGCTAATCCAAATTGTACCATAAAAACAGGCTGATCAAATCCTGATACAACCATGCACTTAACATATGCATAATTAAACATTAGAAAACTAAACGGCTAAAATAAACAACATGCATACCAACAATAACTTCATTCATCACAATTTTACCAACAGAATTCAAAAATAAGTTCATGTTTGTCCAACCTTCTACTACACGAATATACCAACACACTAAGTTGAAACAAACAAAGCACCAAAGATTAAAAGTAACCACATACTTATACCTTCCAAAACCACAAACAAAATTACAAAACATGAATAAGTCGAATTGAAGAAATAGATAACAGAACTGTCTAAACATACCTGCAGATGAAAACCAACCGAACGAAGCTAATATACAACTCAACTGCACTAACACACTAAAATATACAACAAATAAAACACAAAACACTTGAAGTAAACTTATTCTGTTTCCATATGTGTAAATCCTAACCATGTAAAAATAACACGTTAAATGCACTAACAAAATGAAAATTTACCCCTGACTGCAAACAAAACATGGGAGAGTCGAAGCACATTACATGATTTCATGTTCAAAACAGCACCAACATTAAAAAGGCAGATTAAAAAAGATGTTGAACCATACCTACAAACGAAAACCACTCCAAATGAAACTAATATGGACACGAATACACCAACACAATAAAACCTGTAACACATAAAACATGAAACAGTTGAAGTAAACTTACTGAATTTCCATATATGTAAACCCTAACCACATAAACATAGCACATCAAACACACTTACAACTTCAAAACCAAAAACCGAATCACATTTTTCTCTAACCCTAATTGCAAATAAAAAAAAGAAAGAAAAAAAAAAACTCACACAATTGAAGTACATTACATGGTTACATGCTCAACACTACAACAAGCAAATTAAAGAAATAAATTAAAAAGGTTGTTCAACATACCTGCAAGCCAAAACAACTACAAACGAAGCTTCGAAAATCTCCTCATCAATGCCAAAACGACAATTCCATGAGAAGATAAATAAATCACCACTTTTAGAAATTCCCAATGAACCTTCCATGTATATTATATATAACTAATCACACCGATAATCAAGCACGCATGATAAGCAAAGAGCTAACGAAAAAATTAAGTGGCAAGTTAGTAGAGAACATATCAAAATACACCCGTAAGCTAAAAGCACAAGTGTTAAACATGCAAGTAACATTTCAATCCTAAGAGACAATTAAGTGAAGCACCCATAGCCACTAAGCATAATATTTAATCCATCTAAATCGACGACTCAGCTCGGTTCAGTGTATGAACAGTGTCGGCTCAAACAGCGTTTTCACAATACACCGAAACCGCCCCGCTTCTTTAAACCGATATTCAACTCGGCGGCTTTAGAATAATATTGGTTCTCAAAATACTTCAATGAATATATATAGTATAATACTCAGCATGATCATCGATAATTTACTCAAAATCCACTAAAACGAATACGTGTTATGATCTTATTATTTTTTAAACTTTAAAAGGAAAGCCAATTTTTTTATTCGTATCATTTATTATGTCGTAAGATACATGTATTAAAAATGTTTTGTATCCTTCTTAACTTGTCGTCATCATGTGTATCACATAGCATTACAGTTTATATTTTAATACAAATTAACTTATTTTTATGAAAATTTAAAAGGTATATCCAAATTCTTACTAATCATTCCACTACATATCTAAACAAGAAGCCAATAAATTAGTTGCAACGTATTTCGGTGCATTCACACCATAAAAGCAACCCACTCTTTGAGCTAAGTTAGTTTTTGTTTGATTATTTCTTTCCGAATAGGAACTCTAACACCCCAAAAGTTTATGTTCTATTCATCTGTAACTGGATCACTGCATGTCATTCTATATAACAGTCCATCAAACTTGATTTTATTATGCCACAAAGCTAAAAATTAGCATGCTTTGCTCGATCATATCTCGAACCTGAGCATCCTTGATGTTTCATTCAAGCCTGGCCTTCATATATATATAGTATTCAAGAGACTAATCACTAGTTATGAACCTGATAAAATGGAATGTGCAGTCCATGCATATAGAGCAGCTAGGGCTTGCGCGATATATAACCCTAAAAGCATAAATATTGAAATAACAAGATAAGTGATCTTTTTATTATAATAGAAGTCATTCAATATTGACAATTACAGCAAAAGCTTTCTAATAAAACATAAACTTAGCACAAACTTAATTATTTCATAATCATCCTCTAGGAGTCTAGGACTCTAGGAGTCTAGGGTACTTGTTTTCTTAAAAGCCAACATGATCAAATTCAGAATAATACATATGCATATTATTCTGTTGAGTCATATTAGCTTTGAAAAACATGTGACCTTCATCGAAATCTAGGAGTGGTTGCCTAGGCAATGCCTTAGCATAACTTATTCATATATCAACACTAAATCAATAAATTAAATAACAGAATTATTAGTCTGTTAACCCTGAACTAAATTGCTGACTAGTTAAAGGAAACGAGTCTATACTAAACTCTTCTTGACTACCCATTGTCCATGAAGTGATCAAAGAGTTGTCCCATGTCAGTGAAGGTGCTATTTCACTATACGGATCAAAAACCGGTTTTATAGTATCCTCGTCTAATAAATCTATATCTTTCCAAATTTCGTCCATCGAGTAATGCCCTTCTTGCCCTTCTTTAAAGTTGCTAACCTTACTAGTAGCCTTCTCAGAATTCTTTTTCTTGCTACTGTTTTTGCCTTTTATGACTGTTAACATTTCGACTCCCCCAGTGTCATAGAAGTTTCTTTCTTTCTTATCAATCAATGGCAGGGAACCCATGATTGGATGGCTGTTACAAACTGATGAACAGGAAGAGCAATGTGAGAGAGAAGGAGAAGGAGACCCAGATGATTGCCTTTTCTTTTCTTGAGCTTCTTTCCTCGTGTGAGTTCGCCAGTAGTTTTTGATCTCGTTATCAGTTCGTCCAGGTAATCTCCGTGCAATTTTAGACCACCTGAAATGACAATATACTATTAGTTTAAACAAAAGAAATGAGATAATATATTCCTTTAATTTTTATTACTAGCCAGGAGAACGAAGAAAATAAATACTAAATAATATAGAGCCCAATCGACTTAATTAGTGCTTCTATTATAATAGAATTAATGTCAGCTGGATAACATTTTATTTTAATTTCATGACATAAGAAGAAAATTAAAATGAATATAAATATGAACAAGCACTGTTTTTGGATTAATGCGCGTCAAACTTTTTCGAAAGATCCAGAAAGATAATAAAATTCCTAAAGTAATTTAGGAGTGTGACATCCAATAAGGAAGAAAGGGAAAGGGCCAAGTATGAAGGCTTAAAATATTTTCATGTATATCGAAAACTATCCAACTTGAGAAAAAGTTATAGATATAATCTGATTCTTTTTTATTAGTTACTTACAATCACATTGAATTACCATCTGTAGATTTTACTCTCATGAATATATATATATTTGAAGAGGATTTCACAAATTAGACTTTGTATATGCTCATTCTCTATAGTTAGCTCTAACAAAAAGTTATGGCTTACAGATCGAGTTACAGGAGACCAGAAGCCATGGAAGATTAGCTAACACCTGGTCTATCAGCATAGTATAAAATAAACATAATACAAAAGAGTTAGAGAAGAATTATATAAAGAAACACAGAGTCTTGACTCATGTACATGCATGTATTAATGAATATCATCGAGAGAAAGTAAGACAAAATTAATACATACAAGAAGAACACAGTACATACACAAAGAGACGCATAGGGTAGAGTGAAAAAGTACAATTCTAAATCTCTGTAGAAGAGACATAATAAACTTCAATTCCTTATTGTTCCTAGTCCTAAACTCCTAAAACTCGCAGAAAGTAATGGCAGAAACATGATTCAAATGACGTCGATCATGTTATGATATAGTCTTTATATAAGTTTCAAGAAAAAACTTTGTTAATTAAGTATTTTTCGCGAAAACTTATAAATATACGGAAAAAAAAATGAAAGATACGTCATATATACCTGTTGCCAAATTTTGAATGAAGTTCAAGAACTAGTCTTTCTTCATGAGCAGTTAGTTTCCCTCTTTTCAAGTCTGGATTCAGATAGTTAACCCATCTCAACCTGCAACTTTTTCCAGTTCTTTTCAAACCTGAAAATCATAAATTCCAAACGAAATTTTTTTCCCAAATTTTTTTTTGGGATATGCACAAGAAAATTTGTTAATTTGTGAATAAAGTTGTAAAAAATATTTCCTGTCAAAAAAATTGCATCCTATAGAACTATAGTTTGGTTCTTTTTACTCCCGCCACCTTCAAACCTGAAACATTGGCAATGAAGTCCCATCGGCGATCCCCAAACATGTGAACGTAAAATAGCAATTGGAAATCTTCGTGTTCTGTCCATGGACCTTTTCGCATCATCTCATCCTCTTGCCCCATTTGTCTATCTTGCTTTTTTCTCTCTTTAGAATTTAAGATTTTTGTTGTGCTGCAACTTGCAAGTGAGTATGTAATTAGCTTTGGTACGGTGGAGGTTATTTATAGTGATGTTTTTTCAATTCTTTGTGGGTGGGATGTTGAACTTTATGATAATGTCTCATTTTCAAATTCAGGCCTATGGTGTTTTGCTAATATTTAGCTTTAATTACATCTTATAAGTAAATTATAATGAACTATTTCTAGTGCTAACTTTTTGATGATCATTTGGACGAAAGAAATACTATTATTAAGTTATATAAATACAAAATTTTAAGTACATCTTAGTATCTTACTTACTAAATAAATGGAAAAAAAGAAAACAGAAAATTAGGAGTTCGAGTTGGATGGTTCATAAGTATGAATCACAACATGTACTTAGAATACGGGCAAAAAAAAAGAGAATTGAAGTTAGGCCAATCACAATATTAACTAGTGCTTTCCCACATAAGTAAGATGGGTAACGGGGAAGCATCCCTATCTAAGTTACCTCGAGAATTTCGATTTTTTCTTCTAACGTGCGCGGTCTAGTTAGTATTTTTGTGACCGTTTTTGGTTTTCTCGAGTCCCAAAATGTTTAACTGGCACGGTTCAAACATGGGTCTTCTCTAAAACTTTCAAGACATCTTATTCATGTAGTATTTTTGACATTGATAATTGACAAATCATATAACGTGTCAATTATAAATGTCAAAAATACTTCGTATGCTAAGGTAAGGCCAAGTACTTTACTATGCATCATACATAATCTTGTTAGAGGGATGCGTGCAACAAGCTATTAAAAGAATATACAATGGGGTGAGTTATTAATACCCCCCCATTTGGTTATTAAGACCCTCCCTTTTTTTTTTTTTTTTTTTTTTTTTTATTTTTTTTTATTTTTTTTTTATTTTTATAATTTTGTTTATATCAAAACGCTATAAATCTGAAAATGCGGAACTGTAAATATAAAGTTTAATAAGCCAAACGCTTAAAACTGTCAGAAATACGGAACAGAAACTGAAAAAAAACTGTGTTGTACTGGAAAAAGCGGGGGGACAAAGGGGGGACAAAGGTGACAGCTAGGGGGTAGGGGGGTTGCAATAGTGTATCCCTATACAATTTCCTGTTCTTTATATATAGCACTCATACAAAAATACACCTTTTCGATTAAGGGTTGGGTCAGAGTGTGTCATATGATCTGACCCCTCCAAGGTATATGTTAGTGAAGACGTGAAGTGACTATTCGTTAAAGTGGGTGATATGTGGATCTAGTTTTCAAATGCTCTTCTATGGCTCTCGTGTGTACCCTTTCCCACCACCTTTAGTACTGTTATTCTATTCAACAAATAAACGTGTGCAACTATTTTATATTTTGCGCAATATATAACTTTTGTCGGCTTCTTTTATTTTACTTAAAATATATGTAGTCTTTAATTCGAAAAAAGAGCTGAGAGTAGACCAATATCAAGAAAAGCACAATTGTTATATATAATGTCACTACTAGTTTACGTTAACCTTTTTAGATATATTTTGAAAGGAATTGATACTCACACCACATTTTTTTGATTAATGCATCATAGTTTATGTATTATAGTAGTACAATACTGTAATGCATAAACTATGGTGCATTAATCAAAAATTATGGTGTGAGTATAACCTGAAGTAAATTTGCATGAATTATATGTGACTTATGTAATTCTGTTAGGACCGAACATCAAGATTCCACATATGATTGGAAGGTTTATACTTGAAGACTGAACTGATGTACATATCTCGTTTTTAGAAAGAGAGATGTAAAGAGAGTGGTGTTGAATGAAAAAATGAAAATATTATTGATACACAAATTTAAACACATATCTTAAGTGGAGACTTGAGGGATATTTATAATCATACGGATACATAAATATAAAGAAAATATAATACAATTCTTAAAATCAAAATACATTTACTATTATCACCATCATTGTCGCTTCTTTTAATTTAATTTGGAACACGCTTTATCTTTGATGATATTTTCATTAAATCATAGTCATTATGCTCATCATAATCATCATCATTTATCTCAATAATCTTTGGAAGTCTGGATTATTTTTCCTCATACCTTGGAGGTGGAGGAGGTCTGCTGCCTTTTGACATAGATAAAAATTCATAAAATTAAAGGTCTTCTATTGACTGCTTTTCATGAAGGTGTTGCACTCAGGAGCGGGAATTTGATGGTTTTATGTGTATTCTGTTAAGACTATATCAACCATCCTTAGCTCCTTTTTATTGTTTGACAGTGAAGTATGTCATTTGAGTATGGTTCAAATAAATGATACCATTTGGATATATGTTTGGTTTTTATATTTCAATCCATATGTTATAAACATTTAATTTGGATAATACTTGCTTGGCTATGATGATTTCATCACTCGATAAGCTGTAAATCTGCACTAGCAAAAACTGGATGTCATAAAATGCAATCGTTTTTTAGCCAGAACTATATCTGAGCCAATGCACAAATATTTGGGTACAAATGTATGGAAAATTTTAAATTTTTTTACTAGTAGTCGTAAGTGGTACGAACTATGGTCATGATAGCTACAAGATGTGGTTGTTTGCTACAAGTTGTGTATATGTTGTGTATAATTTATAGTCATAAGTGTAAGTACTATAAGTTGTTTTCATAATTGTTAATTGATTTCATATGTGCTATAAATTGTGCTCTATTTGCCCGTCATGACATATATGACGTTGAGTGTTCTTTTTAAGGAAACATACATTCTAAAGTAATGTTGATGAGGAAGAACTGATATTATAGGTTCTAAAATTGCATACAAACTCATTAGTTAAACAAATCTGATATTATCATCTAGCACCATATGCACCGTGTATCCTTTTATTAGGCTGAATACTGAATGTCACAAAAAACACATCACTTATGCATTAATTATGTGTTACAAGGAACTAATGCAATTTTCTGTAAATGCTTTTGTAGAAATGCTTAAGGATGTTTTCTTATATTTATATCCAATTTTATAATTCATATAAACGATATAGGATGAAAAGTGCTTGATCGAGTTCATGAAACATATGACTGGTAAAGAGCTTGCTTAGGCTGCAGAGAAGAGTTTGTTTACTTTTGCAGGTCTAACATAAAATAAACATGTGTTCATTGTCGTCTTGGAGGATGTTACCTCAAACAGGTACGGTGCACAAACTGTCGATTCCATCCTACATGTAAGTGCTCTATTTATATTATATAGTTAACAGACAACAACTTGCTAAAGCCATGGAGATATTTGATTTTTAAGGTTTTTAAATCTTTTAGGAATAATGGAAATGTGAGCCCTGAAAACAATGGTCACTTAGCAATGGCCTAGGTCAGTAACATCGAAGATAATATCCCTTTGTGCCCCAACCGTTGTTCCATAGTGACAAGAAGAAATTTTCTGATGTTGGTGGTGGAGTTCTTGGTTGTTGCAGATTTCAATCATAAATAGATCTTTTATTAGAACACCATTTATGGTTTATTAACTCCTATCAGATTAAAGAGCTCATTGTAATGGTGAGAAGACTTTGTTTACAGTTGGTGCGCTTCATAGAAACAAGCTACTATTCACAAACCCCCGGTTGCTCAAAACGCTTGCTACAATGGTGATGACACTTTGTTTACATTTCATGCATTTTCATTGTTGTACTTGAAAATGTGTATTGAATCTAAAAATTCTCACGAAGTGTTGGGCTGCTCGATATAATCTTAAGCTTTGCTGATTAAGGCTTTAATATTATATCAAGCACCATCAACGCTTCTTGAGAATTCTGAGATTCTTAACCTCTATCCTTTTTAGGTTGTTCGTGATGTATAATTTGTTAGGTTGCGTAAAGTTTTTATAGACGTTTAATATACCTACTCTCAAGAAACTTAGCCATGTTTAGAGCATCAGCTGGTAAACCATGAATTGTAGGATTTTTCATTTCATGGTTTACTAGTTGATGCTCTAAACACGGATAATGTAACACCCTGAAAAATGGGTCGCAGTGGAAAAATTTATGACACGGATGCTGCTAAATTTGTATCACAACAAAAAGTATAGAACAATGGTTTTACATTAAGAAACTTCATAATCAAATGTATAAAGTTTACATTATTCAAAAATAGTGCGGAAATACATGCCCATTATAATGAAGCGACCCCATTTACACATATCAGAGTCGTCCATGACCATGCCATGCCAATGCCCAAGCACCTCCAAAAGTAAACTATCGCCTCAATACCTGAAGATACATGCTAAAAGTGTCAACACAAGGTTGGTTAGTTCCTAGGTTTACGTAAAATACTTCGAGTTCCAAAAGAACTTTGCGACCAAAGTGTCATCTACAATGTCATGAAAACAACTTTTACCTTTCGTAAAATAGTAATGTGGACCACAAGGTTTTCGAGCACAAATAATCGTTCACAAAGAAGTCAAAATTACCATGGGATTCCCTAAATCAAAATATCATATCAAATAACTATTACGCAGACTAAGTCATGAAACTAACGCTAGACATTACGGGTCATATCTGTCTCTAAGCACACACAACATCTGACATCTTATACGTCATGGCAAGTTGGAGCATCCCAAGTCCAGACTGACTAGATCATGGCAAGTTGGATGTCTAAAATCCAGACGGGGTTGTCAACCATGATAGATCTATCCGTAACACCCGCACTATCCTGAGCCATAAATCAACAATTCATAAAGGTGTTTGGGTTTCTGACCTTAACCGAACACGTAATAGCTCACAAACATTTCCAGGTCCAAAACAAATGTTTCATATAAATCAATCCCTTTTGTCCACATTAAAACATATTCAATTCAATCACATCATGCGTTTCATCAAATCAAGTTGTCCATAGCGTATGCAAATCAAACAAGCATTTGCATTTAGTAAAAAACGAGCATGTATTCTCCCCCAAAACAGTTATAAAACAAGTAAAAGTAGGGGCCATGAACTCATCTCATATGAAGTAACGCAAGAATCACAACTGGCATCAATGAACAAAACATAACAGTCTCATAAGTAAGGCACAACGATATTAAGAAGGAGGCACAACGGAAATCAAATAGTACGGGCACAACGGTACGTCATCGACACAACCTAATAGTATACGGCTTAACTCAGAATACGTCTCGCAAAGCAAATGAATCTTCAAAAGACAGCTTGTCTTAGTTTTCGTGGACTACTCATATCAAAGATTTCAAAAATCCGGTATCAATATCTCAAAAAGTTTAGTATCAATGTTTCGTGTGGTGGTAAGAAAATATAGACTCGACATACAACTCACGCCAAGAGTATCATATATTTCCCAAGTGTGACTTGCTCCAACATAACTCGAACCAAAACATAATATATATTCCAATATATTATGAGGAACAGTCAGGAAGTATTGACCAAGACTCACGTCAAGAAGACAGTGACAAGAAAGATGTCGAGACAATAGCGACACATAATAATGTCAAGAAGTAATGAACAATAATTATGTCAAAAATAAGTCGATTGGTAGTTTTGGTGTGATGGATCGATATACTCTAACCAAACTAACTTATATAGCTTGTTAAGGGTTTAATAACTTCGGATAAATCCTAAATTGTTAACAATGAAACACTGAGTATTCTCTATTAAGTACGCGAAATTTACTTAACAAAGCTAAGAAGAATATAATATTAACTTTCAATGATTTTATTAATAACTCTAAATCTGCTTGTTATGCAGACTCTTAAACAACTCTAAAACTCTAATAATAATAATCGTACTTTAGGATTCTAAAACATATATATTAAAACTCGTACTTCTAATGCCAATCTAGGGGTCCTTTTATAGGCTTAAGGATAACCCTAGTCGGTTTACAATCTGTATCCTTGTACGACAAGTAATATAAACAAAGAATATTATAGAATAACAAAGCTTTCCATAAACGAATATAGCAGTTCTTTAGCTTTGCAGTACTTTGACTTCGACATCAGTACTTTGACTTTCTCTTTAGCAGTACTTTGACTTTTTCCAGTACTTTGTCATTCTTCAGCACTTTCATATCCCAACAATCCTCCCCTAACTTGAATTCTACTTGCTTGACTTCAAGTTCCTTTGTAAATTTATCTTTAACATCTCCATCTTCAAGGAAAAATTGTGTCTTTGTCTTCTCTGTGCTTATATCATCATTATCAAAGTATTCTTTAGAAATTATTCTTTACAGCATCCTTGATGAGTAATCTCTTTTCAGCAACATTCAGCAAGCTCCATCTTTTCAGCAACATAAGACAATTTTTACATTAATTCAGTTTAAGTTTCAGTCTATTCTCATCACTTCCAGGTGTGTAAACTCCTGTGAGAGGTGAATCATTGAAAATTTAATGGATTTGATGTCTCTTTACCAAAGCCATTAACTATGGAGTAGCCAAATGTTTTGATGTGTAAGATCATGGTACATTGATAACCATATGATTTTTAGCAAATCATCAGCTATCAACAGATTTGATTTGTCTTTACCAAAAGCTGTACCCTTTTGGACTAGTTAGTTTTTTCAATCATGGTGAACTAATTACCATATAATGGTTTTTCCACAGCCTTTACCACAAGCCATTTTCTTGTGGGCTAGCCAACTTTTCACATTTACTGATATGGTGAGTTGATTACCATACAACTTATTAGCAAGTTGTCAACTATAAAACGGATTTGAGATATCTTTACCAGAGCCGTTTGCTCATGGATTAGCCAATCCTTTTGTAACCATGGTGGATTGATAACCTATTGTTGTTACCATCTCAAAAACCATTTATTTCTTTCAACTTTTGTTTCAAAATATTTATCACTTAACAAAAGTTTTCTTTTCAAAATCATTAACTGGTTTAATACTACAAGCAGTACTTTGATGAAAGTACTGTTTGATCAGCAGTACTTTGAATAAAGTACTGATACTTCAAAAATAATTTATTCAATAAAGATTCATACCAGTTATGCATCATCATCATCAGCCATAGTCGTCCATCTGATAAACAATTTGATGACCAGAAGTGCAGTTTCATTATCTTCTTTAACTTCCATTCCATGCTCTAGCATTCTCCTCATGACATCTGATGTAAGCGGATATCTTCTATCTGCTAGCATGTGAATCATAGTCCCATCTTCTAACTCTAGAAAATGTACTCCAAATTCTTCAAAGAATCTCCAGCTGATAATCTCCCAATCTTCTTGATTTTTCCAAATCTCTTCAGTACTTGTTTCTTCAGTTTCCCAAACAGTTGTGAGATCTCCAAGTAAGATTAAACCAACTCCTTCTGATGGAATGTGTTCAAACTATTCTTGCATTAAATGATATAGATGAAATAAATCCTCTCTATCTATTATGTGCAATAGATCCCATAGCATATTAAACACTCTGAAGCTTTCATCTTCTCTATTAAACATCAGATAATTTCCATCTTTCGATTCTACAACTTCAAAAGTAGTTATTGGAGACTTTTTCTTCTTCTTTTCTGTCTTCTTTTCTGCATCAGCTTTAGAATACTCAAATTCTACAATTCTTAAGTAATTCCTCAGTTCATCATTAGTATCAGATCTTAACTCAACTTTCTCTGATGGCTGAACATCTTCAACTTCAGTTGATCTTTTTCTTTTTAAGCTTTCTTTTCTTTCATCTTCTTTCTGAGTATCAACCTCTTTATAGTCTTTGATACTATCAACTTGTTTCTAATAAGCTTCTCTAACAGCTTCATACAAACCTTTCATCTCAACATAATTCAACTTGTTCAATCCAATATACCCTTGACCTTTTAAATATGCCATCATAGCATTTCTTTCCTTAGCACGATTTAGTCTTCTTGGTAGAGCAGAAATAGGAATAGGTGACTGTAATGGTATAGCAGCTTCAACATTTAATTCTTCTTGTAACTTTCTAGCTGCTTCTTTATCCTTAGCTTCTTCAATATCAGCTTCAGCATTCAAATTAGCTTGTAACTTTCTAGCTGCTTCCTCATTCATAGCAACTTGAGCAGCCCTTATTTGTGCTAAAGTGAGCTTCTTCTTCTTTGTTTCTACCATCTTACCTTTCCCTTTATCTTTTGGATTTATAATAGGTTGAGATTGAGAAACTTGATGTTGTTCTTCAGCAACTCCTAGAATGCTAACACTCCTTGGTTTTGATAAATCATGCAATATTTCAGCAATGGTTTCATCATCACTTGCAGTGTGTATTGGTTTGAGAGTATCAACTTCTTCTTCTTGTGGAATTGTTGAAGGGCCAGCTTCTTCTTCAAAATCTAACACCCTTGGTGTAATTAATTCTTGTCGAGATGTTTCTTGAAAGCCAGTACTTTGATCAGCAGTACCTTGATCATCAGTACTTTTAACACCAGTTCCTTCAGGCTCAGTACTTTGAAGATTTACATGTTCTTCAGTACTTTGAGGTGCATTCTCCTTTTCTTCATGAAATTCAACATCTTCTTTCCAATTATCTTCTTCTAAATTCCTCCCTAATTGGACAGAAGAATGCTGTTGAACCTTTGTGCCTTTGGTGGTCTTCTTTAATTTCATTCGCTTCTTCTTTTCAGATTTGACCCATAACCTGTGATGTTTAACCAATGGCCATACAAAGGTCTTTAATCTTCGAAACTTAAGCTTCAACTTCTTAATCTGAGTGGCCTGTTTATCAAAAGATTTCTGCAATCTGACTATCGCCCTTGTCAGAATATAATTATCTAACACTAATCTTTCAGGAGGTATAGGAACATTATCTCCTCCAGAAGATGATGAGAGAACTTGTTCTGGTGTCGCAATAGGAGGAGTAGTATGGTGGGATGAGGTGGGAGAAACTGCAGTACCTTCATTAATAGTAGTATTTTGTGAAGCAGTACCTTGTGATGCAGTCTCTTGAGAAGCAGTACCTTCAGAAGCATTACCTTGAGTAGCAGTACCTTCAGAAGCATTACCTTCTCTTTCATCACTAGCTTCAGCCTCATCTCTAATAGCTTGAACAATCTCCATCATTGAAATAGTCAATGGAGTGTTCCTTCCAGTGAATAAATCACTCTTCCTAGAAATGAAAGTGAAAATCTTGGCTGGTTGCACCACAACAGGTAGAAGACTTGTAGGCTTTGGGACATCAGCAAGTTGCTTATTTAAGAACACTTGAATAAACCTTGGATACATCAACCATCTTGATCCATTTGAAATATGAGATAACATTCCATCTAGAATTAGCCTTGAAAAATTGAAAACTCGATTTGTAGCTAAGCCCACTATAGCAGATGCTATGTTAGAACCAAATTGCTCCCATGGTGTACTTTTAGCACTAATAAAATGAAGCAATACATGAACTAAATACTTCCAGTGTGGACTGAATAACGGTTTCTTGAAAGTTTGTTCAGTTAAGGACCCTTCATATCCAATGTTGCTGAATGTATCCCAAATCAATTGCTTATCAAAACGAATAACCCCTTCTTCATCATCAAACAATAAATCTTCACGAATTGAGACTTCAGTAACCGTCACAATCTTCCCAGAAACTTTAGCTTGAATATACGAATCTTCATTCGCCATATGAACCCTAGCAGTTGCCCAAAATTGTTGAATCCATGGCTCAATGATATCTGGTTTCACTAAAAGTGCATAACTAATCGGCGATCCAGTGAGAAAATCAATGATGTCATGGAAGATGACATTAGCTTCAGTTTTGTCTAAATTCGCCACCATATTGTGTTTCGAAACTGTATTTCGATTTGCCATTGATTATTCGTTAACTAAAAACGCTGTTGAGTGAAAAATATAGGTGAAAGAGAGAGAAATATGGAAAAGATTATAAGGTATAAAGTTGAGAGGGAAATTCAGAGAGTAGTTATGTATAGGTGAGATTTAAAAGAATCACAGCCCTTAATAACAAAGTTACCGTTAGTGAAGTTTACCCCTCAATATTACCGTTGGAACAGTATTTTGATACGACACGTGTGCAGTACTTTCAAAAGCAGTACTTTCCAAGCAGTACTTTCCAAAAAGCAGTACTTTCTCATTCTCCTCTTTATAATAGCAAACACTTCAAATAAACATGAATTTCCTCCCCTCAAGCAATGCATAGGATTATACTTACACTTAATAGTCCTCCCTTCAAATGTAGCTCAGTAATTAATCATGCCAATGCTTACCACCAAGTGATTGAATCTTGAAATATCAAAGCCTTTGGTGAGTAAGTAATCTAGATTATCATCTGTATGCACCTTGACAACATTAATGAGCCTATGCTCATAACAATCTCTGATGAAGTGGTGCCTAATCTGAATGTGCTTAGTCTTGGAATGATAAACTGGATTCTTCACAATGCAAATAGTACTCTCATTATCAATATTGATAGGAGTATTCTTGAAATTGAACCCATAATACAATAGTTGATTATGCATCCACAAAACTTGTCCACAACATCTTGCAGCAGCCACATATTCTGCTTCAGTAGAGGATGTTGCTGCAATTGTTTGCTTCTTACACTGCCATGAGACTAATCTTCTTTCAAGATATTGGCATCCTGCAGTGGTTGATCTTCTGTCATAGTTGTCACCTGCATAATCACTATCTGAAAAAGCTTCCTAGTGAAAAGGTGAATCCTTTAGATACCACAACCCTAACTTAGGTTGTTGTTTCAAATAACTGAAAATTCTCTTCACTGCATTCAGATGAGAGACCTTAGGTGAGACTAGATATCTTGCACATAAACAAACGGCAAACATGATATCAGGCCTAGATGCAGTGAGATACATAAGACAACCAATCATTGATCTGTATAACTTGACTTCAACAGGTTGTCCATCTTCATCTTTTCCCAGTGAGTTAATAGACTTGATAGGTGTAGTTACTGGCTTCATAGCATCAAAATTGAACTTCTTAAGTATGTCAGATACATACTTATCTTGACTGATAAAAATTCCCTCCTTTGACTGCTTAACTTGAAGTCCCAAAAAGAAAGTTAACTCACCCATTGAACTCATTTGAAATTCGTTCTGCATCAGCTTCTCAAACTCCTTAACCATGGACTGTTTGGTAGCTCCAAATATGATAACATCAACATATACTTGAACCAACATGATATCCTTCTTGTCTCTCTTGATAAACAAAGTATTGTCAATGGCTCCCCTCCTGTAACCATGTTGCTATAAGAAGGTAGAGAGCCTTTCATACCAAGCTCTAGGTGCTTGATGTAAGCCATAAAGAGCCTTAACAACTTTGTAGACTTAGTTTGGATGTGTAGGATCTTCAAAACCAGGAGGTTGTTTAACATACACCTCCTCTGTAATCTTGCCATATAAAAAGGCACTCTTGACATCCATTTGATAAACCTGAAATCCCATATATGATGCAAAAGCAAGGAAGATTCGAATTGCTTTAATCCTTGCTACAGGAACAAATACTTCATCATAATCTACTCCTTCTTCTTGTCTGTAGCCTTGTGCAACTAACCTTGCCTTGTTCTTGATGACATTCCCTCTTTTATCTCTCTTGAATCTGAACACCCATCTTGTACCAATGACCTTCTTTCCATCAGGTAGATCACACAGTACCCAAACTTCTTGAAGCTTGAATTGAAGAAGTTCTTCTTGCATAGCTTCAACCCAACTCTCTTTATTTAATGCCTGAGCTATGTTTTTGGGTTCTTCTTGAGAGATAAAGCAAGTGAACAGGCATGTTTGATGGTCCTTATGATTTAACCTGTTTTGTTTATAAACAAAGCTAAGCAAAGCATTATGTGGTGTAGAAAAGCCCTTAGCTTTGTTTCTTGTCATTACTCCAGAAGTATAAGGACCAATGATTTGATCAGCAGGATGATTCTTATGAATTCTTGTTAGGAATTGGAAATTCCATGTTAAAGTGTCGGTCACCCCAATAATGGTCTAGCATATGTTAGCTCGTAGATTTGTCATTGTTTACGTTATTTATCAGTTTATTAGTTAGTTATTAGTTTAGTTTAGCGTAGTGTAACACCGTGGAGGAAGGACGGGTCTTTACCCACTGTATACCTGATCCACAGGCCGATAGGAGGTCGTTATGTTTGTAACTATAAATACCCCTTCCATCCATGGAAAGGGTGGTGCTTCTCATTCAATCTAACATTTCCTTTGTGTAAACCTCTAGCAAGAACACCCTCTCTCTCTACTTTCTCTCTCTAAAATGGAAAACATGTATTTTGATCATCCAAGACCACCCGAATCATCAAACACAATAATATTATCGATCCTACAATTGGTACCAGAGCCAAGGTTATTGTGTTGTGTTGATTTATGGTGGTTTTTTGTACCTTGTTAAAATTGTTTATGCATTTTTTTATGGTCGGTATACTTTGTGTGCCTTTATTATTTTGTGAAAACTGTTTTTAACTTGGTATGTTCATCCAGTTGGTCATCAGGTCATGTGGTTTATCTTGTGATATCTGTTTTGGTCTTAAAGTTGTTGTATGTGTATCCATATGTTAAGTTTTATCTCCAAACAGTGACTTGTGGTCAAACTGGTTATCAACATGGTTATTTCTGTGTCAAACAATAATATTTCAGTGAAGATTAAGTGGTCAAATGGTTTCTTTTTCACGGTCATATGTCCTGAGTCAATGAATTTAACTAGCGACTTGTCATGAAAAAAGTGGTGGTTTGACTTTTGAGTCAAACTAGTAGCGATTTGTAAAGTATAATGACCTAGCGACTTGTATTTACGGGTTATCGATTTGTAAGGTTAAAAGTTAGCGACTTGTGACTTATCTAAAGGTAGCGACTTGATATTTATCAAGTAGCGAGTTGTTGTGAAAAAATGGGTAGCGCCTTGTCTACAATTATAGCGACTTGGGCATGTTAAAAGTAAAACGACTTGAGTCTTGCAACATTTGTGACTGTGTGACAGAAATTAAGATGTAGACTTTGACTCAGACCTTGACCATGAAAACCAAATACCTTAACCACAACTCGACCTCAGTTTTACCATCATTGGTCCAAGACTTAACCAACACTCATCATCATCATACTACAAGATTACATCAACATCACTAACTCACCATAAAGATATCAGATTCTTTGTGGGCAAAAGATGAATCACTGACCATTTTCAGGTCCATACATCCCCATAGCAATCATCATTGATCATTTTTTTTGAAGTGTATACTTCAAATACATATATACGAAACATGAAAAGTAAAGAAACAAGCAAGTCTACTTTTTCTTTTACTTGATTCGATCCAGTAAACTATTGTATCCAAGTCTCAAATCAAGACCCGTATCATGAAAAGATCTCAGTTAATTTGTTTCGTGGTTCTCAGAAGAAACTTCGAAGACTATCAAGAGTCTTGGAACACGAAACAATCATACCATCATTGATCAAACGTTTTTGATATTATATCCGAATATAAAAAGAATGATTGTAACAAAACTGCTAAATCATTTCTTTTATTCGTGGTCTATATGCATATCAAAACCAGGATGTCTCCTAGATTAAATACTTACCCGAAGCCTTAGGAGATTTGTGTAACTCGAGCCATCCCTGTGGCATACAAGTTTGGAACCATGTCCACATCTCTAGCCAACCCTGTGGCGAGGTCACTTTGAATGAGATGGAGCGTCTATGTTATGTGAGATTTGATGGCTTATTGATCTTTGCTTATGAAATATTTGGGACTTGTGTAAGCTGTGTTGAAGGAGAGAGGCGGACTATTTTTTAGGGTTTGATGGGAGTTATTTTAGGGTTGTGAGTGAGTATTGGGCATTTTATACTCTCTCGTAAATTAGTGGTATGCAATGATGTAAACAGTTTTGGAGTGGACTTGACATATTTTATATGGGCCGTGTGATGTTGGTTATGATTTGTAAGGTTTACATGGGCCAAAGGGAGCAGACACTCTATTTGTGAATGGACCAACTAACAAATGATCATATGAGATATGGGCCGACTTGAACTTTTAATTACCGGGATTTATGCATCTCAGAAATGGCCTTGGATATCTCAGTTGAAAGTTTGTGTTATTGAATGTTTATGTGTGATTATTTGAGATGGATACATGAATTAAAAAGAAAAATTATGGATACATATGTGATAAGACTCAGTGATATTGTGTTCGTGTATCTCGTCTCATTTGGACCGGCTTGGAATTTATTAAGGGATACTTGGTCTTGCAATTATCATGGGCTTCCTTATGCATTTTGTGATTTTATAAGTCTTGAATTAACTGAGCCGTGAGAATATTGGATTGGGATCAATGGATTTCGGATTGGGTCTCACGGGTTTAAACGAATGGAACGGGCTCAGGAAATGTGGATATTGGACTTAATATTACTTTTATGGACCCGGTCGTTTCGTGCTAAATTGAAAATGACAATTTATGGGCTGAGAGTTATATCTTGAATATGAGAGTTGATGATGACATGAGATTTAACGATAAGATCTGACGATGAGATTTGACGATGATTCTTGATGAGAATTGATGAAATGACGAGACTTGTTGCTTTATGGTTTGATACTTTGGTTTATACACTTTCACGGTAAATATTATGTCACGGCTTGAACTGTCATTGAACAAAGTTGACTGTGGGGTGTTTGCACGGTATCTCTTATTTGGTTTTGAAGTGAAGTTTTCCGAGCGTGTTTACTTATTTCGTCTTCTTTCTTTCTACCCTTCCACGAAGATGACTTGTTTGGGCATTTATTGAGTGTGATAAAGACTTGGCTATTTAGTTCCAGTTGTGATTCTTTCTCACTTAACCCACAACGTAGCTATCACTTCGGTGTCTCACGTAGCTGAGGATATGTCAAGAGGTTTTTTACATTGGGTACACCGTTTCTCTTTCACAAGGATTAGTACAAGTTTAAGTAACAAATCTGGGGAATTTTACTTCATGATCAAGTTTGGCATATCGGGTCTATTTCTCCATGTGGTCACTACAATAGCCGACAGAATGCGTGATTGATGTGTTTTCCAAAGTGTTTATTGGATGGTTGATGATTTTGTTGTTGTTGGATAATGAACCGTTGATGAACCGCTGCATGTTCCCCTAAAACAGGTATTCACTGAAACCAAAGTTGTCATAACATATTCAAGCTGACATTGTTTACGGTTTTGTCTTGATTTATTAAAATCCCGCGAAAGAAACTATTTCTCGGTTTAAATCATAGACTTGTAAAATCCCGTGACAATGGAAACATCCTGGTAATAGTAAAGTGCATTTCCGGATCTATCTTACGGTTTATTCTTGGTCTTGTAAAATCCCGCGAAAGAAACTATTTCTCGGTTTAGACCATAGAATTGTAAAATCCCGTGATGATGGAACCATCCTGGAGAGAGGAAAGTGTATTTCAGGATCTTATCTGATGCTGGTGCTACGGTTTCTACGTCGAAGAAGGGATAAAAGGGTGTACTTCATGAATTGGGTGTTTGTTTGGATTGTTCTCATGGCAGTTTGGCTATTACAAGGTTTTACGGGGTTTTGTGCTTTTAATCATGGTCGGGATGAAACCATTATCAAAGTTTATTTAAATGTCAAAGAAGGCTAGATTTGAGCTTTTAATCAGAAGATGTGACAACGGAGTTATTTCACTATTATTTATTTGAGGTTGAAGTGAAATATCACGGGCAAGTGTACTTAGTATCTAAAGGTATCGGGGATGGATGGATGAAGATTCTTCATGATCCTTGTTCGAGCTTATTATCAAAAACGAAGACTTGGAAATCTAGTTATTGTTGGGTGTCTTTTACCTTTTCTTTTACCACTTGGGGGAATTGGGCTCATATCACCACAAAATAACTATCACTTTAAGGAGTTACGTTGTAGTGCTCAGTGTCACATTCAATTGTGGATTTTCAAGAGGTAATGTACGTCTTATACTTGATGGGTGGTTGGTTGAAGAGTATAGAGTACATTGAGAGTACTTAGAGATGCTAATGGAAATCGGCACCGCTCTTTGTTACATATGTGCAAGTATAAGTCACGAGTTCGGGTTAGTTTACTTCAGGGTCAAATTCATCATATTGGGTTATCTCCATCAGCTGTCACTACAAAGAGCCTACTGAATGATAATGGTGAAATTTACATGTTTTGCCAAGAGATTGAAAAGAGAGAGATTATGACGTTTGAACACAACAGTTCAAGCCTCATACTCTAAAGAAAAGAAAAGTGTACGTTTCAGTGCGCTTTATCTTACAAAGAAGAGAAATCTTCTTATGACGTCTGTTCACATCAGTTCAGGCCTCGTACTTCAACATAATGACGTATGAACACAACAGTTCATACCTGGTTCCTAAAGAAAAGAAATGTGTACGCTTCAGTGCGCATTATCTTCTGAAGAAGAGAAATCTTCTTATTATGACCATTCTCATCAACATGCTTCATACTTTTTCCATGCGCTTCAGTCATCAAGTGAACCGGGCTACTGTTGATTGTTTTCTTATTCCACTTGCTCAACTATAATGACGATGGCTACATCATGTGCTAATTTTGCGGGGGAGAAGTGTGAATAGACTACATTTGTTGAAGATATTCACTTGTTTAATCAAGAATGACATCTCCGTATGCAATTCTTGAGGGGGAGAAGAAGTGTGATAATTCTGCATGGTTGATTGATATTTGAGAATATATGGTCAAACGGCTCCTAACTCATGTAAGAACCGAGCTTCTTCTTATCGGGTCATCTTCACATGGAGTTGTTCTTCTAAGAGCCGTTGGTTGACATCTTCACTCGGATTGATGAATTTATCGACAAAGTGCTTCCGGTTAATGCTTCATGTATACATCAACATGATGATTCCGAACAATCTCTCTGTTCTTGCTTGATGTGATTGGTAGTTTGGTGTTACCATCTTATGTGTTCGTTGCGGCCTGATTGCTGATTTCCTTGATGAACATCTTTCTGTTCTTGTTTGATTGGGAGGGATTTTAGTTAAGGGGATTTGCAAGATGAAAGTTGATTGGGATGCTTTTTGGTGATGTTCTTGTTTTTGGTGAGTTGAAGATGTTAACTATCTATTCCCTAACTGGACAATCTTGAAGAAGGTTGAGTCTACAGTCTATTCTACATTTTCTGTTGCATGTTAGAAGACTAAAGACGTGTTGTATTTATCGATCAAAAGACTTCTTCATAATTCAAGCATTCATCATAAAGATTGTCGGTTTAGGGGAGAGCACTAATTGGGGGAGAGTGAAATGTAGAATTTAATCCCCAATTAGACTTGCTCATATTCTTCAGCAAGTTGATTCCCACAGATATATTTGTGCTAATGGTATTCTTCTCAAAAGATTTCATGTACACGGGCTTACAAAGAGTTGCTGATTCTGAAGTATCAAAACCAGCAAGGGGGAAGGAGACACATATCTAAACGCGAGTAAAACTTGATGAACTTAATACTTCTAAGTAATTGAAGATATCCCGGGAAGACAAATGTTATTACCACAGAGAAACTCAAGGTTTGACTCATGGCGAGTAAACTTGATGAGCTTAATTCTTCTAAGTGATTGAAGATATCCCGGGAAGACATATGTCATGACCGTAGAGAAACTCAAGGTTTACTCATCAAGGCGTTTAGTGTTCTTATTCCAACTACGTGGGAGAAGAGATGTAAGAGTTAGTTTCTGATGATAAAAGGAGGTACACAAGTGTGTGATGATTTTGATGTTATCACAATCATCAGGGGAGAGAGATTGTGTACATTGGGGACGCTCAGCTGTTTCACTTGAGTGCTTAATCAGTGATTCAGAGATATAATCACTTATTCCGGAGTTGAAATCCGCAGAGATAGTCCTCCGCAGAGATAATCAGTGATTCGGCCTGCTTCTTCAATGTTATCGGTTATTCTCTCTTTAATCATTCGGGTACTTCGGGTTCTTGAGCTTCATGCACTGTCTTCAGGAGGAGAGAAAAGTATACATCGGGGTTATTCTTTGGCTATTGGACTTAATCTGCTACTTCGATGGTATAAGTTTCTTTGTCTTCGGGTATGTGTATTCGGGTTCGTGAGCTCTAGTCTAAGACAGTGACTGCATCAATTCATCTACTTGGGGGAAGTGGTCTCTTGACACCTTTTTGGAATGGACTGCTTCAGACTTCAGTGGAAAAGGAATTTGAGAAGAGATTATTTAAATGTGGGATGATACGTTGCTGTTGTTGTTGATGATATAACCCCGAATGGAGATCCTCGATTATCGTTCTTAAATGGAGCAGCGGGATTTATGGTAATGGTGTACTTTTCTGTGCACCTGGCTAAGGCAAGCTTGAAATAGAGCTTCGAATCTGCTCATCTAAAGGATTTTCGGTTTGGGGGAAAGCTGCCAAAGTCTCACTTTCAGATGGTTTTCTATATCATCTATTCTATCTTGTAAATATTTATTCAAAAAACAAAATACAAAAATATAAAACCAATAAAAGAAAATAGAAAAATATAAAACCAACAAAACCCATAAAAATATGAAAATTTAAAAATACCAAAAATATGTTTTCTAAAGACATGTCTTCTGGTATCGATAACATCTACGGTCTTAGAAATGTCAATCAATAATGGCACGGGACTTTAGATGAAGTTCGAGCAGGAGGTGTAAATATTTCTTTCTAAACATGTCTCTAATGATGGCTTACAGTTACTTCAGACTGTAACCCGGGCTTAAAACTATGGTTTGCTATTATTTCAGATAGCAACCCGTTTTTCAATAAAGGAAAGTGCTACGCTTAAACGATTTTCACAAAATTCGTGCACTTATCCTAAAAACAAATTTGAGGAAAGTATGTCGAAGGACTGCTGTTCCTACACAAATGTTTTTCTGTCTAAAATTCTTCAGAAAAATATTTGTTGTTTTAACAAAATGGTGGTAAATGATTTGCTTTAAAAACAATCAGATTCAGAGTTTTATAAAAATTGGAAACTCAATCAATGACTTCAGCGCTTTTAAACTTTTCAGAAAAATGAGTCATTGATTGAGGGGGATAATGTTTTAAAATCTATATCATCTAACGGGCTTTCTTAATTATCCTAATATGCTTAATTAAAAATGATGTTAACCTATGTTGAAGGACTAGGTGCCTAGGATAAGATTGTTAGGATTAGATGATTAGAGTTTGATGAACACATTATTCCCATGTCATATATGATCTGATTGATATGTTGAATTGACTTTTATTAGTCGATTCCTGTTTGGGTGATGTCGACCACCATATATCTGTGTGTGTTCACTAACGTATGCAGGTATATTGGTATATAAGAATGTTCCCGATCCGGATCCCACAATTGAAGACGATTGGATGCCGAAAGGAAAGGGTAACTATATCTTGGGTTGACAAATGAAGAAACGGAGCTTTATTGGACTTCAATGGAGAGTTGGCATAAATGCAACGTAAGAGGTGTCACTGCATCAGCAGATGGTTTTCTTCTAAGTGATTGAAGAAACGGAGCTTAATTTGACCTCAGTTGGCATTCAAAATGCAACGTAAGAAGAAGTCTCACTGCATCTGCAGACGGTTTTCTTCCAAGCCCTACAGCAACAACGGAAGCTTCTCAACCACCTAACGTATCTTTGTGCAGGATACCATTTTTAAAGAATTTTGAATAATTTGATTAAATTGTTTTTGTGGAAAACTAGAAGGGGGGGTTGAATAGTTTTACCAATTTAAAACTTTCTTTTAAATATTTAGATCGACTTATGTCAATCTATTTGATTGTTTATGTTGGACGTTGATAGATAGATATATAAACGTGTAATGAAAGATAAAGAGTAAGAAGCACATCACCACGACACAAGTATTTATAGTGGTTCGGCTACAAGGACACCTTCCTTTCCCTACTCCACTCCCCGAGTCACCTACTCGAGAGTTCGTAAACACTACACCAACTCCTTATGGCGGAGAAGCCTTCACAACGTCGCTTAACCTTTTTCCGGTACAAAGCTAAATACGAGTTCTTTCACACCAAGGCGAACCACACCTAACACAACGTCGCCTACTCTTTATACGGTGCTAGGCTAACCACCGAGTTCTTTCACACCTTAGGAGAACTAATCCTATCACAACGTCGCCTACCCTTTATTAGGTACTAGGCTAAGTACCTAGTTCTTTCACACCTTAGGTGAACTACACCTTCACGACACAACACCTATTCTCAAGGAGATCTACTCCTTGTTACAACACCATCAAGGATATCACCATCCTTGTAAATAAACAAATACTTATATGTATAACGATGCACCTCATCGATTATACGACCTAAGCATTCTTCCCAAATGCTACTTGATTTGATTCTTTGGCATCCTTCACTAATGCCTTTGACACAACGCTTGGCATCCTTCACTAATGCCTTTAACACAACGCTTGGCATCCTTCACTAATGCCTTCGTCTTGACACCTTTAGCATTCTTCACTAATGCCTTGACACGAATGATGAGCATCTTTCACTAATGCTTGCATCTTTACTTTTTCGGCATTCTTCACTAATGCCTTCAACCCAACGTCTATGGAGAAAGGTAGATCTATCAACAAGAGAACCTTCGTTATCTTGATGATGACGAAGCATGGCAACTCATGGACTTGAGCTTGCACGTCTTCAAGAAGTGGTGATCTTTCCTTTAAGAGGAACCTAGAAGATCACACAAAAACAAAAGACAAACTACATAGATCACTTAGATCTGAGGTTAGAGGGTTAGAATACTTTGGGAAAGTTTATATGAAAAGCACACTTAGAGAGGAAGAAATGGCTCTCTATTTATAGAGAAAATTCTCTTCTGTTTCCCCGGATCCCTACCACAAGGGATCCGGCTAGCACAAAGCTAGGGATCCGTGGTCTGCTCCTCTTTGCCCATGGGTATTTTTGGTTAAGGGTCATGGGTCATGGGTTGATCCATGGTTTTCTTTCTAGATACAATGTACTTGGTTAAGTGGTATATATAAAACCATGGGTTATGGGTCAAAACCATTTGCTAGTATTTACCCTTTTTGTATATACTTGTATTTAACCAATTTAGCATACACTTAGTTTTTACCCATTTTAGTATACTTAGTTTAAGTATATGTTTAACCTAATATGTAAACACTAGTTGTTGTACATATGTATCTAAATCATAAAATCACTTATACTTGTTTTAGTGTTTTATGTGAAAGCGTAAGTGTGTTTAGAAAACTATTAACTCAAACTATTTACGTACTTTATTTGTTTCGTTAAAATGATTTTATATTTGTTATCGACAAAACATTAGAAGATCGTAAAATATAAATAAACGTTTTCACGGCTTATTTGTATTAACAATCTCCCCCTTTTTGTTGATGACAAAACATAAAATTATCTTAAGGAAAAATCTAACATTCTTAAAAGTTTGAATTTGTAGTTTTTACTTTCTTCTCCCCCTTTTTGTCGAAACAAAAAGTGTTAAAAGAAACTAACACAATTTTTATGAGAAAAAAAAATTGTAAAAAATGTAAAGAGAGCAAGTGACGGGAATGGTACTCGTCTTAACTCCCCCTTGACGAGTCCATCCCTTTGAAAGGGCGTCAAGGATATAACATAAAATAAACTAATTGTGTTTGCAATCAAGTTTGCAAATGGTTCGTCCAAGTGACGAGAACGTGCTCCCCCTTAGATATTGCAATGTTTTCAATGGGACGTCATGAAGTGTAACCCAGAAATTGGATTAAGTTTGCAAATTATTTTGCAATGTCGTTTGACACAAAGCTCCCCCTAGCTTTATGGTGTCAATATTTTCATGTGTATTTTGAATAACTACAAAACAAAGGTTAGAAAAACAAGAGTATAGTGCATAATTTCCTGCAAAAGAGACTCAAGTTAGTAGAAATTTGTGCTTCTGTACCACGGATCCCACGGTTCCCTTCAAGGAGGGATCCGTCTAGTTATTTGGAAGGGATCCGGCTATCTGTTACAGTTTCTTCAGCAGTGAAGAAATGTCAAGGAGTGCTACTTGAGGGAATGAGATAAAAGTACAATATAACAAGCACAACACACATAATAATCACGGCATAAAAGTATTCATTCAATAAAACAAGAGATACACAACCAAATCTCTAAAAACTAAGAGTATGAACTAGCCAAATAGATGCTATTAATGCTAATAAGTTAACCCAAACTTAAGATTTGACTAAAAGCTTAATGATGATTAAGGATGAGAAAGGTTTCCTAAATGTTCTAAGTTTGACCTTTTGAATATGATGCTTATTGTAGTTTAGGCTTGTTAACCTCTTCGAAACGTTCGAGGAGGTGATAAAACATGAAACGTTGCTCTTCACGTAGCTCATGTATCAACTTTTCAACATGTTTACAATGATAGCAATCCTTGTCATGGTTTTGGGTTTCTTGAGGTGAAGGTTCAAGTGAAGTGGATTGAGGATTTTCCAATGAAGGAGGATTTGGTGGAGGCTCATTAAGTGGTGAATCTACAATGTTTGAGGGTAGAGGTAAAGAGGCATCAACTTCCATTTGATCGGGTGGTTGCCTTTGATGTCTTCTCATAATCCAAAATGGACTATTGGGAGGAATAATAGAGTTTGCTTTTGGATCAAGTGTTGATTCAACACTTTGATTTTGTTGCTCAATCTTTTCAAGTGAATTAGTTGGTAATGGTGAAAGATGAGATGGCTAGGAAGGTAAAGCTTCTACATTGTGAGAGTGTGGAGATGATTGGGAGATGGCTCTAGGTATTAATGAACTAGGTTGAGTTGTGGAGGGTATGTTTGGTATAATAAAATTTGGTGATGGAATCTTAGTGAGAATACTTTTCTTGGGAATTAGTTTGATTGGTTTCCTTGGTGTAGGAGAAATCCTAGCATAGGTGGACTTAACCGGAGATGATTCGGTTGAGGAAACTTCGTGTATGATTCTAGCAAGTTTCTTAGGTGGTTTTTGAGTGGATGAGTAAGCACTAGGAGCTTTCTCATGATGAAATGACTAAGGAGGATGGTTGTAATTGCTGATAATTATGTTTGTGTTTGATAACTAAAGTGTTCTTGGTAATGAGGGTTATAAAGGGAAGAACTTTGCAATTGCATTTAAGACTTAATCCACTAATGTTCTTGGAAGTGTGATGGTAGACATGCACAAGGCTGAAATTCAGAGTTTCACTGATCTAGGAACTCATTTAAGATGAGATGAAGTGTTTGAGTTAGGAAGGTGAGTTGAAATGATTGTTTTAGCTATGTTTGTCATAAACTGTCACCCGGATCCCACGGTTCCCTCTTGGAAGTGATCCGGCTAGGCTAATCCTAGGGATCCGGCTCTCAGCAGTTATGACAGGTTTGTAAATGAGGTTTCTGGGAGCTAAGGCTTATCTTATTTTGAATGTTTCAGTTCTCCTAAGGGTTTAGGATGGAGGGGTACTTGAATGATTAGAGGTAATAAGTGTTATAGCAAATGATTGCTTTTTATGGAAGAGGGATGGGACAAGAAGACTACCAATGGATGTCCAAGGATAACACTAAGAGTTATGAGGGTGACAAGTCATAATAAATGATCCTAGTGATCAGGTTTTAGCTTGAGGTGATATTAAGAAAAATTCTTAAAAATTTCAAGAATTGAAAAACTAATTTTTGTCTTACCTTGAGATATAAAAGACTAGAAGAAATTTCCTAAAATTGTTTAGCTTGCTTTCTCAAAGTGTTTTGAGAGGTGAGAAATAGTTTGTGAGTAGTTGAAGCGGAAATATGGTGAGTTTTAGATGTGTTGATAAAATTAGACTAAGATCTTAAGTAAGCCTTTAGTGAGTCTAAGCCTTTCTCATCCTTGAAGTGGACTTAGCTGGGTTCTAAAAAACATATACCAAGCTAATGTGATGTTATCTAGAAAGCAGTTTTGATGTGTTGAATGCTGCATTGTTGATCTGATGTCACGGATCCCACGGTTCCTTCAAGGGAAGGATCTGGCTAGTCTAATCCTAGGGATCCGGCATCTGCAGATCAGAACTAACACAGAACCTACACAGAGATGATGTGCAGATTTTGTACACTATTAAATCTATAAAACAAGCAAGTCATCATAAAACATCACTTACAAGGTAAGGTAACAATATCCAAAGTACCATAAGCTGAAAATACTAAAGAGAAATCATTCAAACATAAAATAAATGAAACTAAGCACATTCCTATTGTCTCTTTCGTCAATTATTCCTTTTCCTTTTTGACGGCTTAGTGAGGTTGTAAGCGAGGTTTTGAATCATGCCTCTTATTTGTTTAAATTCCGCGGTCTCGTTTGGAATGATTGGAAGTTGTTCGTGGTATTCAAGGATTTCCAATTTGATGTTGGATACGGGGTCGATGTCTTCCTCATCTTCTTCTTCTTCTTCTCCGGCCGAGGAGTCCGAGAGAGCTTCAGGTTTCTCTCCATTGACCATGAACCGTTTAGAGGGTTGTTTGGTAAGAGGTACCATGACGTGATCCGAAAGGTAATGATCATCGTTGATAGGGGATGGTTGCAATGTGCTAACATACTTACAAAGTCGTGTTAGGAGCATACCATATGGGAGTACCATGTTGGAAGCTTTGAATACCCCAACCATTCTCCTTACCATGTAATAGGCAAGATTAAATGGCATTTGGTGGGTAAGACAATAGATCATTTGCACAAGGCATGCGTTTGGATGATCTTTGTTTCCAAATAGGCTAATGATGTTTTCCCTAAGGATTTCTTCCCATTTTCTAAACATAGGATGCATTTCGAAAAGTTCCATTTTAAAGGGATCACGGTGAATGAGCTTTTTGTTACGATCGTAACGGGATTGGTCTGTCCTAATTTTAAAGATAGTATCACGAATGGTTTCAGGATCATCGAGAGGAGTGTGATAGAGAGGCTTGGGATCAAGTGCACGGTTTTGAGAGTTAATTGCCCAATCTTGAGAGTACATACAAATTCCCTCACAAGGAATGCGAAGGATTTGAGCAAACGTGTTGAGAGGAAGAGTAAAGTTTTGTGTGTTGATGATAAAGGCGATTGAGATGCTATTATCGGTGTTCCTAATGATCCTAAAACTTTTGTAGAATAAAAAAATAAAAACCGGACAAATTTGTTCATCAATGTCAAGAAGGCAATCAAAGTTGATTGTTGAGAAAACTTGACGAATGTCGGTATTTTCAAGGAAACATTCCTTGACTACACGTCCTTCGTGAATAAGTCGTTTTGTGAGGCTTTTGAAAATTTTACGGTTAGTTTTGGTCAGACCCCTTTTACGATAGTAATGAGTAAGGTAATGGACGGTGTCATGATGATCTTGTTGAGTGGCTTTGGGCATGGTTGGTCCTAAAAATACAAGTTTTTCAGTTAGGTTAAATTGGTTGATATGGGTTTATGGTTTTGATTTGTATTAACAATGTTGTGAACACAATGTGATTTAAAACACCTTTTCATGATTAATTTGAAAAAACCTAATTAATTGATTAGAAATTAAGAAACCATAAACCCTTGAATTAAGATGATGAAAATTAGAACAAGTTAATGTAATTACTTACAATGGTATTCTAGGAAGGAATACTTGAAATTATGAAAGCCAATGAGGATTAATTCAGTAGCTTGGTCGTTTTTGTTTTTGTGTGAATAGAGGGAAAGTAATCAGTGGTGAAATTTTGAAAGCGTATAGCTGAGTTCTGTTCCACGGTTCCCCCGGATCCTTTGAATTTGGGATCCGGCTAGTACAACTAGAGGGATCCGGCTACTGTGAACAAAAAAGGGGTTGTTTGGCATTATTTTTGTAGTAGGCTTATAAATTAGCTTACAAAAATAGTTTGGCGGTATTTAGATGAAGATTGTTTTTGGATGACGGCTTTTGATGAATCACATATCGAGGGTTCATATGTGACGACGGTGTTAGTTTGACGAATCAAAAAGGAATACTATTCCCGATGATGAAAAAGACGGAGAAGTGACAAAAGAGACTTCTAACGATGCTAGTGATTATTAAACTACGAAATAAATTGAACTCATGTAATCTATCTAATGAAAGGTAAAACATACCTCTATGCTTCTTGGTTTGGCTTAATACCAAAAAATACTTCATGAGCTTTTAAAGTAATCCTTTGTACTTGGTGTATGTAAGTAGTGATTACTTTATAGATCCTTCCTTGAATGTTGTCTTCTTTATTCTTTGAATGAAGATTATGGAGAGATTCTAGTATGAAGATTTCTTGAAAACAAAAGTTGTTAGAGTGATCTATCAATGTCCAACAAAATGATTTAAACGAAAATAGGATCTAAAAAAAAATCCTTCTTTGTAGTTTTCAAACATACACGGATCGTATCAAGTCTTTAAAGTACAACATACTTTAAGAAACTTGGTAACGAAGCTCTGATGCCAATTGTGGAAAACTAGAAGGGGGGGTTGAATAGTTTTACCAGTTTAAAACTTCCTTTTAAATATTTAGATCGACTTATGTCAATCTATTTGATTGTTTATGTTGGACGTTGATAGATAGATATATAAACGTGTAATGAAAGATAAAGAGTAAGAAGCACATCACCACGACACAAGTATTTATAGTGGTTCGGCTACAAGGACACCTTCCTTGCTCTACTCCACTCCCCGAGTCACCTACTCGAGAGTTCGTAAACACTACACCAACTCCTTATGGCGGAGAAGCCTTCACAACGCTTCTTAACCTTTTTCCGGTACAAAGCTAAATACCGAGTTCTTTCACACCAAGGCGAACCACACCTAACACAACGTCGCCTACTCTTTATACGGTGCTAGGCTAACCACCGAGTTCTTTCACACCTTAGGAGAACTAATCCTATCACAACGTCGCCTACCCTTTATTAGGTACTAGGCTAAGTACCTAGTTCTTTCACACCTTAGGTGAACTACACCTTCACGACACAACACCTATTCTCAAGGAGATCTACTCCTTGTTACAACACCATCAAGGATATCACCATCCTTGTAAATAAACAAATACTTATATGTATAACGATGCACCTCATCGATTATACGACCTAAGCATTCTTCCCAAATGCTACTTGATTTGATTCTTTGGCATCCTTCACTAATACCTTTGACACAACGCTTGGCATCCTTCACTAATGCCTTTAACACAACGCTTGGCATCCTTCACTAATGCCTTCATCTTGACACCTTTAGCATTCTTCACTAATGCCTTGACACGAATGATGAGCATCTTTCACTAATGCTTGCATCTTTACTTTTTCGGCATTCTTCACTAATGCCTTCAACCCAACGTCTATGGAGAAAGGTAGATCTATCAACAAGAGAACCTTCGTTGTCTTGATGATGACGAAGCATGGCAACTCATGGACTTGAGCTTGCACGTCTTCAAGAAGTGGTGATCTTTCCTTTAAGAGGAACCTAGAAGATCACACAAAAACAAAAGACAAACTACATAAATCACTTATATCTGAGGTTAGAGGGTTAGAATACTTTGGGGAAGTTTATATGAAAAGCACACTTAGAGAGGAAGAAATGGCTCTCTATTTATAGAGAAAATTCTCTTCTGTTTCCCCGGATCCCACGGATCCCTACCACAAGGGATCCGGCTAGCACAAAGCTAGGGATCCGTGGTCCGCTCCTCTTTGCCCATGGGTATTTTTGGTTAAGGGTCATGGGTCATGGGTTATGGGTTGATCCATGGTTTTCTTTCTAGATACAATGTACTTGGTTAAGTGGTATATATAAAACCATGGGTTATGGGTCAAAACCATTTGCTAGTATTTACCCTTTTTGTATATACTTGTATTTACCCAATTTAGCATACACTTAGTTTTTACCCATTTTAATATACTTAGTTTAAGTATATGTTTAACCCAATATGTAAACACTAGTTGTTGTACATATGTATCTAAATCATAAACACTTATACTTGTTTTAGTGTTTTATGTGAAAGCGTAAGTGTGTTTAGAAAACTATTAACTCAAACTATTTACGTACTTTATTTGTTTCGTTAAAATGATTTTATATTTGTTATCGACAAAACATTAGAAGATCGTAAAATATAAATAAACGTTTTTTCACGGCTTATTTGTATTAACAGTTTTGAAAATGGAAAATATTGTTTTGAAAATTAATTGGACTTAATTTTGAAAATCACCGGACTTATTTTTTATCAAAACCTAAGTCACTTAATTATCGACTTCGGTCATTGATTGAGGGGGAGAGTGATTTAATATAAATTATTTTCAAACAATATTTCTTCTTAAAATTCCGGATTGTACAATAATAAGTGGTGATCTAAAGATTTAATGTTATGTCATGGTATGATTTTCTTTAAAACTCAAAGATCTGTCAAAATGAAATTTTTTCTGTTCTTGTTTGATTGTGAAATTATTTTATTTTACTTAAAGATCTCTTAAAACAATCATATCTGACACTAACAATCTTTAATGTCTTAAATTGATTCTCATCAGTCTATTTCAAAAATTAAATCTTGCCACGTCTTTCCCCAAAACTTTTCTAAATGATTTAAATCAGATGGGATCAAAAATCTCAAATGGTTTGATATTTTTTATTGGGGGAGAGATCGTGATTTAAATCTCAAAACGGTTTTAAAAGGGTGATTGTTTCTAAAGCAGTCCTTCCTTCATGTGCCAAACGATTTCATATACATGCTGCACATGATTGTGGAGGAGCATTTAACCAAAAACCAGAAGAGTATTTTAAATCAGGCACATATTCTCCCATGTTTTCCAAACCTTATTAAATCACTTGGGATCCAAAATCTCAAAGGGTTTGATATTTTTGATCGGGGGAGAATTTGTGATTTAATATGAAATTTGATAAAAGGTGATCATTTGATTCAATGTGTTGGCTCTCTCTAATATGTGCTAAACTCTTTCATATATTGATGCACATATTGAGGGGGAGCGAATGGTTTCTTAATGGTTTGTGTGATCGTAATTGTGCTTCAAAAGAACTCTTTCCTCTATGTGATAAAAAATGATTTCAAAAATCCTATGCACATATTGAGGGGGAAATTTACCAAAGAAAGTCAAATGACTTTTTCCATGGAAATTGAGATCAGGAAATTATTTCAAAGAACTCTTGCCTCCATGTGCCAAAAAATTTGTAAATCATATGCACATGTTGAGGGGGAGGTTTTCTAAATGATCAAAACTATTAAGGTACAAAATTCTTTGATCTCGTATCACAAGTACCTTGATTGTTTTTCCAAATGATTTTTCAATTGGTTTCGAGAAGGAATGAACTGTACCAAAAGACCGACCAATTTATTTTATGCATGGTGTTATAAGGATGGTTAGGTCAGGTATTCGTTCCCACGATCCCGCCAGAGCCAGAGGGATCTACCCAGGGACAATCCACTAGATAGTGTAGAGTCTTTAGGTATATTGAAAAAAGGAGAAAAATGAGAAATGGGAAGAGTGCGGACTGAGACAGAGCTAGTACTTGAATAAACCCAACAAGGTTCTAGTTATGAAGTCTCGGTAAGCACTGAAGGGGTTGAAGAATGAAAAAGAATTGAATGTAAAAAGGGTGAAAAGAAATAGCCCTCCATCAATTCAACCTTAGGGCAGAAACCGGGTTCTATACATATGCTACTGGTGGTTACTAAGGTAACGCCGATATTGAAGACAAGACGTCATGGACCCAGTGACGCACTGCACCTAAACTTCCCAAGCTACTCAAGTTCCTCTTAAAAGGGCTTGTTTCATTCTCATGAGGAACCTACATAATCTATCGACTTTCTCTTAGAGATTGTTGATATTGAAGAAGGAGACCCTCTCCCTAGTCTCCGACACAGGAACCAAATGTGCACTATTGAGTCTAGAGCCAAGAGATCATCCACAATATCTCATTAGGACACAAAATTAATGAAAACTTGCTGTTTCACACAATGTGGAAAGTAAGAATATATTGAGAGTCCTACGCATTATCCTTGTGGATTTACCAGAACATCTGAGTGGTATGTAAAAGTATTCACGATGAAGATGGAAATCCTTCTAGAGCCAACATCAAACAAGCTCTTGGTGGGTGACATGTGAGATCTTTTCAAAAGATCAAACTTGTGACAACTGGATAGAAACGATGGGGCGATTCACTCGTGAATCAACCTTGGTC
Organism: Chrysanthemum seticuspe; assembly: GCA_019973895.1. Classification (NCBI taxonomy): domain Eukaryota; kingdom Viridiplantae; phylum Streptophyta; class Magnoliopsida; order Asterales; family Asteraceae; genus Chrysanthemum; species Chrysanthemum seticuspe. Next base: position 123,601,140 of record BPTQ01000007.1, read on the forward strand.
CAGGAATGGAATTGACGAATACTTTTGGAAAAACCGTTCGATGTGCAAACCTTCTTTTCTCTAGCACGTCGAATGTGTACTTATGTTTTCAAATTCAAAAAGTATCTCTGATTGAAAAATACTTTTAGAAAAACCGTTCGATGTGTGAATCTCTTCTTTTCGCTAGCATGTCGAATGTGTACTCATTCTCTAATACAAAAAGTATTTTGTTTGAAAATTGATCTTTCTCATAAAAACTTCGTCGTATTGCAAAACTCTTTCTTCAAGCAATACACGATTGTTTTTCAAATCATTTTTCATCAATCAGTGAATCTCAATTCGCTGGTTCACTCACTCCGTGTTGTCTTCTTTGAGATGTTCCGGTTTGAGAACAGCTAGAACATCTGCGAAACCCTGTCAAGGAGATTCTTAGGAATCCTACCTGATCACAGGCAGTACTTGTACTGATCAACGGCGAACCGTGGGCCGTGTACCTCAATTCAGCGAAAGTGATCAAAGACACTTTCGTGTGTTTTATTGCTAACTGTTGTTTGCAGGTACATTTGGACGGTTGCAGCTGATCATAATTAAGAAGTCAATCCAAAGCCGCATGCTCACAGCATCCACACTTAATTTGAAGAAATCATGACTGGTGCATATCTGCATAACCTGGTTCTGATATTTTTATACTATGCTTCTGCTACGCTGCTGCAAATATCATGAACCAGTAAAGCTTCCGCTACTCTGATGGAAAGATGTCATGATTCAAAAGTGTGAGCATGTCGGTCCAAAAGTCACAACATCACATGAAGGCAACACAACTATGGATGATCCAGTGATATTTGCTGTGGCTGATGATCTCAATGAAAGCTCGAAGATCATCAAAGATGTGGATCAGTTCAAAGACCTCCACTCAAAGTACAAAATAATCGGACTTTGAAGAATCGATACTAATGCGCAAAGATTGCGGAATTGAAGAATTCAAGTGTACAAGCTCAAGAACGAAGTCAAAGATAAAATGCTAGGAAGCAAAATGTATTTCATGGGGTGACCTCCCTTAGGGGGAGATTGTTAGGAATTGGAAATTCCATGTTAAAGTGTCGGTCACCCCAATAATGGTCTAGCATATGTTAGCTCGTAGATTTGTCATTGTTACGTTATTTATCAGTTTATTAGTTAGTTATTAGTTTAGTTTAGCGTAGTGTAACACCGTGGAGGAAGGACGGGTATTTACCCACTGTATACCTGATCCACAGGCCGATAGGAGGTCGTTATGTTTGTAACTATAAATACCCCTTCCATCCATGGAAGGGGTGGTGCTTCTCATTCAATCTAACATTTCCTTTGTGTAAACCTCTAGCAAGAACACCCTCTCTCTCTACTTTCTCTCTCTAAAATGGAAAAAATGTATTTTGATCATCCAAGACCACCCGAATCATCAAACACAATAATATTATCGATCCTACAATTCTTAAGATTGGAGTATGTGGAACTTCATAATTATCACCCAAATTAGTGAAATCAGCATCTTCAATGGAATCTGAGAAAATACCTTCATCTTTAAACTCATCATCAGTATCTTCTAAGTCAGGCATGGTAGGATCATCCAAATCATCCAAAGTGCTGTCAACAGGTGCAGCAGTACTTTGATCGAAAGTACTGTCAACCAAAGTACTGTGAGTGAACTCTGCAGTCTTGTTCTTTTTCTTTTCTTCATCATAAGCTCTTCTTTGTTCATCATCATAAGAATGTGCTAAAACATCTTGAAAAAGTATCTGATTGAGTTCATCTTGAATAGATTGATCCTCAGCAGACAATGAGGATTTTGGTGCATCAGTACTTTTCTTTGGTTCAATAGGTGTAGGTTCTTCATCATGAACAACATCAGGTCTAATATGGACTCCATGAACAACATAATGTAACTCTTCTCCATTGTGTACAGGTTGATTTTCTTTCTAACAGGTATATAGTTCATAGAAGGACTCAAAACTTCAAGATCAAACATCCAATCAGGACCTTTACCCTTCTGATTTTCTTGATCTTCTAAAAATTCAACATGAAGACAATCTTGAACCTTCTTGGTGACTCTGTTGTACACTCTAAAGCCTTTGCTGTTGGTGCAGTACCCTAATAAGTAACCTTCTTCTGATTTGCCAACAAATTTGCCCAAATTATCAATGGTGTTGAGAATAGTGAGAGGGCATCCAAAAGGCTTCATAAATCGAATGTTGGGTTTGTTTCCCATCAGCAACTCATAAGGTGTCTTCATCTGAGGTTTTGTGACTGATACTCTGTTAAGCACATAGCAAGCAATACTTACAGCTTCAGCCCAAAATTGAATAGGTAATTGTGAATCTGCAAGCATAGTTCTGGCTGCTTCAATCAAAGTTCTATTCTTTCTCTCTGCAACACCATTCTGCTGTGGTGTTCTTGCAATGCTAAACTCCATCTTAATCCCTTTTTTGGCATAAAACTCATCCATAAGCTTGTTCTTGAATTCAGTCCCATTATCACATCTAATACCTCGAACCTTGAGTCTCAATTGGTTTTCAAGTGCTATTATAAGATTATGAATATCATCAAAAGTATCATCTTTAAATCCCAAGAAAAATACCCAACTGAATCTACTGCAATCATCTGTCACAACCAAGCAGTACTTTTTCTTGTTTAGGCTTGCAATTGAAACAGGTCCAAATAAATCCATGTGTAACAGCTCCAAAGGTTCTTTAACTGTTCTTTCCTCAAGCTTTTTTCATGAACCTTTGTGTTGTTTACCCTTCTTGTACACCAAACAGGAGTGATCATTATTGTAAGTCTTTGAAGGTAAACCTCTAACTAAATTCCCTTTGACCAATTTGTTGATATTCTTGAAATTTACAAGGCCCAATCTTCTATGCCACTGATGTGCTTCTTCAGATGTTTCTTTTGCCACTAAACATGTGGCTCTCCCAGAAGAGTGAAGACTCTTCATATCCAGATTGTACACATCATTGGTTCTTGGTACTCTAAGAACTACCAAGTTATCATTAACAGGCTTGAATTCAGGGGAAAGGATGAGACATTTTGTGTCAGTGAATAACACAGGGTACCTTTTATCACAGATTTGAGATACTGACAAAAGGTTGAACTTGAGCTCCTTCACATATCTAACATTCTCAAAATCTATACGCCCTGCTTTGATGGTTCCTTTTCCAGTGATTCTTCCTCCAGTAGGATCATTCCCAAATGCAACTCTTCCTCCACAAATAGATCTAAAACCTGACAGAATCTCCTTGTCTCCTGTCATGCTTCCAGAGCAACCACTATCCACAATTAGATGATCTTTAAGCTCCTCTTCTGGGTTGCCCTGCACAAAGATAAAAAAGTTAGTGTCTTTTAGGAACCCAAGCCATTACTGACTTGTGTTCCCCTTGTGGAGTAACATACTCAAATTCCTTGAGTATGTAATCTTCACAGTTTTTGTAGACAGAATCAAGCATTATCTTTTGTTTTAAAACTTGTGGTGGATTTTCAGCAAAACTTTCTTTTTCAACAAAAATCTCCTTTTCTTTTACCACAAAATCATCTTTATCAAAAATCTCGGTTTCACCAGTACTTGGTAAAAGTACTGTTTGTTCATCATCAGTTCTTTCCTTCTTAACCCATTTAGTTTTAACTTCTGGTATAGTGTCCCTTGATCTAACTACTTTCTTGGAGTTGTAACACCTTCTAGATTGATAGTAATTAGATCTCCTAGGGTTCCTATTCCAAGAGGTGTTTGGTGAAAACTGAGCACTACTTTGAGAAAGTATTGTATTTTGCTTAACAGTACCTTGGAAAGTGTTTGAAGGTACTAGAGGTTTTGAAAAAGGTCTTCTCTCGTGAGGGTGCCTATAGTCTGGTGAGAAGTTTCTATGGTTAATCCTATGTGAATGATTCCAAGCTGGTCTAGTCTCCCTTGGTTTTTGGTTGACAGTTCTGTTCTTTGGGAACTTACTTAGGTACTCTGAATGTAAGTCACAGTCCTTAATAAAATGATCAGGACTAAAATAAACAAAACATAGTTTTTGATCTGTAATCCCAAAATTTATTCTTCTATGTGCATTACCAAACGTATCCTGTCTTCTAGGTGAATGATTAAAACTGTTTTGACCAAAATTATCCCAAAGGGGTTTAGCATTATTGTGAAAAGGTTTTCTTAAAGGTACTGTTGAAGGTATAGCAGTACTTTGAGGTGTAGCAGTACTTTGAGGTGAAAGTACTGCTTGGATTTTAGCATCATCTACCTTAGGTATCTCAACTGTTTCTTTTGTGGTTTCAGACCTAGATTGACCAATAAGCTTCTTTCTAAACTCTAGGTTGTCTACACCAAAATGAGAAACATCAGGTCTAATGGGTTGATGACTACCAGTGGGATGTGGGACAACATGATAACCCTTGTCTTTCTTATATTCAGGAGGTGGTTCACTAAATGATTCCTCATTACTAGATGTGTCAACTTAGTTAATAAGTTCATCATCACTAGTGGTTATATCCTCAAAATCAAGGTCATCCTTATCACTAGGTGGGTTTTCTTCTACGCTACTGAAATCCATACCAAAACCTAGACCAGTCCTATTGTAAGCCCTTCTCTGTTTTTCGACATAAGTGACATGAGACAGACCAGATTCTTTCCAAGCAGCAAACTTTGCTAACAATTCATCTCTCTCCTTAGCCAGTTTCTCAATTTCAGAAATCTTACAATTTAACTTCCATTCACTTAATTTTAACTGATAATCCTGTTGTTCATACTTTTCTGCCCAAGCCATTTCATTATTTTCATGTGTTATAATTTTGGCTTCCATAGACTCTAAAGTAATTTGATAACCAGCTACCTCAGACCTAGCCCTTACACAGTTATCTCTTTCAATCACATAACTATTAAGTACTTTTTGATAAAAGTCATGACACTTAGAACATACCATAGAGATAGGGGGTGAGCTTGGTGAAGTGGCTACCATAGCAAGTAGAACAGGATCATCTTCACACTCCATGCTCCAGTCAAAGCTTCCATAACCATCTTTAGACTCCATAGTAGCATGTCCAGGTTCCTCATCAAAAGCTGTGCTCCAGTCAAACTCTTCCACAGAATCCTCCACAGCTACCATACAGTAGGTTACTGGTTCATCATCAAACTCAGCACTCCAGTCAACCTCTGATAAATTTTCTTGAGCAACCAAAGCTTTTGTTTATGTAATAGGAATTTCTTTCAACTCTAGCTTTGGTTTCTCAGTCATCCTGTTTGCTTGATATTTAGCAAACCTGCATTCCCTTGCAAAATGTCCAGTCTTTTGACAATTGAAGCATTCAATTTTGGACTTGTCAAAAGTGATTCCCTGTTTTGGCTTGAAGTCAATGCCTCTTCCTGTCTTCTTCATAAACTTCTTGATCCTTGCAGTGATCATAGCAACTTGCCACCTGATATCAATTTCTTCAAGAGCATCATCTTCAATCTGTGAGAGATCTTCTTCATAGGTGACAGGTAAAGTAACTTGCTGTGCAAAGAAAGAGCATACGACTTCATCTGAGTGGATGGTATTTGTTGGTGTGGGTTGCTGAGCACAGGTGGGGGTAGAATAGGCAACAGTACTTTGAGCAACAATACTTTGAGTAGGAGAAGCAGTACTTTTAGTGGAAGTACTGCCTCTCTTTTTAGATAATAAAAAGGCTATACTGTGAGACTTTGAACTAGTTTGACCATTCATCTCATGCTCATACACCTTCAGATGATTGTAAAGATCATCAAAGTCTATGACATCCAAACCAGGTTGTCCTCTGATCATAGTAGCAATCACATGCCATGTCGATGGCAAACTCCTTAAGAACTTTAGATTACCATCTTCAACTGAAACCTCTGCTTTGTATAGCTCCAGCATGCTGAGAAGATTTTGGAATCTGTCATAGGCAGCATCAAGGCCTTCTCTTTCTCCAACAGTGAATGTTTCAAATTGCTGCTTCAACAGATTTCTGTGCATCTTCTTGGAAGCATCATTGCCTCCAAACCTTGTCTTGAGAGCAGCCCAGAGTTGCTTTGCATCTTTAGCATCATGGAATTTGAGTAGATGACCATCTGGAATGGCAGACAAGAGTATGTTGAGAGCCTTCTCTTGATTCCTTATTGTTGCTGCTGGTAAGACTGCTTTAGGTGCTTTGGGTTGTCCAGGAACATCAATAGGTTCTGAAACGACTTCATTACCATTGACAATTACATTCCACAGTGCATGGTCTGTAATTGCAATGTACTGCCTCATCTTCACGCTCCATAGGTCGTACTCTCCCTTCTTAATGATAGGCATCCTGAGTGAGGTGATGGATGGTGGTGGAACAGCTTCAGTCGACATCTTTAGGTTTTTGTTGTTAACTAGGTTTTAAGGTTTCTTCTTAGTCAGAGTTTCCACACAAGCTCTGATACCACTTGATGGATCGATATACTCTAACCAAACTAACTTATATAGCTTGTTAAGGGTTTAATAACTTCGGATAAATCTTAAATTGTTAACAATGAAACACTGAGTAATCTCTATTAAGTACGCGGAATTTACTTAACAAAGCTAAGAAGAATATAATATTAACTTTCAATGATTTTATTAATAACTCTAAATCTGCTTGTTATGCAAACTCTTAAACAACTCTAAAACTCTAATAATAATCGTACTTTAGGATTCTAAAACATATATATTAAAACTCGTACTTCTAATGCCAATCTAGGGGTCCTTTTATAGGTTTAAGGATAACCCTAGTCGGATTATAATTTGTATCCTTGTACGACAAGTAATCTAAACAAAGAATATTCTAGAATAACAAAGCTTTCCATAAACGAATATAGCAGTTCTTTAGCTTTGTAGTACTTTGACTTTGACATCAGTACTTTGACTTTCTCTTTAGTAGTACTTTGACTTTTTCCAGTACTTTGTCATTCTTCAGCACTTTCATATCCCAACACTGTATTTACCCCATAATCACAAATAATTTGGAAAGCCAACTTGTGTTTATAAAAACACATGTTAATATTTAAATTAATAAGGAAACAGCTGAGTAAAACCATATTTTTCGATCCCTGTCGGGTTTTATAACAATAAACGAGATTTGAATCAAATAATATTTCCCGACAATTTAATAGAAAACCAATAACGAGTATTCATTGATTATTAGACAGTTTTTCTTTATTGTATTCATTGCGAATCAAATATATTAAATTAATAATGAGTCTAAAATTGTATTCGTTTCATGTCCAATAAGTCCAATTTGTCCAATGTTCAATAAACATCCAATGTCTAATAAATATCGATACAAGTCCAAGTAATATAATCCATTATACTACCATTGTCAAAATAATAATTCGTATCCAATCTAAATCACCATTCAAAATATCTAGTACCAAGTCCAAGTATTAATCCCAAAGTCACATTGAAACATTTTTCAAAACGTACCAATAATCCAAGTTAAAATAAACATTTATACTAGTTTGAATATTTAATAACCAGTAATATTTAACATAAGTTAAATATATTTTAACACACTCTTAATTCTTTATTAATGGGCTAGTTCATTATTTTTATTAAAATCAAACACACCTAAAATTTATCTTGTGGGCTTCGGCCCACATAATAGAAACCAAACGTACACATGATTGGGCTTGTGGCCCGAGGCTAACCAGTCCAACACACCCTATGGGTGTCTACCTGATATGCAACACAAACATCCATACTACACACATTCTATCGGAGAACCAAAACACAGGTGGTCACCCTCTTGGGTGACACACGTGAACTGAGACCATGATAACTCCCTACGGGATTAGCAAAACCCAAACTGATATCAAAACAACGACAACAATATTAGGATTTCAATACCGTTACTCAAATCAAAAATAATAAACACATGAATCCGGGTCACCCAACCCGACTCGTATACGATCCGAAATCAAACAAACACTGCTTAACAGTAAATCAACTAACAGATTCGAAACCGAATTGGGTCTGACCCGATTCAAAACATCATAATAACTCAAAATCCTATGGGTTTTCCCACTGACGCGAGTCTATCATCATGCTGTGATCAAAACGGTCTGACCCAGATGTAGGTTATACTCGACACGAAACAATTCCATTTCAATCAAAATCTATACCAACTCGTCTTATACTACACGAAACAAGTTTTAAACACGCTTTTAATTCAAGCTTTCAACCATTATATGGGCAACTCAACTCAACCGAGTTGACTTAGCTGAGTCGAGTCGACTCGCCCGAGTTAAGTTTGTTAGGATTGGAAAATCCATATAGAAAAGTCGGTCACCCAAACAATAGTCTAGCATAAGTCAGCTCATAGGCTTAACGTTATTATTAGTTATAGATTAGCGTAAGAAAACCGTGGAAGAAGGAGGGGTCATTACCCACTGTATGCCTGATCTACAACTCGAAGGAGGGCGTATGTAAGTTGTATAAATAGCCCTCTCCCCACAAGGGAGAGGGTTGGATGTTCATTTGGAATCTAACCTTCCATATTTTATTTTTCTCTCTAGCATCCCATTCTCTCATCTCTTTGTCTCTCTACCTTACTAATCACATATCAAATCCATAGTGTGTTATGACATCAATAATCTTACAATCGGTATCAGAGCCCATGGTTTGATTAGCTAGGTTGTATGTGCATTTTCTTGGTTGGTTTAGATTAAAAAGTTGGTTTTGGAAGGTTCTTGGTGTTATTATTAGCTTCCTTCGATTCTCACGTTTGTGGTGTTAAAGCAAGTGTTTTTAGAGTAGTCATAACCTTCCAGGATTAAGTTGTGCAAAAGAAACCAAGCAAAAACATTCAAAAGGGTGATCTTTAGGTGTTTTTAGGTGAAAAAGTTACTTATTTCATGGTTGCGGTTTGACTCTCAGACTAGGTTTTTTTTGTTGTGGTTTGATTGTTTCTTGGTTGCGACTTGACAGAACTTAAGCTGCGATTTGATTATTTATGATAAATTGGTTGCGGTTTGATAATAGGACAAAAGCTGAGGTTTGAACTCTAGCCAAAAGACAAAACAGGATGATAGTGACACTTATACTTCACGAAAGTGACATGCGGTTTGTCATTTTGCTCTTGTGATTTGCCCAGCTTGGTTGCGAGTTGTGTCTTGCGTTTTGTCTAGTCTGCGGTTTGAGTTGTTGCGGTTTGAGGTCTCTGCGAGTTGACCTGTTTCGATTTGAGTCGACTGCTTTTTGAGGGTTGCGATTTGGTTCTACGATTTGATACATGCAGTTTGAGTCTGCGGTTTAAAGGTTGCGTTTTAGGTTTCTGCGGTTTGATTATTGCGGTTTGAAAACAACTGCGATTTGAGGGGTTGCGATTTGAGCTATTTGAAGACAAATCTTGAGTTTTGTCTAGGAGACACCCTGCCCAAAATATTTGTTGGACTGTAACTTGATTCAAACTTTACCAAATCACATTTAAACGACAATTCACCTAATCCAAACATTCCAATATCCCTTTTAATATACAATCACTAATAGTAAATCGATCCAACTACTATCATAACACATTCAAGTTAACAATATTTCACGGTCTCTTACAGATTTTGTTAAATTCCATTAACATCAACATCATGCCTAACACTCCTAATTCAGTGATATCTGAGGTACTTAAATTGTACGATGTTGTTGATAACCAGAAGAGTCCTAACTATGCAGAACGATTAAACATGATTGAGTCGGCTAATGATAATGTGGGATCTTTGTGATTGGATTCACAAGAGAGAGAATTCACCAGTTACAGCAACTGCATGATCATGCGAAGGAGAGTTGCATTGAAACTTTTCGACAACTTCATTCACACCTCATGTTACTTCTAGAAGGAAATTGATTCACGAGGGGATTCGTACGAGCATTTAATGCTCTTTTTTATCAAGATGTACAGACGTTCATGGGCACATTGTTCTTAAACTTAGGGCAACTTGAACAACAACTTGACAAAGAAACATTTCAAGAAGCCGGATCCAAGGCTGCACTTCAGGTGATCAAAAAACAATTTCAATCATTCTTCAATGGTGAATACACTTGGGACTACGACGATCATGTGACTGAAAGGTGCTTTGCCAGTCACACTGGAATGGAAGCTGATGTGTTCAGAGAAACATTAATCCAACACATAGATAATGTTAAGTAGTACATTGAGGAAAGAGCAGAAAATGATGACAAAGTGAGTGAATGTCATGTGCAATCAAGGAATAGTAGTGTTGAGTCGGGTAAAGCATCGGATGATGGATCAGTTGTCACTGAATGCAGAGGATCAACGATAGATAAGCTTGACACAATTAGCAGTTCAGTGACTCCTGTCACACAAGATGTGGATGTAGTCATCAGACTGGTAAATGAACATGTGTCAGGTGCTGAGGTACTCTTAATTCTTCAACATAATGCATCTGCTAATATACTTGTACACACTGATCAAGATGCTGAACATGACTTTAACATTTTTTCTTTAGTTGAAGCTGAGATTAATTATTTCAAAACAAATGACATGCTTGATAAAGAAGCGTTTAATGAACTTTCAAACAAATTTTCAAAACTTGAAAAACATTGCATTTCACTTGAAATTGCAGTACAAAGAAAGGAAGAAAGTTTTCAAACTAAGAAACCATGTAAAAATCCAGAATTTCCTGAATTTCGTGAATTCTTTGAAATTAACGAGTTAAAAGCTCAACTTCGAGCCAAAAACTCAACAATCAACAACCTCAGGAAACATATCTCTGATATGAATGAGAAAAATAATTTAGTCAGTACTAACCAAGACAGTAATGCAATTAGGATAAGAAATATTGAACTTTCAATTTATGTGGCTAAATTACTCAAAGAAAATGAGACTTTGAAACGGCATCAAAAAAATCTAGATAACTCAATCAAAGAAATTAGTTCTAAAACTTTAGAACAAACAACATCTTTGATGGTCAAAATGTAACACCCCCAATTTCGTGATACGCAGCGAAATTCAAATTGGGTGTTACTTCATGGCACAACAGTTATAACAATAGAAAACGACCTCTAATTGAGTCGTTTTAAAAGATTTATCATTTGATTTATAAAAATATCGGAGTTAACAAAATGAAGTCCTAGTAGTTTCGTAGTTTATAAAATAAGTTTTCGAATGATAAAATATATTATAGCCTTCTTGAGTATCCATGCCCTTCCGTGCCATCCTCATAATTTATGAACATGAGATAAACATGCTAAAAGTGTCAACACAAAGGTTGAGTGAATTCATAGTGTTTGTATAATAATCAGTTGAGCATAAGTGGAAAAGTAGTAAAAATTTGTAATATTGTTGCACATCATATTGCCTTAAGTCTCATGAACTCAAACCTTAATAGGTGTAGTGTAATTTTCATAATGACATGGTTACAAACATCATAATGATGATGTGAGCAACCGTGCCCTCGTGTAAGGAATTTTCCAATTCTCCTGTTGTCCTCAAATAAAGTGCATTTGGTTACCTGACCGGCTAACACAAATGGGGCGTCAACTTCCAATAGATCTATTTACTATATTCGCGTTCACTTGTAAAGTGATTAATGGTTCATGATATGAGGGACTTTCAGTGGTAGGTGTAAGTAACTTAAGCAATAGCAATCAGGTGTAAGTGTAGCATAGAAAAATACTTGTGTTCGGGTTTGTAGCATGTATCTCCCCACGAGTTTCAAAAACAATTAAAAAGTAGGACTATGAACTCACCTTGATGATACCGTAGTCTATTTTGTAAATAAATCAGGTTGTGAGAATAAACGGCTGTGACAGGTGACCTGAGTTGATATGTCAAGTTTCAACGTTTGTATTCAAATATATGTGATGTTAATCACAAACGTTTTGTTGACAATTAAGTGTTGAACGGTTTAACATGAAGTCTCTTTAAAAGTTAGTGTATGAAAATGTTTATTATGTTTATTCCTTTATAGTTCAATTTATCGTTAGTAAAAATAGATCATAAGTTTATCATTTCCCGAGTTATTATGTATTATATTAAAGGTTACATGTTATACCCTTATAATTCCAAGTACTTATAGTTTATACTCTTAACCTATATGAATTGACAACTTATACCCTTTGACTTCCATAAAATAAAATGTACACGTTTTAACTATCATAAAATGACAACTCTCACCCTTCAACTTTGGTAAAATAACAACTTTTACCCCTGTAGTTTCAAAAGTGACACTTTAGACCCACAACTATGAGTCGTAGGCGCATACTTGTTCAAATTCCTAGCCACAAGAGTGAAAAATCTAGGGGATAAGGTGAGGTAGCTTGAAAATGTGGCAAATCTTAGGCCTTGTTAGTGTTTAGAAAATAATAAAGTCTCATTTAGTCATGTACATTTTCAGCCCTTATATTAGATAATTTATCAAAATGACAGTTTTGGCCCAAGGAAGACTCTAAGTGTCAAAATATGCAAGCTTTCCCCCTAAGGTATGTTACTCGTTACGTAAATAGTCCTACTCTCATTTTAAGCGTGTTTTGAGTTTAGAAAAAGGCGAGACTTTTCATGACTTGTAATTATAAGTTAATTATGATTTGCAAACTCATTTATAACAGCTTATTAGCTTATTTCTAAAAAGTGCACAAGAGGGATACGTTTGAAAAGGTTCACGAGACACCATGTTTAAGGTTAAATAAAAGCAAGGCATGGAAAGATTTTAAGAACGTTATTGTTGTTTTGGAAACTTGGATATACCCTCTCCAAGATGGCATAACCTTTTTATTTTATATACTTGTGGTTAAGGAGAAATAAATCCGGGAAAAGGGGTTGTTTGGGATTGTAACGATAGAAAGAAAAAAAAAATTAAAATAGGGTTTAGCTTCCAAAAACTTATGGGCTTACTCTCATGACTTTGAGACATGTATATAAGATTATTTAGAGTATTTTATGTATAGTTTAAAGCCTAGGTTTTTCAAAAAAATAAATAAAATAAATAAGGATGCTTGGTTTTATATCGTTATATGACAACTGTTAAGTTTTTGACTAGAATTAGCCTTCGTTTTGCGTTTTCCGGACCCATGCTCCCATGTTTTTGAAGAAACAGTCATTGCGGACAACTTTCGTGCTTTAAATTTTTGATGAATCAGAATGGAAATGCCCCAAAAATATACATCAGTTTGTTAACAAAAAGCAGTTTTAGTTTTTCAGTTTTGTAAATTTATTTTGTTCATAACTTTCGACTCGGGCGTCAGTTTTGGGTGATTCAAAAGGCCACCGTTTTGGTTGGATCTTGTCTATAATTTTTAAGAACTAAACAAAAGTATTAAAGAGGTTTAAAAGGGTTGAGAGACTTACAAACTGTTGGTGCTCGACTAGAACCGAAATGAGACCAAAGTGAATCCTAAGTGGAACAAATTCTTCCCAACCTCCTCTCTTGTGTACCCTTCCTTTCCTTCTTCTTAGACTTGGGATATCAGTGAGTGAGAGTATGAGTGTGTGTTGTAGGATAGCAAATGAGGGATGAGAAGAAATGAAATGGTAGGGGCGTATTTATAGCAAGGAAGATTTAAGGTTCATGGAAGGTAATTTGCCACATGTAATGGTGTTTCTAAGAGTTGAGGAACAAGGTAACTTGTTTGATCCTTATCCACAAGGTCATGGTTTGGTTTTAGAAAGAAACACCTAGTGTATACTTGTCTTATTTAAAGCCTTATGGTTCGAATGGTTTAAAAGGAAGCTATGTGTCGCAAGTTTTGACCAATAGTAGTAGGAGAGGTGATGGTGTGGCTTATTTATGACCATTAGGATGCTTGTGGTTTGTAGAATAACTCGTTATGTGTTCCATTTTTATGCCATAAGATTCAAATGGTTTGAAAAGAAAACACCTAGGCGCATACTTGTTCAATTTCCTAGCCACAAGAGTGAAAAATCTAGGGGATAAGGTGAGGTAGCTTGAAAATGTGGCAAATCTTAGGCCTTGTTAGTGTTTAGAAAATAATTAAGTCTCATTTAGTTTATGTTTATATTGATTTGGACAATGAGGAAGAACTAGGGCACATTTAAGCTTTAGGTAGTTGTACCTAGGGCTAGATGATATTGACATTCAGTTTACGAGTGTAGAAACTTAGTTGAAGTCCCAAGGTTAGGTTTAGTTAACTTTAGATAGGTTTATGAAAAGTATAGATTTTAGTTCCATGGATTAAGTACTTGTACCACAAGCATTAGGGACTTGTACCTTAGACTTGTAAATTATAAGATAGTCAATTTTAAGGGCTTGTGCATTATAGGTTTGTATCATGTGCTTTTAGATATGTACATTGATGTTTATAATATGATTTATATAAGTATTAAGATTTTATGCATTAAAGACTTGTACATTAGTATTTTGAAAATATATCATGCACATAAAATCATAGAGTCATTTATTAGGGCTTGTAACGGAAATGAGGTTCCGTGCTTTAATGACTTTTACTCTAGGTATAAAATGTTGTACTTTAGTATTTATGATTTAGTGTCATAAAATCATAGTTATAATAAATTAGGATTTCGTGTAAATTCTAATAAATTGCTAACGTTTAGTTTGAAAGTTTAATAATCGCACGTTAACGAAATAACGTAAAGTGGTAAATAAAAGTTGAAAACTTTTGTTACTTGACATATAAAGATGTTTATGTGAAATAAACATAAGGTCGTTGGTGTCGGTTCGCGGGTGAGCACGTTTATTGAGAATGTGAGTTACGTCACATGAATGAGTAGTTGTGATCATATAAACTGATAACGAAAAAAAAATTATATGTAGAAAATGGATAAGAATATTAATGCAAGTGAAATTTTTTCGGTTGTTACTGTCTCACCCCGTTAAATGGAATCTCGTCCCGAGATTCAGTCCTTGCTAGATGTTGAAGTAATGTTGATGATTATGGTTTCTTGTGTCAATTGATTTATAAGATAACTAGTGAGGTATTTTACTTGTGAAAACTTATAAGTTAGAATTTATTATTTTACATGTGAAAAACACTATTCCGAAGTTCAAATAGATTTTGGAAATATTTATTTTGAATGAAGATTGTTATTTTAATTAGTTTTGAAAATTGACGTTCAAAACTGTCTTTAACGATGAATATTTTGGATGAGAATTTGATGGGTGTAGAGAATGTTGTTGAACTTCAGATTTTGTAGATTATGAATCAGTTTGTGATCCTCGAGTTCATACTAATGTAGTTTCAGATACAAATAAGCCCACTCATTTATAATCTATTACTTACATAGAGAGGCGTCCCAAACAATGTAAATAAGGGAATATAAACTTATGGTTCGGTGATTCATAATTTCTTTATTTAAATAAAAAGACGTCCCAATCCATTCAAATAAAGACTGTTGACACTAGACAGATCTTGATAGATCTTGAGCTCTCGTAGATCGTTAGTATTGCTTTTGTAATCACAAACAAACTAAAAGAAAATCTCTACAACTTGTATTCTTTAGCGGAATATAAACACAAGTATAAACACGAATAACTAAGAACTCTTTGATCCTCTATGGATCGTTATATTGATAATAATCACGTAAACTTCTAATACATAATTCATTCTATTGTGTTCCTTTTATAGACAAGGAACCCTAACTTGTTCTCAAAGAAACGTAAAACTAAATAAGATATACACAATCACTTCCTAATAAAGCTTATGCATATCCTAACTAACTTACAGAATATACGAAATACTATCTCCGCAGAAACAAACTAATAAGTGTATAACTTCAGCATGATTATGTCTTCGGCAGAATCCATACACTTCAGTAGAATCATTTCAGCAGAAACTTCAGCATAATCCATACTTCACATAATTCCCAACAATCCTCCCCTAAACTGGAATTTGACTTGGTTAAGTTCCAGTTTCTTGATAGATCTTCAACGCTTCAGAGGATTGTAGCAGCAACAAAGAATCAAATCAAAAACATCTCTTTGATGAATAAACTCTGAAACTCCATATCTTTGCAGCAACAAATGACAACATGTACATCAAAACATATTAGTTTCATACTATTCTCATCACATCCAGGTGTGTTAACTCTTGTAAGAGGTGAATCATTGAAAATAATGGATTTGATGTCTCTTTACCAATAGCCATCACTACTGGAGTAGCCATATGTTTAAGTTCGAAAACTATGGTACACTGATAACCATCTGATTTATTAGCAAATCAACAACCATGAACGGATTTGAAATGTCTTTACCTGTAGCCGTTTGCTCAGGACTAGTCAATTCTTAGAATTGGTGAATTGATTACCAAATATGGTATTCCAATGCCTTTACCACAAGCCATATACATGTGGGCTAGCCAATTCTTGGATTCCAAAAAGGAATAAACCATGGTGAATTGAGAACCATACAACTCTCAGCAATGAAGCATGGGTAGTTGCAAACCCTATGATTTTGAGCAAACCATTACAGCTATCAACAAATTTGATGTGTCTTTACCAAAGCTGTACCCTTTGGACTAGCCAACTCTTTGATATACACAAGGTACATCTGGTGAGTCAAGAACCATTTATAATATACAACAAACCTGCAAAAAAAATTAGACAAAACCAAATATATATATATATATATATATATATATATATATATATATATATATATATATATATTTTAACTAACAAAATGAAATAACACAAAACAAATATATTACAAACTATACACAATACCAGAATCAAGATGAAGCTTTAAGTTGCAGAAGCTGAGTCTTAATTATCCCAACACATTGTTCAGCATGCAACTTATCATTACCAATTGGATCTGGAGGAACTTCCAACTTCTGTCTAAGCATTCGTTCCATCAACCGCATAGGCAATGGATAATTCTTATCAGCAAATATACAGACAGTAATCCTACTCTTTGTTTCCACCACATGCACACACGGCAAAGGATAAAATCTCCAAGTCTCAACCTTCCATCGATGTGAATTCTTCCAAATATGATACCCTTTACCATTTGGAGATTTAGAATCAAACAACACTTGAAGATTACCCAACAATAATAAACCAGAACCCTGTGGTGTATGAATATCATAATGCTTAGTAACAATACCATACAGAGTATTCAAATCTTGTCTATCCACCAGATGCAGTATTTCCTTCAAGAAATTGAAATCCACAGTAGTATAATCCAGACGATAAATAGTATTAAGCTCCCCGTTAATCAATGTCCAATTAAGCAATACAACATGAGATCCTTCAGGAAAAACAGCAACATATCCTTCTTTAATAAAAGTTGAATCAGCAACCTTTAAATCTAAAGAACTCCCTCTAATAGTCTGATGAATCTTAGAAGTATATGACCCATCTGATCTCACAGATCGCCTTAGAGTAGTGTGACGTCGTCTAGACATTCTTTTCATCCTCCTACCAGGTACATAAACTTCCGTAGATGGTACATTCTCAGATGTGTCAGGAACATCGTTAGCTTTAGTAGAAGAAATACAAGAAAACGTAACTGGAGCAATTCCTCGCAATTGATACATTTTCTCAAGTATCACTCTAGCCTGCTTAGCTTTAGCAGCTTCTCTTTCAGCCTTCTTACCCATATCTTCTCCTTCTAAATCAATTAGCACACTGACCTTCTTAGCACAAGGTAATACTGTAGAAGAAATAGTATGTGGTTCAGAAGATTGAACCCTTTCAGAAGATGTAACCTTAGCAGCTGAAGGTATAGATACAGTAGAGGCTTCAGAAGTAATAACAGGAGAATCCATCCTTGGTGAAACATCATCAAAATCATCTAGTGATTTCCTACAGTTCTTTCCATATCCATATGACCCACGACCATTGAAATCCCCATTTCTCAGTTCTTCAGATGATGATAGTGTAGTGAATCCAAGTGAATCTTCAGATGACTCTAATGGGTCCACTATGAAGAAAACATCTTACTCCCAACCTTCAGCATCTCAACCTCAACAAAGGCCTCGTGCCGAAAGAGAGGTGGTGCTTGCTCTTCCTGCGCCATGGTTTGGTGCATCATCACATATCGTATAAGAGAAGGGCTACAGGAAGGTGGATGGATTGCTTTTTGGTGAAACCAAATAGATGAAGCACAAAGGACATGTGTATTCATCTTCATCATCATCGTTTGCATCAATCCATCCTTCCCATTTTGATCCTTAGCATCTTCATCGTACTGGTCATGCATATCCAGCCATCGAGATAGAAGGAATGGGTGGTTATGCAAGACATACAAACGCATATCCAGCAGCTGAAATAGAAGATATGAGCAATCATGCATATCCAACAGCTGTTGGAATAGATGATATAAGCTAGAATAGGTTTACTAGATCATGTATAGAACTGTTCTTGTAGTTGTGTTTGAAGTTGATTGTACTCTGTAAGCTGTAAACTATTTCCCTAATGAATGAACAATGAACTTCAGTACTTCTACTTCAGTGGAAACAAATTGTTCACTTCAGTACTCTGATTTCAGAAGAAACAAGCTTTCTTGACCATTTTCCATTTGACCAATCATGATGAACTTCAACTTAGATAAGCAATCTGCAAAACAAACCAAACAGAGAAACACACAAACCAAACAAAGACAAACAAAACTATCATTACATTAGCAGGTTAGAGTTAGAAAACCAAAGAAATCAAAATTATACACAGAAAACTACAAATATACATACTAAAAATGCAAAGTGTACACAAATCCTCCCCTGAGGCCTATGCCTCCCCTTAAACTTTGCAGGTAAAGGGTTAAGCATACCAATATGGACCACAAGGTGTTGAAACCTTGGTCCATCAAAAGCCTTAGTTAACAAATCTGCCACATTATCATCAGTGTGAATTTTAACCACCTTTATCAAATGTTTGTCATATGCATCTCTTATAAAGTGGTGCCTGATTTTAATATGTTTTGTTCGACTGTGAAAAACTGGATTTTTAACAATGCATATGGTACTTTGATTATCAATAAAAATTGTTGTGTTCATGAAGTTATACCCATAATCCAACAATTGATTTTGTATCCAAAGAACCTGTCCACAGCAATTTGCAGCAGCAACGTACTCTGCTTCAGTAGATGAGGTAGCCACAATAGTTTGTTTCTTGCACAGCCAAGAAATCAATCTTTTTCCTAGGAATTGGAAACCTCCAGTGGTGGACCTCCTATCCAGATTAGCACCAGCATAGTCACTATCACTATATGCTTCCAGTTTAAATGGAGACTCTTTTGGGTACCAAAGGCCTAGATGAGGTTGGCCTTTGAGGTACTTAAAGATCTTCTTAACATCATTGAGATGGGAAGTAAGTGGAGTAACTTGATGTCGAGAACAAACACTCACAGCAAAAGCAATATCAGGCCTTGAAGCTGTTAGATACATCAAAGAACCAATCATAGATCTGTATAAATGAACATTCACTGGTGGATCTACTTCATTGTTGGTCTTTGTCTTTGGAGCTTCATAAGGTGTAGTGGCAGTCCTGACACTCTCCATACCAAATTTCTTTAATATGTCCCTCACATATTTGTCCTGACTGATAAAGATACCATCAGGTTTCTGCTGAACTTGGAGACCCAAGAAGAAAGTCAAGTCCCCCATAGCACTCATCTGAAACCCTCCCTTCATAAGCTCCTCAAACTCCCTGCACCAAGCTTCCTTTGTGGATCCAAAAATAATGTCATCCACATACACTTGCACAAGAATAATATCTGTGGAATTCTTCTTAAGGAAAAGTGTCTTATCAATTGCACCTCTTCGATAACCATGCTTCAGCAGAAATGATGAAAGCCTAGCATACCAAGCTCTGGGTGCCTGATGTAGTCCATAGAGAGCTTTGACTACCTTGTAAACATGATTAGGATGATCTGGGTCTTCAAATCCTTTAGGTTGAGTGACATAAACCTCCTCCTCTATTTCACCATAGAGAAAAGCACCTTTAACATCCATCTGATAGACCATAAATCCCATGTAGGATGCATAAGCCAAGAATATCCATATGGCTTCAACTCTAGCTACAGGTGCAAACACCTCATCATAGTCAATTCCCTCCTCTTGTCTATACCCCTGAGCTACCAATCTCGCTTTGTTTTTAATGACAACACCCCTTGCATCTCTCTTATTCTTCAGAATCCATTTAGTCCCAATTGCATACTTGCCATCAGGTAGTGGTACCAAGATCCAAACCTTCTGATTTTGAAATTGTTGCATCTCTTCTTGCATTGCCTCAAGCTAACTTGAGTCATCAAGAGCCTGAGTAACACTGGTTGGTTCCACTTGTGAGAGAAAACAAGCAAACAGACAATGTTCATAGTCTGTGTGATTGTCTCTTTGCTGATTTGAGACATAAGAGATAAAAGCCACTTGACCATATTTAGAACTTGTCACAGAACCCCTAGTTCTAACAGGTGCATTAGGATCACCAATAATATTGGACTGTGGATGAGTATTGTTGATCCTTTTAGTAGCAGTGGTGTTGAAATCAATGGAGGTATCAAGATTAGTCACAGTAGGTTCAAAATCAGTGTCATAGGAAGGTGAGGTGAAGATGCCAGCTTTAGGTTGATGATGACCAAGATCTGAAGGTGTTGGAAAACGTGTATAAGGCTCTCCAAAGTCTGTAGACACTCTAGTAGAAATAGGAGTAGAAACAGCATGTCTTTCAGTAGAGTTGGTGATGTTAGGAGAAACAGGATCACTTTCAGCAGAATTGTTGTTTCCACTGATTGCTTCACTTGCACTCTCCTTAGCATTCCTCTCAGCATCTAGATTAGCTACATACTCTTGTTTCTTCAGTCTAGCAAGGTCCTCAGCATAGTGTGATTCATCTTCACTCTCATCAGTAATATCGGTAGAAGTGTCACTCACAAAATTGTTAGGGGAGAAAGAAGGCACGACAATTGGTTGTTCATCATCTTCAAACTCACTGTCAGAATCAGCATCCATAGTACCTGCACTGTTAGTTGGAGACTCTTGAATACCTGTATGTTGGTTAGCCATATGTCTAGAGTAACCCAAATAATCAGTTACGTAATCAAGATCAAAAGACCAAACATGACCCTGTCCTTGAACATTAGGCTTGTCTTCTAGAAATCTCAGGTTCAAAGTCTCCTCAATCTTCTTTGCAGATAAATTGTAAACCCTGTAAGCCTTACTATGAGCAGAATATCCCACAATATAACCATCATCAGCTTTCTCATCAAATTTGACCAGTGGATCACTTGTATTCAGAATGGTCACTTGACAGCCAAAAGGTTTAAGGTAATGAATAGCAGGAACTTTCCCATAAAGAAGTTCATATGGTGTTTTGAAGTGTGGTCTAGTAATGGACACTCTATTCAGTACATAACAAGCTGTGCCAACAGCTTCAGTCCACAACATGGTGGGTAGCTTAGAGTCTGCCAGCATTGATCTTGCAGCTTCTATTAAGGTCCTATTTTTTCTTTCTGCCACCCCATTTTGTTGTGGGGTTCTTGGAGTAATGTAGTCCCTTTTTTATCCCTTTTGACCTACAGAGTTCTATAAGTATAGCATTCTTGAACTCTGTCCCATTATCACACCGAATTCCTTTAACCTTTTAGTTCAACTGATTTTCAATAAGGGTAATGAAGTCTTTCAACACTGGAGATGTTTCATCTTTGGTCCTTAGAAAGAATACCCAACAAAATTTGCTATAACCATCAGTGATAACCAGACAAAAATACTTTTGATCAATGCTTCTAACTTGAGTTGGACCAAACAGATCCATATGAAGCAGCTGAAGAGGTTCAGAAATAATGCTCACAGCAGTAACAACTTTGTATGAGGCTATGTGTTGCTTTCCTTTGTTGCAGGCAACACAGTTATGATCATTTGTGAAGACTTTGAAAGGAAGACCTTCAACAAGACCCAGTTTAGAGAGCTTGTTTATGGTCTTGAAGTTGACATGGGCCATCCTCCTATGCCATTTGGTAGACTCATCCAAGGATGCTTTAGCCACCAAACAAGTTAAGTCACCTTCTGGTTTAACATCAGCTAAGTTAAATGTATAAAGATTGTGATTTCGAGGAACTTTCAGCAGAATTGAAGTTTCTTCTGGGAGTTTGAAGTCTTTAGATAGCACAAGACATTCATCCACTGTGAAGAGTACTTTGTTCTTGGTGTCACAGATTTGTGAGACTGAGAACAAATTGAAGTGTTGGAGTTCCTTGACATAGTATACATTCTCAAAATCCAGTTGAGGTGTTTTGATGGTCCCTTTCCCAGTAATTCTTCCATCACTTCCTCCAAAGGTCACATTGCCTCCTCCTTCAATGGGTACAAAGTTGTGCATCATATCTCTGTTTCCTGACATACTTCATGGGCAACCACTATCAACTATGCCAACATCTTTATGCTTAAGAGGATGATCCTACAACAACAACAAAAAATATACAAAATATTAGTACACTATTAAGGCTCAAGTCATTGCTGACTTGAACCTGCCTTGTGGATCATATGAGTGATGCCATGCAGATGTATAAGATCCACTATTGTTCTTGGGTTTCCATTGAAATTTGGGTCCCTTTGTTTTCCAAGAACAACCTGCTGAGGACTTGACAGCAGTATCCCAATTCCCTTTCCCAGAATTCATTGAGTCACCATATCCAGGCCAATAACCATTATTAAAATATGAACTTGTGGGTTGAACAAATGGTCTAGCAACTGAACTTCTCCAATAATAAGGAGAATTGGTATAAGTTGCTTGTGGAACATAAGGTGGTATACTATTAACATTATTCCACATTGGTCTAGATTTCCTAGAATCATCACACCTACCCATCCTTTGCTCATGATAATCACAATCCTTAATTAAATGAAATTTACTTCCACACACAAAACATGTCTTCTGTTTAGAAGATTTATTCAAACCAAAAGATGTTCTATTACAAGCAGAAGTATTCAAACCAAAACCATGAAAAGAATTGTTTTTAACAGAATTATTATGCAAAGAATTAAAAAGCAAGTCTTCAGATGCAACTGTCTTGGAAGTGGATTCCTTGGCAGCGACTCTGACATGCTTATTGGTAGTCTTGGGTGCAGGCAGGGGTGAAGACTTGGGAAGGTCAGACTTGTCATTTGAATCACACTCTATAGACCCTTGGTCGGAGGACTTGTCACTGTTAACACAAGAGACAAAGTCATTAGAAGAAGTATCAGGGTCTGGCAAGTCATTTGACTTTTTGCCATATAGATGGTGTGATCCATCAAAGTCAACAGTAATGGAAAGGTCAATGGGCATGTGCTCACCTCTAATAGGTCCACGCACAGCATGTAGGTCACCTTCTTTCACAAAATTAGCTAGGCCTGCTGGTGTAGATTTGCGTGTGTCATCCCTAGCTTCTAACCCTACATACTTCTTAAAGCCTAAATCTATATATGTATTTGGAGTTTGACTAGCATAGATGTGACTAGCTAACTTGTTTCCATTTAATAACCATTCTTTATGCCTAGCAATTTCCTTATTAAGTTTCTCTTTTAGCTCTAAATTTTCTGACACTACATCTGCTCTTAACTTCTCAAACCTTTTTAACTCATTTTTAGAACATTCGAGATCCCTTTCTAATACACCTATCTTCTCATCATAAGCTATTTGATTCTTTTGAAACCAAACCTTTTGTCTTTCTAGTGTTTTTAAAGCCTGTTTATAAGCTTCAACTTCCACATAGCATTCATTATATTTAGGTTTCAAAATATCATAAGCCTCTTTGAGTTCATTATAACGCTCACTACAACCAAACAAATAGTTTTGTACCTGAGAGATGCCCATCAAGGCAATCTGATCATGCCTATCCTCTGAAGTACAGCTAGCCAACAACCCAATATTTTCAGCACCAGAACTGTCATCATTTTCCTGATCATGCAGCTTCCAGTCTACATTAGCATCCATAGTAACTAGAGCAGCTGACGATCCAGGCTTCGAGTTTCCAGCTTCCCTCTGATTCTGCTGATAGGAAGAGTATCTCACCTCATCACCAGCTTTCCTGTCCTTGCACTCTCTGGAGAAGTGACCCATCTGTTGACATGTAAAACACTTGACCTTCTTTTTGTCAAACCTTGCTGGATCTCTTCCCTGAAAGCCAAACCTCCTCCCAGCTTTGCGCTCAAACCTCTTGATTTCCATGGATAGCATAGCCACTTGCCATTTCAACTTCATCTCCTCCATATCCAGTGGGTCAATCTGATGTAAATCCTCATATGCAAGTTCCTGCTGAGGATCATAATCAGCAAAGAAGGATCCAAGCACATGTTCCATTATACCACTAGATTTAGAGTGAGAGCTTGATGAAGGAGTAGAACAAGATGATGATGAGTAAGTTGGACTTGGACCATAACTCATCTTTGGGGTGGAGGCTCCTACAAATGTTGTGTGACTAGCAGTAGATGATGAACAAAAAGGACTTCTCACATCATGTTCAAGAGCTTTAAGTTTGTTATACAGCTCATCAAAAGTAAGCATATCCAGACCACCTTTAGCTTTTAAAGCAATGTTCACTTGTAGCCAGGATGGAAGTAATGACCTCAAGAACTTAGAATTACAATCATCATTATCTAGCTTTGCCTGTAGCTGATTTAACTGACTTAAAATCTTGTGAAACTTGTCATAGCTCTTGTGAATTCCTTCCTCTTCAGAGATTTGAAAATCTTGAAACTGTTGTCTCAGCATCGACTTTCTCATTCTCCTAGACTCCTCATTCCCACCGAACTTTGCCTTGATTGCTAACCATATGTCCTTAGCATCATTCATGAGGTGAAAATCACTCAAATGATCCTCAGGAATAGCTTGAAGAAGAATTGTCTTAACTTTGGTTTCTCTCTGAACCGCCAGTATTTCTTCAGCAGATTTGGGAGGAACAAAAGTAAGATTGCCATCAGCATCATTGGTAGTTCTCTTCAAGTTATTTCCCTTCTTAACAATCTCCCATAGATTCCAATCAATGTTGGAGATCCAGTTTTGCATCTTCATCGCCCAAAGATCATATTCCTCCCTTTTAAGATAAGGAAACTTAGCATTACTGTTCGAGAGACTTAGTTGTTGCATTTGTGTAGAGTTTTGGTTGTTGGTGATTTCGATATCAACGTCTGATCCAGGCATGGTGATTTTTGTTTTGGTTGAAAGGGTGTTTAGAAAAACCTGTTCTTAGTATCGTAGAGACTCTCACGAGGCTCTGATACCACTTGTTGACACTAGACAGATCTTGATAGATCTTGAGCTCTCGTAGATCGTTAGTATTGCTTATGTAATCACAAACAAACTAAAAGAAAATCTCTACAACTTGTATTCTTTAGCAGAATATAAACACAAGTATAAACACGAATAACTAAGAACTCTTTGATCCTCTATGGATCGTTATATTGATAATAATCACGTAAACTTCTAATACATAATTCATTCTATTGTGTTCCTTTTATAGACAAGGAACCCTAACTTGTTCTCGAAGAAACATAAAACTAAATAAGATATACACAATCACTTCCTAATAAAGCTTATGCATATCCTAACTAACTTACAGAATATACAGAATACTATCTCCGCATAAACAAACTAATAACTATATAACTTCAGCATGATTATGTCTTCGGCAGAATCCATACACTTCAGTAGAATCATTTCAGCAGAAACTTCAGCATAATCCATACTTCACATAATTCCCAAGAAAGACACTGTAAATCATCCTACTTAAGTATTTCTGACTCAATACTCATACTAAACTGAATGAGTTATAAGGAAATTTAATGCGTAGATGATCTGAGGGTATGGAAAGAGTCTTTACACTCATCTTTGGAGATGAGAGCATGATTTAATAAGAATTGACATAGTACTAAAAATAGTTGGTGAATATATATTTAACGTATATAGGGTAAGAATTGTGCAACTCACAATGTCTTGGGAAGGTTTCTTAAATTGCAATATGTAGAAGTAGATACATGCTCGGAGAAATGTGATTCAGTCGTAATGCCTTAGAATAGGCATATGCAGGTATGTTTATTTTGTTGTTTGTATATGGTGATCGAAAGTATGTTGAGTATGTATATATCAATATACTTATATGTTTGTGTTGCATAAATTGTCTAGAAGTCACATAATTACCTGGAGGATGGAAGGCACGGAGAGCGAAATGCTATAAAATGCTTTTGTGAAAAAGTAGTTATAGTTTAGGTCTCAATTAGACCCGTTTCTCTATAACTGAGGCTCTGATACCAATCTGCAACACCTCCAATTTCGTGATACGCATCGGAATTCAAAATGGGTGTTACTTCATGGCACAACAATTATAACAATACAAAACGAACTTTAATTGAGTCATTTTAAAAGATTTATCATTCGATTTATATAAATATCAGAGTTTACAAAATGAAGTCCTAGTAATTTCGTAGTTTATAAAATAAGTTTTCGAATGATAAAATATATTATAGCCTTATTGAGTATCCATGCCCTTCTGTGCCATCCTCGTAATTTATGAACCTGAGATAAACATGCTAAAAGTGTCAACACAAAGGTTGAGTGAACTCATAGTTTTTTTATAATAATCAGTTGAACACAAGTTGAAAAGTAATAAAAATTTGTAATATTGTTGCACAGCATATTGCGTTAGGTCTCATGAACTCAAACCTTAACAGGTTTAGTGTAATTATCATAATGAAATGGTTACAAACATCATAATGATGATGTGAGCAACCGTGCCCTCGTGTAAGGAGTTTGCCAATTCTTCTATTGTCCTCAAATAAAGTGCATTTGGTTACCTGACCGGCTAACACAAATGGGACGCCAACTTCCAATAGATCTATTCACTATATTCGCATTCACTTTTAAAGTCATTAATGGTTCACGATATGAGGGACTTTCAGTGGCAGGTGTAAGTATCTTAAGCAATAGCCATCAAGTGTAAGTGTAGCATAGAAAAATACTAGTGTTTGGGTTTGTAGCATGTATCTCCCCACGAGTTTGAAAAACAAGTAAAAAGTGGGACTATGAACTCACCTTGATGATACAGTAGTCTGTTTTGCAAATAAATCAGGTTGTGAGAATAAACGGCTCAGACAGGTGACCTGAGTTGATATGTCAAGTTTCAGCATTCGTATTCAAATATATGTGATGTTAATCACATACGTTTTGTTGAAAATTAAGTGTTGAACGGTTTAACATGAAGTCTATTCAAAATTTAGTGTATGAAAATGTTTATTATGTTTATTCATTTATAGTTCAATTTATCGTTAGTAAAAATAGATCATAAGTTTATCATTCCCGGGGTTATTATGTATTATATAAAAGGTTACATGTTATACCCTTATAATTCTAAGTACTTACGGTTTATACTCTTAACCTATACGAATTGAAAACTTATACCCTTTGACTTCCATAAAAAGAAAATGTACACCTTTTAACTTTCATAAAATGACAACTTTCACCCTTCAACTTTGGTAAAATAAAAACTTTTACCCTTGTAGTTTCAAAAGTGACACTTTAGACCCACAACTATGAGTCATGCACATTTTCTGCCCTTATATTAGATAGTTTATCAAAATGACAGTTTCGGCCCAAGGAAGACTCTAAGTGTCAAAATATGCCAGCTTTCCCCCTAAGGTATGTTACTCGTTACGTAAATAGTCCTACCCCTATTTTAATCGTGTGTTGAGTTTAGAAAAAGGCGAGACTTTTCATGACTTGTAATTATAAGTTAATTATTATTTGAAAACTCATTTATAACAGCTTATTAGCTTATTTCTTACCTTATTTTTGAAAAGTGCACAAGAGGGATACGTTTGAATAGGGGTGAGCAAAACCGACCGAATCCCGAATCCTGTCCCGATCCCGAGTCCTGAATCATGTTAGTCGGGCTTGTCGGGGTCGGGAGTCGGTTTCTGTTTTTTGGTTAGTCGGGTTTCGGGCTTGTCGGGATCGGGTCGGGACGGACCAAAAACAAAAAAACAACAAACAAAACCGATCAAATCCCGAATCCCCTCCCGATCCCGAGTCCCGAATCATGTTAGTCGGGCTTGTCGGGGTGGGAGTCGGTTTGTGTTTGCTGGCTTGTCGGGATTCAGGCTTGTCGGGATTCGGGTCGGGCTGGGTCGGGATCGGCCCGATGCTCAGCCCTAGTTTGAAAAGGTTCACGAGACACCATGTTTAAGGTTAAATAAAAGCAAGGCATGGAAAGATTTTAAGAACGTTATTGTTGTTTTGGAAACTTGGATATTCCCTCTGCAAGATGGCATAACCTTTTTATTTTATAGACTTGTGGTTAAGGAGAAATAAATCCGGGAAAAGGGGTTGTTTGGGATTGTAGCGATAGAAAGAAAAAGAAAATTAAAATGGGGTTTAGCTTGCAAAAACTTATGGGCTTACTCTTATGACTTTGAGACATGTATATAAGATTATTTAGAGTACTTTTATGTATATTTTAAAGCCTAGGTTTTTCAAAAAAAATAAAAAAATAAATAAGGGTGCTTGGTTTTATATCGCTATATGACAACTGTTAAGTTTTTGAGTAGAATTAGCCTTCATTTTGTGTTTTTCGGACCGTGCACCTGAGTTTTTGAAGAAAACATCGTTCTGGACAACTTTCGTGCTTTATATTTTTGATGAATAGTTAAGAAATGCCCCAAAAATATATATATCAGTTCGTTAACAGAAAGCAGTTTTAGATTTCAGTTTTGTAAATTTATTTTGTTCATAACTTTCGACTCGGGTGTCCGTTTTGGGTGATTCAATAGGCCACCGTTTTGGTTTGTCTATAACTTGTAAGAACTAAAAAAAAGTATTAAAGAGGTTTAAAAGGGTTGAGAGACTTAAAAACTGTTGGTGCTAGACTAGAACCGAAATGAGACCAAAGTGAATCCTAAGTGGAACAAACTCTTCCCAACCTCCTAGACTCTTGTGTACCCTTCCTTTCCTTCTTCTTAGACATGGGATATCAGTGAGTAAGAGTATGAGTGTGTGTTGTAGGCTAGCAAATGAGGGATGAGAAGAAATGAAGTGGTCGGGGCATATTTATAGGCAAGGAAGATTTAAGGTTCATGGAAGGTAATTTTCCACATGTAATGGTGTTTCTAAGAGTTAAGGAACAATGTAACTTGTTTGATCCTTAGCCACAAGTTCATGGTTTTGTTTTAGAAAGAAACACCTAGTGTATACTTGTCTTATTTAAAGCCTTATGGTTCGAATGGTTTAAAAGGAAGCTATGTGTCACAAGTTTTGATTAATAGTAGTAGGAGAGGTGATTGTGTGTGATGTGCTATATCATCCTGCTTTTAATATTTATAAAACTTAGACAACTTAGGATAAACATATACTAATGGGCAGAGAACCCGATCAGATGAAGTAAAGCCTTAGGTAAATCTGAGTATCGTCCCAAGAAAATTATGACCTTGAAAGAACTAAGATCATTAGAAATGATATTGATAATATATTGGTATAATAAGATCGTGATAACTCATCGATATGTTATAATTATTCCAATCACACAGATATAAGAATTTAGGATAAAGATATATATATAAGCGAAGCTTAATGAAGAATGCAAATACGAATTGATTCTCGATATAAAGGTTCAATATAGTGGTTAATTATCGCCAGACTCCTTTGGTCAATTCGTCATTGCCTATGGTTCTTAGATTCCTCACCAAGATGAGCAGGTCACCCGGGATCATTCGGCAACCTAATAGCAGTCATTAAGGGCCAAATCTACTAGATCTAGTCTATGGAAACCCGGCCGTTAGGAACTTAGATTTACGCTAACCTCTTAAATACCTCTACTTGATAGGTGATCATTTGGTTAGTTCGCACACGAAGAGTGGTTGTACTATGGCCAATTCCTTCCATACTTCATAACCTATTAGACTGAGGTCAGTTGGTCATATCTCCCAGCCCTTTAGATACTAACAAGCTTATAATATTACCAAGACTAGCGATCTACGATAAGACTAGTAAATGTTTATAAAAAAATAAAGAGAAGATCGATAACATAAATTCAAACTTCAATTAACAACATGAATTCATAATATAAGTCCTAGAAAAATATAAAAGGAATTCAAACTCGAATACAACATAAATCGTAGACGAGAACTTCGTTATTCAATGCTCCTAAACCATGCTTCTTCTTCTGTGTTTGATCTCCCCAAACCCTAGAAGGTTTGAGAAAGGAGAGATGATTAAAACTGATGAAATCTTCGACTATTTATAGGCTCGGATACTAGTTACGGTGTAATATTTATTAATGAGTTACGCCGTAACTCTTCAAAATCTTGTACTTATCCATGGTTACGACCTAACCTTAGCTGAGAGTTGCGCCGTAGTCTTTGTAAATCAAATGATTTTCTTCTGTTACGGCATAACCTGAGCAGATGGTTATGCCGTATCTTTTGTAAAATTGATGTTTATCCGTCATTACGGCGTAACCTGAGTTGAGGGTTATGCCGTATCCACTGTCTAGTAAGCTTCTTCATGTTCAGTAGTCATGTTACGGTGTCATTATATTGCATTGTTATGCCGCAATCTTCATAATCATTATAACGGCGTAACTCCATCACTTGGTTACGCCGTAGTTGAGAGAAAAGTCATCCTTAGGGCTTCGAAATGTCCATTTACCGCTTCCTTGCATAAAATAGGTCCTGAAAGGAAATAATAAGGAATAAGGATGTTTTCACTAGCATTTTACTCATAATGTGATAATAAAGGGGGAAATTAACGCTTAGAATATCAAGACTATTTGATGTTATCAGTGTGGCTCATTTATGATCATTAGAGTGCTTGTAGTTTGTAGAATAACTCGTTATGTGTTCCATTTTTGTGCCATAAGATTAGAATGGTTTGAAAAGAAAACACTTAGGCGCATAGTTGTTCAATTTCCAAGCCACAAGAGAGAAAAACTAGGGGACAAGATGAGGTAGCTTGAAAATGTGGCAAATCTTAGGCCTTGTTAGTGTTTAGAAAATAATTAAGTATCATTTGGTTTATGTTTAGATTGATTTGGACAATGAGGAAGAACTAGGGCACATTTAAGCTTTAGGTGGTTGTACCTAGGGCTAGATGATGTTGTACATATAGTTTACTAGTGTAGAAACTTAGTTGAAGTCCCAAGGTTAGGTTTAGTTAACTTTAGCTAGGTTTATGAAAAGTATAGATTTTAGTTCCATGCATTAAGTACTTGTACCACAAGCATTAGGGACTTGTACCTTAGACTTGTAATTTATAAGATAGTCAATTTTAAGGGCTTGTGAATTATAGGTTTGTATCATGTGCTTTAAGATATGTACATTGATGTTTATAATATGATTTATATAAGTATTAAGATTTTATTCATTAAAGACGTGTACTTGTGCTTGAAAGACTTGTACATTAGTATTTTGAAAATATATCATGCACATAAAATCATAGAGTCGTATATTAGGGCTTGTAACGGGAATTAGGTTCCATGCTTTAATGACTTGTGCTCTAGGTATAAAATGTTCTACTTTAGTACTTATGATTTAGTTTCGTAAAATTATAGTTATAATAAATTAGGGTTTCGTGTAAATTCTAATAAATTTCTAACGTTTAGTTTGAAAGTTTAATAATCGTACGTTAACGAAATAACGTAAAGTGGTAAATAAAAGTTGAAAACTTTTGTTACATGACATATAAAGATGTTTATGTGAAATAAACACAAGGTCATTGGTGTCGGTTCTTGTGTGAGCACGTTTGTTGAGAATGTGAGTTACGTCACATGAATGGGTAGTTGTGATCAAATAAACTGATGGCGAAAAAAAATTATACGTAGAAAATGGATAAGAATATTAATGCAAGTGGAAATTTTTTGGTTGTTACACAAAATTGATGAATTCAAAGCTCAACTTCAGGATAAGAGTTTCACAATAGTAGTATTAAAGAACGAGCTTAGAAAACTGCAAGGAAAAGTGTGAACAATAAGTTTGCAAAACCATCAATCTTGGGGAAACCAGTTTTACATCCCAATAGAAACCGGTCAGTTATTAGACAACCGACTATGTTTATATCTGAACGTCCAAATCTACAAAAAGAAGGTTTGCCTCGCAAGTTGATGAGAAATAAGCTTTGTCAAAACTAGTCACTTCACAATCTAATCCCAAAAATCTGAAAGGAAATTCTTATACTAAGGTTTAACCTTCTAAGACTAGGAATAAGAAAAAGTCTTCCACTACGCAGAAGAAGCCTCATAAACCTAATTCCTCTCCTAGGAGAACACTTACTTATAAAGCCTTAGAAACTTGGAATAAGGATAAATCTTCCATTGTGCCTAAGAAGTCAAACACTCCTAGATCTTGCCTTAAGTGGATACCGACTGGTAGAATTTTTAAGAATATTGGTCTTGTATGGGATACCTACTAGCAAGTTGACCATCGATGGCAAAACCATGGATGATTGTGAAATTACCAAGAGTTTGGATACTGTTGCTGCTAACCCACAAAAAGGTAAACATACTTTTGATGCTAGTGCAGGTGTTCCTCACTCAATTGTAGGTACACTGATCAATTCCATCAAGAAAAGACTCATGGTCTAGGTGCCTAAAGAACAGATGTCTCCTGGTTCAGGAGCTCCGGAATATCAGAATTGATGTACATGTACTATTATTCCTGAACAATTCAGCTCAGGACTCGTGCTTTATCAAACCACATATGAGAGTATATCCACAACTGTTATACTCTACACAGTTTTCCACGTTGTACATATCTTAATCACTCAAAAAATTCATAAAAACTTAAAAGAAATTGAAAAATACCAAATATAGGTTTCCAAGGCATGTCTTCTGGTATCGATAACATCTACGGTTCTAGAAATGTCATTCAATAATGACACGGGTTTTTAGATGAAGTTCGAACAGAAGTTCATATGTGTTTTTCAAAACATGTCTATACAAATATTTTTCTGTATATGATTTGTTCGAAAAGTATTTGTTTTTCACGTGGTTGTATAAGAGTGTCGTTAAATCAATTGGTCAAGTGTGCATAACTTTTTCATACTCAATCAATGACTACAATTGTTTTACTTGAATTTAGGTCATTGGGTGAGGGGGAGAGTAAGTTTCAAAATTTATGTCATCTGACAAAGCAGCTTCAACTCATTGAATACTTCCCTGAC
Source organism: Chrysanthemum seticuspe (assembly GCA_019973895.1). Classification (NCBI taxonomy): domain Eukaryota; kingdom Viridiplantae; phylum Streptophyta; class Magnoliopsida; order Asterales; family Asteraceae; genus Chrysanthemum; species Chrysanthemum seticuspe. The sequence goes on from BPTQ01000007.1 coordinate 123,634,188, forward strand.
ATTTACATTTGACTGGGCCTCATGTGTTGATTATGTGTTAATATAGGATCTTGTTGCTACATGCTAATTGTTACCTAGATTTTCTTATATTTGTGTTATCCTGGATTTCTCCCTAGTGCCTATTGTATCTCCAAGTGTTCTGAAAATGAAAAGTGTGAGACCAAATTGGTTTAAAATTGATTTCTATAAACCTTAAGAAATGTGAGGGAACAAATATGCCAATATATGAACCATTTTAGGAATATGGTATAGCGGTTTGACAAACTGAGGGGCCAAAGCTGCCAAAAATTGATTCTTATGTGTGGTAGTATAAAAACCTTGCGTTTTAACTGGTCAAAACTTTACCAAATCAGTCAATCCTTCAAAACCATGTCACTCTCTTTTTCATTATTGCGATTTGATACATGTGATTCGTGGTGTGTAGCTATTCTAGGTATGTGTTGTGATTTATGTTCATAATATATGTTAGTCATCATTTATGATTGCTCCATGATCCTTAATCTTATCTATTGACTACTTTGATTAGGTTTTCGTGCTGATTCATCATCATCTCATAGGTTTGTGATCTGATAACATCAAATAGTCCTGAATATTAAGTGTCAATTTCCCCCGTTAATGCTTGTAATTTATATCATTTATATGGATTTACGCTTGTTTTCTATTGTTTTCCACTTTCAGGTAAATTACGAGCATTGGAGCTAAAGAGACTCGGAACTGGAGAAATATCTAAAGATTTATCACAGTATGCTACTTTGAAGAACTTACGGTGTAACTCGTCTCTCACATTACGCCATAACTATTGCGTGACTCAGAAAACCAACTTATCAGAAGGTTACAGCATAACTCTTCCCAAAGGTTACGACATAACTATATTAGGTCAAATGAGGTTCCACGCTGCTGATACTTACGCCGTAACTGCTGCATCAACTACGACGTAACCGAGCTTATTGAAGACTACGACGTACCCACTCATTAGGTTACGCCGTAACCAGCAGATCTAGTGCATTATACGAGGAAATAGAAGGCTATGACGTAACTCTTATATTAGTTACGCCGTAACCCAGATCTGGCCTATAAATACCCCACGAGTTCCAGCATTTCTAATCATTCCATTCAACACACAACACTCAAAGAACGTGGGAAAAAGCTCAAGGCATGTCTAGAGGAGCATACGGAGCTGTCTCTAAGGGAGAAATCACTCCCCTACGATAAGCATTAGCGTTTTATATTTCTTTTACTTTCAATTCATGTATTTTGTACCTTTGAATATTGAATTGGTTTGCATGATTAATATGAGCGGCTAAGCACCTTTTGGTGCTGGCCTAGTTATGATTCCTTAATTGTTTTGTTTGCATTTACTTTACTTCCGTACAATTATTTCTAACTGTATGCATGCATAGTTTGTTGGTAGCCACCCTTGGTTCGGTAGTTTTGAATGGCGATAGAGGCCAATTGCCTAGGAGATATGACCAACTGACCCTAGGTGAGCGGACTGAGACGGGAAGGGTAAGATATGACCAACTGACGACCCTTTCTACTTGTGCGATTTGACCAACTGATCACCTATCGTTTGGATGAACTTAAGAATTAGGGGGTGCGTGTCTAAGTTGCTAACGGCCGGGAATTCACTATTATAAATCTAGCATGTAGTGGTACTTAATGACTTGGCTTAGGGGACCAGGAACAACATGACTTATGAGAGGACACCTGACTTCTCCTGTGGTGGCATCTTTGCTGATAGGTTAGGGCGAATTGACCAAATGTTGTCCTCTCGACTTTGATCCCACCTGAAGTAATTGGAAGTAAGTAGACGTAGACATAACTAGCTAGGAGGATTAACTAGGTTAGCACCACTCTCCTCTATTGATTTCCCTTTATCCTTTATTTGATTTTACTCTGCTTTATTTTATTCTGCATTAGTAGTTTAATTAATTAAATTCCTATCGAAACCTTTATTAATCTGTGACACTTAGACTTAGTAATAATCCATCACACATAGCTCTTGGGATGACCTCGGATTTACCGATTACTACAATACACACGACCAGGTACACTGCCCATTACTGCACTATGGTAGACCATAGGTATAACGAGACATTATAAATATTAAGACCTGGTCAGTAAAACCTGCATCATGATCCATATCGTGTTTATATGCTGGGTCTAGTATCAGTTAATGTTGTTTTTTCCTGCTTGTTGATTCTATTTGATCTCCCTTATATTTTGAATATGACTGATTGATTAGTGGTACATTTTCTAGTGACCTTGTGGTGATCGTTTCCAAGGAAGTGTTGTTAGGATTGCTCTAGAATGCATTAGGGTTATCAGTAGTGTTAATTTTTAGTCTTGATTCATTTGTATGAGACCTGAGGGTAGTAATGTGTTCTAGGTTGTGTTTTTTTGAAAAATATATTCTTGGTTGCGTTTTGATAATGTTCTTGGTTGAGGTTTGGACAAATGTTCCTGGTTGCGATTGGATAATTTGCTCTTAATTACGATTTGAGAAAAATGTTCTTGGTTGCATTTTGATTTGATGCTCTTAGTTGCAATTTGATAGGATCTCTTAGTTGCGTTTTGTCAAAATGACTGTTGTTGCCTTTTATTCAAATTGTTGCGATTTTTCAGGTCTTATTAAATTGCGTTTTGAGTCAAATCGCAATCACTGCGATTTGAGGATATAGAATATTTTATTATAAAATGTAGGACCTACTCTGGCAATTTTTTAAATATTGTTGCGATTTGTCTATATGTCTTGCATTTTGACAATTGTGACTTACCTGTTGTGTTTTGACCTACCTTGCGGTTTGATAGTTGAGAGTTTATAAGTTACATTTTAACTAACTGCATTTTGTCCATCTGCATTTTGCCACTTGCGATTTGGGTCTTTGTGTTTTGTTATGTTATGCGATTTTTCTTGTTGCGGTTTGATTTTTGGTATTTTTTGATTGCGATTTGATCATATATGCGTTTTGTTATATGTTCCTATATGTCCATTGTGTTTTGATCTGTTGCGACTTGTCCACCTGCGATTTTTCACTTGAGTCTTGATCATCACAAGTTGTCAAAACTGAGTTTTGTCTAACTTGTAATGTTGATCAAGTGACTTAATCCCGGGATTGTGCCTTGTCTCATTAAGTGTTGACTTCCAGTAATTCTGGAGTTGTCTACCTATGGTGACATTCTCTCTATGTGTCTTATGTATCCCGATGTCTTGGTTTTTGGTCATACATATCCTAAGCGTCAAGTTGTATCTCACATCTAACCTAACCATTCTGCATACATCTTTCTTTGTGGATGTGTTTATAGGAATACAATGGCTGACATTAATGCACCAATTAGATAAGCTTCTACTCTCCCACCACCCACTCGCACTGATGATGAGATCTTACCGTATGCCGATTGGGTTTCGATTGGGAAGAGTAACTTCTATGTAAATATGTAAAAATCACAACCTAATCTTATCTACAAGATAGCAGGTGACATCCTGAAGCACACAAACTTCTTCAGTGCATTCACTTCTTGCTCCACGATTCCATCAATCTACCTTCAGCAGTTTTGGGATATAGTGAAGTGGGACAAGATCACAACAGTATACAATTTTCAGCTGGATGAAGAACGGTATGAACTCTCTAAGGACACCATCAGAGACACCCTACAGATCGCACCAATTGATGAAAATAGCCTATTTACCTCTCCACCAACAATAGACGAGTTAATCAACTTTGTCAATGACTTGAGGTATCCTTCAGAAGTTAAAAATGTATCATCAATAATCACCAATGAAATGTATCAGCCATGGAGGGCAATCATCACCATCTTAAACCTGTGCCTCACAGGAAAGACTTCTGGGTTTTGAGAGACCGAAAGCTCCAGTTCTACAAATCCTGTGGGGAATTGTCAATCAAGCCAACATTGATTATGCTGAGAGAATATGGGAGGACTTTACGCAATCAATTCACACTTTCATCAGTGATAAAGAAAACAAGGCACAAAATATCAACGTTAAGAAGAAAGTGCATGCACGTGATTCTCCAAGCTAATCATCAAGTATCTTCAAGCCAAGCACCAGTTCCACCCAAGAAGTGAATCTGCACTTCACCTAGCCACGGAGGAGCATGCACTAGGAAATCTCAAGTTTTTAGCTAAAGGTTCGAAACATGAGATCTTTGGCAAAGCTATACCTGATGCTCTCCTCACAGATGATATTGTCACTACCACATAATATAAACACTATCTGAACAAGGTGACCTAGTCTCTAACCAGTGAGTCACTAACTCCTACCCCAACTAAGACAACAAGCAAATCAAAACAACCTCCCAAGACCTCCAAATCATCTTATGCTACTCTTTGCAAGAAACATCTAGACAAGTCTACTGACGATGACTCGTCTACTCAGGGCAAGAAAAAGAAAAAAGGCGACAAGGGACATGGAAGAGGATCTAAGAAGCCAAGAACTGAACCTACCCTAAAAGATCTGGATGATCTTAACCTTCAAAAAGGCGTAGAAGCAAGCTTAATGGAACTTGAGGAGTCGGGAAGACGTCCTAGGAAGAGTGTGACAATATGAGAACTGGACTCTTAGAAACGTCATTGTCTTCCTGCAGTTGAAGGCAAGGGTAAGGGCCTTGAAGAAGTTAAGCAGGTTGCTCAGACATTGTTGAACATTTCCTCCCTAGCTCATACGACCACCACCAAATGCATTCTCTAGAGGCGCAACACCGAATCATCACAAGCATCAGAGTTGATGAAAGCTGAAGTGGAACACTCTCTAAATGCTGAACTCAATGTCGAGTATAGTGATACTAATTCAGAAACTTTAGGATACCGAGGGTGGTAATGTAGACTTGAATGAGCCAGAAGTCCAGACCGAGACTCACATTGAAGCTAGTACCAGTGAAGCGTCTAATTTAGGGAACAAGGAAACGGAGATTGTCTCTTAAGATAGTGGGTTTACTGTAGATGAGTTTGTGTCACAAGCTTATCCAAGTGTCTAGGAAAACCTAAAACATAGAACTGACAACCAAGCTCGCCTGGATGAACCAAACAGCTCTACATGAACCCTATCATCATTTTCAAAACCTTGAACAAGATCTCACCTTTGGGGACCAATTCATTGAAGATATACTTGCTGATACTGAAGCAAAAAAGACCAATGAAGAGAAAGAGGTCATCTCTATGGTTTCGGTCACGATTCAACAAGACTCATATACAATTCCAATAATGTCTATCCCTACACCAACAACCTCAATAGCAACCCCACCTCCTGTAACAACCTCTGCAACAACAACCATCACTACAACCGCACTTTCACCACCAACACCTCCTACAAATACGAAGGTAGAGCAGCAATTGGAGGATAATCCAAAGCGTATTGCAACTATAGAACAACAAAACTTGCCAAACATTGTTAAACATCATGGTAAACGTCTGTCCAAGCTCGAGAACCTCAACTTCGACTATCAGGTGACGAATGCAATAGAAAGACATGTTAAAGAGGCAATTGAATGGGCAATGAAAGCGCCCCTGCATGCATGATTCAGAGATCTTCCTACTTCTGACATGAAAGATATTCTCATGTAACGTATGTACGAGATAGATGAATACATGGAGCATGATGAACACAAGCAATTGTATAAAGCTCTACAGAAGTCCATTGATTATGACAACTACCTTCAGTATGTGGAGGCTATGGCTGAAAACAAATGAAAGAAAAAGAGGACAGAAGACTCCCCAAGGACACCACATGGGTCTCCTCCACAGCTACCTCCTCATCCACCAACAGGAGCTGCAGATTCATCTGGAGCCGCAGGGTCTTTCGGAACTACAGAACCAAGCAAGAATAATCCGCCACCTCCTCCTCCATCATCATCGAGTCAACCAGGATCTTCTACTGGCCCAAGCTATTCAAAGTTAGCTAAGTCTATGGAACATGCAGACTGGACAACGATTGATACAAGATACAAACCTTAAGTCTCTCCCATTCCTTAAGAGTTTGTTATGAATGAAGAGTTTGCGCTTAACCAGGAGTCAGATTCAGACGAAGATGATATCACTAACAAGCATATTCCAAAGGTGAATCTGAACAAAGACTGGTGGAAGAAATTTGTGGGAGAAGACAGGGCAGAAACCTTAGGATCAAACTGGTTTGCTCCCGCTAAGGAAATGACTCAAGATTGGTAGAAGAATGAATGACCTGCCGCTTTAGAACTGTTGAAAACACACAGACCTTGACAGATCTTGAGCACTCGATGATCATTAGTGTTGCCTATGTAATCATAAGCAAACTAATAGAAAATCTCTACAACTCGTATTCTTTAGCGGAATGCAAATACAAGCTGTTATAACTAAGAACACTTAGATCCTCTATGGATCTTTTATTAACTGAAACTCTATGTTTCGAATGAGTTGTCTATTACAAACTATGAAGTTCCTTTTATAGACAAGGAACCCTAAACTATTACTACTCAATCGACTAAGCATGCAAGCATGCATTTAATGGCTAAACACTAAACAATATTGAGCATTACAATAATACCCATGCTAACCTTGGGCAGTTCAAGAATAATGATAGGTTAGCATTTAAATAATAAAGCGCATGCATATCCTAGTCAGCTTCCACTCTTCAGCAGATACACGGCACGACTTTTATACATCAGCAGAATCTCTTCTTCAGCAGATTCTGTTTCTATTTCAGCAGAATCCTTCGGCAGAATTGACAGTAGAAATCCTACTTCGCATAATTCCCAACAATCCTCCCCTAAACTGGAATTTGACTTGCTTAAGTTCCAGTTTCCTAACCTTGATATATCTTAGAGACTGCAGTACTAGAGGATTGTTCTCAAACATCAGTAGCAAAGACCCAATAATAGTCTCATCTCTATGATGACCAAACTTTGAAACGCCAGTTCTTTGCAGCAACAAATGACATAGTGGACATCAATACTTATTAGTTGCATACTATTCTCATCACATCCAGGCGAGTTAACTCCTGTGAGAGGTGAATCATTGAAAATAATGGATTTGATGTCTCTTTACCAATAGCCATCACTACTGGAGTAGCCAAATGTTTAAGTTCGAAAACTATGGTACATTGATAACCATCTGATTTATTAGCAAATCAGCAACTATATAAACGGATTTGATGTGTCTTTACCTGTAGCCGTTTGCTCAGGACTAGTCAAGTCTTAGAATTGGTGAATTGATAACCAAATATGGATTCAGTTGCCTTTACCACAAGCCATATACTTGTGGGCTAGCCAATTCTTGGATTCCAACAAGGAATATACCATGGTGAATTGATGACCATACAACTCTCAGCAATTAAGTATGGGTGGTTGCAGACCCTATGATTTTGAGCAAATCATTACAGCTATCAACAGATTTGATATGTCTTTACCAAAGTTGTACCCTTTGGACTAGCCAACTCTTTGATATACACAAGGTATATCTGGTGAGTTAAAAACCATCAACTACATACAACAAACCTGCAAGAGAAAGTTTTTTTTTTTTTTTTTTTTTTTTTTTTTTTTTTTTTTTTTTTTTTTAACTAAGAAACTAACAAACAAAACAAAACAAAACAAACAACACAAAAGACTGTACATACTCTGAGGCATATGCCTCCCTTAAGCTTTGCAGTTAAGGGTTAAGCATTCCAATATTGACCACAAGGTGTTGAAACCATGGTCCATCAAAAGCTTTTGTTAACAGATCTGCCACATTATCATCTGTATGAATTTTAGCCACATTTATCAAATGTTTTTCATATGCATCTCTTATAAAGTGGTGCCTGATTTCAATATGTTTGGTTCTACTGTGAAAAACTGGATTTTTGACAATGCATATGGTACTTTGATTATCAATAAAAAGTGTTGTGTTCATGAAGTTATACCCATAATCCAACAATTGATTTTGAATCCAAAGGACCTGTCCACAACAATTTGCAGCAGCAACATACTCTTCTTCAGTAGTTGAGGTAGCCACAATGGTTTGTTTCTTGCACTGCCAAGAAATCAATCTCGTTCCAAGGAATTGACAGCCTCCAGTTGTGGATCTCCTATCCAGATTTGTACCAGCATAATCACTATCACTATATGCTTCCAACTTAAAAGGAGACTCTGTCGGGTACCAAAGGCCTAAATGAGGTTGGCCTTTAAGGTACTTAAAGATCTTCTTGACTGCATTGAGATGGGAAGCAAGTGGAGTGACTTGATGTCGAGAGCAAACACTCATAGCAAAAGTAATATCAGGCCTTGAAGCTGTTAGATACATTAATGAACCAATCATTGATCTGTATAAATGAACATTCACAGGTAGATCTGGTTCATTGTTGGTTTTTGTTTTTGGAGCTTCATAAGGTGTTGTGGCAGTTCTGACACCTTTCATACCAAATTTCTTCAACATGTCCCTCACATATTTATCTTGACTGATAAATATCCCATCTTGTTTCTGCTGAACTTAGAGACCCAAAAAGAAAGTAAGCTCCCCCATAGCACTCATCTGAAATTCTCCCTTCATCAGATCCTCAAATTCCCTGCACCAAGCTTCTTTAGTGGATCCAAAAATGATGTCATCCACATACACTTGCACAAGTATGATGTCTGTCGAGTTCTTCTTCAGAAAAAGAGTCTTATCAATGGCACCTCTTCTGTAGCCATGCTTCAGCAAAAATGATGAAAGCCTAGCATACCATGCTCTTGGTGCCTGATGAAGTCCATAGAGAGCTTTAACCACCTTGTAAACATGATTAGGATGATCTGGGTCTTCAAATCCTTTGGGTTGAGTGACATAAACCTCCTCTTCTATCTCACCATACAGAAAAGCACCTTTAACATCCATCTGATACAGCATGAAGCCCATGTAGGATGCATAGGCCAAGAAAATTCGAATAGCCTCTACTCTAGCAACAGGTGCAAACACTTCATCATAATCAATCCCTTCCTCTTGCTTGTAACCTTGAGCTACTAATCTTGCTTTGTTTTTAATAACCACACCCCTTGCATATCTTTTGTTCTTCAAAATCCATTTAGTTCCAATAGCATATTTGCCATCAGGTAGTGCTACCAAAATCCAAACTTGTTGCTTTTGAAACTGTTGCATTTCTTCTTGCATTACTTCAATCCAACTTGAGTCTTCAAGAGCTTGAGTGACACTGGTTGGTTCTGCTTGAGAAAGAAAACACGCAAACAGACAATGCTTGAAGTCTGTGTGATTGTCTCTTTGCTGATTTGAGACATAAGAGAGAAAATCAACCTGTCCAAATTTAGGACTAGAGATAGCCCTTCGAGTTCTAACAGGTGCTAGAATGTCACCAATAATATTGGATTGAGGGTGAGTGATGTTGATTCTTTTAGTAGCAGTGGGGTTGACTTCAATGGAAGGTTCAAGATTAGACACAGTTGGAATAAAAGTTGTGTCATAGGAAGGTGAGGTGAAAATGCCAGATTTGGGTTGATGATTTCCAAGATCTGAAGGTCTTGGAAAGCGAGTATAGGGTTCACCAAAGTCTGTGGACACTCTAGAAAGAATAGGAGTAGAAACAGTCGAGCTTTCAGCAAATTTGGTGATGATGGGAGAGACTGCATCAGTGTCAGCAGAAACATGGTTTCCACTGACAGCCTCATTTGCAAGCTCCCTATTCACCTTCTCAGCTTCAAGCTTAGCTGCAAACTCTTGATTCCGAAGCCTAGCAAGGTCCTCATCATAGTGTGACTCATCTTCACTCTCAGCAGAAGTATCTCTAGAAGTGCTACCTGCAACATTGTTAGGGGAGAAAGAAGGCACAAGTATAGGTTGTTCATCATCTTCAAATTCACTTTCTGAGTCAGCATCTAAGGTACCTGCATTGTTAGTGGGAGACTCTTGAGAACCTGCACGTTGGTTAGCCATATGTCTAGAATAACCCGAATAATCAGTTAAGTAGTCAAGGTCAAAAGACCACACATGACCCTGTCCTTGAACATTGGGCTTATCTTCCAAGTATCTCAGGTTCAAAGTCTCCTCTATCTTCTTGGTAGATAAGTTGTACACTCTGTAAGCCTTGCTATGAGCTGAATAACCTACAATATAACCATCATCAGCTTTCTCATCAAACTACCCCAACGGATCACTGGTGTTTAGAATGGTCACTTGACAACCAAAAGGTTTAAGGTAATGAATGACTGGAACCTTCCCAAAGAGAAGCTCATATGGTGTTTTGAGGTGAGGTCTAGTAATGGAGACTTTGTTTAGCACATAGCAAGCTGTGTCAACAGCTTCAGTCCAGAACATAGTGGGCAATTTAGAGTCTGCAAGCATTGATCTTGCAGCCTCTATCAAGGTCCTATTCTTTCTTTCAGCTACCCCATTTTGTTGCGGGGTTCTTGGATTGCTATATTCCCTCTTTATCCCTTTAGCCCTACAGAGTTCTATAATAATAGCATTCTTGAACTCTGTCCCATTATCACACCGAATTCCCTTAACCTTCTTGTTCAACTAATTTTCAACGAGGGTGATGAAGTCTTTCAGCACTGGAGATGTTTCATCTTTAGTCCTTAGAAAGAACACCCAACAAAATCTGCTATAGCCATCAGTGCTAACCAAACAAAAATACTTGTGATCAATGCTTCTGACTTGAGTTGGACCAAATAGATCCATATGTAATAGCTGAAGAGGCTCAGAAATAATGCTCATAGCAGTGATAGCTTTGTAGGAGGCTCTGTGTTGCTTCCCTTTGTTGCATGCAACACAGTTATGATCATTGGAGAAAACTCTTGACGGAAGACCTTCAACAAGACCCATTTTAGAGAGTTTGTTTATGGTCTTGAAATTCACATGAGCCATTCTCCTATGCCATTTGGTAGACTCATCCAAGGATGCTTTAGCCACCAAACAAGTGAGGTCACCTTCAAGATGAACTTCATTGAGGTTGAATGTGTATAGATTGTGAGTTCGAGGAACTCTCAGCAGAATTGAAGTATTTTCTGGAAGCTTGAACTCTTCAGAAAGCACAAGACATTCATCTTCAGAGAAGATTACCTTGTTCTTGGTGTCACAAATTTGTGATACTGAGAACAAGTTGAATTGCTGAAGTTCCCTAACATAGTACACATTCTCAAAGTTCAGTAGGGGTGTCTTGATGGTGCCTTTCCCAGTAATTTTACCATCACTTCCACCAAAAGTCACATTGACAGATCTTGAGCACTCGATGATCGTTAGTGTTGCCTATGTAATCATAAGCAAACTAATAGAAAATCTCTACAACTCGTATTCTTTAGCGGAATGTAAATACAAGCTGTTATAACTAAGAACACTTAGATCCTCTATGGATCTTTTATTAACTGAAACCCTATGTTTCGAATGAGTTGTCTATTACAAACTATGAAGTTCCTTTTATAGACAAGGAACCCTAAACTACTACTACTCAATCGACTAAGCATGCAAGCATGCATTTAATGGCTAAACACTAAAAAACATTGAGCAGTACAATAATACCCATGCTAACCTCGGGCAGTTCAAGAATAATGATGGGTTAGCATTTAAATAATAAAGCGCATGCAGATCCTAGTCAGCTTCCACTCTTTAGCAGATACACGGCACGACTTTTATACATCAGCAGAATCTCTTCTTCAGCAGATTCTGTTTCTATTTCAGCAGAATCCTTTGACAGAATTGACAGTAGAAATCCTACTTCGCATAATTCCCAACAAGAACTAACCTGGTCTATCCCATCATCCGATCTGCATACTCCTGAACATAACTGGCAAGTGCCATTGCTACCAACCATGTAGCTCTACCAGAGAACCCACTTTTTAACATTACAGGTGACATAGGAAGCTTCATGAAATGGTATTGTGAGCAGCAAGGGATAACAACGCTTTCAACGAAAGATCTGGAGGGTCCTACTTATGGAATAGTCAAGGACGTGGTCCACCTGCAATTCCAAATGGAAGAATGCTACAAGTTGTTAACTGATCAGGTGGATGATAACGTGCTTCAATACGACATCAGTAAACCTCTCCTACTGGGATGTCCATCGGGTCAAGTCACAATACAGTCAGAGTTCTTCTTCAACAAGGATCTAGAATATTTGCATTTTAGCAACAAGGGTAGCAGACCTGCACTATCAATTTCCAAGATGAAAGATGCACAATACCCTGATGCTGGGTTAAAGCAAATGGTTTCGGATCAGTTTTAGTAGAAAAACGTACAAGTACGACGTTGCTGCTTTTTATGGCATTTTACACTGGTGGTTTCACAAGAAACCCTTCTACATCGATAGACACGATGCATAAGTACGTAAGTCGTAGGGTTGCATGCACACATATGCGTATCTTAAGTATTATCGGTGTAGAGATCTTCCATACGTATGGGTATGACTACTTGAAGAAGATTGTACTCCGAAGAGCAGACCTTAAAGAACACGTCATAGAGGAAAACAAATTCAAGAACATGTACGCTAATGACTTTGAAGATCTTTAATTATTGAATCTCCAAGGTCATCTAAATCATCTGACTGTACGTGACAAGAAGACTCTAGTTGCAGCAGTCAACTTATGGACAAGAGGTTTAGTCATTAGGCAAAGAGTTGGAGACTTTCAGCTTGGGATTGAGAGCTACCAGACTCAAGTCAACCTTACTAATCGGGTCTCCAAGAGCTGTTATATTTAGTGACAAGTACGGGGTTATGATGATCATGAGGTTTAATGAGATACACAAGTTCAGAAACGGTACTCTACAACAAATTGAAGAAGCTTTGGATTACAGGGTGAAAGAGTATAAGATCGGAATGAGACCAGGGAGGAACACCATGTTTTAGACTGACAAGGATCTGGAAATGAGCGAGGCATTCGTGTTTGCATTCCAGAAAAGGCTCAAGACTAGGAGAATCTTCCGCAACCTGGAAAGTTTTGTAGGTGGAAGAGTTCGTGATGGTGATTATCGACTACTACAAAGAACCGAATGATAATATGATCTTTGTAATAATTAGAAGTCTTGTGGCGTGCTGTTGTAATTTGTGTATATAAAAACTTTGTAGTGGATAGTAGTGTAATGATTGTGACTTGTAACCTCCCTCTCAAATTGAAGGGGAGCATGGTAATGTTTCTTATCAGAAAATATTGAATCAGACCACATTTTATCCTAATTTTTTTCTAACATATTTAAATCACTTGGGATCCAAAATCTCAAAGGATTTAAAATTTTTGATCGGGGGAGAGAATGTGATATAAATATGAAATCTGATTAAATGTGATCTTTTACAACTCAAAGTGTGGGCTGCTCTCCCATATGTGCTAAGCCTTTTCGTATAACGATGCACATATTGAGGGGGAGCCTTTTGAAATCTTCAAAACTATTGAGGTACAAAGGCATTAATATTTTTATCATAAGTACCTCGATTGATTTTCAAATAGTTTCCTATGGCGATTGTGATTGTGGAAGTCCATCAAAGAAGGACATTGTATTTAATTTACCGAAGGTATAAGGATAATAAGGTTAGGAAATCGTTCCCACAATCCCACCAGAGCCAGAGGGATCTACCCAGGGACAATCCATTAGTTAGTGTAGAAGTCCTTAGGTATGATGAAAAAAGGAGAAAAGTGAGAATAAGAGAATAGTGTCAACTGAGATGGAGATAGGCCTAGAACAAACCCAACAACGTTCTAGTGATGCAATCTCGGTAAGCACTGAAGGGCTTGAATAATGAAAAAGAAATGTAATGTGAAAGGGTGAAAAGAAATAGCCCTCCAATAATTCAACCTTAGGGCAGAAACCGGGTTCAATACATATGCTACTGGTGGTTACCAAGGTAACGCTGGTATTGAAGACAAGACGTCATGGACCTAGTGACGCACTGCACTAAACTTCCTAGCTACTCAAGTTCTCGTAAAAGAACTTGTTTCATTCTCACAGGGAACCGATGTAATCTATCGACTTTCTCTTAAAGATAGTTGATATTAAAGAAGGAGACCCTCTCCATAGTCTCCGCATAGGAAAACCATTGTGCACTATTGAGTCTAGAGCGAAGAGATCATCCACAAAATCTCATTAGGATACATGTTCATGAAGACTTGTTGTTTCACACAATGTGAAAAGTATGAATATATATATTGAGAATCCTACGCATTATGCTTATGGTATTGCCAGAACATCCGAGTGATATGCAAAGTATTCAAACTGAAGATGGAAATCCTTCTAGAGAGAACATCAAACAAACTCTTAGTGAGTGACGTGTGAGATACTTCATGGATCAAACTTGTGACATTAGAAAGAAACGATGGGGTGATTCAATTTTGAATAAACCTTGTTCTAGGAAATGAATTGATGTATACTTTTGGAAAAACCTTTTGATGTGCTCAACAATTGTTTTTCTAGCACATCGACTGCACATTAATTTTTCAAACAAAAGTATTTTCTGTAAAACCTGATTTTGTTCATAAAACTTTCGTCGTATTGTAAAAACTCATTATTCAGTAACACACGATTGTCTATCAAATCAATTTCTCATCAATTAGTGAATTTAAATTCGCTGGTTCACTCACTCCGTGTTGCCTACTTTGAGATGCCCGGTTTGAGAACTGCTAGTATACCTGTGAAACCTGTCAAGGAGATTCTTCGAAATTCTACCTGATCGCAGGCAATATTTATACTGATCAACGGGGATTCGTGGTGCTTGCAACCCTATTTGATGAAAGTGAACAAAGACACTTTCGTGTGTTTATTGCTAATTGTTGTTTGCATGAACTCCTGACGGTTGCAGTTGATGGCAGAGGAAACATCGATTCATAGCCACATGCTCACACTTTACATTAGCAATTAAAGAAATAATTATGACCAAAGTCATATCACATCGCTTCCGCAACTCTAATGAAGAATATCATGATCCAAAAAAGTGTGAGCATGTTGGTCCAAAAGTCACAACCTCACATGATGGTAATACTTCAATGGATGAGCTGGAGATTCACTGTGACGGATGATCTCAAAGAAAGCTCGTGATCACAAGGAAAAGAAACATTCATGTCAAGAAACACTACTGATGATGCAAAGTTGATTATATGGAAGATTCAAAGTCTATGAGCTCGGAAATGATCTTATTTGTTAATACAAATAAGCCGTAAAAATGTTTATTTATATTTTACGAACTTCTAATGTTTTGTTGATAACAAACGTAAAATCATTTTAACGAAACAAATAAAATACGTAATTAGTTTGAACTAATAGTTTCTAACACACTTAAGTTTTCACATAAAATACTAAAACAAGTATAAGTGATTTTATGATTTAGTAATACATATGTACAACAACTAGTGTTTACATATTTGGGTAAAATATACACATAAGTAGTATGTAGTATATTGGGTAATATAAATGGGTAGAAACATAAGTATCATAACCCATTGACCAAATACATTGAATGTAGTTGGGTACAACCCAAAGTACATGACCCATATCCATGGAGCTTGACCCATAACCCATTACATGACATCATGCTTATGTCATATATGGATAATATCCATAACCCATGGTATTGACCCATACCCACTTGACTAGGTGCATTGCACTCATAAGATACATTGTATCTAGTAAAAGACCCATGGATCAACCCATGACCCTTGACCCATGATCAAAATACCCATGGGTAAAGAGGAGCGTCCCACAGATCCCTAGCTTTACGCTAGACGGATCCCTTGTGGGAGGGATCCGTGGGATCCGGGGAACAATAGGATTTTTTTCTCTATAAATAGTGAGCCATTTCTTCATTATTTCTCACCCCTTTCTCACATACTTTCTCCTTGAGTTAAAAACTCTCTAACCCCATATCCAAGTGATCTATGTTTGTAGTTATGTTTTTATGTGATTCTTTAAGTTCTTCTTAAAGGCGAGATCACCACCTTTGAAGTCAAGCAAGCTAAAGTCCATGAGTTGCCATGCTTCCTCATCATCAAGACTACTAAAGTCTTCTTGTTGATGATTCTTTTCTTTCTTCTTAGAAGTGTAGTGTTGAAGACATTAGTGAAAGATGTCTCAAGTGTCAAGATGAAGACATTAGTGAAAGGTGTCGATCGTCCATATTGTAGGCATTAGTGAAGGGTGCCTAGAAGTCAAGTCACAAGACATTAGTGAAGGGTGTCTTGAAGATCTATTTAAAGGCATTAGTGAAAGGTGCCTTAGATGTACATTCGATATGGTGTGTTTCGATGTACAAGATAGATTAGTATTAGATCCAAGGATATTGATATCCTTGATGATGTTGTAATAAGGAGTTGGTCTCCTTTGGGATTAGTCGTTGGTGTAGTGTTGGGTAGTAGTTCCTCCATTGTAATGGAACTCGATATCTAGCCTAGTACAGGATAAAGGGTAGGCGACGTTGTGGTAGGTGTGGTTCACTTTGGTGTGAAAGAACCCGGTGGTTAGCCTAGTACCGGAAAAAGAGTTGGCAGCATTGTGAAGGTTTCTCCACCATAAGGAGTTGGTGTCGTGTAGTGATTACGAACTCTCGAGTAGGTGACTCGAAGAGTGGAGTAGGGCAAGGAAGGTGTCCTTTTAGCCGAACCACTATAAATACTCGCGTTGTGGTTTTGTGCTTCTTACCCTCATATTTTCAATACATACTTCTATATGTTTGTTTATCAACATCCAACACACATCCAAATAGATTGACATAAGTCGATCTAAATAGTTTAAAAGGAAGTTTTAAGTGGTAAAACTATTCAACCCCCTTCTAATTTTCCACAATTGGCATCAGAGCTTCGTTACCAAGTTTCTTGAAGTACATTTGTAACATATTGGATTTCACAAACACATCAAACCATGATCAATAAGAGGCGTACACTATAAGGTTCTAGTGTGAGAAAGAGTTAGAGGTTTGGGAACTTAGTGAGAGAAAGCGAAAATCTTATTATGAGCTCCAACCCTCTACCTTGGGAAGTAGAGGGTATTTATAGTCTTACATAAAACGCCACCTACGGGCTGTGGATCAGGCATACAGTGGGTAAAGACCTGTCCATCCTCCACGGTGTTACTTAACTAAATATTACTTAACGTTAAATAACTACGACTACGAGCTTTCTAACGATTACATATACTTGAGGTGACCGACACTTTAATAACTGGATTTACTAAATCCTAACAATCTCCCCCTAAGGGAGGTCACCTCAAAATATATTGAATACAAACAGATATTACATTAAGATTGTTCTTGGATTCTTGTTAATGTTCCCTGCACAGTAGCCCGTAGTCACTGATTCTTCATTTTTGCATGTTTGGTTAAACCAAGTGGAGGTCTTTAACTGATCCACGTGATAATGATTTTTGAGCCATCATTGAGATCATCAGTTACCATAAATCTCTGACTCTTCCTTTGTGGTGTTGACATTATGTGATGTTGTGACATTTGGACCGACATGCTCACATTCTGGATCATCAAATCTTTTCATCAGAGTAGCGGAAGCTTTAGTTGATTCAAGATATTTGTAGCAGCGTAGCAGAAGCATGGAGTGAAAATATCATAGTCGTCGATGCGCTTATCATGATTTCTTTAGAGATGAATGTGATGTGTGAGCATGCGGCTATGGATTGACCTTTCCATTCTGATCAGCTGCAAATGTCGGGCGTACCTGCATACAACAGTTAACAATAAAGCGCATGAAAGTGTCTTTGATCACTTTCGTTGAATTGAGGTACACGGCCCATGGTTCCCCGTTGATTAGTACAAGTACTGCCTGTGATCAGGTATAATTCTGAAGAATCTCCTTGACAGGGTTTCGCAGCTGTTCAAGTTGTTCACAGACCGGAACGTCTCAAAGAAGACAACATGGAGTGAGTGAACCAGCGAATTTGAGATTCACTGATTGATGAAAAGAGATTTGAAAAACAATCGAGTATTGCTTGATAAATTGTTTTTGCAATACAACGAAGGTTTTAAGGAAAATCAATTATCAATCATAAAAACCTTTTATTTTTGAAATATTAATACACAGTTGATGTGCTAGAGAAAAGAATTTTAAGCACATCGATCGATTTTTCAAAGGTATCCGTCAATCCATAACCTGAACCAGGATTGATTCATAATTTTGAATCGCCCCATTGTTTCTGTTCAGTTGTCACACGGTTGATCTACTGGATAGATCTCACATGCCACCTACCAAG
The DNA here is from genome assembly GCA_019973895.1 of Chrysanthemum seticuspe. Taxonomy (NCBI): domain Eukaryota; kingdom Viridiplantae; phylum Streptophyta; class Magnoliopsida; order Asterales; family Asteraceae; genus Chrysanthemum; species Chrysanthemum seticuspe. Next base: position 123,652,311 of record BPTQ01000007.1, read on the forward strand.
AGCTTGTTTGATGTTGGCTCTAGAAGGCTTTCCATCTTCATTGTTAATATGTTTGCATATCACTCAGATGTTCTGGAAATACCACAAGGATAATGCGTAGGACTCATTAGATATAAACTCTCTTTCCACATTGTGTGAAACAGAGAGTCTTCAATAATTTTGTGTCCTAATGAGATATTATGGATAATCTCTTGGCTCTAGACTCAATTGTGCACATTTGGTTTCCTATGCTGGAGACTAGGGAGAGGGTCTCCTTCTTCAATATCAACAATCTCTAAGAGAAAGTCGATAGATAATGTCGGTTCCCCGTAAGAATGAAACAAGTCCTGTTAAGAGGAACTTGAGTGGTTTGGGAAGTTATAGTCCAGTGCGTCACTGGTTCCATGACGTCTTGTCTTCAATACCGATGTTACCTTGGTAACCACCAATACCATATGAATTGATCCCGGTTTCTGCCCTAAGGTTGAATTATTAGAGGGCTATTTCTTTTCACCCTTTTCACATTTAATTCTTTTTCATTCTTCAACCCCTTCAGTGCTTACCGAGACTTCATAACTAGAACCTTGTTGGGTTTATTCCAGTTCTAGCTCTATCTCAGTCCGCACTATTCCCATTTCTCACTTTTCTCCTTTTTCCATCATACCTAAGGACTTCTACACTATCTAGTGAATTGTTCCTGGGCAGATCCCTCCGGCTCTGGCGGGATCGTGGGAACGAATACCTAACCTAACCATCCTTATAACTCCTTGCATAAAGTAAATTGGTCGGTCTTTTGGTATTGTTCAATATTCCTTGAAACCAATTGAAAAACCATTTGAAAATCAATCCAGATACTTGTGATATATTATCAAAGCATTTTGTACCTGAATTGTTTTTGATATTTTTTAGAAAAAGAGCTCCCCCTCAACATGTGCATCATGTATTTGAAATCGTTTTGGCACACGGAGGCAAGAGGAAGGATTCACTTCTATGATCACCATTTTCTAAAAGATATCAACATCACTTTCCTGATCAAAATTGGTATGTTTCATACTTTGTTAAGGATAATTTTGGGAAGGATGTGGTTTTCAAAAAGTTGCTCCCCCTCAATATGTGCATAGAAATTTGAAAGTGTTTTGCACATATTAGGGAAAACCTGCACATTGAAACAAATCAATCACGTTTCAATCCTTTTTGGTTTGAAATAGATGCTCCCCCTCAACATGTGCATGGAAAATTTGAAATTGTTTGGAACATGTGGGGAGGAGAGCTTGTAGATCACTATAAAACAATTTATCGAAATATCAGTTTAAATCCAATTTAAATCACAAATTCTCCCCCGATCACAATTTTCAAATCATTTGAGATTTGTGATATCTGTAGATTTAAATTTATTTTGAAAACTATTTGAGGAGAATTGTGACTTGCTTATGAGAATATTTAACCGATAAGGATCACAACTGAGACTTTATACTCCAAAAACATGCTTGAGTATCTTTTGAAAACATGACATAAACCTTGGTCTGAACCAGTTGTATGACACATAACCTTTTGATTTTAAATAATGAAATCATTCTCCCCCTCAATCAATGATATAAGTTGTTGATTGAGAGATAGATATTTTGCCAAATGTCAAGTTCAGATGATTTTCAAAAATTGAGATCGAGTTATTTTTATTAGTTTTCAAAAAAATAACAAATATTTGTTTTTAGAATCAGAGCATGAGATTTGAAAAATAAGATAAAGCATGGCTTTGTTCTTTCTTTAAAAACAGGTTATCTATACTACATTATAAAGTATTTGGGACTTCCTATAAAAGGAAGTCTTAAAATTTTAAGACAAAAAACATTACTATAAAAGGAAAATTAAAAAATTAATGTAAATTTTAAAAATTTAAGTCTCATTAAAACTATATAGTAACCCCCTACAATAATGATATATTTAATAGAATTGTTTAATAAAAAAAAAAAAAAAAATTACTAAATTTATGACCACCAATTTAATACTAAAATTTGAAAAATAAAAGTGATAATTATTTACACTATCAATAATTTGGACGTTCTACTTTTGAAAAAAATATATCTACTTCGTTATAAATTATTTGAAACATGCTATGAGAGGAAGGTTTAAAATGAAAAACATTTGCTCGCCACAAAAGTAGTTACCGGGTACCCGCCGCCGCATTGCGCGGGTACCCTTCTAGTAGACTGAAATGACTATAAGCCTTTGTTTCATTTTCTCTCAATTTTTTTTAAACAAATTATGTACATTCGAAGAACATCTAAAAGCCCGTGACATTCTTTGAATGTCAACACAAAGTCTGTAGATGATATCGAATAAGTAAAACATGACAGAATAACAATATTTTTGGGATTTTTCCAGATTTTCTAATTTTTATGGATTTTGAAAATTTTATATTTTTCTATTTGCTTTTTGAATAACTATTTACAAGAGATGGATGAAGAAAACCCTTTTACTTCTCTTCTTCCTCTTGAAGACGTTTAAGTGTTTCCGGTTGTAGACACTTTAGACCAAGTCGTGGGAGGATAAACTCAAAACGTTCTATAGGAAGAGCTTTGGTGAAGATGTCTGCTAACTGGTATTCAGTCCTCACAAAATAAATTTCCACCACACCGTTTTCCACTTGCTCCCTGATGAAATGATGTCGAATGTCGATGTGCTTTGCTCTTGAGTGTTGTACGTTGTTGCATGAGTAAGCAATGACACTTTTGTTATCACAATACATAGGGGTTTTGTTGAATTCAAAGCCATAGTCAGATAATTGGGATCTCATCCATAGGATTTGAGCACAGCAAGATGACATGGCTATGTATTCAGCCTTTGTAGAGGATATAGAAGTACTCATTTGTTTCTTAGAAGACCAGCTGACAAGATTATCACCCAAAAACTGAGCACCTCCAGACGTACTTCGATGTGTATCTTGACATCCTGCATGATCAGCATCTGCATAGGCTGTTAGTGACATACCGGTGTCCTTCGGGTACCAAAGTCCCATATTGATGGTTCCTTGGAGATACCAAAAGACCCATTTAACCACTTCAAGGTGCTTTTTAGTAGGCTTAGCCTGGTATCTAGCACACATGCATACAACGAACAGAATGTCTGGTCTGCTGGCAATAAGGTACATCAGGGATCCAATCATACTATGCTATTTCGTTTGATCTACCATGATCCCTGAGTGGTCCTCATCTAGTTTGGTACGTTCTACCATGGGAGTGTCAACGGTGTCACAAGTATCAAATCCAAATTTCTTTAAAATTTCATTTGCATTTTAGATTGATTTATAAAAATGCCTCCGGGACTTTGTGAAATTTGTAATCCCAAGAAAAATGACATTTTTCCCATAATAGACATTTGAAATTTGGAACCCATCTCTTTAGAAAAATGGTCACATTCATTGGCGTTAGTCGAGGCAAAAATAATATCATCAACATAAATTTGAACGTGAATTAAATGTTTGCCTGACATTCTGGTGAACAATGTTGGATTAACTGCTCCTTTGCTAAATCCAGTAGATAGAAGAAACTTTGATAGCGTATCATACCATGCCCTTGGAGCTTGCTTCAGACCGTAAAGAGCCTTCTTCAAGCGATAGACATGAGTAGGATGCTCTGGATTCACAAAACCTTCAGGTTGGCTGACGTATACGACTTCTTTAAGATCTCCATTAAGAAAAGCCGTCTTTACATCCATCTGATAGACTATCATGTTCTTACTTGCAGCATTAGCCAAGAAGATTCTGATTTCCTCGATACGAGCAACTGGAGCAAATGATTCTTCAAAGTCAATACCCTCCTCTTGACGGTATCCTTTTGCAACCAATCGAGCCTTGTTCTTTAATACATCACCATGCTCATCAAGTTTTACTTTGAAGATCCACTTTAGAGCAATGATCATAGCACAGTCAGGAGCAGGTACTAATTCTCATACATCTAGTCGATCAAACTTATGAATTTCTTCTAGCATGGCATTGAACTAGCTGTCTTCATTCATGGCAGTTTCAACGTCTTTAGGTTCGACCTTAGATAGTACGGAATTGAAGAAGCACCATAAGGCATCAGTTGCAAGTTGTTTACGAGTGGATACTGGATGAGAGAGGTTTCCAATGATGTTGTGCAATGGATGATCATGTGTCCATTTTTTAAGGTGTTTATGTGGTTGTTGTTGAGGAACTGAAGTAGCAGAGTTGTTTTCTCCTGATGAAGATGGATCTGATGATGGTTCAGGAGCAAATATGTTCTCAAAGGGGGCATCTTCAGGAGTAGCAAAGGCATTATCTCCATCATAGGTGCCAGACACAATTCCATGATGTACACTCGATGATTGATGATTTGTTGATGAGACAGAGTGATCAGCAGCAGGTGCTTCTTGACTTAATGACATGGAAACCGAAGGGTTAACTTCATTGACAGGGATAGGAGCAACCTCTGTTGATGGAATTGACAGATCATTAGCAATTGGTTCATAGTGTTCATCAAACATTAGATCAAACAATTTCTTCAAATCATCTTCTGAAGGAGGTACATAAGGAGTTGCTGGTGAGAGATTTTGTACAAGAGAAGAGCTAATGGGACTACTTGATGAAGGTTGTGATACGGGTCCATAACTTGATTGTTCTAGAGCCATTTGCCCAGACAGCTCATCGAACGTGATATGAATAGTTTCCATGATATATCGAGTTCTTTTGTTGTAGATTCGGTAACCCTTCTTGTTTGATGCATAACCTAAAAAAACTCCAATGTCCGCCTTAGCTCTTAATTAACCTAAATCTTGACCGTCATTCGTTGGATAGCACAGCGCACCAAACACACGAAGGTAGGAGAGATCAGGTTTTCGTTTATGGACAAGTTCGTATGGAGTTTTTCCATGAGATGTGTGTATGAGGGAACGATTTTGGGTGTAGCAAGAAGAGGCAATGGCTTCATCCCAGAGAAACATTGGAACCTTTGAATAAATTAGCATTGTTCTTGCGGCTTCCACAAGAGTTCAATTTCGTCTTTCAACTACACCGTTCTGTTGAGGAGTTCGTGGAACACTTCTTTGATGACTGATTCCAACACTTTCATAAAATTGACTTAAGTATTTGTTAACGAACTCTGTGCCATTGTCTGTTCGAACAATTCTAACTGTATTGTTAAGTCGAACCTAAAGCTGCTTGATAAGTTTGATGATGACATCAGGAGTTTCATCCTTTGTCCTAAAAAACTTTACCCAAGTAAATCGAGAGTAGTCATCCACAACGACTAAAATATATTTCTTCCCATTTATTGTTTGCACTCTCATTGGTTCGCACAAATCCATATGAAGGGTATGAAGAACTTCCATTACTGAGTTTGTAGGTTTGGGTTTGTGGGCATATTTCTTGCTTTTTCCGAATTGGCATGCTGAACAAAGATTATCTTTTTCATACTTTAATCTGGGTAAGCCTCTTACAAGATCCTTTTTGGAAAGATTATTAATGGTTTCGAAGTTCAAGTGATTGAGACGACGATGCCATAACCATGATTTTGTTTTTGATGCCTTTGACAACAAGCATATTGGAGAAGACTTCATCATGTCTTCGATAGAGATGGTGTAAAGATTTGAACCACGAGATCCTCTTAACAGTTCCACACCATCAAGTTCTCTAACGAAACAAGTATGTTTTCTAAAAGCCACTTCTAGATCGGAATCACATAATTGACCAACAAAGAACAAGTTATGACCAAGACCTTCAACAGAATATACTCTGGAGATTACACTTTCACCAACAACATAGTCTCCATAACCCATAATTGCACCAAAATGGTCGTTCCCGAATCTAACAGTCCCGATGAATTTACTCACGAAGTTCATGAGCCACGAGCGATCTCCAGTCATATGCTTGGAACAACCTGAGTCCAGGTACCACAGAACAATTTGAACGATCTGCAGTTGAACACAGACAAGAATAGATAACTGGATAATTGGGATCCCCATGCAAGAATGGGTTCCATTTGGTTAGTAACAGTGATTGGAACACGCACATCAGAAGTGGAAACATTGGAATAATCAGGGATAGATGCACTGCTAGTGTCCGTATTTGACCTATTCAAAGTATGTTCACTTCTTAAAGGAATAGTTCTACCAGTAGGCATCCATTTTCTAATGGGCATTGACTTGGAAAATTTAGGGCACAACTTATTAAATTTAAACTTGCGGCCAGTAGGTATCCACTGATAACCTATGTTACTAAATTTCCTTCCTGTGGGTTTCCAATGTTTTCTAACCTTCTTTCTCCCCTGCTTTCTAGCCTTCTTAACATGTTTTATGGCATTAACAATCTTAATAGGGCATTTAACAGCATTAATCAAATCATTCACACCACATTCATGATTAGTAACAGAAACCAAGCAATCATCATTACATGTTTTTACCAAAAGTAGCAGAATTCGAATTAATTACAGTACGCTTATAGGTAATACTAGAATCAACACGATTCGTTTTATTCAACACAAACTTAGTGTTCCTAGGGTGGTCTTCTACTCTCTTCCAATGCACATTCTTAGCTTGCGAGGTCCTATCTTGCTTTGTATTGCCTGGAGGCTTTGAGCCGCTTGCTTTAATGTCACTGATTACTCCTGTAGAGGGAATTATGGGAACATTAGTTGGTTGGCCTACCTTTTGCATTCCTGAACTAGAAGTGTAGGGATCTGAACTACTTGAAGGTACATTAAAATTCACTTTCTTAATGCTGGGCATAGAATGGTTTGTATACTTAGCACTAGGCATGGAACAAGGCATCATAGCTTTATCTTTCGCACCTAAGGATTTAGGACATGTTGCTATTAAAAATTCTAACATATCCTGAGATCGTTTGGCCTGAATGCAAGTAAACCTAATTTCACTGTCAAGTGGCTTATTTATGATGTCCTCTTCTACAATCTCACGGAGACATTCAAGACTATCCTTAAGGCGAGCAAGATAAATATGAAATACAAGTTCGTTATTCCTAAGATGAGGAGGAATGTATTTAACAGTCACAGTATATTTAGAGTTTGCAGATGACTTTGATGCAACATTCTCATTGAAGACAAGTGGCATTTTCCCTTTTTCCTGACTCCTCAGATTCTCAATTTCCTTTTGTAAAGACGTTATTTTTTCGTTATTCTTATCACGAGTGACTTTCATTGAATAATATAAATCTTTATAGTGTAGTTTAACTTTTTCATTTTCTTCTAGAAAACTCTCTATTTCCTTTTGTAAAACATTAACCAAGTTTTGAAGATGAAAAGTTTGAGAACACTGAGAATCTAAAGGAGGAGGCATTTAGGAGCCAGTCACATTGTTCTTTTCACCCTTTAATTGTGAAATTTAGGCTTTCAACTTTCTGATCGTGTTACAATGAGCTTAAATCTGTTCGTCACGTTTGTTTATTTGAAAAACTGCATCAAACTCTGGAACATTTGAGGATGTTTTGATGTTTGATGTTTTGACATTTTCTTTGAGATGTTGATATTTTAGTTGCAGATCAAAAAGTTCAACTTCTAGCTTAGAAAGATGTTTTACCAAATTATCGTGATCATCCTGATCAATTTTCTCATTTAGTTCTGAGTTTTTGTTTTCAATCTCAATGACACGATCATGGGAAACTTTCAAAGCAACAGATAATTCATGAAATTGAGATGCAGTAATAGAATACTTCGTCGCAATATAAAACACATCTTGAGCAACACAACTCGAAATCAAGTTCTCATTTAAGATATGCAAGTTCTTCCTTTCAACTTCATTATATTTGAGTTCCTGTTCATAATTATTGACCTCAACTATCATTGCATCAAATTCCTTTTTCATTTCTTTAATATATGAGTTTATTCCTTTTTGAAGACTCTCAAATTGACCTTTTAATTGTTTAAAGAAAGGCATGACCTCAGTTAAATAACATTCTTTAGTTTGCTCAAAACCCCTTTCCCCTTCAGTAATCCCAGTGGGTGTGATCCTTTTCTTACACGTTTTCTCAAAATCAACAAATACTTGATAAACAACATACAGGCTGATTAAGGTCTTGCTATTAGTGGAAATAGTTCTAGGAACTAAATGCATTGGTGCATTTGGAGGATGCACAGTAGCTGCAGGCACTTTCCTAAGGGGAGGGTTTGTTTCAACAAGTTCACTTGCCTTTTTCTTATCCATATCTTTCTTCCAAAAAATTTGTTATGGGGTTAATTGGGTTTGAGGCTTAAACCTGTTCAGAGAGATCCAATTTTCTTTTGTGTAATCATGGGGTTTGAACGTAATGTTTTGCTTTTTACACTCAGGATCTTTTAGCTTCTTATCCATTTTCTCCCTATTGACTTCTTCAAATTGCATATCTTCCTCAATGCACTTAGCGCAACTAGGTTTTTGCCTAGGCTTAAGGATTTCATTACCATCATATATTACCTTCTGAGCCTCTCTAGCTATTTTACCATACTTAGGATTGGGTTTCTCAACGAGGGGAATACTATGCTTATCGCTTAAGACTCTAGGCTTAGTGATCATGTGAGCAGTCTGAATGGTATTCCCTTGCATGTACAACTTATTTTCAAGCTTGTTTTTCAAAGTTTTTAGATTGGAAAAATCATTCAAAAGTTTTGATTCCTTAGCATTAAATTCTTGTTTAAGCACTTTAACATTATCTTGAAGTTCTTGCTTTTGCTTCACAGTTTTAGAAAGCTTTTCTTGTAAGGAATTTAACTCTTGTTTTAACACTTCTTCTCTAAAATTACTTTTTCTAATGATTGTACGCATTTGGTCATCAATTTCCTGCTCACGTTGTTCATAAATAGCAACTTGTTATTTATAGGCATTCAGTTCAGAGATAACATAATCATCTGGGGCACAAGCAGTGTATTCATCGAAAACATAATCATCATTGACTGCAGAAGATACATAACTTGGCACAATCTCACTTTCACTTTGTGTCACATATTGATCGTATGGGACAATATTGCTATTACCCTTATTATCAATATTTGATTCATAAGTATCAAGAGTTTGTACTTCGTTATGTATCTTATGCTCATGCACCTCATCGTATAGTTTTAATACCTCTGAGATGATTGATTATTTGGATGGACCAGCCTGTTGTGGTGATGAGACCTTTGGAGAGACCACAGGTGAGATGCTAGCCATGAAAATTATCTGGGCAGTAGGTTCATCATCGACATCAGAGTCAAATGCATCACAGTCTGCGACTTGAAAGGCATTTTGATGATTGTGACCTATTTCCTGAATTGGCTGCTCATCCACATCAGCATCATATGTCTTAGCATTTCCCATCTGCAAGAAACAACAACTCCTCTTCATCCAAAGCTTCTCCATTATCCAGAGCTTGCACAAGCAACATATTGTCTCTGAAGTATTCTGCATTTTGTGGACATTTTGGAGATGTGCAGTTCCTCGCAATATGTCCCTTACCACCACAGTTGTAGCATTTGATTGGCTTTGCTTGTCCTTGTTTGCATTTCTTCCACGATTCTGATTAGCCACATACCCTCCACCAACTCCACCTCTTCCTTGTTCATACTGCCTTCCTTGAACTGGTTGCATCATAACCTTCCCATCTATGACGGTAGCTTGATTCTATGGGTTGGATGCTGTTCTGAGGTTATTGTTGGTGTGTGGGAGGGAATTCAGATTTTGACTGACCATGAGAGATAGTTGATTGATGAAGTTTTCCATGAATGTGTTTGAATCAGGAGGCTTGTATGATGGATCTGGAATGAGTTTGTAGTTACCATTTCCCATTGGTATGACTTGAGAAGCTTTGGTGGTAATTCCAACATTGCTGTAGAAGGCTGTTGAATCATTTGACGAACTTGTTTCTCCCTGTTTTGATTTGAACTGTTCAAGAATCCTTCGTTCAAACATAGTATGTCTCTCATTCTGAAGAAGAAAGGCATACAGTTGCTCATAGTTGGTGTTCTTTAATCCTTTGGTTAGCTTCACAGAGGTGACAAACTTATGCCATTCGGGATTCATGTTGTTCACAAACTTTGAGTTCAGCTGAATATTTGGCATGGTCATTTTGATGTTCCTCATATCATTTACAAGCTTGTGGAATCTCACGTAATATTCATAGACACTTTCTTCTGGTTTCATCTTAAAGTGCTCAAATTCATCATAAAGTTATGATTCTCTGTCTTCCTTAGTTATTTCAGAACCCGAGAGAAGCATCTTGACATTATCCCAAACCGCCTTGGCTTCAGTATTGTGATTGATAAGCTTGTAGATATCTTTTGGATGACCTTGAAGTATAATGTTTGAAGCCCTGATATTAGCATCGAATCTCTTTTTCTCCTTATCACTGAGCTCATCATACGTCTTTGGTCTGTCCAATCCAAAGATCATTGTTCCATCTGCAGCAGTATCGTGTATGTCTCTAGTTGTCTCAACTTGATAAGGTCCTTCATCAATTGACTTGAGAATGTTGACTCCGTTTTCCTTTCCCAGACAATACAACCTAATTCATTGAGCCCATGAGTCATAGTCAGTTCTGTCAATCATGGGTGGACGAGTATCTGAACCAGCTGCTTGAACGTCCTCAACTACAGTAGAGATGATTGTAGGCACTTTGGTAGACATGTTTACAGATTTCACGGGATTTTATAACTCTATGATTAAACCGGGAAATAGATTCTTTCACGGGATTTTACTAAATCAAGAGAAAACCGTATTAGAAACAAATATCAACCAAGTCGCTATAACCCTTGATACAAGTCGCTAAGTCACCAAGTCACTAAGTACCAACTCGCTAAAACCTCAAGTCGCTGTGAATCAAGTCGCTATGAACCAAGTCGCTAAACACAAGTCGCTAAAGCACCAAATCGCTAAGCTGACAAGTTGCTAAAGAGCAACTCGCTAAGTGGACCAAGTCGCTAAAGACACCAAATCGCTAAGCTGACAAGTCGCTAAAGAGCAACTCGTTGAGAGATCAAGTCGCTAAAGAGTAACTCGCTAGTAACAACAAAGACAAGTCGCTAGAAATAATAGAGACAAGTCGCTACTTCAACCAAGTCGCTAGCCGAAGTGGAACCTCCACTACTTTGTACTGTTTGTCGGCTTGTCTCAATAAACAAGTCGCTAGGCTCAAGTCGCTACTACTTCAACTATAAGTCGCTGCAAATTAACAAAGCAAATCGCTACGAAGAAAACTACTCCGAGACTCAAGTCGCTAGGTAGAAAAACTTAAAGACAACACTTTTCAATCCAAAAAAAGCCCAACCACAGTGATTTAAGCTTTCAAAATCAAAACCCAAACACTTACAATGATTCTAAACACAAAAGTACACTCAAAATTCAAACTTTAACACAAGAAATGATCCAAATGATGCAAAAACCACTAAACTTTTTCAAACCCAAAAACCATATAAAACCACTAGAAATCCAAGGATATGTAAGAGAGATGATCAAACCATGGCTCTTGATACCATTTGTAACATATTGGATTTCACAAACACATCAACCATGATCAATAAGAGGCGTACACTATAAGGTTTTAGAGTGAGAAAGAGTTAGAGGTTTGGGAACTTAGTGAGAGAAAGTGAAAATCTTATTATGAGCTCCAACCCTCTACCTTGGGAGTTAGAGGGTATTTATAGTCTTACATAAAATGCCACCTACGGGCTGTGGATCAGGCATACAGTTGGTAAAGACCCGTCCGTCCTCCACGGTGTTACTTAACTAAATACTACTTAACGTTAAATAACTACGACTACGAGCTTTCTAACGATTACTTATACTTGAGGTGACCGACACTTTAATAACTGGATTTACTAAATCCTAACAATATTGTACTTTAAAAACTTAATACGATCCATGGTTAATTAAAAACTACAAAGAAGGTTTTTCATAAAAACAAACACCATGTCTTTTAAAACTCTTTGTTTGGATGTTGATTAGATGACAACATTTTTCTCATTATTTATTTTCTATTTAAATGCAATAATCCTCTTTGTCATGTTGATTAGTCAAATCTCATACCTACCAAGCCATAGGATTCGCTTGGTAACAAGAATACCTTCCCTAAGAAGGTATCTTAAACACAAAGGAGACGGAATTGTCTACTGACATTTTGTGTGTCATTTATAACGACATTCCTAAGTGCTTTAGAGGTATGATTTTCTACTTATCTCTAAAATGACATTAGCTTGATAATTAAGTATGCCTACATAGGTTTTTATATGATTATCTTTTGTGCATATACATGTATTACATGAAGCTTCATTAGGAAGCCTTTTCTCACATACGTGTTATTTTTTCATCTAAAGTCGTGGTATATAAAACTTGTGTTTTATTTCATTTAATCCAAAAATCATATCTTTCTAATAATAAAACAAAACACAAATTTCAAAAATTCCTCCTTCCCCATAAATAAACCATCCGTCGCCCACTTTATCAAATCCCCACTTTTTCAAATCTTTCATTTTCAAAAAAAAAAATTACCTCTCATTCAAAACTTCATCTTCCTCTCATCTCATCTCATCTCATCTTAAACCAAAACCAAGAAGGTTCATCATCAACATGGTTTACATCACCCTCGTGCTCATCGCCTTAACACTCATCGCACTTGTGTTCCCTATGATGAAGTTCACATACGGAGACATATACTTTGTGTTGTTAATCTACATTGGGGTTATATACCCAATCCTTTGTATCATTCTTAGCATTGAAATGAAATATTACTAATAGTCTAGTTATCAAGGTTATTATTTTCGTAATGTGTATATCATTTCTTTTTGATTTATTTCATTCTATCGTGATACATTAGAAAGCCATGTATGCATGCTAAAAGAAAATGTAGGCTAAAACACATATCTTGGTATAAAATATAAGATCTAAAAACCTATGTTTTTATCTGTTTCTGTTACTCCGGATCAACGGATCCCAAAAGTTAGACTAGCCGGATCCCTTATGAAAGGGAACCGTACTCCTGGATAACAGTTTTTCATGCAAAATAAAAACCACTTTCTTTCTAAAAGTAATATTCCACTAGAATGTCAAAACCTTAGGTGAGTTAAGTATCATTGTTATTAAAAACCATTGTTAATGAAAATCTAGTAAAACATTAGATAATCATTGGTTGACAACAAAACATCACTTTCTATTAACTAATATTTTCTATAGGTTCAACTATGACGCATGAATATGAATTTGATTTTTCACTCACTAGCGTCTACACTCCAAACATCTCCCTTGAGCCCAACACACCTGGCAATCATGTCCGTGGGTTCAATAATCTCGAAAACCATCACTTCCACGAAGGACGTATTGTAGACACCTCTCTACAATTCGAAGAAGGTATCAATACCTCCTTCCGAGCCATAGGACTAGAATGTCTTCTCGAAATCAATGAGAAGATATGTCCAAGGTTCATAATGGAATTCTTCCGTTAAGATGAACTCGTTCGTTACGAGGATCGCTCTCTATCTCTTTGGTTTTGGATCAAAAACCAAAAGTTTGTTTTAACCCTTGGAAAATTTGCTCACATCATCCGAATTCTAAATCATGGACAATGTGCCTTCACCGAAGATTTGTCTCTTGATTCTCTCTTCAATTTTCGTGAAGAAAATAGTCCATATTACTCCGATCCAAACATTATCTTTACACGGGATATCCAAGAAGAGTACAAACCTCTTGCACTCATTCTACGTGAAAATGTTTGGAGTCTTAGGGGAAATCGAGAAATCCTTCCCGCTTGTTGTGCTCACATAATGTATTGTTTGCTAACACAATAACCATACAATCTCGCCTACTTCTCCGCAAGGCGAATTGTAAATCTTTAATGCTCCAAGAATAAACTCATCCCTTATGGAATGTTCTTGACACGCCTCTATCATAACGTCATGCATTTTCATCCTCAATTTCAAAGTCCGTTGTATGTACTTGTGAACAAGATGATGGAACCGCTAAACGTATCTCTAATGAAGACTTTCTTCATTCTTGATTCCACCAACACTCATCAACCATTTGATGATCCTTCTAGCGAAAACGCTCAAGGAACTTAGTAGTCTTTCAAATAGGATCAATCCTTTTGTACTCATGCTTTATATATGTAATCCAATTTCCTTCATGAAATAAAACATCTTACATTTGATATCTTAGTATTAGAACCTCTTAAACTAACCTTGGAATATAATGCATTGTCAAAATCATTGCATACCTTTAGTAAAGGTTCTTCTTAGCAGATAGACAGATCCCAAAGTTTGTGCTAGACGGATCCCTACTCTTAGGGAACCGTGGGATCCGGCAAACAGAAAATGCAATTACAAACATTGTATTTCAAACATGTCCTTAGAACACCTCATTCTAAGCTATACATAATGTCTTAAGGCAAATTAAGCCCTTATCAAGTTAAGTAGATCTTTCCTACCCACATATAACTCACTTTGATCACACTCAAGACGCTTGTGGATATATCATTTCAATTAAACCCATTACTCTTCCGCTCTCAAGAACACTCATCATTTCTCACATGATCCCTCACATCTAGCCTTAGAAATCTTTCAATTATGGCAAAATTGATCATAATCATCCTTATCTCAAAATTGATCAAATTCTAGTTTTTCCATCTTAAGCCTTTAGGATATTCTCCAAAACATTATCCTAAGTCACTATCTGATCTCTAGGATCATTTAGCTTCACTTGACACTCTTAAAATCTTTAGTGTCATCTTTGTTCATTCATTGGTACTCATGAAAGTTCCAATTTCTTCCATAAAAGACAATCATTAGCTACATCACTCATTACCCTCAAGTACTTAAGCACCCCTTCATTTAAGACACTTAGATAAAATGAAACACTAAAGAAGAAATAGGCATTAGACCTTACAAACATCATTACTATCTTTTCTTAGCTGCTGATAGACGGATCCCTAGGATTAGCCTAGACGGATCTCTCAAAGGAGGGAACCGTGGGATCCGGGTGACAGATTATGACAACTCTAGCTAAAAGAATCATTTCAAGCTCATATTTCTAACGTAAACACTCCATCTCATCTTAAATGAGTTCCTAGATTAGTACAAACTCTGAAGTTGACTCTTGTGCATGTTAATCATCACCTTCCAATGAAGTTTAGTGGCTTAAGTCTTGAATGCACTTGCCAAATCTCTTGCTTTATAAACCACATTGTTAGGACTTCTAAAGTCATCATCTCATCATAAGGAAAACTCCAAGTAGCAACTTATCCACCAAAGAACCACCCAAGAAAATTGCTCGTGTTGTACACGAAATCTCCTCAACCGAATCATCTCCGGTCAAGCCAACAAGCGCAAGGATTTCTTCTCAACCAATCAAACCAATTCCTAAAAGGATAGTACCCACAAAACTACCTATGCCAAACACCACAATACCTCCTAGGCCAAACAATATCATCTCCACTAAACCATCACCATTGGTTCCTAGAGCTATCTCATTTAGAACTCCACTATCATCACCACACCTCTACAATTTAGAGGATTTGCCTCCTGGGCCATCTCATCCTCCTCCGCCGGCAACATTCTCCTCATTAGGAGGAATAATAGTACAAAATCAAGGTGTTGAGTCAACATTAGCTCCGGCTTCCTTTTCGCCGTCACCATCATATAATCCCATTTGGATTATGAGAAATTATCAAAGTTAAATACCCGACCATATGGAAGTTGACACTTCTCTACCACTACCATCATTCTTGGTCGAGCCATCTTCAAATGAGCCTCCACCAATCCCTCCGTCGTTTGAGGCTCCACAACCCGCTTCACTTGATCCTTCGCATTAAGCAATTTCATTTCTTCCACCACCACTACCTAGCCATGACAAAGATTGTTATCATTGTCAACATGTTGAATGTTTGATACATGAAGTACGAGAAGATCAACGTTTCATATTCTATCACCTCCTCGAATGTTTCGACGAGATTAAACCTAAACAAACGTGAGCTAGAGGATTTTAGTGGTGTCCTAGTATCAAGCGTTACTTAGATAAGTCTAGTAATTCCAAGTCATGTATCGATCATTTTCTTAGTTTTTAGAGTCATGTATATCATATCTCTAGTTTTATTAAATGAAAATACATGCTACTTGCTATATTTCTGAGTATATGATTATGTTGTATAATACATATCTCACTTTGATATAAACATAATGTGTTATATCACTATTGCTGAAATTAATCATCAGCCAGACGGATCCCTTAAATTTGCCTAGACGGATCCCTACAAGGAGGGAACCGTGGGATCCGTGATACAGAAAACTATTTTTCTACTAACTTGGATCATATTTGCAGGAAATTATGCATTATACTTGTTTTCTAATCTTTGTTTTGTAGTTATTCAATTTACACATGAAGACTTTGACACCCTAAAAGCTAGGGGAGCTTTGTGTCAAAGCAATACATTGCAAAATTACTTGCAATATTAGGATTACATTTCATGACATCCCTTTCCAAAATTGCAATCATCAAGGGGGAGCACATTTGTCACATAGACAAAATCTCTTGCAAACTTAGTTACAAATGAACTAGCTTAGTATTATTTTCTTGATGCCCTCACATAGGGATGGACTCGTCAAGGGGGAGTAAAGACGAGATCCTTTCCCGTTACTTGCTCTCTATTTTTTCTTTCTTTCACATGTTTTTCCTAAAACAATGTGTTAGTTTCCTTTCGAAGCTCTTTTTGTTTCGACAAAAAGGGGGAGAAGAAAGTAAAAACTACAAATTCAAACTTTCACTCAACAAAAAGGGGGAGATTGTTAATACAAATAAGCCGTAAAAATGTTTATTTATATTTTACGATCTTCTAATGTTTTGTCGATAACAAACGTAGAATCATTTTAACGAAAAAAATAAAATACGTAATTAGTTTGAACTAATAGTTTCTAACACACTTACGTTTTCACATAAAACACTAAAACAAGTATAAGTGATTTTATGATTTAGTATTATATATGTACAACAACTAGTGTTTACATATTTGGGTAAAATGTACACATAACTAGTATGCAGTGTATTGGGTAATATAAATGGGTAGAAACTTAAGTATCATAACCCATTGACCAAATACATTGAATGTACTTGGGTACAACCCAAAGTCCATGACCCATATCCATGGAGCTTGACCCATAACCCATTACATGACATCATGCTTATGTCATATATGGATAATATCCATAACCCATGGTATTGACCCATACCCACTTGACTAGGTGCATTGCACTCATAAGATACATTGTATCTAGTAAAAGACCCATGGATCAACCTATAATCCATGACCCATGACCCATGATCCATGATCAAAATACCCATGGGTAAAGAGGAGCGTCCCACGGATCCCTAGCTTTACGCTAGATGGATCCCTTGTGGAAGGGATCCGTGGGATCTGGGGAACAATAGGATTTTTCTCTCTATAAATAGTGAGCCATTTCGTCATTATTTCTCACCCCTTTCTCAAATACTTTCTCCTTGAGTTAAAAACTCTCTAACCCCAGATCCAAGTGATCTTTATTTGTAGTTTTGTTTTTGTGTGATTCTCTAGGTTCCTTTTAAAGGTGAGATCACCACCTTTGAATTCAAGCAAGCTCAAGTCCATGAGTTGCCATGCTTCCTCATCATCAAGACTACTGAAGTCTTCTTGTTGATGATTCTTTTCTTTCTTCTAAGAAGTGTAGTGTTGAAGACATTAGTGAAAGATGTCTCAAGTGTCAAGACGAAGACATTAGTGAAACGTGTCGATCGTCCGTATTGTAGGAATTAGTGAAGGGTGCCTAGAAGTCAAGTCACAAGACATTAGTGAAGGGTTTCTTGAAGATCTATTTAAAGGCATTAGTGAAAGGTGCCTTAGATGTACATTCGATATGGTGTGTTTTGATGTACAAGATATATTAGTATTAGATCCAAGGATATTGATATCCTTGATGATGTTGTAATAAGGAGTTGATCTCCTTTGGGATTAGTCGTTTGTGTAGTGTTGGGTAGTAGTTCCTCCATTGTAATGGAACTCGGTATCTAGCCTAGTATCGGATAAAGGGTAGGAGACGTTGTGGTAGGTGTGGTTCACCTTAGTGTGAAAGAACCCGGTGGTTAGCCTAGTACCAGAAAAAGAGTAGGCAACATTGTGAAGGTTTCTTCACCATAAGGAGTTGGTGTCGTGTAGTGATTACGAACTCTCGAGTAGGTGACTTGGGGAGTGGAGTAGGGTAAGGAAGGTGTCCTTGTAGCCGAACCACTATAAATACTCGCGTTGTGGTTTTGTGCTTCTTACTCTCATCTTTTCATTACATACTTCTATATGTTTGTTTATCAACATCCAACACACATCCAAATAGATTGACATAAGTCGATCTAAATTGTTTAAAAGGAAGTTTTAATTGGCAAAACTATTCAACCCCCCCCCCCCCTTCTAGTTTTCCACATTATTGATAGAATGCTAGGATTCAAAATGTAATTTATGGGGTGAGCTCACTTAGGGGGAGATTGTTAGGATTTGGAAAACCCATATAGAGGAGTCGGTCAACCTAAAGTCTAGCATAAGTCATCTCGTAGGCTTAATGTTATTTATTAGTTATAGATTAGCGTAAGAAACACCGTGGAAGAAGGACGGGTTTTTACCCAATGTATGCCTGATCCACAACCCGAAGGAAGGCGTATATAAGTTGTATAAATAGCCCTCTCCCCACAAGGGAGAGGGTTGGACGTTCATTTGGAATCTAACCTTCCATATTTTCTTTTTCTCTCTAGTATCCCATTCTCTCATCTCGTTCTCTCTCTACCTCACGAATCATATATCAAATCCATAGTGTGTTATGATATCAATAATCTTTCAGAGTTGACTCAGTCCATATTAACGAACAAATACCCTTTTATCCGATTATAATTATTCCCCGAAAAACTAGACCATTAGGCTGAAAAGAAAATGACGGAGAATCATGGCGTTCGACTTACCACGATGCATAAAAAAGAGGCGGATGGGACGGAGGTGCGAACACCAAAACAAATTTGAATTAAACCCTAGTCGTAGCCCGTCCATCTTACCCAAAACCGACTCAAACACAACAAACATGATCTACACCCGATATAAAAACTACAATTACCCATGATCTTTGATCTTTATGGCGGCTGGCCGGAATCTGGCCGGAACGGCGTCGGGAAGTAGAAAAAGAGAGAGAGAGAGAGAGAGAGAGAGAGAGAGAGAGAGAGAGAGAGAGAGAGAGAGAGGTGTAATAGCGTATATGTGTGTGTCTAGCCAAACCCTAACCTTAGTCACCTTATTCTATTTATAGTGACCCCAAGGACCAAATGTATAATAATGGAAACTTCAGGGGCGACAGTGTATCTTTAGTCCAGGGACCATTTGTGAACTTTTATCAATCTTTCTCCATTTAGTGATTTGGAGCTCATTTAAACTAGCAAAAGTCTGATTCATATCACGAAAATTACGCCATCGCGTTTCGAATAAGCTTTTCAATATACTTGACTATTCACACCACTAGTTTCTCATAAATAAAACTGAAATCAAGTCAAATTAACGGTTTTGCCAGTACGCGTTGTGTCTAATTTTCATGTTTCGCGAGATAACTTTCTCGTTTTCACGTCAAATGAGCTCGGAATTATTCGTAAATGAAATATTGGCATATTTCCTTGTAAAATAAATATTTAGAAAATCAAGAGTTATCACAAACTACCCTCCTTAACGGAATCATGTCCTCGCGATTCAATTTGAGTTATCTGTTAAAATTGAAAAGAGATAAAGATACTTTCACAAGATTTCATTAACAATAGGAATACTACTTGGATCAAGTCATTTAACTTCATAGTCCATGATTCAAATAGGTTCCTCAATATAGTCTAGATCTTCATCAATCTGGATCTCTTCCAACAAGGACAAAATTTTTCTCATCAGCAAAGCTTTTCTATAGATTACACACATGAAAAACATTATGAACAACTAAGTTCTAACAGTAACTCGAGTCTCTAAACTACCAGTCCAACTCCATCATTGATTTCAAAAGGATCAATAAAGTGAGAAATAAGCTTTCCACGTTTACCAAACGTATCAGGTATTTCCATGGTGAGAATTTAAGCATAGAATTGTCTCCAAATTAGAATTTCAAAGGTTTACGTCATTCGTCAATCATAGTTCTTCTGACGGTCGCGAGCAGTTTGCATTCTACTTTTGATCTGAACATTCTCTCGGTAGTTTCATGAACAATTTCAAGATCAGCAAGTTGGGTATCCCCCACTTTAGTCCAATGAATTGTCGAGTGGTATTTTCAACCATAAGGTGCCTCGTACCACGTGGCTATTGTTATAAGAGATTTCAACCAATGGGAGGTGTCTATCCCAACCATTGCTGAAATCGATCACACAGAAATGCAACATGTCCTCTAACATGTGAATGGTCCTTTCACTCTAGCCAACAGTCTATGGATGATACTCAGTACTTATACCAAGACATGTTCCCATGGCTCTTGGGAGTGATTGTTAGAAATTTGATGTGAAACGACCTTCATGATCAGAATGGTAGAAATCGGCACTCCACAAGGTGCAACAAATCTCCTTCACGTACAAGTGAGCAAGGTTGTCCATTGTGTCCTTTTCTTTGATTAGAAGAAACTGGGCAGGTTTTGTGACATGACCAACAACTTCCCAGATCGAGGTACGGAATCCCCTATGAGGGTTTAGTTCGTGATATAGTAGCAAAACAACAAATCGATTTACAAAATCATTTGTGAAATAATCTGTGAAACAGCTCATAAGGTAATAGGAATTATTTATCGTTTGCATGATAGCAGCAAGGTCAAAATCTCGAATTCATGAAATAGCAGTAAAACGTTTCGTAGGATGACCGCAAAATGGTCTGTAGGATAATTGGAATCAGATTGTATGAAAATAGAGACACGGCTCATCATCTTGTAAGGAGGTAGCAAAAATAACTTATATTCTCAAAAGACGGATGAAGAATTAGGTATCAGCTCCAAAGAACGCGGTTCAAGTTACTCATTTAAGTCTTAAGGTTTCTGCCAGTCATAGAATCTTTGTCAAATTAGGAGTTTAGCAAGCTCAGAGTACGAATCTGAAGGAGAGTGTTAATTGCTACTAGCAATCAGTCGATTGACTCAGCAATGTACTTAGTACATAACTGATAACATCAAATAGTCCTGAATATTAAGTGTCAATTTCCCCCTGAATATTAAGTGTCAATTTATATGGATTTACGCTTTGTTTCCATTGTTTTCCACTTTCAGGTAAATTATGAGCATTGAAGCTAAAGAGACGCGGAATTGGAGAATTATCACAGATTTATCAGAGTATGCTCACTTTGAAGAAGTTACGGCGTAACTCATCTCTCACATTACGCCGTAACTAAAGCGTGACTCAGAAAGCCAACTCATTAGAAGATTATGTCGTAACTTTCACAAAAGACTATGACGTAACCATATTAGGTCAAATGAGGTTCCACGCCACTGATAACTACGCCGTAACTCTTGTTTAAACTACGGCGTAACCAAGAAATATTGAAGATACGGCGTAACCACTTATAAGGTTACGCCGTAACCAGCAGATTTAGTGCAAATTACGAAGAAATAGAAGTTACGGCGTAACTATTATATTAGTTACGCCGTAACCCAGATCTGGCCTATAAATACCCCATGATTTCCAGCATTTCAAAGCATCCCATTCCATACACCACAACCAAAGAACGTGGGAAGAAGCCAAAGGCAGGTTTAGAGGAGCATACAGAGCTGTCTCCAAGGGAGAAATCACTCCCCTATGATAAGCATTAGCTTTTTATCTTTTCTTTACTTTCGATTCATGTATTTCATAACATTGAATATTGAATTAATTTTTATGGTTAATATGAGCGGCTAAGCACCTCTTGGTGCTGGCCTAGTTATGATTCCTTAATTGTTTTGTTTGCATTTACATTACTTCCGTATAATTATTTCTAAGTGTATGCATGCATAGTTTATTGGTAGCTACCCTTGTTTCGGTAGTTTTGAATGGCAGTAGAGGCTAGTTGCTTAGGAGATATGACCAATTGACCCTAAGTGAGTAGACTGAGACGGGAAGGGTAAGATATGACCAACTGACGACCCTTTTTACTTGTGCGATTTGACCAATTGATCACCTACCATTTGGATGAACTTAAGAATTAAGGGGCAAGTGTTTAAGTTTCTAACGCCCGGGCACTCACTATTATAAGTCTAGCATGTAGCGGTACTTAATGACTCGGCTTAGGGGACCAGGAACAACTGGACTTATGAGGGGACACCTGACTTCTCCAGTGGTAGCATCTTTGCTGATAGGTTAGGGCGAATTGACCAAATGTTGTCCTCTCGAGTTTGACCCCACATGAAGTAATTGGAAGTAATTAGACATAGACATTACTAGTTAGGAGGATTAACTAGGTTAGCACCACTCTCCTCTATTGATTGAACCTTTGCCTTTTATCTGTGTTAGTAGTTAATTATTTAATTTCTTATCGAAATCATATTAAAATCTGTGACACCTAGACTTAGTAATAATCCTACACACATAGCTCTTGGGACGACCTCGGTTTTACCAAATACTACACTACACACGACCGGGTACACTTCCCGTTAGTGCACTAGGGTAGACCATAGGTATAACGAGACTATATAAATATTAAAACATGGTCAGTGAAACCTGCATCATTAACGCAGAAGGGTACAACAGTCGAATCAATGTCATAATTCCAAAAGAAATTCGATTACCAATCGATATCAAATCAAGTTCCAAATACGAGAAAACGTCAATGATTCCAAATGGTTATGCTAAAATCATACAAATCGTTAGTGCTTAAGGTACGACCTCGATCAGGTATCATCGATTGAACAACAACGATTCAGAAAAAATGAACAACATCGATCCAATATAAGGGTTGGGATAGAGGCGTCTGTAACAAGAAAACAAACAAAACAAGGCTACAGAAATAAGCGAATCCAAATTCACAGCGAGACCAAAAATCGTAGAATCTAGCTAACCAAATTCAAACATAGCAAAGTCCAATTCCAAACACTCCAATAATCTTAAATGAGATTATTGCGATATCAAGGGAGTTAAATCAAGCAGCTTAACTTCAAGATTGTGACCAATCGGGTCTAACCCCACCCGATGCGAAACAAGATCTGACGGTGCTAACAATTCCAAAGGTAATCCAAAGTCATATCATGATAAACAAGTTTTGTGATGCCAGTGTGTTGTGTGTGAAGGTAAACATTTATAATATTTCATGCTCATATACACACACTAAAAACTTTACCATTCTGCAAAAACCAACCGGACATAACTCTATTATAACCACTCAAAGTATCACAAAGCTCACCTCTGAGTCGGACATAGGTGATTAGGCTATCTCCCACTATCCCTGGTTAAATATAGGTGATCAGTCTATATTCCTCGAGGTGCAATGAACATTGAAATACTCAACTCAGTTACACTAGTACTATGTCCCTCACTATTAATAGCTGTTTCGAATGAAAATAAGTGTCCAAACTAAAAGTCGAATGATGAGATTACATAAGGGATAAGGCGCAATGCCACGATAAGTATGATACCTAATCATAAGTATGTTGAAGATACTTATAGAAAATAGCAAAAACAAGTGGATATAAATCATCCAATACCAAGATGCACATCTCATCAAATATAACAACAAACAACTTCAAAAGTGAGGCATCCGTTTGGCTGGAAGGCACGTGACGGTCATAGGGTTAAGTTTTTGTAAAATAGGTTATAGTCTAGGTTTTAAAAATTACCTAGTTATCTATAAACTAGGCTCTGATACCAATCTATAACACCCTGAAAAATAGGTTGCAGCGGAAAAATTATGACACGGATTCTACTAAATTGGTATCACAACACAAAGTATAGAACAACGGTTTTACATTAAGAAACTTCATAATCATAGGTATAAAGTTTACATTGTTCAAAAATAGTGCGGAAACACATGCCTATTAAAATGAAGTGGTCCTAATTACATATATCAAAGTCTTCTATGACCATGCCATGCCATTGGCCAAGCACCTCCAAATGTAAACTATCGCCTCAATACTTGAAAATACATGCTAAAAGTGCCAACATGAGGTGAATTCATAGGTTAACTTATAATACTTTGAGTTCCAAAAGAACTTTGTGACCAAAGTGTCATCCACAATGTTGTGAAAACAGCGTTTACCTTTCGGAAATATTAATGTGGACCAGAAGGTTTCCGAGCACGTTCACAAACTAGGAAAATTTTACCATAGGCTCACATTGCCTAAATCACAGTATCATGTCAAATAACTATTACGTAGGCTAAGTCATAAAACTAATGCAAGACAATAAGAGCCATATCTGTCTCTAATCACACGCAACATCCGACATGTTATATGTCATGGCAAGTTGGAGCATCCCATGTCCAGAATGACTAGATCATGGAAAGTTGGATGTCCAAAATCTAGATGGGGTTGTCATACACGATAGATCTATCCATAACACTCGCACTATCCTAAGCCATATATCAACAATCCATAAAGGCGTTTGGGTTCTGACCTTAACCTAACACGTAATAGCTCACAAAACATTTCCAGGTCCAAGCAAAATGTGTCATATAAATCAATCCCTTGTGTCCACATATAAACATATTTAATTCAATCACATATTTAATCAAATCAAGTTGTCAATAGCGTATGCAAATGAAACAAGCATTTTCATTTAATCATAAACGAGCATGTACTCTCTCCCAAAATAGTTTTAACAAGTAAAAGTAGGGGCCATGAACTTACCTCATAGGTAAGGCACAACGATATCAAGAAGGAGGCACAATGAAAATCAAACAATACATGCACAACGGTACATCATCAGCCCGACCTAATACTATATGACTTAACTTATAATACATCTCACAAAGCAAATGAATCTTCAAAAGATAGCATTTCTTAGTTTTCCTGAAATACTCGTATCAAATATTTAAAAAATCCAGTATCAATATCTCAAAAAGTTTAGTATCAATTTTTCGTGTGGTGGTAAGGAAACATAGAGTCGACATACAACTCTCACCAAGAGTATCATATATTTCCCAAGTGTGACTGGCTCCAACATAGCTCGTACCAAGACATAATATATGTGCCAATGTATTATGAGGAACATTCAAGAAGTATTGACCAAGACTCATGTTAAGAAGAAAGTGACAAGAAAGATGCCGAGACAATAGCGACACATGATTATGTCAAGAAGTAAAGACCATGAATTATGTCAACAAGAAGTCGATTGTTAGTTTCGGTATTTACTCCATAATCCCAAATAATTCGGAAAGCCAAATTTTGTTTATAAAACACATGTTAATATTTCAATTAATAAGGATTTACATTTGAGTAAAACCATATTTTTCGATCCTTGTCAGGTTTTAAACCAATAAATTAGATTTATATAAATAATATTTCCTGCCTATTTAATAGAAAACCAATAACGAGTATTCATTGATTATTAGACATTTTTTCTTTATTGTATTCATTGCCAATAAAATATATTAAATTCATAATGAGTCTAATGTATTGTATTTATTTCAAGTCCAATAAGTCTAATTTGCCTAATGTTCAATAAATATCGATACAAGTCCAAGTAATATAACTCATTATACGACCATTGTCAAAATCATAATTCGTATCCAATCCAAATTGCCATTCCAAATATCGAGTACCAAGTCCAAGTATTAATCCCAAAGTCACATTGCAACATTTTCCGAAACGTACCAATAATCCAAGTTAAAAGAAACATTTATGCTAGTTTGAATATTTATAACCAATAATATTTAACATAAGTTAAATTATTAGGAATTAGAAAATTCCATGTGAAAGTGTCGGTCACCCCAATTATGGTCTAGCATATGTTAGCTCGTAGACGTGTCGTTATTTACATTATTTAGTAGTTAATTAGTTAGTTTCTAGCGTAGTTTAGTTTAGTGTAATACCGTGGAGGAAGGACGGGTCTTTACCCACTGTATGCCTGATCCACAGCCGGTCAGGAGGGTGTATGCTTTGTAACTATAAATACCCCTTCCATCCTTGGAAGGGGTGTGGCTTCTTTAAATCTAACCTTTCATTTTTATAAAGCAACTCTCTTTCAAGAACCTCCTCTCTACTCTCTTCATCTCTCTAATGGCTTTCTTATTTAATCATTGTCCTAAACCACCCGAATCATCAAACAACATAAAATACACGATCCTACAATTGGTATCATAGCCAAGGTTATGTTGTTTTTATGATTCTTATGGTTTCTTATATGCGGTTGTTAGTGATTTGATGCGGTTTGATAAAGGTTGTTCGTGTTGATTGATTATTATGGTGTCGAATCATGTTCTTAAGCTGTTTTAATCATTTTCATGGTGAAAATTTTTTTTTCATATTATTTTGGGAATCCAGTTTTGAACATGCTTGATGAGTTTCCTTTTGGTTCAAAAAGTCTTGTGATATATGTGTAAAAACTGTTTTGTGTCGATATTTTGTCCAAGTCAATTTTTGTTCATCTTTTAATGACTTCTTGTTACAGCATCGGTTTATACGTTTTCTGGTCATGTCCTTATGGTCATTAACTGGTCAAAAGAAGGTTTTCTTAATGCAGTTTCTGGGTCAAGATACTTGGTGCATTCTTAGATGCGAGTTATGCAACACAAGTCCAGATTCATTGTATCTCATTAGCTAGTTGTTATTTTTCTGGGTCAAAAAGTGTACCAGTTCCTGTTTTCTAGGAATAACATTACATGATGCGAGTTGTTACCTTTTTAGCATGCGAGTTGACTGGAAAAATGTAACCTGATGCGAGTTGTGTGGTTGCATTTCTGAATGCGAGTTGGTCATGAATGATGCAAGTTGCAAAATCTGTCCAGATTCTATGTCTGGCAAGCGAGTTGTGTCAGAGTCTTTAACTCGCATTTTTGAATGCGAGTTGCTTACTTGCATTATTGAATGCGAGTTAAGCAAGTTGTCATAATGTCCATATTCAGTAAACCTGGAAGCGAGTTGGTATGATATGATGTGACAACTCGCAATTTCAAGTCATTTCTCCAGTTTCACTATTTCATTATTTACCGTAAACTGGGTTTACGTGTTCCAAATTCGCGTAACCTTCATGGTTTAGCGGCGAATTCATGATCATATCATCACGAACATTTCATATGGACTAAGTGCAGTCTACATTTCATTAGCATCATTTGCATCACGTTAGTTCATTCATGACATCGCATTTCACCTTTACCGCGTAAATTTTATATTTTATAAACGTTATCGCGTGAGTTATTATTTTGAACATTTAATCCGTTACTTTCAAAAATGATCCCGATATATTTTTATACTTACATTTAGTTATAAAAACTATATTTTGAGTTTACCTAGTGTTTAAAATTTATTTGGTATATAAATCGTTAAATTTATATTATTACGACACTTTTCTTAAAAACTGTACGGTAATTATTTTATCACTCAAATTTTACAAGGAATGTATTTTACAATTTTTATGATATCATTATACTCTACTTTGATCTATTAAAAATTTACTTTCACCTAAAATTACCTTAAATATACAAATGTATATTAAACCTTACAAGTTACATAAAATTACACATTTCACTTACACAATTTTTGTAACAATTACACAAAGTATATAAGAGAAAAAAAAAAAAAAATCTTCAAATCCCTCCCCCCTTGGCCGACCAAGGGGGAGGGTGGCATTTAATTGAGGTATGGTTCTTGAATGTATATATTATTACACTTACTTAAAAGTCTACTTCATTCACTTCAATCTTCACATATTATTATTTCCAAGTTAGCAAAAATTCTCTCTTGTTTCCTCTCTCAAGGAACCGGCCATCAAGGTTTTTGCAAAGGGATCATCATTTTTTTTTTCTCAAGCACAAGTTATATACAATCTAGATAACACTCTTTATTAGGTTTTGAAATAAAAACCCAGAGTGTTTAGGCTAAACCTTGTTCCTTGCACCTCATCATAATACTTGTAAGCATATCATTTACATTTTTCATGTTTCCTTTTCATTTCATAAGTATCTCTTCATTTTTGGAGCAAGCATGCATGATTTGTGTTGTTTATACCATTTTTACATGATTTTTAGCAATATATATATATATATGGTCATCCTATAATTATCCCCTTGGTATACTTTGGTCTTGATGATGTTTAGGAACCCATGACACCCTAAGAAGGTGTATGTTAGGATTAGATTAGCTTTGGAGTTGATTTGAAGGGATTAGAATAGGTTTAGTACGAGAAAAACTATTTTCGATACGTATAAAATATGTTCTGTCCTTGTTTTGATTTTCTGGAAAATCCGACAGTGGGCACGACTTTTTGGCCTTGATATTTAGAAAATATACTTTAAAACGAATCCGTGGCCGCTTGAACGGATAAAAACGGAGTTATAACGAAGAAGTTATGAATTTTCAAAGTTTGACGACGAAATATATAATTTTCAGAAATTTCAGCAACATATTTTTACTTTATTCGAGTCAAAAACGAGTCCTAAGCTTTGCAAATTATTTCGACTTGTCAAAAATATATTAGTATACTTTGATACGAAGCTAAGGACGTATTATACGTAGAAAACGGATTTGAAACGACAAAGATATGCACGTTTTCATAAAATTGCCGTAACTATTATTTTATGAAAAACTATATTATTTTTACGATACAAGTGTTACGGTAGCTGAAACGACCATGTTAGCGGCTGTTTTTAACCTTGATGTGGAACTTTTTGGAACGAAATGTCTTCTAATAAAATTAAGATCACCGAGCATATTTTTCAAAACGACAAGCCGTTTGTATAGCGGAGTTGTAATAAATTAATTACGGATGTTTAAAATTGGCCGAAACTCACTTTTTACACAACAATTAGACAAAATCACTATCTTTAGCCCTTATTATCTTTATGATCGAGACCTTTATGTCGTAAACTCATGAACTGAAACTTCTATATTTTGATACAAACTTTCCAAAACCGTCGAGTTCGTTTCCTAACGTGCAACGTACACCATTTTACGACTAGTTTTTCGAAGCCATTTTTGTTAATTTTATAAAATTTCCGACGACATTGTTTTACGACGAAAAGTGAAAATTTCACTATAAATCATTATAAAACCATTGTAGGATGACATTTTGACGTAAATACTTGTAAAGTGATTTTTGAAGGGTCAAGACGTCAAAAGAGTATTTTTCGACGATAAGTAATATTTTTCAAAACTCGCAAATGGTATAAATAACATACGAAATGCATGCATAACATTACATTGCAACTCATTACGTATCATATCATTCATAATAGGTCAAGATTAACGTATCACACTACATCTCGGTGTACTCACTTTTGTCTTCGCATCATTCCACCGAGTGAGTTCCATAGCCCCTACTTTT
Organism: Chrysanthemum seticuspe; assembly: GCA_019973895.1. Classification (NCBI taxonomy): domain Eukaryota; kingdom Viridiplantae; phylum Streptophyta; class Magnoliopsida; order Asterales; family Asteraceae; genus Chrysanthemum; species Chrysanthemum seticuspe. Next base: position 123,681,702 of record BPTQ01000007.1, read on the forward strand.
ACTTGTTTTCATAACTGTTTTGGGGGAGATACATGCTCAACTATTTTTATAACTATCATGATTATTTGAAACTACATGCTTAACTGAACTTAATGTTTAGTCATATCCTATATCATAAATCATTGAGCTGAATGTCTTGGGATTATCATTGGGCTGAATGTCTTGGGATTATCATTGAGCTGAATGTCTTGGGATTATCATTGGGCTGAATGTCTTGGGATTATCATTGGGCTGAATGTCTTGGGATTATTATTGGGCTGAATGTCTTGGGATTATCATTGAGCTGAATGTCTTGGGATTATCATTGAGCTGAATGTCTTGGGAACATCATTGAACTGAATGTCTTGGGATTTTCACTGAACTAAATGTTTTGGTATAATTAAGTCAAGTAACTGTTGATACATTAGGTCATGCACTATAATGTGAATTCATTTGACATCATGCACTTGAACATAAACTATATTACACTTTGGCAATGGGTTGTGAATACACAGGTTGCAAGTTTTGTATGGGCGGAACTTGGAACTGAGTGGATTTACAATGCCTTTGCTGCATAAACGATTTTTGAAAGTCTTTACATTTCAACCCAAACTCTATGAACTCACTCAACCTTTGTGTTGACACTTTTTAGCATGTTTTATCTCAGGTATCTAAGGCATTCACTTCATGGCATGCATTTGGACATCATGGAGTCGTGATGACGACTCGTCTCACTTGAGTTTAACGTACTTTAAAACATCGTTTGAATTGTAACAAACTTATTTCCGCACAAGTTGATTTTCTTATGGGACCTATACTTTGTAACTCTGATTATTTTATTAAATCAAACGATGTGTTTTCCAAACGACACTTTAGGTCGTTCAATATATCTGTAACTGTGATGCTATGACAGTCAATCCCCAGGAATTCCATTCCGCTGCAAAACAGGTAATTTGGGGGTGTGACAGATTGGCATCAGAGCTTCGGTTATAGAGAACTAGGTTGCATCATTGACCCTAGACTATAACTACATTATCATAGCATCTCATCATTTCATCATAAGTGCATGTTCACTTTACATGCGGTTTATACGTACATTTTTCGAGTTATTTACTTTCATTTCATATCGATTGTCACATGGATGCCTTTAAATGCCCATTCCATTATTCTTTATTCATACTCTAATGTGGAGAATTCCTTGTCAGTCCCTATCACAATTTCCACATCAATCGACTCATCACCGATAACGTCGAATGCCGAGATGAACCTTTAAATAGGGCGAAGTCACGCTCACTCTTTTGTTTCACCACTAACATGTCGAGTTACACTTTATTCACACATTAAGTCACTAAACCATTATACATTTGAAGCACTTACAACACCTCATAACCCATCTTTTTGGAACCCGTCGATCATTTTGAAAAATAACCTCAAACTTATCATTCTTATCACATTTCTTTGGAGCGTTTATTATTAACATCGGATTTTGCTACGTCTCACATTTCCTCTTGTTTTGAAGAAGATATGGCACCGAAGAAAGCTACACCTGAAATGACTCAAGCGGCTATTCAAAAGTTGGTAAAGTATAGTGTAGCAGAGGCATTAAGGATTGAAAGGGAAACGGTGACTGCTGCTGCTGCCGAGGCCGCGGCTGCTGCTGAAGTCGCAAAGCTTGTTGCTGCTGCTGCAGGAAATGCAGGAGGGTCCGGGGTTAAAAGCTGTTCGTATAAGGATTTCAAAAGTGGAGATCCCACTAAGTTTCGAGGTACCGAAGGAGCCACTGCCATGGTTAGATGGTTCGAGAAATTGGAGTCCGTGTTTTTGTTATGTAATTGCCCGGATGATAGCAAGGTCAAGTTTGCTACGAGTACACTACTTGATGGAGCGTTGTCGTGGTGGAACTCATATGCTCAACCGATAGGAATGGAGAATGCTTTCAAGCTTACTTGGGAGCAATTCAAGGGTTTGGTAACTAAGAAATTTTGTCCTCGTTCGGAAGTGAAAAAGTTGGAGACCGAATTCTATGAGTTGGTAACTATTGGGTACGACATTGACACTTACATTCGAAGGTTTCAAGAATTGGCCGTGTTATGCCCATCTATGGTTTCGGATAATGAGAAACTACTGGAGGCTTTCATTGAAGGACTTCCCGAAATTATTCAAGGTGACGTGACTTCCTCTGATCCGCAAACGATTGAGGAATCTATTCGATTGTCTCAAAAGCTTATGGCACAAGTAGTAAAAAGGGACAACATCACCAACACCAACCGTAACCACAATACCAACAACCGCACCAACTACAACAATAACCACGACAACAATAACAATAATCACACCATCAACAACAACACCAACAACCAAACTAACCACAATAAAAGGAAATGGGAAAATGACCGAGGAGGTTATAATAACAACAACCAAAACCGTAACACTAACCATCATCAACAACAGAATAGAGGGCTAGAAACTGCAATGGTTTATGTTGCTGCACCAATAGAAGGCAGAGGTTATGCTGGAACCTACCCGCTATGTAATCGATGTAAGTATCATCACACGGGTCTTTGTCCTGTTAAGTGCTACAAGTGTCAAAAACTAGGACACCGTGCCAGGAATTGTAGAGGCAAGACCATAGTTACGTGCTTCGGATGTGGGGAGCAAGGACACTATCGAAGTCAATGTCCTCAAAACCAAGGTCAACAAGTCGAAGGTGCTCATGGGAATGTATACATGTTAGGAGGAGGAGGAGCTCGTCAAGGTATCAACAACGCGGAAGACTGAAGAAGTACGGAAACTAACAGTCTTAATTTTCCCTATGTATTATGTCGTACTAAGTTTATGTCTTCCATCGTATCCGAAACTTTATAACTTAAAGATGTACTACTTTTGATAAACCACTCGTTGTAAAATATTCTCATCTATCGTACCTTATTTTCTTTCCGATTTGTTATTACTTTCGAGAATTTTACTTCTTTCTACTTTATCGACCATTTTAACGTCACGGTTTAAATCCTTGTAAACATTGAGAGTTATAACAACTAAACCGAACGTCACGTCATCGTTCCTTAATTATACATAGCCTAGCTAACTATGTCTAATTCTGGAGGGATCACGTTATGTTGGGAGCGGTTATTTATAAATCTTAGTGCAAGCAAAATTTTCACATGTTCTAATTCAAAGTGTTACTTATAAGAGATTCATCCGATATTTTCTTTACTACGATATTTTGTACGCTCTCAATCATCGACAACCGTAACGACACTTCTCCATGTCTTTTCTCCTCGTTAATCACCACAAACTCAACAATTCGATAGACTAACACAAACTGAATTCAGGGACTGAATTCCTTTTTGGATAGGCGAATGTGACAACTCGCAATTTCAAGTCATTTCTCCAGTTTCACTATTTCATTATTTACCGTAAACTGGGTTTACGTGTTCCAAATTCGCGTAACCTTCATGGTTTAGCGGCGAATTCATGATCATATCATCACGAACATTTCATATGGACTAAGTGTAGTCTACATTTCATTAGCATCATTTGCATCACGTTAGTTCATTCATGACATCGCATTTCACCTTTACCGCGTAAATTTTATATTTTATAAACGTTATCGCGTGAGTTATTATTTTGAACATTTAATCCGTTACTTTCAAAAATGATCCCGATATATTTTTATACTTACATTTAGTTATAAAAACTATATTTTGAGTTTACCTAGTGTTTAAAATTTATTTGGTATATAAATCGTTAAATTTATATTATTACGACACTTTTCTTAAAAACTGTACGGTAATTATTTTATCACTCAAATTTTACAAGGAATGTATTTTACAATTTTTATGATATCATTATACTCTACTTTGATCTATTAAAAATTTACTTTCACCTAAAATTACCTTAAATATACAAATGTATATTAAACCTTACAAGTTACATAGAATTACACATTTCACTTACACAATTTTTGTAACAATTACACAAAGTATATAAGAGAAAAAAATAAATAAAATATCTTCAAATCCCTCCCCCCTTGGCCGACCAAGGGGGAGGGTGGCATTTAATTGAGGTATGGTTCTTGAATGTATATATTATTACACTTACTTAAAAGTCTACTTCATTCACTTCAATCTTCACATATTATTATTTCCAGGTTAGCAAAAATTCTCTCTTGTTTCCTCTCTCAAGGAACCGGCCATCAAGGTTTTTGCAAAGGGATCATCATTTTTTTTTTCTCAAGCACAAGTTATATACAATCTAGATAACACTCTTTATTAGGTTTTGAAATAAAAACCAAGAGTGTTTAGGCTAAACCTTGTTCCTTGCACCTCATCATAATACTTGTAAGCATATCATTTACATTTTTCATGTTTCCTTTTCATTTCATAAGTATCTCTTCATTTTTGGAGCAAGCATGCATGATTTGTGTTGTTTATACCATTTTTACATGATTTTTAGCAATATATATATATATGGTCATCCTATAATTATCCCCTTGGTATACTTTGGTCTTGATGATGTTTAGGAACCCATGACACCCTAAGAAGGTGTATGGTAGGATTAGATTAGCTTTGGAGTTGATTTGAAGGGATTAGAATAGGTTTAGTACGAGAAAAACTATTTTCGATACGTATAAAATATGTTCTGTCCTTGTTTTGATTTTCTGGAAAATCCGACAGTGGGCACGACTTTTTGGCCTTGATATTTAGAAAATATACTTTAAAACGAATCCGTGGCCGCTTGAACGGATAAAAACGGAGTTATAACGAAGAAGTTATGAATTTTCAAAGTTTGACGACGAAATATATAATTTTCAGAAATTTCAGCAACATATTTTTACTTTATTCGAGTCAAAAACGAGTCCTAAGCTTTGCAAATTATTTCGACTTGTCAAAAATATATTAGTATACTTTGATACGAAGCTAAGGACGTATTATACGTAGAAAACGGATTTGAAACGACAAAGATATGCACGTTTTCATAAAATTGCCGTAACTATTATTTTCTGAAAAACTATATTATTTTTACGATACAAGTGTTACGGTAGCTGAAACGACCATGTTAGCGGCTGTTTTTAACCTTGATGTGGAACTTTTTGGAACGAAATGTCTTCTAATAAAATTAAGATCACCGAGCATATTTTTCAAAACGACAAGCCGTTTGTATAGCGGAGTTGTAATAAATTAATTACGGATGTTTAAAATTGGCCGAAACTCAATTTTTACACAACAATTAGACAAAATCACTATCTTTAGCCCTTATTATCTTTATGATCGAGACCTTTATGTCGTAAACTCATGAACTGAAACTTCTAGATTTTGATACAAACTTTCAAAAACCGTCGAGTTCGTTTCCTAACGTGCAACGTACACCATTTTACGACTAGTTTTTCGAAGCCATTTTTGTCAATTTTATAAAATTTCCGACGACATTGTTTTACGACGAAAAGTGAAAATTTCACTATAAATCATTATAAAACCATTGTAGGATGACATTTTGACGTAAATACTTGTAAAGTGATTTTTGAAGGGTCAAGACGTCAAAAGAGTATTTTTCGACGATAAGTAATATTTTTCTAAACTCGCAAATGGTATAAATAACATACGAAATGCATGCATAACATTACATTGCAACTCATTACGTATCATATCATTCATAATAGGTCAAGATTAACGTATCACACTACATCTCGGTGTACTCACTTTTGTCTTCGCATCATTCCACCGAGTGAGTTCCATAGCCCCTACTTTTACTTGTTTTCATAACTGTTTTGGGGGAGATACATGCTCAACTATTTTTATAACTATCATGATTATTTGAAACTACATGCTTAACTGAACTTAATGTTTAGTCATATCCTATATCATAAATCATTGAGCTGAATGTCTTGGGATTATCATTGGGCTGAATGTCTTGGGATTATCATTGAGCTGAATGTCTTGGGATTATCATTGGGCTGAATGTCTTGGGATTATCATTGGGCTGAATGTCTTGGGATTATCATTGGGCTGAATGTCTTGGGATTATCATTGAGCTGAATGTCTTGGGATTATCATTGAGCTGAATGTCTTGGGAACATCATTGAACTGAATGTCTTGGGATTTTCACTGAACTAAATGTTTTGGTATAATTAAGTCAAGTAACTGTTGATACATTAGGTCATGCACTATAATGTGAATTCATTTGACATCATGCACTTGAACATAAACTATATTACACTTTGGCAATGGGTTGTGAATACACAGGTTGCAAGTTTTGTATGGGCGGAACTTGGAACTGAGTGGATTTACAATGCCTTTGCTGCATAAACGATTTTTGAAAGTCTTTACATTTCAACCCAAACTCTATGAACTCACTCAACCTTTGTGTTGACACTTTTTAGCATGTTTTATCTCAGGTATCTAAGGCATTCACTTCATGGCATGCATTTGGACATCATGGAGTCGTGATGACGACTCGTCTCACTTGAGTTTAACGTACTTTAAAACATCGTTTGAATTGTAACAAACTTATTTCCGCACAAGTTGATTTTCTTATGGGACCTATACTTTGTAACTCTGATTATTTTATTAAATCAAACGATGTGTTTTCCAAACGACACTTTAGGTCGTTCAATATATCTGTAACTGTGATGCTATGACAGTCAATCCCCAGGAATTCCATTCCGCTGCAAAACAGGTAATTTGGGGGTGTGACATATGAGTGGGCTATGATGCGAGTTGATACTAAAGTATGATAAAGAAGACGAAAAGCTCAAGGACTATTGACCATATCAGATTACCACAAACTATCAAAAGATCCCAAATAATAACATCACAAAACTGCTATAACATGCTTCATCACTACTGAATTTATATCTAAATTATCAACATCAAGACTCTTTATACAACACAAACTGGAAAGTTAAAGCATATCTATGGCTACATCAAGTTGAATCTCAGAAAGCTCGTGTTATTTGATGATACAACAAAATCTCAAGGGTCACTTTATACACGATATATCCATCACTGATCCAAATCAACTACTTAAATGCCTATAATATTCGAATCTTATCAAGGAATGATGTATAACAAGTATGTTATAATCATTCTCCAGGTTCGAGCCTTAATAATTTTGACCTCTTATTCCTTGTCTCGAGCCTTAATAATTTTGACTTACCTCTTCTGATTCAGTCAAGCTCAAAAGAAATTCATCATTGATGAAAGAGTTTTTTGAAAATTTCCGAATATAAAGGGATGATTGCAACAAGACTGTTGAACCCCCTCCTTGATTCGTTATGAGATAAAGAATCAAAACCAACCTTGGTGATAATATATGAAGTCAAGAAATGAGAAGAACAAGGATGCAAATTCATTTTTCTTGACTCACTTAATGCTCAAAAGTCAAAAAGGATTCGAAATGCGTACCTGTGTTTTGTTTTTAATTTGTCCTCTAAAGCTGTATCAAGTCATTTAACCCATCTATGTGGCGAACTCGTCTTGAATACGAGGAAGATTAGGGTTTTGATGTGATTATCTTGTATGTGTTTTGATGATCAAAAGAGAGTTGGTGGTCGGTTAGATGAGGGAGGCGTCTGATTGATGAGGATTTAGGGTTAGTTGGAGTATTTTTAGGGTTTAAGTAAGTGTTTGTGTGAGGGTGGCGTGATATGTTGAGAAATATTAGGGATTAGGGTTGTGTTTATTTGTGCTTTTATAACCCGATGATTAGGGTACTGATTATTTGGACGGGTATTGTGAAGATGGATAGGACATTTGATTAGGCCTCGTTTGGCTTGTCTTGGATCCGAATTATGCTTTAATACATTCCTATGGGCTGAACACAATGTTATTGTACTTTGTGATGCATATTCGAATGGGCCTTATTTCATCCTTGTGCTGATCGAACATTAATACAATCATTTCAAACATTTTTTTGAAATTATTTGAAGATTACCAAGTATTCGTGAGGGTCCAAAATAACTATATTACATGTATTATTATTAGTTAATTTTTTCTGTTGAATCGGTTATGAAAAGTGGATCGAGTTGAGTAAATGTTTTGATGGTCTGAACAGATACGACTGTGGTAGGATTCGTCTTGTCCAGTGTAAGTGGTCACTTTAATTATAATAGGTTTGGCGAGATTTGCGAAGATGTGTACGGACTAATTACATATAGTGGTTATGTGAGATTGGAATAAATCCGAATTATTGTGACCATGTGTTGGACCGGATGTGATTTTATTTGGATCATATGTTATATTTGAGACAGAATGGACTTGAATTTTAAGAATGGATTGAACCGGACTTAATGATTTTAGATCGGATGATTATTGATGACAATGAGGTCTATTGATGAGACGTGTGATAATGAGATTTGATGATGAATTTTGAATTTTCAATGTGACTTGATGCGAGTTGATGATGAATGTTGTTGTGTTATACGGATTGATACTTTGGTATGTACATGCTCACGGATAAAAGTATGTCACGGGTTGCATTTTTACTGAAACTTGGTTGACTACAGGGTTGTTTGTACGATAGTTCTCATTTGGATTTGAGGTTAAGTTTTTCGGGCGTTTACTTATTTCGTCTTCTTTCTTTCTACCCTTCTGCGAAGATGACTTGTTTGGGCATTTATAGAGCGTGATAAAGACTTGGCTAGTTAGTTACAGTTGTGATTCTGTCTCGCTTAACCGAAAAAGTAACTATCACTTCGGTGTCTCACGCAGTTGAGGATATGTCAAGAGGTTTTGTACATTGGGTACACCGTTTCTTTTTCACGAGGACTAGTACAAGTTTAAGTAACAAATCTAGGGAATGTTACTTCATGATCAAGTTTGGCATATCGGGTTCACTTCACCATGTTGTCACTGCAATAGCCGACAGAATGCGTGAATGATGTGTTTACCTAATTGTTTATTGGATGGTTGATGTTATTGTTGATGTCGGATAATGAACCGCTGATGAACCGCTGCATGTTCCCCTAAAATAGATATTCACCGAAACCAAACTTGTCATAACACATTCAAGCTGACATTGTTTACGGTTTTGTCTTGATTTTGTAAAATCCCGCGAAAGTATCTATTTCTCGGTTTAAATCATAGACTTGTAAAATCCCGTGACAATGGAAACATCCTGGTAATTTTAAAGTGCGTTTCCAGATCTATCTTACGGTTTATTCTTGGTTTAGTAAAATCCCGCAAAAGAAACTATTTCTCGGTTTAAACCATAGAGTTGTAAAATCCCGTAATGATGGAACCATCCTGGAGAAAGGAAAGCGTATTTCGGAATCTTCTGATGATGGTGCTACAGTTTCTGCTTCGAAGAAGGGATAAAAGGGTGTACTTTATCAATTGGATGTGTGTTTGGATATCCGTCATGGCAGTTTGGTTATTACTTGGTTTTATGGGGTTATGTGCTTTTAACCATGGTTGGGATGAAAACCATTATCATAGTTCATTTAAAACGTCAAAGGAGGCTAGATGTGAGCCTTTAATCAGAAGATGTGACAACGGTGTTAATTATTTATTATTTATTTGAGGTCGAAGTGAAATATCACGGGCAAGTGTACTTAGTATCTGAAGGTATCGGGGATGGATGGATGAAGATTCTTCTAGATCCTTGTTCAAGCCTATTATTAAAAACGAAGACTCGGAAATCTAGTTATTGTTGGGTGTCTTTTACCTTTTCTTTTACCACTTGGGGGAATTGGGCTCTTACCACCACAAAATAACTATCACTTTAAGGAGTTACGTTCTAGTGCTCAGTGTCACATTCAATTGTGGACTTTCAAGAGGTAATGTATGTCTTATACTTGATGGTTGGTTGGATGAAGAGTATAGAGTACTTAGAGATTCAATGGAGGATGAAGTCTCGGCACCGCTCTTTGTTACATATGTGCAAGTTTAAGTTACGAGTTCGGGTTATTCTACTTCAAGGTGAAATTCATCATATTGGGTTTTCTCCATCAGCTGTCACGACAAAGAGCCTACTGAATGATAATGGGGTGATTACTAGTTTTTCCAAGAGATGATGAAAAGAGAGAGATACTGACGTCTGTTCACATCAGTTCAGGCCTCGTACTTCATCATAATGACGTATGAACACAACAGTTCATGCCTCGTTCTCTAAAGAAAAGAAAAGTGTACATGTCAGTGTGCTTTATCTTCTGAAGAAGAGAAATCTTCTTATTAATGACCATTCTCATCAACATGCTTCATGCTTTCTCCATGCGCTTCAGTCATCAAGTGAACCGGACTACTGATAATAACTCTTATTCCACTTGCTCAATATAATGAAGATGGCGACATCATGTGCTAATTTTGCGGGGGAGAAGTGTGAATAGAATACATTTGGATGATAATCACTTGTTTAATCAAGAATGGCATCTCCGTATGCAATTCTTGATGGGGAGAAGAAGTGTGAATTTTTTGCATGGTTGATTGATATTTGAGAATAAATGGTCAAACGGCTCCAAACTTATGTAAGAACCGAGCTTCTTATTATCGGGTCATCTTCACATGATGTTTCTTCTAAGAGCCGTTGGTTGACATCTTCTCATGGACTGATGAGTTTATCGACAAAGTGCTTCTGGTTAATGCTTCACGTGCACATCAACATGATGATCCCGAACGACCTTCTGTTCTTGTTTGATGTGATTGCTTGCTTGGTGTTACCATTTCGTGTGTTCGTTGCGGGCTGATTGCCAATTTCCTTGATGAACATCTCTCTGTTCTTGTTTGATTGAGAGGGATTTTAGTTAAGGGGATTTGCAAGATGTAAGTTAATTGGGATGCTTTTTAGTATGGAGAAGATGTTAACTATCTATTCCCCATTCGGACAATCTTGAAGAAGGTCGAGTCTACAGTTTGTTCTAAATTTTCTGCTGCATGTTAGAAGACTAAAGACGAATTGCATTTGATTATCTAAAGACTTCTTCTTAATCCAGGCTGAGAAGAACACATGAAAATTTTCGTCAGTTTAGGGGAGAGCACTAATTGGGGGAGATTGAAATGCCAAATTTAATCCCCAATTAGACTTGCTCATATTCTTCAGCAAGTTGATTCTCACAGATACATCTGAGCTTATGATGTTCTTCTTAACAAATTTCTAGTATACGGGCTTATTATTTTTTGCTGATTCTGAAGTATCAAAACCAGAAAGGGGCAAGGAGACAAGCGTCTAAACGCGAGTAAAATTGATGAACTTAATTCTTCTATGTGATTGAAGATATCCCGGGAAGACGAATGTCATAACCGCAAAGAAACTCAATGTTTATCTCATCGTGGCGTTTAGTGCTCTTATTCCAACTACGTGGGGGAAGAGATGTAAGAGAAAGTTTCTGAAGATAAAAGAGGTACACAAGTATGACATATTCAAGGGAGATAAATGTATAACATGAGGGAGAGAGATTGTGTACATTGGGGATCTCAGTTGTCTCACTTGAGTGCTTAATCAGTGATTCAGAGATATAATCACTTATTCCGGAGTTGACATCCGCAGAGATTGTCGTCCGCAGAGATAAGCAGTGATTCGGCCTGCTTCTTCAATGTTATTGGTTATTCTTTCTTTGGGAATGTGTGTACTTCGGGTTCTTGAGCTTCATACACGATCATCAGGGAAGAAAAATGTGAACATTGGGTAGGTGTTTTCATTCCCCTTATGATGTGTATTCAGGAGAGCTCTTGGGTATTGGTGTACTTCGGGTTCTTGAGCTTCATACACGATCATCAGGGAAGAAAAATGTGAACATGGGGAGGTGTTTTCATTCCCCTCATGATGTGTATTCGGGAGAGTTCTTGAGCATTATACAAAGAGACTAACTGCATAAATTTAACTACTAGGGGGAATTGTTCTCTTGACACCTTTTTGGAATGGATTGCTTCAGACTTCAGTGGAAAAGGAATTTGAGAAGATTATGTAAATGTGGGATGATACGTTTCTGTTGTTCTATTTGATGATATAACCTCGAACGAAGAATCACGGTGATTATTCTTAAAAGAAGCAGCAGGATCGATGATAATGGTGTGCTTCTTTGTACATCTGGCTAATGGAAGCTTGAAAGAAAGCTTTGAATCTGCTCAGCTAAAGGATTTTTTGTTTGAGGGGAATCTGCCAAAGTCTCTGTTTCTCTAAGGCTCATGTTCTATCGTCTATTCTGAAGCCTCGGAAGCTTTGGTGGTGAATGTTTAAGAGATGATGACTTCTATCTTCTACAACGGGGCTGCTCGATATCCTTATCTCGGTACTCGTATCATCATCTTCTTAAACTATATCATCTACTCTATCTGTTAATATTTTTCAAAAACCAAATACAAAAATACAAAACCATCAAAAAGAAAATAGAAAAATATAAAATCTTTAAAAACCCATAAAAAATCAAAAAATTTGAAAAATACCAAAAATATGTTTTCTCAAGACATGTCTTCTGGTATCGATAACATCTGCGGTCTTAGAAATGTCATTCAATAATGGCACGGGACCATAGATGAAGTTCGAGCAGGAGGTGTAAATATTCTTTTTCAAAACATGTCTAAAATAATGTCTTATAGTTATTTCAAACTGTAACCCGCGCTTCAAAAATGGCTTGCAGTTACTTCAGACTGTAACTCGTGCTTAAAACTATGGCTTGCTATTATTTCAGATAGCAACCCGTTCTTCAAGAAAGGAAAGTGTTGCGCTAAACTTTTTTTTTTCAAAATTTCTGCACTTATCCTAAAACAACAAGGAAAGCATGTCGTCAAAAAGACTGCTGTTTCTACACAAATGTTTTTTCGTCTAAAATTCTTTAGAAAAATATTTGTTGTTTTTCAAAAATGGTGGTAAATGAGTTGCTTGAAAATCAATCTTATTCAGAATTTTTGAAATAAATTGAAAACTCAATCAATGACTTCAGCGCTTTTAAACTTTTCATAAAATGAGTCATTGATTGAGGGGGATAATGTTTTCAAATCTATATCATCTAACGGGCTTTCTTAATTATCCTACGTGCTTAGTTAAAAATGATATTTGCCTATGTCGAAGGACTAGGAATTTAGGATATGATTGTTAGGATTAGATGATTATAGTTTGATGAAACACATTATTCCCATGCCTTATATGAACTGATTGATATGTTGGATTGACTTTTATTAGTCGATTGCTGTTTGGGTGTTGTCGACCACCATATATCTGTTTGTATGTTTACTAACGCATGCAGACATCGTGGTTCATAAGAATGTTCCCGATCCGGATCCCACAAAATATGTTGATTGGATGCCGAAAGGAAAGGGTAACTATATCTTGAGTTGACAAATGAAGAAACGGAGCTTAATTTGACTTCTATGGAAAGTTGGCATGATAAAGTGCAACTTAAGAGGTCTCACTGCATCAGCAGATGGTTTTCTTCATCATCAAATGAAGAAACAGAGCTTAATTGGACCTCTATGGAGAGTTGGCATAACAAAATGCAACGTAAGAAGTCTCACTGCATCAGCAGACGGTTTTCTTCCAACCCTCAGCAACAACAACAAAAGCAGCTTAACCACCTAACGTATCTTTATGTAGGGATAATAGTGATGATACCATTTTTCTAAAACTTTGAAAAATATTGTTTTGAAAATGGAAAAATATTATTTTGAAAATAAATCGGATAGTTTTGAAATCAACCGGACTTTATTTTTTCAAATCTTCAGTGATTTCAAATTAAATATTTTCAAATGATATTTCCTCAAAAAGTCCGTTTGTACGTTATAATGTGGTGATCTAAAGATTTAATGTTATGTCATGGTATGATTTTCTTTAAAAATCAAGGTCTTTCAAAATGAATTTTTTTCTGTTCTTGTTTGATTGTGAAATTGTTTTATTTTACTTAAAGATCTCTTAAAACAATCATACCTGACACTAAAAATCTTTAATTTCTTAAAATAGTCCTTATCTGTCATTTTTCAAAATCAAATCTTGCCACGTCTTTCCCAAAAATTTTCTAAATGATTTAAATCTTTTGGGATCACAAATCTCAAATGGTTTGAAATTTTTGATCACGGGAGAGATCGTGATTTAAATCTCAAATCTGTTTTAATGGAATTGGTTTTAGTCCTTCAAAGGCACTCCTGCCTCCATGTGCCAAACGATTTCAATATATGATGAACATGATTGAGGAGGAGCATTTATCCAAAAACAAGATGAGTATTTAATCAAGGTCACATTTTCTCCCATGTTTTCTAAACATAATTAAATCACCTGAGATCCAAAATCTCAAAGGGTTTGATATTTTTGATCGGGGGAGAATTTGTGATTTAATAATGAAATTTGATAAAAGGTGATCTTTTTGATTCAATTGTGCAGGCCGCTCTCTCATATGTGCTAAACGCTTTCGAATCTCGATGCACATATTGAGGGGGAGCATTTCAAAAGAAAATAAACTATCGAGGTGCAAATGCTTTTATGTTTTAACATAAAGTACCTTGATTGAGTTTTAAATGGTTTCTTAATGGAATTTGTGATCGTGGATGTACTTCAAATGAACTCTTTCCTTTATGTGATAAAATGATTTCAAATATCCTACGCACATATTGAGGGGGAGAATTTACCAAGAAAATCAAATGGCTTTTTCTATGAAAATTGTGATCAAAGAAAATATTTCAAAGTCCTCTTTCCTCCATGTGCTAAACAATTTCTAAATCATATGCACAGGTTGAGGGGGAGGTTTTCTAAATGATCAACACTATTAAGGTACAAAATGCTTTGATCTCGTATCAAAAGTACCTTGATTGATTTTCCAAATGATTTTTCTATTGGTTTAAAGAAAGAATGAACTATACCAAAAGACCGACCATTTTACTTTATGCATGGAGTTATAAGGACGGTTAGGTTAGGTATTTGTTCCCACGATCCGCCAGAACCGGAGCGATCTACCCAGGGATAATCCACTAAATAGTGTAGAGTCCTTAGGTATGTTGAAAAAAAGGAGAAAAATGAGAATATGGGAAGAGTGCCAACTGAGATAGAGCTAGAACTGGAATAAACCCAACAAGGTTCGAGTTATAAAGTCTCAGTAAGCACTGAAGGGGTTGAAGAATGAAAAAGAATTGAATGTGAAAAGGGTGAAAAGAAATAGCCATCGAACTATTCAACCTTAGGGCAGTAACCGGGTTCAATACATATGCTACTGGTTGTTACCAAGGTAACACTGGTATTGAAGACAAGACGTCATGGACCCAGTGACACACTGCACTAAACTTCCCAAGCTACTCAAGTTCCTCTTAAAAGGACTTGTTTCATTCTCATGGGGAACCTACATTATCTATCGACTTTCTCTTAGAGATGGTTGATATTGAAGAAGGAGACCCTCTCCCTAGTCTCCGGCATAGGAAACCAAATATACACAATTGAGTCTAGAGCCAAGAGATCATCCACAATATTTCATTAGGACACTAAATTAACGAAGCCTTTCTGTTTCACACAATGTGGAAAGTAAGAATATATTAAGAGTCCTACGCATTATCCTTGTGGTATTGCCAGAACATCTGAGTGATATGTAAAAATATTCACGATGAAGATGGAAATCATTCTAGAGCCAACATAAAACAAGCTCTTGGTGGGTGACATGTGAGATCTTTTCTAAAGATCAAACTTGTGACAAATGGATAGAAACAATGGGGCAATTCACTTGTGAATCAACCTTGGTCCAGGATTGGAATAGACGAATACTTTTGGAAAAACCGTTCGATGTGCAAACCTTCTTTTCTCTAGCACGTCGAATGTGTATTCATTTTCAAACACAAAAAGTATCTCTGGTTGAAAATTACTTTTGGAAAAACCGTTCGATGTGTAAATCTCTTCTTTTCTCTAGCACATCGAATGTGTACTCAGTTTTTAATACAAAAGGTATTTTGATTGAAAATTGATCTTTCTCATAAAACCTTCGTCGTATTGCAAAACTCTTTCTTCAAGCAATACGCGATTGTTTTCAAATCAATTTTTCATCAATCAGTGAATCTCAATTCGCTGGTTCACTCACTCCGTGTTGTCTTCTTTGAGACATTCCGGTTTGAGAACGGCTAGAGCAGCTGCGAAACCCTGTCAAGGAGGTTCTTCGGAATTATACCTGATCACAGGCAGTACTTGTACTGATCAACGGGGAACCGTGGGCCGTGTACCTCAATTCAACAAAAGTGATCAAAGACACTTTCGTGTGTTTTATTGCTAACTGTTGTTTGTAGGTACATTTGGACGGTTGCAGCTGATCAGAATTGAGGAGTCGTTCCTGATGAGTGTCTAAATACTCATCATTTTTGTACAAAATAAACCGCAAAATCATCTGAAAACACTCAGAAACACATCAAAATGATCAAAATATCACAAATCAGTGTTTTATGTGTTTTAAAAGCAAAAATATCAAAATCAGATGAAAAACATATCAAATTTGCAAAAATTGCAGTTTTAGTCCCCCAAGTTTCAAAAGTTGTCAAAAACAGTCCCTGAGCACATAATTTCAAAAGTAAAGTCACCAAAGGTCCTTTTAAAATCATAACTTGTCAAATTTAGTCCTTTGGTGAAAAATATCAAAAGTTTGAGAAAATTACAAAAATGGTCCTCCAAGTTTGAAAATTGGCAAAATTAGCCCCTGGAAAATTGCAAAATGGCAATTTTGGTCCCTATACTTTTGAAGCTTGTCATTTTCAGCCCTTGGAACAAGTTTGATGAATTGGCAGTCCTAGTCCTTGTAATTTCAGAATTTGCAAGTTTAGTCCTTGAATTATTAAAACCTAGACTTGTCAAAACATTTTGGACCCTTGCCTTAATCTATTTTGGCCTCCCTGTCATTAACCCATTTTGAACCCCTGGTCAGTCAACCAAAGTCAAACAAACAGGATAACGCGCCCTACTGTACACCTGTCTCCTTCATCCACCTTTGCCTGCAACTAGCTCCACCTCTCCTCCCATCACCTCACCTTTTCCCCTTTCCTCCACCCCTCATCATCACTAGCCACCCACAATTAATGCCACCCCCCCCTACCTACAAATTCAGAGGTTTACAAGTCAAATCAGTCTTCCCGCCAAAAATGGGAAAAGGCTCAAAACGCTCCCATTGGCTAAGCTAAGTGGTGGGATTCTCTCAAGAGGCCACGTGGAGCATTGTTGAAGCATAAAAGAGAAGGAAGAGTCAACAGAGAAGGCAGTAGTTAATTTTTAGTTTTCATGTAATTCGTTTTTAATACCAATGTTTTAATTTAGCTTAAAAGTTGTAATTTCCAGTTTGAACACATCAATATTAAGTTGAAAAATCATTGTAACAAGTTTTTAAGTGTTAATTCAAGTTTATGTTAAGTTCTAAATTTCATGGTTCACTGTTTCAAGATTAAACATCAAACTGCATTAACCAAGCTTCAATAAGCTTATTTCTTAGTTTAAACCAGCTTATTCAAGCTTAATATAGCTTCTGTAAGCCTGGAGTTCAGTTTCAAATACAAAGTGTTGAAAGTCAACAAAAGTCAAAGATGGAGCAAAAATTGATGCAGAAGGATTTGGGTTGGTTCAGAACTTAAAATGGGTTGATTTTGAGTACTTGGGTTGATTTGGATAGGTTAGTGGTTCTGAGTTCACTATTTGCAAGCCACTGTGGCTAACAGATCTTTTGTAAGTCAATTTCAAGCCATATGGTATAATCTATGTTTGTAACCTCAAGTAGTTCTAATCTGATTTACTAAGTAGTATTTAAGTCATCTTAACTCAGTTTGATCATAATCACATGCTAGTTCATCAGTTTGCTCAGTTTAGCTTCTTAATAGTCTCTAAAAGGGGTGTTTGGAATTAATGATTAATCTGTTTTCAAGTCTTGTTCAATGTTTAACTTTTATTAGTTCATGTTTATTAAACTTGTTTGAGCACATTTGAGTCAATATCTTGTGTCTGCTAGCACCAAAAGTCAAAACTTCTTTTGAATCTGTCTCACCTTTTAACTGTTGAGATCAAGGATTGGCAAATCCTTGATTTGTGTTTAGAAATCCATAACATTGCTTGCAGTAGATTTAGCTCAACATATAACATTAATCTCAGTCACAGAAATTGGTTCCAAAGGTCAGTTTAGTCAAACTTTCTTTGCAATCAAAAAGTCAAAAATACTCCCCTGTACACAGATTTGGTACCTTGTTTCACAAGCTCTTATAGAGCTTATTAGTGATCATTAGCTTGTCAAATTTAGTTTTTTAAGTAGCTTACCTAGCTGTCTCAATATTCCAAAGCTCATTTTTCAATTTGCAGCTTATTCAATAAGCCTGCAATAAGCTTCTTGTTCTGTCCATTTCCTAGTTTATAGATTAGCCAGTGTTCACCAGTTTTTCAAAAGCTCCTCAAAAGCTCATTTTTGTAATCCAAAGTGAGTAAATTAGTTTTTTAGAAAGTTCAGCTAGTCAGCTTGTTTGTACAAGTGCTTATTTCCATTTTATAGCTTATTCAAGTGCTTAAAATCAATCTAGAAAGTAGCTATAAAACCAACAGTACCCTGTTTGATCAGTTTGTATTTGTGCTTATTGGAAGCTTAATCAGTGCTTATCTATAGTTTTCAAGCTTATTCAGTTGTTAAAATAGCTTGTTAACTATTACTTAGCTTATTTCATTGTAGCTTTTGCTTATTTCTAGCTTAATAATCATTTTAGCTTAACTAGTTCTTATTTCCATTTTTCAAAAGCCAACTGTTGTTATTCTTGTGCTTATTCTGTGCTTATCAGTGGTTTTTAGAAAAAGTCACAGTTGTGAAAAGTGCTTATCTCATTGGTGTTAATAAGTTTGTAAAAAGAAAAATCAAAAAAAAATAATTGGCAAAAAGGGTGGAGGCAGGCTCGAACTTGAGACCTCCAGCCTTGTGAGAGTGACAAGAGGGGTACCTGGAACCATTGCGCCCTTGGGTCTTTTACTGTCATCTCTTGCACTAAATAATCTCTTATACACGTTTTTACAGTTTAGCTTATTAAGTTTAATTAGCTTATTCCTAGCTTATTTAGTATAGCTTTTTCCAGTTTAGTATTTTTATTAAATCTGTATTAGTCTTAAGTATTTTCTGTAAAAAGTTGAGATTTTTCTAATTAGTTTTAATATTTTTAATCAATTAATTAGTGTTTTATAGTAATTAAATCATAATAAAAAATATAAAAGTCAAAAAAATATAAATCTTTTTTCTAAAAATTTCTTTTATCATATAGTAAGTAAAAAAATTAGTTTTACACTCGTAGGCTTTTTATTTCATAAATTTTACGTTTTTGCTTGCGCTCCAGCGTAATTTTTGCAAATAACGTACGTTTCCATTTTAAGTAACGTTTTTAGATATTTTAAGTTTACGTTTTAATTAAAATAGTTTATTTAAGATATTTTGTTTTATAAAATCAACAAAAACATCATTTTAATAATAGTGATAGCGTTTATTTAATAGATTTTATCTTTTTAATTCCCTTTAGTTTGCATTTAAGCCCCTGTAGTTTATGGGCTTTTCCTTAGTTATAATCATATCACAATCCCTTTTCCCGTTCAAAACTCGCGATCACTACACGTCTGACTATTCTCGCACAGCTCGTTGGGACTTAACGACCTGGGGAAACACTATACTCTCCTGATCTTCATTGAGTTGGTGTGAGCTGTTTTAAGTTCCTTACGGCTGATCATTCACAAGTGATCAGCTCGCGTGAGAAAACTTGACGGTTCTGCACCGATCAGTTCCAAAGCCGCATGCTCACAGCATCCACACTTAATTGAAGAAGTCATGACTTGTGCATATCTACAGAAACTAGCTCTGATATTTTTATACTATGTTTCTACTATGCTGCTGCAAATATCATGAGCCAGTAAAGCTTCCGCTACTTTGATGAAAGATGTCATGACCCAAAAGTGTGAGCATGTCGGTCCGAAAGTCACAACTTCACATGATGGCAACACAATAAAGGGTGATCCAGAGATTTACTGTGGCTGATGATCTCCATTAAGCTCGAAGATCATCAAAGATGTGGATCAGTTAAAGGCCTCCACTAAAAGTACAAATCAATGCGGACTTTGAAGAATCGCTACTTAAGCACAAAGATTGCGGAACTTGAAGAATAGAAGTCTACGAGCTAAGAACTAAAGACAAAGATAGAATGCTAGGATGCAAAATGTATTTCATGGGGTGACCTCCCTTAGGGGGAGATTGTTAGGAATTAGAAAATTCCATGTGAAAGTGTCGGTCACCCCAATTATGGTCTAGCATATGTTAGCTCGTAGACGTGTCGTTATTTACGTTATTTAGTAGTTAATTAGTTAGTTTGTAGCATAGTTTAGTTTAGTGTAACACCGTGGAGGAAGGACGGGTCTTTACCCACTGTATGCCTGATCCACAGCCCGTCAGGAGGGCGTATGCTTTGTAACTATAAATATCCCTTCCATCCTTGGAAGGGGTGTGGCTTCTTTGAATCTAACCTTTCATTTTTATAAAGCAACTCTCTTTCAAGAACCTCCTCTCTACTCTCTTCATCTCTCTAATGGCTTTCTTAATTAATCATTGTCCTAGACCACCCGAATCATCAAACAACATAAAATACACGATCCTACATAAATATATTCTAACACACTCTTAATTCTTTATTAATGGGCTAGGGCATTAATTTTTTTAAAACCAAACACTCCTAAAATTTATCTTGTGGGCTTCGGCCCACATAATAGAAACCAAAACCACACATGATTGGTCTTGTAGCCCAAGACTAAACAAGTCCAATGCACCCTATGGGTGTCTCACCTGATCTGCAACGCAAACAGCCACACCACACACACTCTATCCGAGAACTAAAACACAAGTAGTCACCCTCTTAGGGGGCTCACGTGAACTGAGACCACGATAACTCCCTACGGGTTTAGCCATACCCTAACTGATATCAAAGTAACGACAAAAATATTAAGATTTCAATACCATTACTCAAATCCAAAATAATCAACACATGAAACCGGGTCACCCAACCCGACCCGTATGCGATCTGAAATCAAACAAACAGTACTTAACAGTAAATCCACTAACAGATTCAAAACAGAATAGGGTCTGACCGGATTCAAAAAATCATAATTACCCAAAACCCTATGGATTTTCCCACTGACCCGAGTCTCTCACCATGCTATGATCAAACCGGGTTGACCCGTACGTTGGTTATACTCAACCGGAAACAATTCCATTCAATCAAAATCTATACCAACTCGTCTTATACCACATGAAACAAGTTTTAAACATGCTTTTAATTCAAGTTTTTGACCATTATATGGTTAACTCAACTCAACCGAGTTGACTCAGCTGAGTCAACTCGACTCGCCCGAGTTGACTTGACTCAGTCCATATTAACGAACAAACAGCCTTTTATCTGATTATTATTATTCCACGATAAACTAGACAGGTAGGTTAAAAAGAAAATCACGGAGAATCGTAGCGTTCGGCTTACCACGATGCAAAAGAGAGTGGCAGATGGGATAGAGGTGGTGGTGAGGAAGACGAATGTGATAATTACCAAACACAAAAATAAATTTGAATTAAACCCAAGTCGTAGCCCGTCTGTCTCACCCAAAACCCGATTCAAACTAAACAAACATGATCTACACCCGATCTAAAAACTACAATCACCCATGATCTCTGATCTCTATGGTGGCGGGACGGTGGCGGCAGTCGGAGGCTGGCCGGAGCGGTGCCAGGAAGTAGAAAGAGAGAGAGAGAGAGAGAGAGAGAAAGATATATATATATATATATATATATATATATATATATATATATATATATATATATATATATATATATATATATATATATATATATATATAGAGAGAGAGAGAGAGAGAGAGAGGTGTAATAGTATGTATGTGTGTGTTTGCCCAAACCCTAACCCTAGTCACCTTATTCTATTTATAGTGACCCCAATGACCAAATGTGTAATAATGGAAACTTCATGGGCGGCGGTGTATCTTTAGTACAGGGACCACTTGTGAACTTTTAAAAATCTTTCTCCATTTAGTGATTCGGGGCTTATTTGGACTAGCAAACGTCCGATTCACATCATGAAAATTATGTTGCTGCGTTTCGAATAATATCTCAAATAAACTCGACTATTTACACGACTAGTTTCTCATAAATAATACTGAAATCAAGTCAAATTGACGGTTGTGCCAGTACGCGTTGTGTCTAATTTTCATGTTTTGCGAGATAACTTACTCATTTTTATGTCAAATAAGCTTGGAATTGTTAGTAAATGAAATATTTGCATTTTTCCTCGTAAAATAAATATCTGTAAAATCTCGGGTTGTCATAGACTACCCTCCTTAAAAATTCCTTCCTCGCGGTTCAATTTGAGTTATCCGTTAGAATTGAAAAGATATAAATATACTTTAACGAGATTCCATTTTAACGTTCTCACGTGAACTCGGGATATCTCTTAAAGTTCCATCAAACATTAAGAATAGGAATACCACTTGAATCAAGATGTTTTACTTCACAATCCATGATTTCAATAGGTTCCACAATACAGTTTAGATGTTCATCAATATGGATCTCTTCCAGCAAGGACAACATTTGTCTCATCATCAGGGCACTTCTTCAGATTACACACATGAAAAATGTTATGAACAACTAAGTTCTGACGGTAACTCGAGTCTCTAAGCTACTAGTCCAACTCCAACAATGATTTCAAAAGGATCAATACAGCGAGGAATAAGCATTCCACGTTTACCAAATGTATCAGACATTTCCATGGTGAGACTTTAAGCATAACTTTGTCTCCAACTTGTAATTTCAAAGGTTTACGTCATTTGTCAATCAGAGTTCTTCTGACGGTCGCGAGAAGTTTGCATTCTGCTTTTGATCTGAACATTCTCTTGGTAGTTTCATGAACAATTATAGGATCAGCAAGTTGGGTATCCCCCACTTTAGTCCAACAGATTGTCGAGCGACATTTTCAACCATATGGTGCCTCGTACCATGTCTATGGTTATAATAGATTTCAACCAATAGGAGGTGCCTATCCCAACCATTGCTGAAATCAATCACGTAGAAATGCAACATATCCTCTAACATTTGAATGGTCCTTTGTCAGTTATAGAATCTCTATCAAATGAGGAATTTAGCAAGCTCAGAGTACGACTCTGAGGCAGAGTGTTAATTACTACTAGCAATCAGTCGATTGACTCATCAATGTACTTAGTACTTAACGCAGAAGGGTACAACATTCGAATCAAAGTCATAATTCCAAAAGAAATCCAATTACCAATCAATATCAAATCAAGTTCCAAATATGAGCAAACGTCAACGATTCCAAATAGTTACGCTAAAAGCATACACATTGTTAGAGCTTAAGGTATGAAAAACGAATAACATTGATCCAATATAAGGTTTGGGATAGAGGCGTCTCTAATAAGACCACAAACAAAATAAGGCTACGGGAATAAGCGAATCCAAATTCACAACGAGACCAAAAATCGCAGAATCTAGCAATCCAAATTCAAATGTAGTGAAGACCAATTCCAAACACTCTAATAACCTTAAATGAGATTATTACGATATCAAACGAGTTAAATCAAGTAACTCGATTTCTATATTGTGCCCAATCGAGTCTAACCCGACCTGATGCAAAACAAGATCCGATGGTGCTAAAAATTCCAAAGGTAATCCAAACTCATAACGTGACCAAACGAAGATTAAAAAGCATTCCATATAAAAGGAAGAGTATCGCTATAAACAAGTGTTTTGCTGTGACAACCCATAATTTTCATGATGCGTCTTATGAAGAGAAACGATGAATAGATCGACCCTTTCCCTTTACTTTGAGATATGAGACGCATTTATACTCATATTTTTATCGGAATTATTATTTTAAGAGCGATGGCATAATTTTCGTATTCACACAACGACTTTTGATGACCGAAAGGAGCTTGAGAAACGTTTATCGTAAAGGATTAATAAAATTTACTAGATTGGCTCCTGCATTCTAATTTACCCCGCCGCCACTCCTCTTTACCTTATTTACATTTTCAGTCCCTCATTGAGTATAAATAGTCCATATTCTCTCTCTCCTCCCTCATTTTTACACACACTCACCGGAATCCCTCTCTCTCCAGGGTTCCGGTGCCACAACTTTTACAGCGACATTTTTCGACGAAGTATTTCTGTATCACCATCGTGTAGATCCTGCCAAGGGCGTTCAGAGCTGGGTCGTTTAGGTTTCGTGGAAGGGAGATCGTTGCTAGGGTTTTGAAGCGACATTCATGCCACCGCCGTGAGACCACCACATCTAGCACCATCACCACCACCTCTCCTTCTATTTCTTTCTATCCTATCGACTATGGTATACGCGACACGCCTTTCACCCTCCTCGTCATTTATCTTGTTCATCATATACTAATAAAATGAGTTAATGTTTCGTGGATATAAAAACTGTTAAACAAGTTAAACACGTTTTGGAAATGGTTAATAAAGATGATTAAAAGTTTTGAAAATATGTTCGTGTGGTGTGGGAACATATTCGAATTAATCTGATAGTGTTCTTGTTTAGTGGTGTTAGACTCGTCTAGGGTGTTTGTTTGATACGGTTGTTGGTCTCAGATTTGATAGTTTAGGATGTGTTGTTTTGCGGCTGTGGTGTTTTTTTGACCGTTGTGGTGTTGATTGTTTTGATGTCTCGTTTGTTTGATTCGTTTTGGTATCGGATTGTTAGTTTGGGGCGTGTTAATTTGCACTTGCTGTGTTTGTTTGTTGTTGTTTATGGGGTTGACTCGTTGAGTCAAGTCAGGTCGACTCAGTTGAGTCAGGACGGGTTACGACTCATGTGGTACCGGGTTGGTTGTGATTTATTATTGAAATTGTGTGTTGGGCCAAGCTCAAATAAAACTTAATATTAGTAATAAGTGTTAAAATTTGAATTAACTATAAAACTTGACTTTGACAATATTAGTAATAAGTGTTAAAACTTAGTAATAAGTGTTACAACTTGAATTAGCAATATTAGCAATATTAATAATAAGTGGTAAGTTTTGGATTATATCTTGGGATTGATAATTGATATTGGACAATACGGAACAATTAATCAATACAAAAAATGCGACTTGGTCGTTATTGGACATATTTGGTTTATTTGATACGTGTATTAACTTTTAATTAATGTTGAAATACTTGACTAACGATGTTTATTTGTTACTTGTGATATTGGTATGTTTCGGGAAATTGAGATTGGGACTTGAATTTGGAACAAACGGATACTTAATCGGATTTGGAAATGGAATATCACTTGACATTTTGGATTATCGGATATTCAAGGGATTTAATATACGGTTCATGATTTGACATTTGACATATATAATCGGGTTTGACATGTTAGAGTTAATGGATCATTATTAATAGACATTGGACAAATTGAACATTTCCGACTAGAGACGGATACAATATATTAGACTCTATACGAATTTAATATATTTGATTCGTAACGGACCTAAATATTCAATTGAAAATTATTGAACTAATAACGAGAAGTTAACCTATCAATTTCCTAAGAATATGGTTTAAATAAATATCAAGACTTTATTAATTAAAACTTAAACTAATATTTTTATAAACATAAATCGACTTTTCGAAACTATTTGGGATTATGAGGAAATTACCGAAATTTACCAATTGATCTATTTATGTTTTATGGATAGTTGTTGTCATTTCCTAGTATTCTTTGATGTGCTTGAGTATTGTTAGTATTTTTTTGTTGATGTCTCTTCTCTTTCGTGTAAGTTGTATGTTGAATATAAATTTCTTACCACCACACAAAACTTTAAAACTAAACTTTTTGGAGATTGATAATGGACTTTCGAAAGTAATAATACGAATAATCCACGAAAACTACGACACATTATCTTCTATCGACTTCGTTATCGTATGAGCCGTATTTTAAGAAAAACGTATACGTATTAGGTTGCGTCGTTTCTGTTCTATCGTACTCATCGTACCTTTCTTTTGGATGCCATTGTGATTTAGCTCTATATGCCAGTCGTGTCAGTTGTGAATAGTGCATTGCTATGGCTAAGGTGAGTTCATGGCCCCTATTTTCAAATGTTTTTATAACTATTTTGGGCGAGAATACATGTGATGCAGGATTTCTGACCAGGTTTTAATATTTATAATTGTCTCGTCTACCTAAGGTCTACCTTATGCACTCACGGGCAGTGTACCCGATCATGTGTAGTGTAGTATTTGTTAAAGCTGAGGTCGTCCCAATAGCTATATGTATCAGATTTTAACCTAAGTCTATGTGACGTTTAAAAAGGGTTTTGATTGATTAGTAAACTAATAAACAGAAATGAAATGCGGAAATTAAATATATTAGAATGCAGAAGGGGAAAGTGTGCTAACCTAATTATTCATCCTATCATGTAATGTCTATGTTTTCTAATTACTTATTATTGATTTAAGTGGGGGTTTAAGTCGCTATGACAACATTTGGTCAATTCGTCATAACCTATCAACAAAGGTTCCTACCCGACGTCAAAGGCCTACCCTTTGGGAGTCGAGGGTCTCAAGCAACCTAAGCCAAGTCATTAAGTACCCTACATGCAAGATTCAAAACAATGTATGCCCAGGTGCTAGCATCTTAGACACACATCCCTAACTTCTTAAATTCATCCATCTGAACGGTGATCCTTTGGTCAATTCACACAAGAGGGAAAGGTAGTCTTTTGGTCAATTCTTACCAGCCCCTTCCCTACCTACTTGCTTAGGGTCAGTTGGTCAATTCTCCTAAGCAATTAGATACGACCGCACTTCAAAACTACCGAAGCTAGGGTAACTACCATCAAACTATGCTGATGATTGCAAGTGATATTTTCAAGTGATATTTTCTTGAAAGTGATATTTTCTTGAATTGAACATATTGTTTGATACAAATTACTTGATGTAGAGCAAATAATGATGATGATTGCAAGTGATATTTTCTTGAAAGATGGATTGGAACTGCTCGAAATTGCCCTAGAGTGGTGCCCTAATCGACCCCTAGGAGAGGGGTGTAGAGAGAGACTTCAAAATGCATATTTAGAACTGTATTTATAGGCCCCGACAAGGTTACGGCGTAACCTTAAATGTAAGTTACGCCGTAACCTCAGTTATGGCGTAACTAAAGTTTTAGTTACTCCGTAACTTTAGTTTTGGTGTAACTAAAGTTTTAGTTATTTCGTAACTTTAGTTATGGCGTAACTGAGTTTTAAGGTTATGGCATAACCTCTTCAGCTTTTCATAACAGCAATATTGCAACTTAGGCCCTTGAGTTCCTTCATTCCACTGATGGAGACCAACACATAAATGTGTTAAATGAGCACCGAACATCGTATGTAGTAATATTACAGCGTAACTAAATCACCGGGTTACGCCATAATTCATCATCCGCGTATACTTATCCACTCCTTAATTCTCTCTACGGCGTAAATGAATTACCAAATTACGCCGTAGTCTTCACATTAATAATTACGGCATAACCTTAAGAGTTGGTTAGTCCGTATTCTACTCGATACCGTATTTATGCCATAACACTATTAACGAGTTACGGCGTAATCTTCACAAATAATTCACAGGCCCTCGTAGTGTGGGTTACGGCATAGTCCATCGTGCCGATTACGCCTTAACCTTCTTCTGAATATATTTCTGGGCCATTTCTCATATCTTTTATGCTCCAACACCTCATTTATCCAGAAATATAAATATGAACGAATATAAACGAACTAAGTACCATATTAATACAAATGAGGCAATAAACACGGGACTTTGATATGTAAAATATCAGGTAATTTGATGTTATCAAATATCCCCCAACTTGAACTCTACTTGCCCTCAAGTAGACCTTTTAAATTATTTCTAAAAAGATATCTCCCAAGATTAATTGGAAGATATTAATTTAAAAATCACCTAAGCTAGAAAATTCCAAACTGAGCACCTCACGAAAAGGGATTTGAAATCACACTCTATATCATAATTTACGTGTTTATTTTTGGGGTGATCACTCAACTGCTCAGTCATGACGAGTATTCTATTATAGGCTTGGCAAAGATACTAATCTCCACCACTAGAGTCTATAGATACTGCTATTCTAAAAGGCAATGGGTTGACACAACATAAAGGCTTACGGGGTTATTTTTTCATTACTAACGATCTATGGCGAAGGGGAAAAAACCAATGATACATGACCAAATCCATGGCCAAGACACCAATGATTGCTCGCTTCCTCACCTAAACTCACTTCACGACCAAGGGTAGGATACGACATGGGAAAACATTTAATGTGTGTAAATAAAAAGACACAAATCAAATAAATTCCTTAGTCCACAATCACCTCACCACTATTCATGTTAGGATTGTATTTATGGGTGATGTGGTGAATCAGGAGGTCTTGGAAGATGGAAGAACACCATCTTCAAGTTAGAGAGATAAAGTAGAGAGAGAAGGGAGAATACTAGGTGTTTTATTATTGAAAGATGAAATTACACTAATGAGACTCACCCCTCCATGGAAGTATAGAGGGGTATTTATACCTAAACACTTACATCTATGAATAAATAACATAACAAGCCCTTGTGTTTAAGGTAACAAAGATAGAAAATGTAATCCCGTAATGTCGTTCCATTTACGAGTTAGGAGCGATTCCAACAATCTTCCCCCAATGGGACAACATAAGGGATTACTTACAACATTTACTACAAATATAGAAAACAAATAAAGAAAGGTCTTCCTAAGCTCTTCAAGTGCTGAGGATGATGAAAGTTTACGCTCTTTGTCTTCTTCTTGTACCTTGACTTGAGAACCGTTTTCTTCACTTGTAGGCAAATGATGTAATATGCATAAATTGGATTAACTTCCCCCCAATTCATGACACATATCTTTAGCAGCTTCTCCGTACACTCCTTTTTGACTAAGTTTCTGAATCAGCTTCCCCCCAAACTGACAACCGTCTTCAGCAGATTCAAAACTTTGATGTAGTGAACATTCCTCTAACTTTTGAAGTTTTCAGTACGCAGCGGAATTTATAGATGAGCAGTAAACCACACAAGGTAAATCTGACTTGTTTTTGGAAAATCCGTTCGGGGGTAACATGCGAGAAATCAACAAGATCTTCTCACGTATGTAGATGCTTTACACCAAACAAACCACGAAAGACGAAATGAAATGACTTCCCCATGAATGTTGCGGTCTATCGGAATAATAGTTACCTGTGAATCTGAAATTACTAGATAAAATGATCGTGTGTGAGGCATCACAACATCATATTTAGGTAACTTCACACACGATAACTCTGTGAAAGTGAGACGATAACACCAACTTGAGAAATTTTAACCACTAATCGTCTCATTTCTTCCCCCTGATTGAAGAAATTCATGAAAGGAGAGGGTTTTCGAAAAAAATCCAAAAACATCAAAGGAAGCAGACACCACCTATACTATCTTCCCCCCGATGTTTTCAATGAATCAGAATCATACACCACGTATGTTGATGATGAATTGGAGACAGCGAAACCATGTATGTCCAAGTAGTCGAACAATTGTGAAGTACCATAAATATCATGTAAGAATCAATTGCTGATAAGACTTCTCTATTCGTTTATACTCTTCTCAGCTAACTCTTTATCGACCCCATTATCATTCTGACGGATTTTTGTAGTGACTACTGATGGA
The DNA here is from genome assembly GCA_019973895.1 of Chrysanthemum seticuspe. NCBI lineage: Eukaryota > Viridiplantae > Streptophyta > Magnoliopsida > Asterales > Asteraceae > Chrysanthemum > Chrysanthemum seticuspe. The sequence goes on from BPTQ01000007.1 coordinate 123,711,324, forward strand.
GAAAACCCAATATGACGAACTTGAGACTGAAGTAGTATAACCCGAACTTGTGACTTAAACTTGCACTATTGTCAGACGAAGAACCCTTTTTTCTTAACACCATCAAAAAGAAGGTAAACTTAAAGTTTCTCAAATTATGCACACCTTAGTGTGACACTTGAGCACAACAACGTAACTCCTTAAAAGTGATAGTTATACGCTGTGAGCACAACAACGTAACTCCTTACATCAGGTACAACTAGACAACTCAAGTCTCTGTCATTCGTAACGGTTAAAGCTCGAACAAGGATCTCGAAGAATCATGCATCCAACCAACCCCGATATCTTCAAGATACTAAGTACACGTATCCATGATATCCCACTTCAACCTCAAATAAATAACAGTGAATTCATGCCGTAGTTACGTCTTACGGTTACATGCTCAAAACTAGCCTTCATTAATGGTTTAAATGAACTTGGTAATGGTTTCCCGATCTTGTCAAAATTGTATCCCCGTGAAAATTTTAATACCAAAATACCACTCAACTTGCCAAAAGTTATATCAAAATATTAACACTTTGTATTTTTAAAAATACATTTGAGTAAGAAACCTTTTTGCACCATGTGTTAAAATTAGGATACACAACTCATTCTCGGATCCAATTCAGCCCAGTCATTGTCCAATATTTGTGATTCTCGCTTGGCATACAATCCGGCCCAATCTACATTTATGCTAAACCCGGGCCCATATCAAATAATATATCCGATGCAATCCAAGCTTAATGAAACCGGGCCCAATAACAGCCTTCATCATATACCCTAATTAACCAAGTTATAAAAACCCCTCAATTAGTTGCACATCTTACCCTAATCTCAAAAAACCATTTGCAGTCACATATCTCGCTTACCATCTAACCTTCTCCTCTCTCCTAACAATAAACTCACCTCATCTCTTTGATCTCTCACCAACGAAATCAGTAACAACCTCCATCATACTCCTTATAACCGACCCTTAAACCATTTCAATTCCTTCATAGGTTAGGTTTAATCACATATGTATCATAAACCTCTTCGTCTACAGCTCTTTTGATCAAATCTTATCAAGATAGAGGTCTCAGGTAAGATAATCGGTTACTTATTTTTGAGGAAATCGAACGAATTAAAGAAACGAGTATAAAAAGATTGTTATGACTCTTTTTTTGTAGTCGAATATAATATGAAGCAAAGCTTCAATATGGATCCGTGATGAAAGTGTTCTCATGAGATAGTAGTAAAATCAGTTTGTAAAGAGAGAACCATCTGAGATCAATTTGTGATTTTTTTTGGAGTCTTAAAGATCTATGATGTGATAAGTTTCAAGACTTTTAAGATCTTTTCGGATCTGTGACATTTAATTTGAAACAAAATCTGAGATCTCTTGATAGTATTTACTTATTCAGTTTGAGTCTTGTTTGTGTGATGTTGGGAAAGCTTAGAAAAGGTTGATGTGATGAAGGGTAATGGTTTCCTTTGCATTACTTTACAAGAAACTTGACTGATGATGATGTTTAGATTTGAAGTCATACTTATGCAGTTCGAACCTTTTTTATTTGTACTAATACTTGAACCAATGATGTTGTTGAGACTGAGGTCGAGTGGTATTGAGTTTGGTATTTGGTAAATGATGTTGTAATGGTCAGTTTACACATAGTCTTCTACTTCATCTTTTATGTCCATACGCGTAGATTCAAGAAACGTTTAGGCGTAAACTAGGTCTTACGCGTAAAGCTTATGCGTAAGACCTTATGCTTAAGACCTTATGCGTAAGGCTTATGCTTATGCGTAAAAACCTTACGCGTAACAGTTCTTACGCATAACTTCACAATTATGCGTAAATATCTCTGAAGATGGCTCCTTAGGCGTAAAAATAGGGTTTTGACCCTTTGACTTTTTTCCGGCGACTTTTGCCGACCATAATCCATTCATCTTCAATAGAAACCCAGAAAGAAAAAGCATAAAAGACTTCTATTTTGACCCGTTTGACCAATAGAAACATATTGACTTATCACGAGATGGACAAAAAAATTATACTGATTAAAAAATGAATAAAAAAACTGTTGAGACAAAACAGTTTTATGAATATTCATGTTTACCATAATAACTTTTGACCATAAAATACAAGTAAACTTGTAAAAAATATGTTAAAAAACAAAAAAAACATATGTGAAAGGTTGATACTTTGTTAAAAAATAGATTTTTAGACAAGATTTTGACAAGGTACATCACCAAAAATCAACCATGATAAAAACCGACCTTGCTCTTGATACCAATGTTAAGATTGTATTTATGGGTGATGTGGTGAATCGGGATTAAAATTGATTAAAATTGAAATGTACAATGTCCCCATTATAGAAATATTGATTAAAATTGAAAGGCGACATAGAAATGTAAGGGTTTCTAATTTTATACGTAAGAATATCAAAACAGATATGTAAAAACTGCGCCAGTTGAACAAGGCAAGAACACTAATCATAAACAAACACTTGCTTGCATACTTTTTTTTTTATGCAAGACAAGTTATACATGAATAAAAATAATATGAACATATAAAGGATCCCCCCACTTGAGATCAACTATCATCTCAACCCAATTTTCTTCCAAAACCCATTATTCAAAACCCGCGACTTCTACCAGTGGAACCAAAATTGACTAACAGCGCCGGGACCATGGACATAAGGAAACTACAAGGTAGGCTAGGCTATAGGTGTAACAAAAGAACATATATAGGATGAACAAAAGGAAAAGAATGGCTGAGACGGGTTTGCTAGAGGTATCCTGCACTAATAATGAGTGCAACAAAAAGGGTTTAACATGGGGATTGACTGATCGATGTGAAAAGTCAATATACACAAACATAACATAAATGATGGGCTATTTGGCTTTAATCCTAAAAATTTCCTTTTTTCCTAGTTGCACCGATCACACCAAGTTACCTCAGTGTAATGCTCATGATAATGGTCTCGAGAAGATATACAAGGCCAAGTTCTAAAGTCTACTACAGCCATCGGCACACTCATTATTATGGTATTATGTATAAGGGGAAAAGGGATAGGCTTATCCTCACACAATGTAAATATAGGGTAGGTATGCTTTGTTTAGATTAATCCAGTTAAGTAATGAAAAACATGTCAAGATTTTACAAATGAAACACTTTTCAATAAAAACTAGAAAAATAAAGGCAAGTATAATCAGGTGGGTGTTTATTTCTAATCCATTCCCCCCAATTGGGTAATACTAAGCATATAAATGAAAAATAAGAAGGGTTAGAATGAAACAGAAAACTCTCCAGGATTTTCTCGGAATGATCGAAGATACATGAGTAAACGTGTCCGGCTTTGAGATCTATGAGAAACTTTCATAACCTGAATTCACTTAAGACAACCAAATACATCACACTAGAAAAAAAAAGTATTAAAAGAAAATAAAAAACCTAACTCACTTTCGTAGGAATCACGGTTTCATTTAGCATATGCAACAATCCTTTTAAATCACTCGGTGTCTTGAGTGGACGAGTGAAGTCTCATGAGGGTTTACAGAGAACACACTCAAAAAGTTCATTTAACTACTAAAAATATACAAACTTGGTAAATTTTTTTGAAAAATGGTTTGCTACAGTAAGAACCTATGACGTAACCTCATAGTCATAGTTACGCCATAAGTCAAGTGACCTGTCAATGAATGCCTGCTGGTAAATAGTTACGGTGTAACTATAAAGGTGAGTTACTCCGTAGAAACCTTCTGATGAAAATTTCAGAAAACTCATCATCATTAGGCCATTAAGCGGTCCTTCCAGCTATTCTTCTGCATTTCTTCATTGTAGAAACCTGTAAAAATGATGAACAAACATACCAAGCATGAAATCCTATAAAATTGAAACAAAATGAAAATAAAAAGATAGGCATGGGATGCCTCACAGGAAGCGCTTGTTTTTGTTTGAGTCTCGAGCTTGACTCCACCTTTATTTATTATGTAAAAGGGTGTTCATCCCTTCACTTGAAATCAAGTGCGGGTGAAAATAGAAATAAACACCATGAGGGTGTGAATTTGCTATGGGATGGATAAATGATGAATTATGATCATACTTTAAAGGAGATGTCATTTCCCTCCATACCTTACCCGTTTTAGTTGATGGCATTGATGATTGGTTCACCTCGTGATGTGCTGATTAATCGGCTTAAATGTTACATATGTTTCCTCGTCAATCACTAAAGTGTCCAAGACCGTGTCCTCTAATTTCTTCGCAAGTTCAACTAAAATTGGTTCTGTAGTTGGAGCAGCATAACCATCATCAGGTAGTGTGATAAACATGATTTGTGAGTTTAACGGTTGTTCTATGTCATCCATCATTTCTGCAACCTGTATGGGAAAACTAGAAAGATCGTTAATAAGCATGAAAGAAGAGTTCAAAGTGTTACCATTCTGTGTTGTAGTTGTTTCCATATTAGCTTGTGGAATTGCTTCATCACCTTGTAAGCTCCTTGTTTCCATCTTCTTCAATGGATCTTTGACAGTTTCTTCTTTTCTCACAATCTTCAGTCATCCTGGAAATGGGATAGGTGGTACATATGGTCTAATCTTAGGTAAATCATGAGGAACCGGCTCCTCGTTGACTTCCTTCATCTTTCCCACCGTTGCTTTGATAGTTCCAACTGCATTTTTTTTTACTTTCCAGGACCTTTTGGTTTAATTCTTCAAGCTTACCCTCCACACTTTTCATCTTAGCGTCGAGCTTCTTTAAATTCAAGTCCGTGCCCTGCTTGAATTTCCTAATTCATTCTTCATTTGATTCGTGCAACCTTTTTAAATTATCACGATATTTATTGATGATTTCCTCCAATGACTCTATATGCCTGACCTGCTCATATACTTTGCATTCCTCTAGATTGTATAGCATGAATGTTTTCCTTAACCATATTCATATCACATCCAAGTTTATTAACTCTTTTGGTGATATCACCAATATCATCCAAGCTATTGCTATTTGTGGCCCATGTGGTTGCTCCATCATACCAATTTTGTGAATGGTTAGCCATCTTTTGAATTGATCTAAGGGCTTGTATTGGTGGCATCATAGGAATCAACCCTTGAGAGTCGAGCATTTGGCGGGAAGGGACCTTTATATTCGATATTCAAAGATGGTCACTCTATTCTTTTAGCTATTCATTCACTGCACACTAATAGAATCTAAACACTTTCAAAGTGTGGTGGATTTCTCGTATTAAAGGTAGGTTGTTTAAACCATTGTAGAAAATAATGACTTTTTGATGGTTGCTGAGATCATGCATTGGGCACATGTAAAGAAGGTCATTATATCTTTCCCAAGTGTTATCTACCATTTCATTCATCTTCTGTCTGAAACTCCTTATTTCATCTATCTTTGTAGGTCCAAATGTTATGGATCTAAGCAGCCTTGTAAGACAATAACTAACTTGGATAAATTCAAACTAATTATGTGAAGAACTCTTTAACAATGAGTACTTGATGCTAATGCGAAATATTTACAACAAACAAGAAGAACACAATAATTACTAAATAAGTTTTTCTATTAATATCTAAAACTTAATACTCAAGGTTAAGGCTTAAAACTTGTACCTTTAACCTAATATCTTAGGGATCATTCTATACATTAAGGAAACCATAATTGACTATAAGACTTGTAGAAGGGTAGATATATCTCTTCCTGGGATATCTCTTCCTAAGATATCTCTACGCGTACATATCTATTCCTAATATAACTCTAACAAACTATTATGTTTTTATCATAAACAAACTTCACTATCAACTATTTGTTCTGCTAGACTTAACTATATTAGTACTGGCAGACTTAACCACTAACCGACTTAATTATGGCTTACCAGACTTAACTATTTCACTACCAGAATTAATCCTAAATAGACTTAAACAAACTTAAATCTGTTTTACAAAATATAATTCCCTACAATCCTCCCCTAACTTGATCTTCATTTATGAACTTCAAGTTCTTTTGTATTTCTTGAGGATCTTGGAATTATGTTTGAGCTGCATCTTGAAGTTGTCTTCATTATGTGTTCCGTGCAGCATCATATCAGCAAAATATCACTACTCCATTGTCTTTACTACAACTGTGACTATATGTACATCAAATCAGAAACGTTTTATGTTATTCTCACACATCCAGGTTTGTAAACTCCTGTGAGAGGTGAATAAAAGAAAAGTTAATGGATTTTATGTATCTTTACCAATTAGCCATTACTATTGGAGTAGCCAATTTTTTGGTGTATAAGACAATGGTACATTGATAACCATATGATTTTTAACAAACCAGCATCTATCAACAGATTTGATTAGTCTTTACCAAAAGTTGTACCCTTTTGGACTAGTCATGGTTTTCCACTGCCTTTACCACAAGCCATGAACTTATGGGCTAGCCAACTCTTCATCTACACATATATAGTGAGTTGAGCACCATACAATTTTTGGCAAATTGTCAACCATAAACGGATTTGACTTATCTTTACCAGAGTTGTTTGCTCATGGATTAGTCAGTCCTTATGTGGATTAGACATGGTGGACTGATAAGCATTTGTTGTGATAGTGCAAAGCACTCTCACCAAGTAAAACCCCTCAAAATCCATTTATACATTTATCAACTTATAAACATAACACTCAAAAGCTTAGAAAATTCTTTCAAACACATTACCTTATTCTCCTCCTTTCAGCTGATGTTTCTTCTTCAATCTGATCACATATTCTGGCAAGAAATTGATTACATATCCTTTGAATGAGATTTTCAACTACTTCAGATTCCTTCTCATACTGAAGTTTTGAAAGTATCATCACTTGAAGCACTTCAGCACATAATGGATATTCCACTTCTGCAAACATGAATAGATCAACTCCACCTTTTGGGGATAAGTGATGTACATCAAATATATCATAAAATTTCCATGACACATTGGAATCTTGACATGGAAAATCCCAATAGACATCTGTAGGATCTGGTTCATATAGTCTGTGAAGTTCTGCCCAAAGTTCTTGCCCTTTCACATCTCACTTTTTAGCAATGTTGAGCTTCTGCTGAACCAAATTCCATAAAGTATCCAAGTCTTGTCGATTACAAGATTTGACCAGATCTTCAAGATTCTTGAACACTGCAAACTTTCCACTTAGTCTAATTACCTTCCAAGCTTTTCCAAAACTATCCCTGTAAATCTCCCAATCCACTATTGGATCAAGATTTTGAATCTTTGTTCTCTTTTGATATAACTCTGTTTCCTCCTATGTTTGGAAGAATTTTCCAAATTAGTAGCATATCCTTAGGAGTGAGACAACTCATCAAGAAAAACATTCTGCATGCTCTTCAAGTTATGGATCTCTTCTTCTAATTCATGTACCTTAGATCCCAAAAGTAATTTGGTCGATGCAAGATCTTCCTCCAAGATTGAACCTTTGGAAGACAAAGTAGCACATAAAGCCAAGACATCATGAAGCTTCATACCATCCTTAACATATACTGTTTTGAAAACCATGATAATACAAAAAATATGGATGGAAAAGACTAACTCTGGTTTGAACTTATGATGGGAAAAACCAAGTCGTTATGAGTATATATACATCTAGGGTTTTGGAATATACACAAATAAGCAATTATCTTTGGAAAGATTTATCTTTGGAAAAGAATTAGTTTAAAGAATAGAAAGATAATTTTCACCCTGTAAAATTTAGAAACAGAATTAACGACCAGAAATAATGACCAGACTTAACCTTGAAACTACCAGCTTTAAGTACCAGATTTAAAATACTATAAATTTAACCTCCCTTTCAATATAGCTATGGGTTCACCATACCAATTTTAACCACCAAGAAATTGAACCTATGTCTATCAAATGATTTGGTCAACAAGTCAGCCACATTATTATTTGTATGTATCTTTTCTACCTTTGTGAGACCCTTCTCAAAGTAATCCCTTATAAAGTGATGCCTAATCTCTATGTGTTTGGTCTTAGAATGATATACTGAGTTCTTAACAATACAAATAGTTCTTTCATTATCAATATTGATTGTGGTGTTCATAAAGTTTAACCCATAATCCAACATCTGATTTTGGATCCAAAGCGCTTGTCTACAACAATTAGCAGCAGCTACATATTCAGCTTCAGTAGTTGAGGTAGCCACAATTGTTTGCTTTTTGCATTGCCAGGAAATCAACCTTCTTTCAAGAAATTGACAACCTCCTGTTGTGGATTTCCTGTCCAAACTAGCCCCAGCATAGTCACTATCAGAATAAGCTTCCAGGTCAAAGGATGACTCACTAAGATACCATAAGCCTAAATTAGGTTTGCCCTTAAGATATCTAAAAATCCTTTTCACAGCATAAAGATGTGAAGTCTTTGGAGTAACCTGAAAATGAGAACAAACACACAAAACATACATAATATTAGGCCTAGGGGCTGTTAGATACATCAAAGATCCTATCATGGATCTATACAATCTGACATCCACATCAACAGCCTCCTCATCTTTTGTCAATGGCACCTTGGGCTCCATGGGTGTAACAGCAGATTTAACATTGACCAAATCAAACTTCTTTAACATATTATAAACATAATTTTCCTTAGAAATAAATAGCCCATCTGACTTCTGTTTGACCTGTAGTCCAAGAAAGAAGGTGAGCTCTCCTATAGAGCTCATATGAATTTTGCTTTTCATCAAAGCCTCAAAATCTTCACACCAAGACCTCCTTGTAGAGCCAAAAATGATCGACATACACCAGCACAAGCATAATATCCTTCTTGTGTCTTTTAATAAACAAAGTCTTGTCAATGGTGCCCTTTTGTATCCATTCTGCTCAAGGAAAGTGCAGAGTGTAGCATACCAAGCTTTGGGAGCTTGATGAAGTCCATACAATGTTTTGATGACTTTATAAACCTTCCTAGGATGAGCTGGATCAACAAAACCAGGAGGTTGAGCAACATAAACCTCCTCATCAATAGTGCCATAAAGAAATGCATTCTTAATATCCATTTGATAGACTATAAACTCCATATATGATGCATAGGCCAAAAATAACTTAATGGCTTCAATCCTAGACACAGGAGCAAAAACCTCATCATAGTCTATCCCTTCTTCCTGTCTATACCCTTGGGCCTCCAATCTAGCCTTATTTCTAACAACAACACCTCTTTCATTCCTTTTATTCCTTTGGACCAATTACCTTAGCCCCATATGGTAGATCTACAAGAACCCATACCATTTGCAGTTCAAACTGTAATAGCTCCTCTTGCATGGCTTCTATCCAACTTTCATTGGTTAAGGCTTTAGTAATAGTTAGGGGTTTCTCTTGAGATAGGAAGCAAGCAAACAAACAGTGTTGTTGATCTTTATGGTTGTTCCTTTGCTGCTTCTGAATGTGACCCACTAATGCATGAAGTTCTAAGAGTCTCTGCACTTTGCTTCTTGTCTGAACAACTGATGTAGGATCACCAATTATGTTGTCTTTAGGATGTATTTTGTGAATCCTAAGGGTAAGAGTCGGAGTGACATCAATTTAAAGAGGCAGATTGTTGAAGTCAGTAACCACACCATTTTCATCATAAAAAGCTTCCTCAAATATTCCTTCAGCAGGCTCATTATAGACGTTCAGTTCTGGCATTGCTGATTCATAACAATCATCATCATCATTGCCAGACTTAACAAATGCACTAACAGTATTATTGAAGTTAGTACTGGTGGGCATAAAATAGGTACTGGTGGATCAGACTCGTCAGAATTAGCAATTTCATTACCAGTATTAACTGTATTAATATTGGTAGCCTTGAAAGTAAGTTTTGGTCCCAGATGCTTTGCAGCAATAACATCTAAATCCTTTTTGAATGCCAGAATGGCATCTGAATCACCAATTGGGGAAGCTCCTTTCACCTGTGTTAATACAAATAAGCCGTAAAAACGTTTATTTATATTTTACGATCTTTTAATGTTTTCTCGATAACAAACGTAAAATCATTTTAACGAAACAAATAAAATACGTAAATGGTTTGAACTAATAGTTTCTAACATATTCACATTTTCACATAAAACACTAAAACAAGTATAAGTGATTTTATGATTTAATATTACATATGTACAACAACTAGTGTTACATATTTAGGTAAAATATACACATAACTAGTATGTAGTATATTGGGTAATATAAATGGGTAGAAACTTAAGTATCATAACCCATTGGGCAAATACATTGAATGTAGTTGGGTACAACCCAAAGCCCATGACCCATGGAGCTTGACCCATAACCCATTGCATGACATCATGCTTATATCATACATGGATAATATCCATAACCCATGGTTTTGACCCATACCCATGTGACTAGGTGCATTGCACTCAAGAGAAACATTGTATCTAGCTAAAGACCCATGGGTCAACCCATGACCCATAACCAAAATACCCATGGGTAAAGAGGAGCGTCCCACGGATCCCTAGCTTTAAGCTAGATGGATCCCTTGTGGAAGGGATCCGTGGGATCCGGGGAACAGTAGAATTTTTCCTCTATAAATAGTGAGCCATTTCTTCATTGTTTCTCACCCCCTTTCTAACATACTTTCCTCTAGAGTTAAAAACTCTCTAACCTCAGATCCAAGAGATCTATGTTTGTGGTTTTGTTATTGTGTGATATTCTAGGTTCCTCTTAAAGGCAAGATCACCACCTTTGAAGTCGAGCAAGCTCAAGTCCATGAGTTGCCATGCTTCTTCATCATCAAGACTACTAAGGTATTCTTGTTGATGATTGTTTTTCTTCTCCTAAGAAGTGTTGAAGACATTTGTGAAAGGTGTCTCAAGTGTCAAGACGAAGATATTAGTGAAGGGTATCTATCGTCCAAATCATAAGCACTTGTGGTAAGTGATTAGAAGTCAAGACTAGAAGCATTATTGAAGGATGCTTAGAAGTCAAGACACAAGACATTAGTGAAGGGTGTCTTGAAGATATAGTTAAAGGCATTAGTGAAAGGTGCCTTAGATGTACATTTGATATGGTGTGTTTCGATGTACAAGATAGATTAGTACTAGATCCAAGGATATTGATATCGTTGATGATGTTGTAAAAAGGAGTGGATCTCCTTTGGGATTAGTCGTTTGTGTAGTGTTGGGTAGTAGTTCATCCATTGCAATGGAACTAGGTGCTTAGCCTAGTACCTAATAAAGGGTAGGCGACGTTGTGTAGGTGTGGTTCACCTTGGTGTGAAAGAACTAGGTACTTAGCCTAGTACCTTATTAAGGGTAGGCGACGTTGTGTAGGTGTGGTTCACCTTGGAGTGAAAGAACCCGGTGGTTAGCCTAGCACCGGAAAAAGGGTAGGCGACGTTGTGAAGGATTCTCCGCCATAAGGAGATTGGTGTAGTGTTTACAAGCTCTCGAGTAGGTGACTCGGGGAGTGGAGTAGCGTAAGGAAGGTATCCTTGTAGCCGAACCACTATAAATACTCGCGTTGTGGTTTTGTGCTTCTTACTCTTATCTTTTCATTACATACTTTTATATGCTTGTTTACCAACATCCAATACACACGTCCAAATAGATTGACATAAGTCGATCTAAATAGTTAAAAGGAAGTTTTAATTGGCAAAACTATTCAACCCCCTTCTAGTTTTCCACAATTGGTTTCAGAGCTTCGTTACCAAGTTTCTGAAATTTTATTGTACTTTAAAAACTTGATACGATCCATGGTTAATTGAAAACTACAAAGAAAGTTTTTCATAAAAACAAACACCATGTCTTTTAAAAACTATTTTTTGGATGTTGATTTGATAAAAACATTTTTCTTATTCAGTGTTTCACTTAATTGCGCTAATCCTCTTTGTCATGTTGATTAGTCAAAGGTCACATCTATCAAGCCATAGGATTTGCTTGATATTAAATATTACCTTCCCTAAGAAGGTATCTTAAGCATAAAGCAGCTGGAATTGTCTTCTGACATTTGTTGTGTCAATTGTAAAGACATTCCTAAGTGCATTTGAGGTATGACTTTCCACTTATCTCTAAATGATATTAGTTTAATAAGGAAGTGTGATTACTTAGGTATTTACTTAAGTAGATTTCGTGTATACACATGTTTTACATGTAGCTTCATTAGGAAGCTTTTTCTCACATACATGTCACTCTTTCATCTAAAAATAATGGTTTATAAAATTTTTGTCTCACTTAATCCAAAAATCATATCTTTCTAATAATAAAACAAAACACAAATCTCAAAAATTCCTCCTTCCCCATAAATAAAACCACCGCCTTCCACTCTATCAAATCCTCACTTTTTCAAATCTTCCAATTTCAAAAATTTCCTCTCATTCAAAACTTCATCTTCCTCTCCATTTCATCCCAACCGACACGAAGAAGGATCATCTTCAACATGGTTTACATCGCCCTCGTGCTCATCGTCTTAACACTCATCGCACTTGTGTTCCCTATGATGAATTTCACATATGGAGACATTTACTTTGTGTTGTTAATCTACATTGGGGTTATATACCCAATCCTTTGTATCATTCTAAGCATTGAAATGAAATATTATTAATAGTCTAGTTTATCTAGGTTATTATTATCATAATGTGTTTGTCATTTCTTTTGTTTCATATGTTTCGTACTCTTTTGTGATACATTAGAAGTCATGTATGCATGCTAAAAGAAAATGTAGGCTAAAACACATATCTTGGTACAAAATTGTAAAACCTATGCTTTTATCAAATCTGTTTCTATTACTACAGATCTACGGATCCCGGAAGATATACTAGCCGGATCCCTTTTTGTAAAGGAACCGTGGGATCCGTCCTACTGGAAAACAGTTTTTCATGTAAATTAAAAAAAACACTTTCTCTCTAAAAGAAATATTCCACTAGAATGTCAAAACCATAAGTGAGTTAAGTGTCATTGTTGCTAAAAACCATTGTTAATAAAAATCTAGTAAAAACATTAGATAATCATAGGTTGACCAAAAACATCACTTTCTATTAACTCTTCATTTCTATAGGTTCAACTATGACGCATGAATATGAGTTTGTTTTTTCACTCACCAGCGTCTACTCTCCGAACATCTCCCTTGAACCCAACACACCTGGCATTCATGTCCGTGGGTTCAATAACCTCGAAAACCATCACTTCCACGAAGGACGTATTGTAGACACCTCTCTAAAATTCGAAGAAGGTATCAATACCTCTTTCCGAGCCATAGGACTAGAATGTCTTCTTGAAATCAACGAGAAGATATGTCCAAGGTTCATAATAAAATAAGCCGTAAAAACGTTTATTTATATTTTGCAATCTTTTAATGTTTTGTCGATAACAAACGTAAAATCATTTTAACGAAACAAATAAAATACGTAAATGGTTTGAACTAATAGTTTCTAACATATTCACATTTTCACATAAAACACTAAAACAAGTATAAGTGATTTTATGATTTAATATTACATATGTACAATAACTAGTGTTTACATATTTGGGTAAAATATACACATAACTAGTATGTAGTATATTCGGTAATATAAATGGGTAGAAACTTAAGTATCATAACCCATTGGGCAAATACATTGAATGTAGTTGGGTACAACCCAAAGCCCATGACCCATGGATCTTGACCCATAACCCATTGCATGACATCATGCTTATATCATACATGGATAATATCCATAACCCATGGTTTTGACCCATACCTATGTGACTAGGTGCATTGTACTCAAGAGATACATTGTATCTAGCTAAAGACCCATCGATCAACCCATGACCCATGACCCATGACCCATAACCAAAATACCCATGGGTAAAGAGGAGCGTCCCACGGATCCCTAACTTTACGCTAGACAGATCCCTTGTGGAAGGGATCCGTGGGATTCGGGGAACAGTAGAATTTTTCCTTTATAAATAGTGAGCCATTTCTTCATTGTTTCTCACCCCCTTTCTAACATACTTTCCCCTAGAGTTAAAAACTCTCTAACCTCAGATCCAAGAGATCTATGTTCTTAGTTTTGTTATTGTGTGATCTTCTAGGTTCCTCTTAAAAGCAAGATCACCACCTTTGAAGTCGAGCAAGCTCAAGTCCATGAGTTGCCATGCTTCTTCATCATCAAGACTACTGAAGTCTTCTTGTTGATGTTTGTTTTTCTTCTCTTAAGAAGTGTTGAATACATTTGTGAAAGGTGTCTCAAGTGTCAAGACGAAGATATTAGTGAAGGGTATATATCGTCTAAATCATAAGCACTTGTGGTAAGTGCTTAGAAGTCAAGACTAGAAGCATTATTAAAGGGTGCTTAGAAGTCAAGACACAAGACATTAGTGAAGGGTGTCTTGAAGATCAAGTTAAAGGCATTAGTGAAAGGTGCCTTAGATGTACATTCGATATCGTGTGTTTCAATGTACAAGATAGATTAGTACTAGATCCAAGGATATTGATATCCTTGATGATTGTGTAAAAAGGAGTGGATCTCCTTTGGGATTAGTCGTTGGTGTAGTGTTGGGTAGTAGTTCCTCCATTGCAATGGAACTAGGAGCTTAGCCTAGTACCTAATAAAGGATAGGCGACGTTGTGTAGGTGTGGTTCACCTTGGTGTGATAGAACTAGGTACTTAGCCTAGTACCTTATAAAGGGTAGGCGACGTTGTGTAGGTGTGGTTCACCTTGGAGTGAAAGAACCCGGTGGTTAGCCTAGCACCGGAAAAAGGGTAGGCAACGTTGTGAAGGCTTCTCCACCATAAGGAGATTGGTGTAGTGTTTACAAACTCTCGAGTAGGTGACTCGGGGAGTGGAGTAGGGCAAGGAAGGTGTCCTTGTAGCCGAACCACTATAAATACTCGCGTTGTGGTTTTGTGCTTCTTACTCTTATCTTTTCATTACATACTTTTATATGATTGTTTATCAACATCCAACACACATGTCAAATAGATTGACATAAGTCGATCTAAATAGTTAAAAGGAAGTTTTAATTGGCAAAACAATTCAACCCCCCCTTCCAGTTTTCCACAACCTGAACTTCTACAACAATCTCTGATAACATCAAATAATCCTGAATATTAAGTGTTAATTTCCCCCGATAATGTTCGTTATTTATATCATTTATATGGATTTACGCTTGTTTTCCATTGTTTTACACTTTCAGGTAAATTGCGAGCATTGGAGCTAAAGAGACGCGGAAATGGAAACATTACTAAATATTTATCACAGTATGCTTATTCTGAAGAAGTTACGGCGTAACTCGTCTCTCACATTACACCGTAACTATTTCATGACCCAGAAGTCCAACTTATCAAGAGGTTACGGCGTAACTCTTCCCAAAGATTACGACGTAACCCCATTAGGTCAAAAGAGGTTCCACGCCGCTGATACTTATGCCGTAACTACTGCATCACTTACGACATAACCGAGTTTATTGAAGACTACGACGTAACCACTTATAAGGTTACGCCGTAACTAGCAGATATAGTGCATTTACGAAGAAATAGAAGGTTACGGCTTAACTCCTCTATTGGTTACGCCGTAACCCAGACCTGGCCTATAAATACTCCACGAATTCCAGCATTTCAAAGCATCCCATTCCACACACAACACTCTGAGAATGTGGGAAAAAGCTCAAGGGAGGTCTAGGGAAGCATACAGAGCTGTTTCCAAGGGAGAAGTCACACCATTACGATAAGCTTTAGCGTTTATTATTTCTTTTACTTTCAATTCATGTATTTCGTACCATTGAATATTGAATTGATTTGCATGATTAATATGAGCGGCTAAGCACCCTTTGGTGCTAGCCTAGTTATGATTCCTTAATTTTTTTTGTTTGCGTTTACCTTTACTTCCGTACAATTCTTTCTAAGTGTATGCATGCATAGTTCTTTGGTAGTCACCCTTGGTTCGGTAGTTTTGAATGGCGATAGAGGCCAATTTCCTAAGAGATATGACCAACTGACTCTAGGTGAGCGGACTGAGACGGGAAGGGTAAGATATGACCAACTGACGACCCTTTCTAGTTGTGCGATTTGACCAACTTATCACCTATCGTTTGGATGAACTTAAGAATTGGGGGGTGTAGTGTCTAAGTTCCTAATGGCCGGGCATTCACTATTTAGAATCTAGCATGTAGCGGTACTTAATGACTCAGCTTAGGGGACCAGGAACAACAGGACTTATGACGGTGCGCCTGATTTCTCCTGTGGTGGCATCTTTGCTGATAGGTTAGGGCGAATTGACCAAATGTTGTCCTCTCGAATTTGACCCCACCTGAAGTAATTGGAAGTAGGTAGACGTAGACATAACTAGCTAGGAGGATTAACTAGGTTAGCACCACTATTACTCTATTGATTTCCCTTTACCATTTATTTGCTTTTACTTTATATTCTGCATTAGTAGTTTAATTAATTAAAACCCTATCAAACCATTAATATTATGTAACAATTAGACTTAGTAATTATCCGACACACATAGCTCTTGGGACGACCTCGGCTTTACCATTTACTACACTACACACGACCGGGTACACTGCCCGTTAGTGCATTAGGGTAGACCATAGGTATAGCAAGACACTATAAATATTAAGACTTGGTCAGTAAAACCTGCATCAAGTTTTTGGCGCCGCTGCCGGGGAGTTATATTAGGATTTTTATTTAAATTTTGTTTTGATATTATGATTCTTAATATGAACGATTATCTCACCACCTCTAAAAGTAAACAGGGAATCACCATTCCAGCTCTTGAAGAAAATGTTAAATTCGTATTTTGGGGACTCTGTCTTGATGAACTGAAAAGATGCTGCTTTTATGGAACCAAAGACGAAGAAGCACACGAACACATCGCAAAGGTATGTGAGATCGCAGATTTATTTCATGCACTTGGAGTGTCAAGAGATCATGTTATGATGAGGGCTTTTCATTTTACCCTAAACGGAAGAGCTAGAGATTGGTTAAAGAAACTTCCATCAGGATCTATTACAACATAGAACACCTTTAAGAAGGCTTTTATTAAGGAATACCGAACCCCTGCAAAAATCCTTCAACAGATCGATGAAATTAGGAGGTTTAGCCAAGTCTCCAATGAACCACTATTTACAGCTTGGGAAAGATTCAACGAAGCCATCCTGAAGTGCCCCGAGCGTAAACTCAACAAACACGAGCAATTGCAAATATTCTACAACGGGTTGAACATAAAGGCTAGACAATTGTTAGACTCTAAAGAACCTATCCCTTTAATGACTATTGATAAAGGATGGATAAAAGTTAAGGAAGTTGCGCTCCATTCGTCATCATGGAATGAAGAGCGGGATGAAGATCCTGTAGTGATACAATCAGTGATAAAAAATCTGGAGGAATTTGAAGAAGATATGCAATCCCTGACTGAAGAAGTCAAGATGGTTAAGCACAAGCTCGATAAACCCATTGATGGGAGAGTGACGGATCTTGAAAAGGCTGTGAAGATGCTCGTTAAAGAATCTAGCAGAAAATATGATGAGAACGCAAATTTGGTTTGGAATCTCAAGCGAGATTAAGACAAAGCACTTAGAACACAAGCAGCTGCTATTAGAAGACATGAAAATCAAGTGGGAAAGCTGGCAGAATCTATCAGAGTAAGGGATGAAGGTGACTTGCCTAGCACGACAGAAACAAATCCTCGAGATCTGGCTCACGCTATTACAACAAGAAGTGGATTAAACTATAAGGAACCAGCTTACCCTTCGAACTCAAATGATCTGACTAACGAAACACCCCAAGATAACAATAAAGAAACCGAGGAGACTCAACCTTCTGTCGAAAAAGTCCGTCCCTACATTCCACCAATTCCATTTCCGGGAAGGATTAAAAAGGAACAAGAACGGGTGCTATTTCAAAAATTCATGGAGAAAATTCAACAACTTAGCATTAATATTCCTCTCATTGAAGCCTTGGAGAAAATGCCGAAATATGCCAAATTTATGAAGGATCTCCTTACCCATAGAAGACTTTCTGATCGGACGCAGATTACTTTAAACCAAAGATGCTCTGCTACACTTTTAAAAAATATGCCTCTCAAAGAAGAAGATCTAGGGAGTTTCACTTTACCTTGCACTATCGGGGGAATTTTATTCAACAAAGCCCTTGCCGAACTTGGGGCAAGCATTAGTCTAATGCCATTCTCTCTTTATTCACGTTTGGAATTGGGAGAGCTAAAACCGACTAGAATGTGTATCGAGCTGGCTAATAAAACTACTCAATATCCGAAAGGGATCGCTGAAAATGTTCTTGTCATGATCGATAAATTTGTCTTCCCGGTCGACTTCGTGGTCCTTGTCACAATTCTCAAATTCCGGTCATTCCTCATACTCCATATTCATCATTTCATAACGGTTCATTCATGATTTTTGCATTTCACATTAAACGCGTAAATTTCATATTAAATAAACGTTATTGCGTGAGTTATTATTTTGAATATTTAATCCGTTACTTCCAAAAATGATCCCAATATATTTTTATACTTACATTTAGTTTATAAAAACTATATTTTGAGTTTACCTAGTGTTTTAAATTTTTTTGGTATATAAATCGTTAAAGTTATATTATTACGACGTTTTTCTTAAAAATTACTCGATAATTATTTTATCACTCAAATTTTACAAGAAATGTATTTTTACAATTTTTATAACTACAATATACTTTACTTTGATCCCCTAAAACTTATTTTAATCCATATGACTTTAACTTCACATCTATGTACAAGTTACATTTTCCTACATTTATATCATTTACTTACATTTTTATTTACAACTTTATACAAGTAAAAGAAAAAAAATATATATATATTTGGTTGACAAAAATCCCCCAAAAACCGGTTCTAGGGGGGGAGGATTTCATTTATTATAGTTGGTAACTTTCTTTACTTTGATAGTATAAGTCTTCACTCCTCATCTAATTCATTCACTTTTTCACTCAAATAATTCACAAGCTACCAAAGTTTTTCTTTCTCTCTTCTTGTTCTTCCTCCAACCGGCCATCATAGGTGTGTAGCAAGAAAACATCAAAATTTTGCAAGCACAAGTAATTACAATCTAGTATACACTCTTGTTTAGGTTTTGAAATAAAAACCTAGGGTGTTTAGGTTTAATCCTTGGTTCTAATCACCTCATCATATCACTTGTAAGCATCTCATGTTTATTTATCATCTTACATATTCCTTTCATACTCATCTCATCATTTTTGAGCAAAAACATGCAAGACTTGTGTTGTTTATACCATTTTTACATGATTTTTAGTGTTATATATATATAAGGTCATCCTATAATTATCCCCTTGGTACATGTTGGTCTTGATGATGTTTAGGAACCCATGACACCCTAAGAAGGTGTATGGTAGGATTATATTAGCTTTGGAGTTGATTTGAAGGGATTAGAATAGGTTTGGTACGAGAAAAACTATTTTCGATACGTATAAAAAAGTGTTCTGTCCTTGTTTTTATTTTCTGGAAAATCCGACAGTAGACACGACTTTTTGGCCTTGATATTTAGAAAATATACTTTAAAACGAATCCGTGGCCGCTTGAACGGATTAAAACGGAGTTATAACGAAGAAGTTATGAATTTTTAAAGTTTGACGACAAAATTTATATTTTTCAGAAAATTCAGCAACCTATTTTTACTTTATTCGAGTCAAAAACGAGTCCTAAGCTTTACAAATTATTTCGACTTGTCAAAAATATATTAGTATACTTTGATACGAAGCTAAGGACGTATTATACGTAGAAAACGGATTTGAAACGACTAAGATATGCACGTTTTCATAAAATTTCCGTAACTATTATTTTCAGAAAAACTATATTATTTTTACGAGATAAGTATTACGGTAACTAAAATGACCATATTGAGGGCTGTTTTTAACTATGATGTGGAACTTTTTGGAACGAAATGTCTTCTAATAAAATCAATATCACCAAGCATATTTTTCAAGACGACCAACTGTTTGTATAGCGTAGTTGTAATAAATTATTTATGTATGTTTAAACTTGGCCGAAACTCACTTTTTACACAACAATTAGACAAAATCACCATCTTTAACCCTTATTATCTTTATGTTCGAGACCTTTATGTCGAAAACTCCTGAACTGAAACTTTTAGATTTTGATACAAACTTTCCAAATCTGTGGAGTTCGTTTCCTAACGTGCAACGTACACCATTTTACGACTAGTTTTTCAAAGTCATTTTTGTCAATTTCACGAAATTTCCGACGACATTATTTTACGACGAAAAGTGAAAATTTCACCATAAATCATTACGAAACCATTGTAGGATGACATTTTGACGTAAATACTTATAAAGTGATTTAAGAATGGTCAAGACGTCAAAAGAGTATTTTTCGACGATAAGTATTATTTTCAAAACTCGCAAATGGTATAAATAACATACGAAATGCATGCATAACATAACATCATAACTCATTACATATCATAACATTCATTCTAGGTCGCGGATAGTTTCCGAGCCTCACTTTCGTGCACTTCATTTTGTTAGCATATCCATCACACCAGGTGAGTTCATACCCCACTTTTACTCGTTTAAATTCTTACAAACTATTTGGGGGAGATACATGCTTAAATACTTATTTCACTCTTGCGAATACTCAAACCATTTATACAATTGTGTTACAATATACTTCTTATACACTTTGGACATTATGTGTGGTTTATTGCGATATGTGCCTTAATGTGCTAAACTAGTTTTTAATTATGCATCAACATACAAACTTTAGCAACTGGTTAACTCCTGCGGGAGCCGGCGGAGAGGTATTGATAGTACTATCGGGCTGACGCCCCCACCCTTGGGTCCTTGATGACGTGACCTGGGGTGAATATAATCTGTTATTCAATGAAACATGACAAACAAGTTAGACTCGTCAAGAGGTTCAGTTGGCTGTGATTCTTTGCATTAAGTACATGTATATATCGTATGCACCTATGTCCTACTTACAAACAAGATTGACAATTCTATATTTTGGCAATGGGTTGTAAACACACAGGTTGCAAGTTTTGTATGGGCGGAACTTGGAACTGAGTGGATTTACAATGCCTTTGCTGCATAAACAATTTTTGAAAGGCTTTACATTTCATCACAAACTTATGAACTCACCAACCATTGTGTTGACACTTTTTAGCATGTTTATCTCAGGTCTTAAGGTGATAGCAATTCATGGAGCTTTTGGGTCGCATGGCATACATTGGAGTCTCGTGTTTTTAACAATTACCATTCGACATGTTTTGTAAACTTTTTATGTATTATCAAACCTTGTGATTTCTTGTGGTGTAAACATTAACTTATTTATCGAATGGTAAACTTTTCAAAACGTCTCATTATAGAGGTCGTTTTCTGTATCCATACTTTGTGCTATGACGTCGTACCCCAATGACACTATCGTTCCGCTGCGATATTTTGGGGGTGTGACAGATTGGTATCAGAGCCTTGGTTATAGAGAACTAGGTTGCATTTTAGTTCCTAGACTATAACCGCTCTCACGTCGATCCTTTCTTTTCCTATCACCTTACACACTTTTCGTGCGCATATGTTTTCTTAAGTATTTCTTCTAGAACCACCTCATTAGATAACGTAGTTTCCTTGTACCAATAGGGGAGTCCCAAAATCTAGTTGGGTCATCAAAGATATGGAGCTCAATAATGAGCACTTATCTAACTTGATCTCGTGACAGTTCTTGTTTGATGAGATGCGAGATCGAGCTAAATAAGTGTTACTATAAAGCTGGATAGATTTGATGATTTTGCCCGAGGATGGGAGTTCTCTTGAGGATACTTTGGGAACTGCTGGCGACCAAACCTCATAGTGACTGTAGCACCTAACGGAATTTCCTATACACCAGGTGCGACTCTTCCTAGATACCTACCCTAAATCCCTCCTTCACTGTTTAGAATTGGATGATAAACTGGCTACCTACTTAAGTAACACCAATCGCCGAGAAATGTATGCTTGGTGGTATGTACACGTGTGAAATGAAGCAATTATAATTATGGTGGCCAAAATAATTATAAATGCGTCACAACTCACGTGGACATATGCGACCACGCATACGTAGATCGGTGTGGACACCTTAGGAACCAATTTGTGGAGTGATATTATGTTTGAGGACATTAAGTATAGACATTGGGAATTCAACGGTTCTTTCCTTGCAGAGATAATGGAACCAAAGAGGGTAACACGCAGTACTGGCCGAGGTGGTGCGGTACCAAGGGGTGGAATGACAGGTGGGCGTGGAGGTAGAGAAGGCGGTAGCGACATGGGTAACAATGACAACAACGCTGGCGGAAATCCTGATTTTGCCGCCATCATCGCTCAACAACTTCAAATCTTGCTTCCCACTATTGTCACACAAGTTGGAAATCATATGAATAACTCGGGAAACCACGGGAACGGGAACGGTACTGGCGACACCAACAATGTAGCTGGTAGTAACAACAACAACATCAACAACAACAACAACAGAATTAGATGCACCTATAAGGAATTTTCGGCATGCAAACCTGTGGAGTTTGATGGTATAGGAGGTGCTTTGGCGTATACTCGATGGGTAGAGAAGACAGAGGCAGTGATCGACATCAGCAATTGTGCCACACATCAGAGGGTGAAGTATGCTGCTTGCTTGTTATCAGGAAAGGGATTGACATGGTGGAACACACAGCTACAGGCTAGAGGCAGAGAGGCAGCTATAGGTATGACATGGGATGAATTTAAGGCGTTATTGAAAGAAGAGTACTGCCCGGACAATGAAATGCAGAAATTGGAAGATGAATTTTATCACCACTCTATGATAGGGGCTGGTCACGCAGCCTACACTGACCGATTTCATGAGTTAGCCAGACTAGTTCCTCATCTAGTTACCCCTGAATCCAAGAGAATCTCGAGGTACATATATGGTCTTGTCCCCGAAATTCGTGGAACTGTGAAAACAACTGAGCCGTCTACAATACAAAGTGCGATACTGAGGGCAGGAACCCTGACAGACGAGATGGTTAGAAATGGTACGTTGAAGAGCAGTGATAAGAGGAAGGAAGCAAGTGGGTCGAATAAGCAGATAGACGTAGTAGCAGACAATAAAAGGGCAAGAGTTTTGTGGCAACTGGTACTGAACAAAGAGAGTATGCGGGTACACATCCCAAATGTGCTAAATGTGCTTATCATCACCCGAAGTCCAAGCCCTGCCGCTTATGTACAATATGCAATCAGTCGAATCATTTTTCAAGCCAGTGTAGAGAGCGTGCAAGACCAATAACAACGGTTAACACGGGCAACATGAGGAATAACCAAAGGACTTGCTACAAGTGCAACAGCCCGAATCACTACCGGAATAATTGTCCTCAGTTGAATAAGCCACCGATGCAAGCTCCTCTAGCTGTGGCAATTGATGGAAATAACCCAAACCCTGTACTCAATATCAGCCCACCCCGAGGTCGAGCATTCTATATAGGGACCGAGGAAGCCCGCAATGCGTAACTGGTACGTTTTTCCTAGACCATTAAGTGATCCACCGTATTATTCAGATTTAGTGAGTCTCATTGGATAAGAAACCTAGACGCGTAAGTTTTGACATAAACACTTTGACCATACATCTTGATTTCACGAAACCTAAGGGTAGAACTTTAAGTATCGTCGATTGAATCGCGAGGACGCGATTCTTCTATCAGGGGAAGAATGTCACAATTCTCAAATTCCGGTCATTCCTCATACTCCATATTCATCATTTCATAACGGTTCATTCATGATTTTTGCATTTCACATTAAACGCGTAAATTTCATATTAAATAAACGTTATTGCGTGAGTTATTATTTTGAATATTTAATCCGTTACTTCCAAAAATGATCCCAATATATTTTTATACTTACATTTAGTTTATAAAAACTATATTTTGAGTTTACCTAGTGTTTTAAATTTTTTTGGTATATAAATCGTTAAAGTTATATTATTACGACGCTTTTCTTAAAAATTACTCGATAATTATTTTATCACTCAAATTTTACAAGAAATGTATTTTTACAATTTTTATAACTACAATATACTTTACTTTGATCCCCTAAAACTTATTTTAATCCATATGACTTTAACTTCACATCTATGTACAAGTTACATTTTCCTACATTTATATCATTTACTTACATTTTTATTTACAACTTTATACAAGTAAAAGAAAAAAAATATATATATATTTGGTTAACAAAAATCCACCAAAAACCGGTTCTAGGGGTGAGGATTTCATTTATTATAGTTGGTAACTTTCTTTACTTTGATAGTATAAGTCTTCACTCCTCATCTAATTCATTCACTTTTTCACTCAAATAATTCACAAGCTACCAAAGTTTTTCTTTCTCTCTTCTTGTTCTTCCTCCAACCGGCCATCATAGGTGTGTAGCAAGAAAACATCAAAATTTTGCAAGCACAAGTAATTACAATCTAGTATACACTCTTGTTTAGGTTTTGAAATAAAAACCTAGGGTGTTTAGGTTTAATCCTTGGTTCTAATCACCTCATCATATCACTTGTAAGCATCTCATGTTTATTTATCATCTTACATATTCCTTTCATACTCATCTCATCATTTTTGAGCAAAAACATGCAAGACTTGTGTTGTTTATACCATTTTTACATGATTTTTAGTGTTATATATATATAAGGTCATCCTATAATTATCCCCTTGGTACATGTTGGTCTTGATGATGTTTAGGAACCCATGACACCCTAAGAAGGTGTATGGTAGGATTAGATTAGCTTTGGAGTTGATTTGAAGGGATTAGAATAGGTTTGGTACGAGAAAAACAATTTTCGATACGTATAAAAAGTGTTCTGTCCTTGTTTTGATTTTCTGGAAAATCCGACAGTAGACACGACTTTTTGGCCTTGATATTTAGAAAATATACTTTAAAACGAATCCGTGGCCGCTTGAACGGATTAAAACGGAGTTATAACGAAGAAGTTATGAATTTTTAAAGTTTGACGACAAAATTTATATTTTTCAGAAAATTCAGCAACCTATTTTTACTTTATTCGAGTCAAAAACGAGTCCTAAGCTTTACAAATTATTTCGACTTGTCAAAAATATATTAGTATACTTTGATACGAAGCTAAGGACGTATTATACGTAGAAAACGGATTTGAAACGACTAAGATATGCACGTTTTCATAAAATTTCCGTAACTATTATTTTCAGAAAAACTATATTATTTTTACGAGATAAGTATTACGGTAACTAAAATGACCATATTGAGGGCTGTTTTTAACTATGATGTGGAACTTTTTGGAACGAAATGTCTTCTAATAAAATCAATATCACCAAGCATATTTTTCAAGACGACCAACTGTTTGTATAGCGGAGTTGTAATAAATTATTTATGGATGTTTAAACTTGGCCGAAACTCACTTTTTACACAACAATTAGACAAAATCACTATCTTTAACCCTTATTATCTTTATGTTCGAGACCTTTATGTCGAAAACTCCTGAACTGAAACTTTTAGATTTTGATACAAACTTTCCAAATCCGTCGAGTTCGTTTCCTAACGTGCAACGTACACCATTTTACGACTAGTTTTTCGAAGTCATTTTTGTCAATTTCACGAAATTTCCGACGACATTATTTTACGACGAAAAGTGAAAATTTCACCATAAATCATTACGAAACCATTGTAGGATGACATTTTGACGTAAATACTTATAAAGTGATTTAAGAATGGTCAAGACGTCAAAAGAGTATTTTTCGACGATAAGTATTATTTTCAAAACTCGCAAATGGTATAAATAACATACGAAATGCATGCATAACATAACATCATAACTCATTACATATCATAACATTCATTCTAGGTCGCGGATAGTTTCCGAGCCTCACTTTCGTGCACTTCATTTTGTTAGCATATCCATCACACCAGGTGAGTTCATACCCCACTTTTACTCGTTTAAATTCTTACAAACTATTTGGGGGAGATACATGCTTAAATACTTATTTCACTCTTGCGAATACTCAAACCATTTATACAATTGTGTTACAATATACTTCTTATACACTTTGGACATTATGTGTGGTTTATTGCGATATGTGCCTTAATGTGCTAAACTAGTTTTCAATTATGCATCAACATACAAACTTTAGCAACTGGTTAACTCCTGCGGGAGCCGGCGGAGAGGTATTGATAGTACTATCGGGCTGACGCCCCCACCCTTGGGTCCTTGATGACGTGACCTGGGGTGAATATAATCTGTTATTCAATGAAACATTACAAACAAGTTAGACTCGTCAAGAGGTTCAATTGGCTGTGATTCTTTGCATTAAGTACATGTATATATCGTATGCACCTATGTCCTACTTACAAACAAGATTGACAATTCTATATTTTGGCAATGGGTTGTAAACACACAGGTTGCAAGTTTTGTATGGGCGGAACTTGGAACTGAGTGGATTTACAATGCCTTTGCTGCATAAACAATTTTTGAAAGGCTTTACATTTCATCACAAACTTATGAACTCACCAACCATTGTGTTGACACTTTTTAGCATGTTTATCTCAGGTCTTAAGGTGATAGCAATTCATGGAGCTTTTGGGTCGCATGGCATACATTGGAGTCTCGTGTTTTTAACAATTACCATTCGACATGTTTTGTAAACTTTTTATGTATTATCAAACCTTGTGATTTCTTGTGGTGTAAACATTAACTTATTTATCGAATGGTAAACTTTTCAAAACGTCTCATTATAGAGGTCGTTTTCTGTATCCATACTTTGTGCTATGACGTCGTACCCCAATGACACTATCGTTCCGCTGCGATATTTTGGGGGTGTGACAGTCCTGGATATGGAAGAAGATGATATCCCTATTTTACTCGGAAGACCCTTTCTTGCAACCGCACACGCTATGATTGATGTCTTTAACAAGAAGATTTCATTGGAGATTGGTAATGACAAGATTACTTTTGATAAGATCGTTTATGAGCTCTAGGGGATAATAATAACAATGATTATAATGCACAGCGGAATAAGAAAACATCGTTTGTTATTATTAACAAAGTTCTTCGTCATCATCTCTAAACTACTAATCGACTAACTAATAATAATCCCTAGGCGTTTATACACTACGCCTGTACACACACACACCTTTGGTGTTCACATCTTGACACACTAAAAATCTAATTCCCTATATCTCTTTATATAATAGAGATACTAGGGTTACAAATACTACTAGGGACTAAATAATAAATACTCCATTAACAAGTAGGTCCCTTGTCTTTCTTTGTCTTCATAAGTCCTTCATCTTTTATATTTTGTCATAATCAACTCAAATATAATTCCCAACAATCTTCCCCTAGTTGATAATGACAAAACCAATAAGCACAAACTTCCCCTGAAGTTAATATGATGAAAGATAAACGAACTTCCCCTTAAACATGCAATCACCAAGAATATTCAAGTTGCAGCTTCCAAGTACTTCTTCCCCTTTTTGTCATAATCCACTAGGAGAACCGCGAATATAAGCAACTTTGATCTTCAAAACTATGAACCAATATCATACGACTAATCCATCCTTACAATGCCTCAAGATACCCACCATGAAGATCACCAAAAAGCTTGCTAAAAATGAAATTAAGGCAATAGAATTTTGAACAAATTGTAGAAATACCAAATAAGTAGTAGTAAAAACCTTCCCCTCGAATGATGCATGTAGTAACCATAAGAACTTATCGAAGAACTAACCACCATAGTAACAAACACCATGTAGTGCCATCCATGAACGAGCACCAAAACGCTTACTAAAAAAGACTACAATAGCATTTGTGAACAAGCAGTAGTAACGTTGAACAATAGTTCAAAGGTTTACCAATCTTTCCAATCATCGTCAAAGTCCAAATAAGTATAACAATATCTAATATCTTGAACCTTGAAATCAACCAAACTTTCGTGTATGTATAACAACCAAATCTGAGAACTAAATCACTCTCTTCACCTAGGCGTTTACAAGACTATATGCCTAGGACACACACACACCTTTGGTGTTCACATCTTGACACACTAAAAACCTAATTCCCTATATCTCTTTATATAATAGAGATACTAAGGTTACAAATACTACTAGGGACTAAATAATAAATACTCCATTAACAAGTAGGTCCCTTGTCTTTCTTTGTCTTCATAAGTCCTTCATCTTTCATATTTTGTCATAATCAACTCAAATATAACTCCCAACAACTTTCGACCTGGAAAAGTCAATGAGATATGTTTCTTTCACCGATGACAACCTTGATGATCTCGACCTTATCGAAGCTAACACTTAGAAACATGCCCAGGAATGTTTTCTTCCTGATCCTCTGAGATCATTAAAATTCGAAGATAATGATGGGACATCTAGCGATGAAGAAAGCGAAACAGAGGAACTGAACAAGAATAATCAGACGGTATGTTCAGAAAAAACCCCGAAAGAAGCTGATGCTCCCCCGAAACTTAAGGAGTTACCTCCTCATTTAGAATATGCATTTATCAATGGAGATCAAAATTATCCTGTTGTGATATCCTCTCTGTTATCTAACAAAGAAAAGGAGTCATTACTACAGGTTTTAAGCAAGCACAAGGGAGCAATTACATGGAAAGTCTCTGATATTAAAAGAATTAACCCTTCATATTGTTCCCACAAGATACTTATGGAAGATGATTTTAAGCCTGTAGTGCAACCACAAAGGAGATTAAACCCTAAAGTACAAGACATTGTGAAGGACGAAATCATTAAGCTCCTGGATGCGGGTCTAATTTACGCTATTTCCGATAGCCCTTGGGTTAGCCCCATTCATGTTGTGCCAAAGAAAGGAGGAATGACAGTGGTCACTAACGATGATAATGAGCTGATACAAACTAGGACAGTCACTGGCTAGAGGGTGTGCATTGATTACAGAAAATTAAATGATGCCACACGAAAGGATCACTTCCCCCTTCCGTTTATCGACCAGATGCTAGAAAGACTCTCTGGACATGAGTATTACTGCTTCCTCGATGGATTCTCAGGTTACTTTCAAATTCCTATTGCCCCTGAGGATCAAGAAAAGACAACGTTCACCTGCCCTTATGGAACATTCGCCTACCGAAGGATGCCTTTTGGACTATGTAATGCTCCAGCCACATTCCAACGGTGCATGACTGCTATATTCTGTGATATGTGTCAAGATTTTATGGAAGTCTTCATGGATGACTTTTTGGTTTTTGGTAACTCCTTCTCATCCTGTCTTAATAATCTATCTAAAATTCTT
Source organism: Chrysanthemum seticuspe (assembly GCA_019973895.1). Lineage (NCBI taxonomy): Eukaryota > Viridiplantae > Streptophyta > Magnoliopsida > Asterales > Asteraceae > Chrysanthemum > Chrysanthemum seticuspe. The sequence continues at coordinate 123,740,589 of BPTQ01000007.1, forward strand.
GCCAGATGTGAAGAAACCAACCTTGTCCTTAACTGGGAAAAATGTCATTTTATGGTTAAAGAAGGGATTGTTTTTGGGGCATAAAATTTCTCAAACTGGGATAGAAGTTGATAAAGCTAAGGTGGACATTATTTCTCGACTGCCTTATCCGACCAACCTAAAAGGCATTAGGAGTTTTCTTGGGCATGCAGGATTTTATAGACGATTTATAAAAGATTTTTCAAAAACTGCCAAACCTATGACCCAAATCCTAATGAAAGATGCTAAATTTGATTTTAACAATGATTGAAAAAAAGCCTTTGACATTTTCAAAGAAAAACTAACTACTGCCCCAATTATTATTGCTCCTGACTGGGGGGCGATTTTGAACTCATGTGCGATGCTAGTGATTATGCTGTTGGAGCTGTTTTAGGACAGAGGGTGGATAAAAAATTTAAACCCGTTTATTATGCTAGTAAAACCTTAAATGAGGCACAAGAGCATTATACAACCACTGAAAAAGAACTCCTGGCTGTAGTATATGCCTTTGATAAATTTAGGTCTTATTTAGTTATGTTAAAAACTATTGTCTACACTGACCATTCTGCTTTGAAGTACTTATTTGATAAGCAGGATGCCAAACCAAGGTTGATTAGATGGGTACTGCTGCTGCAAGAATTTAAAATTGAAATCAAGGATAAGAAAGGAGCAGAAAACTTAGCAGGTGATCACCTTTCACGATTAGAAAACCCTGAGCTCGAAGAACTTGACATAGAAACTATCCGGGACTCCTTCCCCGACGAACACCTCATGGCAGTTAGAATTAAAGATTACAGTGTCGAACCAAGGTACGCAGATTTCGCTAATTACCTGGCAGCCAAAGTGTTACCTAGCAACAAAAGCTACGACTAAAAGAAAAAGTTCTTCTCGGATATTAAGTATTACTTCTGGGATGATCCGTTCCTTTTTAAATCATGCCCTGATGGTATTATTTGGAGATGTGTATTTGGGGAAGAGCAAAGACAAATTCTGGAACATTGCCACAACGGACCTGCAGGAGGACACTATGGAGACGACAATACTGCTCGAAAGGTTTATGAGGCCGGATTCTTTTGGCCAAGTATTTTCAAAGACGCCGCAAGGTATGTTAGGGATTGTGACGCTTATCAGAGGGCAGGGAACATCTCTTCTCGGAATCAGATGTCACTCAACAATATTATGGTATGTGAGGTTTTTAATGTTTGGGGGATCGATTTTATGGGACCTTTCACTCCATCAAAAAATAAAAGTTATATCCTTGTAGCTGTCGATTACGTTTCGAAATGGGTTGAAGTAGAGGCCCTATAGACTTGTGATGCTAGGAGTGTTATTCGCTTTTTGAAAAGATTATTCTCCAGGTTTGGGATCCCTAAGACCATCATTAGTGATCAAAGGACGCACTTTTGTAATGCTATTATGGAGAAAGTTCTGAATAGATACGGGGTACTCCACCGAGTGTCTACACCTTATCACCCACAAACTATTGGGCAAACTGAAAACACCAACAGGGCACTCAAACGGATTTTGGAGAAATCCGTCAGCAGTAATAGAAAAGATTGGTCTGACAAACTCAATGAGGCATTATGGGCATTCAGAACGGCCTTCAAAACTCCTATTGGAAGCACCCCTTTTAAGATTGTTTACGGAAAAGCATGTCATCTTCCCGTTGAATTGGAACATAAAGCATATTGGGCTCTCAAAAATGCCAACTTGGAGGCTGATATAATCAAGGAGCACAAATTTTCCCAAATAACCCGTTTAGCTGAATTACGAGACGAAGCATATGAACATGCCAGGGCATACAAAGACAGGACCAAAAGATGGCACGATAAGCGAATCAAGGAGAAAAGATTCGAGGTAGGACAGGAAGTTCTCATTTTTAACGCAAGACTCAAATTATTCCCTGGAAAAATGAGATCTCGTTGGGTTGGCCCATACACAGTAAGTAAGGTATTCCCTTATGGGACTATTGAAGTTCATAACAAGGAAGGAGTATATTTTAAGGTAAACGAACACCGCGCAAAGATTTATTACAGGCAAGATGTTAGCAAGCTATCTGTTGATGAATTCTTCGCACCAGTCTAGTAGCCCCGCGGCTCTGAGTCTAACTTAAAGACTCGTTAATAAAAAAAGTGCTCTTTCGGAAGACAACCCGAATTATCCCTTTCTTCTGTTTTTATTTCATTTCTGTTGGGTTTTGTGTTTTCTAACCATTTTTGTAGGAGACAGGAAGTAATTACTGCTGCAGTTGCTGATCTAAACGTAGTTACGGCGTAACTCATCTTGGTGATTACGCCGTAACAAACATTTTAGCAGCAAAATTCTTGACGCAGTACCACTTACGGCGTAATTCCATCTCAGTGGTTACGCCGTAACTATTCGCTTCACAGCTCATACCAGGTTTTGCTAGTTACAGCGTAACTCTCTCATAGGAGTTACGACGTAACTCTCCTCTGCTTTAATTCTTTCATTTTAAAACAAAGTAACCTTGTATTAGTTTTTAAATGAACTTTGTAGGTGTGTTCCCTGTAAACCCTCACGAGACTTCACTCGTCTACTTGGGACACCAAGTGGTTTAAAAGGCTTGTTGCATTGGCTAAATGCAACCGTGATTCCTACGAAAGTGAGTTAGGTTTGTTTTTTATTTTATTTTTTTTCTTTTTTAGAATTATGCTTGTCGGTATTGTGATTTCAGGGATTGAAGTTTGTTCATGACGCTTAAACGAAGGCACGATCCTTTCTCGTGGGCCTTCTTCTTTTTGGAGCAAATTTCAGGGAAGTTCTCGCTCTAATTCTACCTTTCTCTTTACCTTTATTTTAATGCCTAGTACAAAAGGGACTTTGTACAATTCAAGTGGGGGGGACGGGAGTAGAATTATCTCTTGAACTTTATTTCGCCCTCATTTTTATAGTTTATTCTGAAAAATTATGCCATTTTTAAAATTTTGACATGTTTTTCCGAACCTAACTAGATTAGACCTTAGCCGAGCACATACAACCCTTGATATTACATGGTGAGATTAGCCTTGTCCGTTTCCAATATTTTACCCCAAATCCACCAAATTATGAGTGTGCCGGTAGCTTGTAAACTTTATAACTTGGCCTTTGCATAATTTCGAGACCATATACGAGGTATGTTGAGTTAGCTCGATGTATTTGGACTTTTCAGTTTTAGAAGGCAGTATTATAGGATTATCACCCAAACAGCCTACCATTGTGAGTCTATCGATTAGTCACCTCGAATTTTCAACCCCCGTGTGAAACCCCTTTGTTGCACTCTCCTTTAGTGCAAGATACCCCTAGATACACCCTTCTGAGCCATTCCTTTCATTTTTTCAACCCTATATATTGTTTCGTTACACCCTTACACCTTAGCCTACCCTGTAGTCTTTATTTGTAATTGGGAAGTCATCATTTGCCTAAGTTCAAGGTTCGAGTGGAAAGGTTTGGAAATCACGCTTTCATCGACAACAATTATGAAGATCATTGAAGACCCCCCAAATTCCCATTGTTCATCTCAAGTGGGGGGATGTTATGTTATTTTGTTATGTTCACAAAAAAAAAAAAAAAAAAAAAAAAAAAAAAAGTTGATTGATTTATGTAAAGTGCGATGTTATAAGCACTATAGTATGAGCTTTATTGTTTAGTATCGAGGAGGCCACCTCGGTCACATTAGAAGATTGAAGTTGGAGTTATACCAACTGAAGAAGAAAAGGTAGTGTGCCCATCACGACGTCCTCTAATGACACATCTACCTTGCATTTCATGATCCGGTCTCTAGACTTCTAAGCTTGAACTTTGGGCGGACGGTAAGTGGTGATGACTTAGTTGTAGATTTAGACTACCTGCTTGTTTTTCATTTTACACCAATTATATATCCCATGTCTTATCCTACCCTTTAGTCATGAAGCGTGTCTAGGTGATGCAGCGAGCAATCTTTGGTGTCTTGGCCATGGATTTGGTCATGTATTATTGATTTTGTCCACTTCGCCTTGACATGTTAGTAATGACGAGTCACCCCTTAACCTTTGTCGTGTCTACCCATATTGCCTTCGAGAATTGTTTAGCCCTTAACTCTAGTGGTGGAGAATTGTGTAACCGCCAAGCTTATGATAGAATACATGATATGACTGTGCGATTGAGTGATCACCCCGAAATTGACACTTAGAATAGTTGAGAGATTTTAGTGTTTGTTCCCCTTTCGTGAGGTGTTCGGCTTTGTTTTATTCTAGCATAAGGGATTTTTAAACTCATATTTTCCAGGTTTTGGGAGATATCTTTTTAGGAATCTATCTAATAAGGTCTACTTGAGGGCAAGTAGAGTTCAAGTGGGAGGATATTTGATAACATCAAATAGTCCTGAATATTAAGTGTCAATTTCCCCCAATAATGTTCGTTATTTATATCATTTATTTGGATTTACGCTTGTTTTCCATTGTTTTCCACTTTCAGGTAAATTGCGAGCATTGGAGATAAAGAGACGCGGAAATGGAAACATTACTAAAGATTTATCACAATATGCTTATTCTGAAGAAGTTACGGCGTAACTCGTCTCTCACATTACGCCGTAACTATTGCGTGACCCAGAAGTCCAACTTATCAAGAGGTTACGGCGTAACTCTTCCCAAAGATTACGACGTAACCCCATTAGGTCAAAAGAGGTTCCACGCCGCTGATACTTACGCCGTAACTACTGCATCACTTACGACGTAACCGAGTTTATTGAAGACTACGGCGTAACCACTTATAAGGTTACGCCGTAACTAGCAGATCTAGTGCATTTACGAAGAAATAGAAGGTTACGGCGTAACTCCTCTATTGGTTACGCCGTAACCCATACCTGGCCTATAAATACCCCATGAATTCCAGCATTTCAAAGCATCCCATTCCACACACAACACTCTGAGAATGTGGGAAAAAGCTCAAGGGAGGTCTAGGGAAGCATACGGAGCTGTTTCCATGGGAGAATTCACACCATTACGATAAGCTTTAGCGTTTATTATTTCTTTTACTTTCAATTCATGTATTTCATACCTTTTAATATTGAATTGATTTGCATGATTAATATGAGCGGCTAAGCACCCTTTGGTGCTAGCCTAGTTATGATTCCTTAATTGTTTTGTTTGCGTTTACCTTTACTTCCGTACAATTATTTCTAAGTGTATGCATGCATAGTTCTTTGGTAGTCACCCTTGGTTCGGTAGTTTTGAATGGTGAGCGGACTGAGACAAGAAGGGTAAGATATGACCAACTGACGACCCTTTCTACTTGTGCGATTGACCAACTGATCACCTATTGTTTGGATGAACTTAAGAATTGGGGGGTGTAGTGTCTAAGTTCCTAACGGCCGGGCACTCACTATTTAGAATCTAGCATGTAGCGGTACTTAATGACTCGGCTTAGGGGACCAGGAACAACAGGACTTATGACGGTGCGCCTGATTTCTCCTGTGGTGGCATCTTTGCTGATAGGTTAGGGCGAATTGACCAAATGTTGTCCTCTCGAATTTGACCCCACCTGAAGTAATTGGAAGTAGGTAGACGTAGACATAACTAGCTAGGAGGATTAACTAGGTTAGCACCACTATTCCTCTATTGATTTCCCTTTACCATTTATTTGCTTTTACTTTATATTTTGCATTAGTAGTTTAATTAATTAGTAATTATCCGACACACATAGCTCTTGGGACGACCTCGGCTTTACCATTTACTACACTACACACGACCGGGTACACTGCCCGTTAGTGCATTAGGGTAGACCATAGGTATAGCGAGACACTATAAATATTAAGACCTGGTCAGTAAAACCTGCATCAATCTCTTTCCTCTTTGTAGGAGCTGAAGACTTATTTGCTCCAGAGTAGGGAACTCTTGACTGCTGGACTGTTGAAGACATAACCATTTGCTCCTCTTACATTTTTCTTTTCCTCAAGAAAATTAACATGTAGAGTCACTTCTACTCTCTTAGTTACTAAATTATATACCCTATAGGCCTTACTATTTAGTGAATAACCAACTAAGAAACCCTCATCTGATTTTCCATCATATTTTCCAAGCACACTAAGGGTATCAAGAATTATAACATGGCACCCAAAAGGTCATATGTAGCTAAAAATAGGCTTATGGCAAAAAAAAAGCTCATAAGGAGTCTTGCACTAAGTTGCTTTCCCTTATGACAAGCAACACAAGAATGGTCATTTTTGAAAACTTTGGAAGGTAGACCTCTAACAAGGTTTCCCTTCACAAGTTTGTTTAGATTTTTAAAATTTATATGACCCAATGTTCTATGCCATAATTTAGACTCATCAACAGTGGCCTTTGCAATCAAACAGGAAAACCTTTAGCAGGTTTGGGAGTCTTTAGATTAAAACTGTACATGTTGTGTTGCCTTGGGACCCTAACTTAAAGTCTAAAGTTAACACACAACATTCAGTCTTAGTAAAAAGAACCTTATGCTGCTTATCACAGATTTATGATATGGAAAACAAATTAAAATGGCCTAGTTCTTTCACAAAGGACACACTATCAAATTCTAAATTACAAACCTTTATTCTACCTTTCCCTATGATGTAGCCTTTGCTACCTCCAAAAGTAACAGAACCACCTTTGATATTTTCAACGTCATCCAAGTAGTCCTTGTTACCAATCATATGCCCAGAACATCCACTGTCAAAGATGCCTCTATCTCCTATGTTCATGTAAGGATGTTCCTGAACATATAAGAGAAATTAGTTTCTCTTAGGGACCCAGGCCTGTACAGTCTTGGGTCTGCCTTGTGGACCTTTAGATTTTTAAGTATTACTAGAAACCGGTCCACCATTATACTTGGAGTCTGGTATAAGATTCCATTTATAACATGCTGAGGCATTAACAACAGATCCCCCATAACCCTTTGCAACACCAGATTTAAAAGTGTTTGCTGGATATTTGACCAAGGGTCTTCTAATAGGTGAATGTGATTATGCAAAATTTCTTCTATGTTGGAAGACATTCACCTGGGATGAGGTACTGGTGTGTACTGTTTGTCTACCAGAATTAACATTTACATTACCAGTTTTAACTTTAGGAAGACCAGACCTAATATTTAGCCTACCCGTATTAATTGACACACCAGTATTCACATTTGATCTAACAGGATTAACAAATGAACTGCCAGAAACAAATTTATTTGCATGGTTAATCCTATTTACATTATTCCACACTGGTCTAACAAAACTATTTCCAGTGTTTGCTGCCATTCTCTTTTTAAGTTCAACCTCCTTAGCCATTCTTTTCTCATGGAAATCACAATCTCTAATTAAATGACTTAGGCTTCCACACATAAAACAACACTTCTTAGTGAAAGAGTATCCATCCCCAAACTCTCTCTGCATTAACCCATTCCAATTCTTTCTGTCTACTTTAGGTGTCTCAGGTTTAGTCTATTGCGTAGGAGTTTGCACCCAACTAGGTTTAACTGTTTCTGGTTTAGACACAAAAATGACAGGCTCAACTTGTTGTGATTTGGGCACATAAGGCTTACCTATTAGAATTGGTTTAGAAATCTTTATGGGTTCAGATTTTAGCTCAAACGAACATTTAGATACATTCTCAATGGATCCATCACTGTCATTAGATTAACAGGTAGAATACTCACTGGTTTTGTCTTTTGATACATTGGTCTCAGACTTCTTTCCAAAAGATCCTTCACTGCCATTAGATTGACAGTTAGAAAATTCAATGGAATAGTCTTGAGAAGCAAGTGTGTCAAGGTTTTTCCATTTGCTACAATCAAATAAAGACTCATGATATTATTTTTCAAGTTTAGGAGTATAATCACAATTAAGGGGATGAGGAACACCTTCGTAGTTGTTAGTTTTATAAAATCTATGATATATAAGTTTTCCTTCAAAATCACTTTTTGAACTGACAAAACAGTTTCTTTCATCTCTTCTACATATCCTAAAACCTCTTTATTTGATTTTATCTAGAACCCTAAACCAATTTAATTGTTGAGCTCATACCTGAATTTATTAACCGCCACAGATTTTTACCATTGTTTTGCCATTAGTCAACTATCTTTTTCAACTCTTCTTTATCTTTAACTACTTTCATTCCAATTCTTCTACATTTTCTAAGCTTCTCATCTTTTTCAAATATTTCATTACCTTGGAAAGTAAGCTTTTCATTCAGAGGTGCATTCTGTTTTTGAAGAGTATTTACTTATTTTTCTAATGTTTTAACAGCATTTTCATAAGCAAGTAATTTAACTTCTTGATCACCTAATTGACTCATCTGTTCATCACAAAGAGATTGCATTATATTGTATAAATCAGTGCAAATTTTTGAGTAAAAAGATACCTCACTGCTGGAGCTTATGGCCATGAGAGCATGATTGACTTCTGTCCCCTCATCAGTGTGCTCTCCCCAGTTAATCACACCAGCTTCCAAACTCAGCAACCACATCTGACTCTTATCTTCCTTTTCAGTATGTCTAGGATAGAAGGAATCCCTCTTCTATTCTTCATTGGCCTCTTTTACTGTACATTCCTTATAAAAGTGACCTCTTTCTTGACACCTGTAGCACTTAATCTTTGACTTGTCAAACCCTACCGGTCTCTTTCCATCAAAACGGACTTGCCTACCAGTCCTTTTGAAGAATTTCTTCATCCTCAAGGCAATCATGGCACACTGCTAGTTTATATCCATTTCCTCCATATACTCATCTTCAATCTGATCCAAGTCTTCATTTAGGATGTCTTCAGATTGACTAGAAAACAGTGAGTAGATGATCTTATCCGCAAAACCAGCAGCCCCATCCTTTTCCTTTACACCAGAAGAAATAGTATAGCTACCAGAACTAAACCCACTACCAGATTTAACTTTATTTTTACTGCTCTTGCCTTGAGTGACAAAAGCAACATTGTTTTCACTTAAAGAAGCCTTTGAACTTCCTTTGATGTCTTGTTCATAAACCCTAAGGTTATTGTACAAGTCATCTATTGACAAAGTGTCAATATCTTCTTTAGTTCTCATGATCATTGCTAGATTTGACCATTCTTTGGGCAATGATCTAAGAAACTCCATATTTGCATCTTCATTAGATACTTCAGATCCATGTGCTTCTAACTGTGATAGGAGTTGTTGGAATTTTTCATAGCCCTTCTCCAGGCCTTCAGAACTGCATATGGTAAAGGCTTCAAATTGTTGTTTATAAATAGCTTTATGAATTTTCTTGGAGTTAGCATTTCCTCCAAATTAGGTTCTAATAGCCTCCCATATCTCCTTAGAATCATCCATACTATGGAACCTTCTGAGATGTTCCTTTGGAATGGCCATCAATAAGAGAGTTCTTGCCTTTCTTTCTTTTTCCACAACAAGTGTCTCTACAGTAGATACTGGTGGAAGAATTCTGACCACACCATCTTTACCTTTGGAAATTCTCTTCTTTGAATTCCCATTCTGGATTAATTTCTAGACCTCATTATCTACATATTCTAGATAATGTTCCATTTCCATAGCACTAATGTCGTACTCTTCCTTTTTCAGAATAGGAAGTTTGAGGTTGGAAATGGTGGTTGTAGCAGGAATTGGTTGTTGTTGTTTATGTTGTTGTTTCTTAGACCCTGCTTCTGATGCTTTAGAATCATGGTCTTAGAAGACTCTTCATCACTAAGGTGGTTTGAGAAATTATTAGGCTGAGACATTCTTTTGGATTTTTGAGTGAGATGAGATAAGTGTCTTGGTGAGTTGTGTTTCTTCAATTCAGAGTCCTTCAACAGGCTCTAATACCACTTTTAGGTCCAAAGGTTATGGATCTAAGCAGCCTTGTATGACAATAACTAACTTGGATAAATCTAAACTAATTATGTGAATAACTCTTTAACAATGAGTACTTGATGCTAATGCGGAATATTAACAACAAGCAAGAAGAACACAATAATTACTAAATAACTTTTTCTATTAATCTCTAAAACTTAATACTCGAGGTTAAGGCTTACAACTCGTACCTTTAACATAATACCTTAGGGATCCTTTTATATAATAAGGAAACCTTAATTGACTACAAGACTTGTAGAATAGTAGAGATATCTCTTCCTAAGATATCTCTACGCGTACATATCTATTCCTAATATAACTCTAACAAACTATTATGTTTTTATCATAAACAGACTTAACTATCGACTATTTGTTCTGCCAGACTTAACTACATTAGTACTGGCAGACTTAACCACTAACAGACTTAATTCTGGCTTACCAGACTTAACTATTTCACTACCAGAATTAATCTGAAACAGATCTAACAAACTTAAATTTATTTTACAAAATATAATTCCCTACAATCTTCTTGGCAATCTTTGAAGGAGGACAATATCTCCAAATAAATGCTTTTCCCAAAAGATTCCATGTATTGATTGACCCAACAATAAGCTTGTACATCCATCTTCTGGCTGCACTTGTGAGTGTAATTGGAAACATTCTAAGCATTAATACATCTTGAGTGACTCCTGGAGTGTGAAAAAGATCTTCGATCTCTAATACTCTTCGCACATGTAGGTGGGCATCTTCATCGTCAGTTCCAGTGAAAAGCTTATGTTTGAGCTCCTTCATAAACTGGCAATTGATCTCAAATCTGATATTATTACTGATTTTTGGACTTACCACGCCCCGTATTTGGTTACCTTGAGTCAAAGCCATGTATTCCTCCATAGTGAGCATGTCCAAATTCGAATAACCCATATCCTGAAAATTCATAAACAAATAGCTCCCCGGCAGCGGCACTAAAAACTTGATGCAAAATTTCTAACCAGGTTTTAATATTTATAATTGTCTCGTGAGGGTTTACAGGGAACACACCCACAAAGTTAAACCCACAAAGTTAATTTAAAATACTAATACAAAGTTATTGTGTTTTAAAGTGAAAGAATTAAAGCAGAGGAAGGTTACGTCGTAACTCTTTTGAGGGAGTTACACCGTAACTAGCAAAACCTGGCATAAGCTGCAAAGTGAGTGGTTACGGTGTAACCACTGAGATGGTAATACGCCGTAATTATTAATGCGTCAAGAATTCTACTGCTAAAAAGTAGGTTACGGCGTAATCACATAAATGAGTTACGCCGTAACTCTGATCAGATCAACTACTGCAGCAGTAATTACTTCCTCGTTTCCTGCAAAAATGGTTAGAAAACACAAAACCCTACAGAAATGGAAATAAAACAAAAGAAATGGATAATTCGGGTTGTCTCCCGAAAGAGCACTTTTCTTTATTTACGATTCTTTAAGCTAGACTCGGAGCCTCGGGGCTTCTATGGGGGCCTTTGTACTTCCCCGACCTTTTCAATGTCTTTCATCAAGTTATGCCTCATCCAGGCGACATTCGTGGCAGTTCGGAGGAATTCATTAGTTTCGATTTTCCAGATTTTGCAAATTTTTTCTTCCGGTCCCAAGTGGTAGCGAGTGAATTCGTATTTTTCGACAATAATTGGTGGTGGTCTCTTGTAGGGAATCCCAAGGAGTTTGCACCTCATTTGCTCATAAGCTTCATCGTCGGGATCAGTAAACTCCTCATTACCTTGCAACTCAAGGTAATCTAGGATCCCTTCAATGTCATCATCATCAGAAGCTGTACCTTTGAACCATTCTTCATCGAGCAGATTCTCCACTAGTACACGCTTGCATTCTTCTTTTTCATCTCTAACCAACTCCTTGTCACCCTCAATTGTTATTTCAATCGTGTTGTTGAGACTTTCGTTGTTTGAATTTTCTCGATCCATGTAATCCTTCCAAATCTTCTCTTTGGTTAACGTGTCAACATGTCCATACTTACTCATCACCCAACTATCGAATCCCATGTTATCCAGCCAAGGCAAACTCGTTCTCTCCTCATCGTTGGTTGAGGACCGAAAGAATTTGTCTTTTCCTATTCTCCTTGAGTTGCTTCCCCTATTACATACATCGTCATAGGGGTTGCATGACGCCCAGAAGGTTTCCCCAGGATATTTTATTCTTTCGCACCAGTGACTGCGTATTTCCTTGTTGTCAGTTTCACTTAAATCCTCATCCATGCAATAGATGTCTTTATTGGCCACTTCCTTTTTCTGAATGTGCTCATCGTAATTAATATTTAGCTTCTTAAGAAGATTCGGGTTAATCTTGGCATCCCCGAATTGTATTGCGTACCAGTGCCAAGTCACCGAACTTTATACACTGTCTTTCACGCTCGTGAGGGCATGTCCACCGAACTTTAATATTTAGCTTCTTAAGAAGATTCGGGTTAATACTTGTGGAAGGGGTTGCATGTAGGCCATGCTCGTGTGGACTCCTCGTCAAATTATGATGGTTGGAGTACACCAGTGAGTGATAAGCGGCTCTTCTTCATCTTCTAGGGAGAGTTTCTCGAGTCTTTCATCATCAGTATATGCAGGCCACATAAATTTGTTATGGTTGATCCTATCCTTATAGCTTCCTTCATCGCAAACCTCATTTCTCGGGTCATACGAGGCCCAAAGATCATACCAATCTCCCTAAGCAACTGGTATCATTTTGCACCAATGATATTTCCTCTTAGATCTGGGCAGAGGGCACAAGTCAATGTCATGGGACCAGTCGTTAATCTCAGATGTTCCTGATTCTTCCACTTCGAGGAATTTTTCTGCCCACGTATCCCAGTTACGTTGTAACTGAGATTCTTGGTTACAGCGTAATTCGTTAGAGTCGTTTTCCTCAGTATTCTTCATAACCCCGTTATCGTTGTCAAAAACATAGTTACGCCGTAACTCATAAGGCAGGTTATGGCGTAAATCAGATCTGTCGACGGGAATAATCCCTGAATCTGTATCATCAGCGAAAATCACTTTACATTCCATAGGAGGTTTCGATCCCTCAGGTTTATTGTTATTCATCGTTACTTTTTCACTGAGCTTTTCCACCATAGATTCTAGGTTTTTTAGGGTTGTATCGTGCTTGGAACGGTTTCTGTCAGTGTTTTCCTGGAATTCCTTTAACCACTCATCTTGCTCTTTTTGTCTTTGGGCTGAACTCTCCAGGAACTTGTTGATTGTTTCTTCAAGACTGGGCTTTCTTTCTCCATAAGGCCCACGGTTGTAATTTCTACGATATGCGTTATTATTTCGATTATCTTCGTAAAACGGTCGATTTTCTCCATACTTGGCTTCTTCAATATTTCCTTCATTGACATGAGGACAATTCTTCTTGAGGTGTCCTCCTCTACAGCTTTCACAACTCACTTGGATGGCATGAACGGTTTCTCTGACCTTCAGCATATCTCGACTAAGATTTTCAATTTTACTATCAATTGCTGCAAATCCGTCAAAACTTCCTCTTTAGTTTCTTTTACTTCCTCCGTCGTGAAATTCTGAGAGTGATCAGCCATTTTTTGAATGGCTTCAATTGCAAGAGTAGGAGTCATGTTCGGGATAGGTCCTTGATAGTCCAGCATTTGTCTTGTAGTTACGTTAATTTCTTTCTAGAAAATGTTAACCTTCTACTGGTTGTTTAGATCATGTGTAGGACACTTGTAAAGGAGATCGTTGTATCTATCCCAGGCTTGATACAATGTTTCGTCGTCTTCTTGCTTGAAATTATGGATTTCAAAAAGCTGGTTGGAAATCTTTGACGGCGGACAATATCTATGAATAAAGTGCTTTTTAAGTAGAGCCAAGTATTAATTGCCCCGGCAGGCAATCTTTCGATCCATCATTTGGCAGCTCTAGTAAGAGTCATTGGGAATACCCTTAGCATAACAGCATCATGAGACACGCCCAGAATGTTGAAAAGGCTTGCGATGTATAGGACATTTTTAACTTGCTCATATGCATCTTCGTCCCTGTTTCCTAAAAAAGGGTTAGCACGAAGCTCCCTCATAAATTGGTCTTTGATTTCAAAACGGACATCCGCTCCAATTGCCGGTCTTACGAGACCCGGCCCTTGTTCTGCTCTTGTCAACGCCAAGTATTCCTCAAGAGTGAGGTCATCGATGTTAACAACTTCCATGGTACCTGAAAACTTGAAATATGATTGTGAGAAAAGTTTAAAACGAAATGAAATACTTAATATTAATTCTAATATAACTCCCCGACAGCGACGCCAAAAACTTGATGCAGGTTTTACTGACCAGGTTTTAATATTTATAAAGTCTCGTTATACCTATGGTCTACCCTAGTGCACTAACGGGCAGTGTACCCAGTCGTGTGTAGTGTAGTAATCGGTAAAGCCGAGGTCGTCCCAAGAGCTATGTGAGGTGGATTATTACTAAGTCTAGGTGTCACAGATTAATAATGGTTTCGATAGGGAATTAATTAATTAAACTACTAAAGCAGAATAAGGCAAATAAAAGCAAATAGATGGTAAAGGGAAAATCAATAGAGGAGAGTGGTGCTAACCTTAGCTAGTTATGTCTACGTCTACTTACTTCCAATTACTTCAGGTGGGGTCAACGTCGAGAGGACAGCATTTGGTCAAGTCGCCCTAACCTATCAGCAAAGATGCCACCACAGGAGAAGTCAGGTGTCCCCTCATAAGTCCTATTATTCCTGGTCCCCTAAGCCAAGTCATTAAGTTCCGCTACATGCTAGATTTATAATAGTGAGTGCCCGGCCGTTAGGAACTTAGACACTCACCCCTTAATTCATAAGTTCATCCAAACGGTAGGTGATCAGTTGGTCAAATCGTACAAGTTGAAAGGGTCGTCAGTTCGTCATATCTTACCTTTCCCGTCTCAGTCTGCTCACCTACGGTCAGTTGGTCATATCTCCTAGGCAATTGGCCTCTACCGCCATTCAAAACTACCGAACAAAGGGTGGCTACCAATAAACTATGCATGCATACACGTAGAAATAATTGTACGAAAGTAAAGTAAACGCAAACAAAACAATTAAGGAATCATAACTAGGCCAGCACTAAAAGGTGCTTAGCCGCTCATATTAATCATACAAACCAATTCAATATTCAAGGGTACGAAATACATGAATTGAAAGTAAAGAAAATATAAAATGCTAATGCTTATCATAGGGGAGTGATTTCTCCCTTGGAGACAGCTCCGTATGCTCCTCTAGACCTCCCTTAAGCTTTTTCCCACGTTCTCTGGTTGTTGTGTGTGGAATGGGATGATTAGAAATTCTGGAATTCGTGGGGTATTTATAGGCCAGATCTGGGTTACGGCGTAACTAATATAAGAGTTACGCTGTAACCTTGTATTTCATCATATTTTGCACTAGATCTGCTGGTTACGGCATAACCTAATAAGTGGTGACGCCGTAGTCTTCAATAAACTTGGTTACGCTGTAGTTGGAGTAATAGTTACGGCGTAAGTATCAGCGGCGTGGAACCTCATTTGACCTAATATAGTTACGTCGTAGCCTTTGGGAAGAGTTACGTCGTAACCTTCTGATAAGTTGGTTTTCTGAGTCATGCAATAGTTACGGCGTAATGTGAGAGAAGAGTTACGCCGTAACTTCTTCAAAATCAGCATACTATGATAATTCTTTAGATAATTCTCCAATTCCGCGTCTCTTTAGATTCAATGCTCGTAATTTACCTAAAAGTGGAAAACAATGGAAAACAAGCATAAATCCATATAAATGATATAAATTACAAGCATTATCGGGGGAAATTGACACTTAATAATCAGGACTATTTGATGTTATCAAGGATCTTTAGGTACCTTAAAGGCCATTCTAATTTGGGCCAATGGTATCCTAGAGAGTATTCTTTTGATCTAGTAGCATATTCAGACAATGATTATGTTGGTGCCAGTTTGGATATGAAATCAACAACAGGAAGTTGTCAATTCCTAGGAAGAAGGTTGATTTCCTGGTAATGTAAGAAACAGACCATAATGGCCACTTCTACAACTGAAGCTGAATATGTAGCTATGGCTAGCTATGGCAATCAAGTGCTTTGCACTCTGAACCAGCTACTTAAGTATGGGTATAACTTTATGGGTACTAAAATTTTATTGAAAATAGCAGTACAATTTGTATTATTAAAAATCCAGTTCATCATACTAAAACAAAACACACAGAAATCAGACATCACTTTATAAGAGATTATGAGAAAAAGTTAATACAGGTTGTTAAGGTTGATGCTAAATACAACTTTATTGATTTATTAACTAAGGCTTTTGATGTGGGAGGTTTAAGTACTTGGTAATAGGTATTAGGATGCTTAGCCCTTAAATGTTTTGATTTCTTGGTGTTTTTGTAACTAAAAAGGATTTTTACTGCTAGTTGTATCATTTAGTACTGCTAAGTATAATTTGTATCGTTAGTGCAAATTTTGTATGTTGTATTTGTCATGTTAGTCATTGTTTGTACTGTAATAAAGGAAATACTTTGCATTGTGTTAATACAAATAAGCCGTAAAAACGTTTATTTATAATTTACGATCTTCTAATGTTTTGTCGATAACAAATGTAAAATCATTTTAATGAAACAAATAAAATACGTAAATAGTTTGATTCAATAGTTTCCTAACGCACTTACGTTTTCACATAAAACACTAAAACAAGTATAAGTGGTTTTATGTTTTAGGGATACATATGTAAAACAAATAGTGTTTACATATTGGGCTAATATATACTTAACTAAGTATATACTAAAATAGGTAAAAACAAGTTTATACTAAATGGGTAAAAACTAGCAAATGGTATTGACCCATAATCCATGGTTTTACACAAACCACTAAACCAAGTTCAATGTATTCTAGAGATACATTGTATCTAGAAAGAAACCCATGGATTAACCCATAACCCATGACCCAGGACCCATAACCAAAAATACCCATGGGCAAAGAGGAGCATCCCACGGATCCCTAGCGTTGTGCTAGACGGATCCCTTGTAGGAGGGATCCGTGGGATCCGGGGAACAGTTGAATTTTTCCTCTATAAATAGTGAGCCATTTCTTCATTTTTTCTCACCACTTTCACACATACTTTCTCCCAAGTATTATATCTCTCTAACCTCAGATCCAAGAGATCTATGTAGTTTGTCTTTTGTTTTTGTGTGATCTTCTAGGTTCCTCTTAAAGGCGAGATCACCACTTCTTGAAGTCGAGCTAGCTCAAGTCCATGAGTTTCCATGCTTCGTCATCATCAAGACAAATGAGGTTCTCTTGTTAATAGTTCTTTCTTCCTCCATAGATGTTGTGTTGAAGGCATTGGTGAAGGATGCCGAAAGTGTCAAGACGAAAGCATTAGTGAAGGGTGCTTATCGTCCGTGTCAAAAGCATTAGTGAAGAATGCTAAAGGTGTCAAGACGAAGGCATTAGTGAAGGATGCCAAGCGTTGTGTCAAAGGCATTAGTGAAGGATGCCTAAGAATCAAATCAAGTGGCATTAGGGAAGAATGCCTAGGTCGTATAATTGATGAGGTACATCGTTATACATATAAGTATTTGTTAATTTCCAAGGATGGTGATGTCCTTGATAGTGTTGTAACAAGGAGTGGATCTCCTTGAGATTAGGTGTTGTGTCGTGAAGGGTAGTAGTTCCTCCATAGTAATGGAACTAGGTGCTTAGCCTAGTACCTACTAAAGGGTAGGCGATGTTGTGATAGGATTAGTTCTCCTTGGTTTGAAAGAACTCGGTGGTTAGCCTAGCACCGTATAAAGGGTAGGCGACGTTGTGTTAGGTGTTTCGCCTTGGTGTGAAAGAACCCGGTATTTAGCTTTGTACCAGAAAAAGGTGTAAGCAATGTTGTGAAGGCTTCTCCGCCATAAGGAGATTGGTGTAGTGTTTAAGAACTCTCGAGTAGGTGACTCAGGGAGTGGAGTAGAGTAAGGAAGGTGTCCTTGTAGCCAAAACACTATAAATACTTGTGTCATGGTGATGTGCTTCTTACTCTTTATCTTCCGTTACACGTTTATATATCTATCTATCAACGTCCAACATAAACAACCAAATAGATTGACATAAGTCGATCTAAATATTTAAAAGGAAGTTTTAAATTGGTAATACTATTCAACCCCCCCTTCTAGTTTTCCACAATTGGCATCAGAGCTTCGTTACCAAGTCTCTTAAAGTATGTTGTACTTTAAAGACTTGATACGATCCGTGTATGTTTGAAAACTACAAAGAAGGATAATTTTTTTGTCATATTTTTTTTAAATCATTTTGTTGAACATTGATAGATCATTCTAACAATTTTTTTGTCAAGAAATCTTCATGATAGGATCTCTCCAAAATCTTCATTTCTGTTCAAAGAATAATGAAGTCAACATTCAAGGAAGGATCTAAAAGTAATCACAACTTACGTACACCAAGTACAAAGGATTACTTTAAAAGCTCATGAAGTATCTTTGGTATTATACAAAACCAAGAAGCATAGATGTATGTTTTACTCTTTATTAGATAGGCTACATAACTTATTTACTTCATAGTTCTCTTTGTTTAATAATTGATAGCATCTTAAAAAGTCTCTTTCATCACTCTTCGTCCTATTCATCATCGGGAATAGTATTACTTTTGATTCGTCAAACTAACGCCGTCGTTACATATGAACCCTCGATATATTATTCATCAAAACCCGTCGTCCAAAAACAATCTTTCATCTGATACCTCCAAACTAATTTTTAGTAAGCTAGTTTATAATCCTACTACAAAAATAATGCCAAACAACCCTTTTTCTGTCCATAGTAGCCGGATGCCCCTAGTTGTACTAGCCGGATCCCAAATACAAGGGATTCGGGGGAACCGTGGAACAGAATTCAGCTATACGCTTTCAAAAAAACACCACTGATCTTTTTCCCTCTAATTACATAACACAAAAACGACTAAACTACTGATTTCATCCTCATTGGATTCCATACTCTCAAGTATTCTTCTCTAGAACATCATTGTAAGTAACTACACTAACTTGTTCTAATTTTCATCATCCTCATCCTAGGGTTTATAGTTTCACAATCTTTAAATCAATAATTTAATTAGGGTTTTCAAAATTGATTATTAAAAAGGAGATTTTACATAATCAAGATCACATCGTGCTCACAACATTGTTAATATGAATCAAAACCTTAAATCCATCTCAACTAATTTTACCTAATTGGAAAATTTGTGTTTCTAGGACCAACCATGCCCAAAGCCACTCAACAAGATCACTATGACACCGTTCACTACCTTACTCATTACTATCGAAATAAGGAACACTCAAAAACCGACCGCAAGGTCTTCAAAAAGCTCGGAAAAAGACTTATCCACGAAGGTCGTGTAATCAAGGAATGTTTCCTTGAGGATACCGACATTCGTCAAGTCTTCTTGGCAATCAATTTTGATTGTCTTCTTGACATTGATGAACAAATTTGTCTGGTTTTCATCTTTGAGTTTTATAAAAGCATTAGGATCATTCGAAACGTCAATGATAGCATTTCAATCGCTTTCATCATCAATAAACGAAACTTCACTCTCATTCTCAACACCTTTGCTCAAATTCTTCGCATTCCTTGTGAAGGAATTTGTATGTACTCTCAAGATTGGGCAATTAACAATCAATACCTTGCACTTGATTCTAAACCAATGTATCATACTCCTCTTGATGAACCCGAAACCATCCGAGACACCATTTTCAAAATAAGAGCCGACCAATCCCGTTTCAACCGAAACAAGAAGCTCGTTCACCGTAATCCTTTTCAAATGGAACTTTTCGAAATTCATCCCATGTTTAGAAAATGGGAAGAAATCCTTAGGGAAAACGTCATTAGCCTAGTTGGTAACAAAGATCATCTAAATGCATGCCTTGTACAAATGATCTATTGTCTTATCCACCAAAAGCCATTTAACCTCGCCTATTACATGGTAAGGAGAATGGCCGAGGTATTTAAAGCTTCCAACATGGTACTTCCATATGGTATGCTTGTAACACGACTTTGTAAGTATGTTAGTGCATTGCAACCATCTCCTATCAACAATGATCATTTCTTTGCCGATCATGTAATGGTACCTCTTACCAAATAACCCTCTAAATGCTTCATGGTCAATGGGAAGAAGCCTAAAGCTCTCTTAGACTCCTCGGAAGGAGAAGAAGAAGAAAATGAGGAAGAAGAAGATGTCGACCCCATAGCCAACATTGAATTGGAACCCTTCGATTACCATGAACAGATTCCAACCATTCCAAACGAAACCGAGGAATTCAAACAATTGAGGGGCATGATTCAAAATCTTTCTTACAACCTCACAAAGTCGTCAAAAAGGAAAAGAAAGAATTGACGAAAGAGACAATAGGAAAATGCTTATTCTTTAACTTAACTTATGTGTGGATGATTATGTTTTAGCACTTTGGTTTGTGGTAAACTTTGATATTGCTACTTTTATCATTATTAATGAGTGTTGCTTCGTGAAAACATGCTTGTACTTGTTGTTTAGTTTAGCGGTTTATTAGTGTGCAAAATCTGCACATCATTTTGTGGGCATGCTGATCTTCAGATGCCGGATCCCTAGGATTAGCCTAGACGGATACCTCCCTTAAGGGAACCGTGGGATCCGTAACATCAGATCAGCAATACAGCATTCCTTGCATCAAGATAGCTTACTAGATTACATCACCTTAGCTAAACATAAGATGTTAGAACCTAACTAAGTCTATTTCAAGGATGAGAAAGGGTTAGACTCACTTATAGCTTACACAAAGATCTTTCATTTATCAACAAATCAAAACTCACCATATTTCCGCTTCAATCCTCACAAATTATCCTTCATACTTCAAAACACTTAGGTGGACTTATTGAACAATTTTAGGAAATTGTTTTTCGTCATCTTTATCCCAAAGTGGGTCAAAACATAGTTTTTCAATTCTTATGACTTTTGAGGATTTTTCAAATTTCACCTCAAGCTAAAATCTGATCTCTAGGATCATTTATTATGATTTGACACCACCAAGACTCTTAGTGTTATCCTTGAACATCCATTGGTAGTCATCTAGTCCCATTTTCCTTCCATAAAAAGCAATCATTTGCTATAACACTCATTACTCTTGATCATTCAAGTGTACCCTCATCTTAGGAACTTAGGAGGACTGAAATACTTAAGATGATATGGGCTTAAGCTCTTAGAAACTTCATTTCTTAAAACTCTTATAACTACTGAGAGCCGAATCCCTAGGATTAGCCTAGCCAGATCCCTCATAAGAGGGAACCGCGGGATCCGGTTGACAGATTAAGCCAAACTCTAGCTAAAACAATCATTTCAAGCTCATCTTGCTCACTCAAACACTCCATCTCATCTTAAATAAGCTCCTAGATCAGTGAAACTCTGAACTTCAACCTTGTGCATGTCAATCATCACATCTCTAAGAATTTTAGTGGCTTAAAGTCTTTAATGCACTTGTCAAATTCTTTCCTTCATAAGCCATATTACTAGAACACCTTAGTCATCAAACACAAACACAATTATCAGCAATTACAACCATCTTCCTTAGTCATTTCATCATGAGAAAGGCTCCTAGTGCTAACTCATCCACCCAAGAACCACCCAAGAAACTTGCTAAGATTATTCACGAAGTTTCCTCAACCGAATCATCTCCGGTTAAATCCACAAATGCTAGGATTTCCCCTACACCAAAGAAACCAATCAAACTAAAAAGGATTGTTCCTACAAGGATATCATCACCAAACTCTACTATACCAAACATACCATCCACAAATCAACCAACATCATTGGTGCCTAGAGCCACCTCACAATCATCTCCACATTCTCACAATTTAGAAAACTTACCTCCTTGGCCATCTCATCTTCCACCACTACCAACAAATTCACTTGAAAGGGTTGGGCAACAAAATCAAAGTGTTGAATCAACACTTGATCCAATATCACCTCTCTTATACCTCCAAATAGTCCATTTTGGATTATGGGAAGACATCAAAGTCAACCGCCCGACCACATGGAAGTTGATGCTTTTTTACCTCCACCCTCAAACATTGTAGAACCATCACTTAATGAGCCTTCACCAATTCCTTCTTCATTTAAAGATCCTCAACCCACTTCACTTGAACCTCCATTTCAAGAAGTTCAAAACCATGACAGGGATTGTTGTCATTGTCAACATGTTGAAAGGTTGATACATGAGCTACGTGAAGAGCAACGTTTCATGTTTTATCACCTCCTCAAACCTTTCGAAGAGGTCAACAAGCCTAAACAACAATGAGCATCTTAGTTACAAGCTCAAACTTAGAACGCTTGGGAATCCTATCTCATCCTTGATCATCATTAAGCTTTTAGTTGAATCTTGAGTTTGGGAAATTCATTAGCATGAGTAGTACGTATATGGCTAAGTTCATTCTCTTAGCTTTAGAGATTTGTTTGATTATCTCTTGTTTTATTGAATGAATATTTATATTCCATGATTATTTTGTGTGTTGTGCTTGTTACATTGTACACATATCTCATCTCCTCATTAGCATTGATTGGCACATTCTCATTGCTGAAGAAACTGTCACCAGACAGCCGGATCCCTCCAAAATGCCTAGACGGATCCCTCCAAGAATGGAACCTTGGGATCCGTGGTACAGAAGCACAAATTTCTACTAACTTGAGTTTAATTTGCAGGAAATTATGCACTATACTCTTGTTTTCTAACTTATTTGCAGGAAATTATGCACTATACTCTTATTTTCTAACCTTTACTTTGTAGATTTTCAAAATACACATGAAAATTTTGACACCATAAAGCTAGGGGGAGCTTTATGTCAAACAATATGTTGGGATATGAAAGTGCTGAAGATATCAAAGTACTGAAGATATGAAAGTACTGTAAGCTGCAAAGTACTGGATGAAGTCAAAGAGTCAAAGTACTGCTAAAGACAAAGTCAAAGTACTGCATGAAGAAGTCAAAGTACTGCTAGAACAAAAGAACTGTTATATTCGTTTATGGAAAGTATTGTATTCCATGTTTAGATTACTTGTCGTACAAGGTTATCAATTGTAAACCGACTAGGATATCCTTGAGCTTATAAAAGGACTCCTAGATTGGCATTAGAGGTACGATTTCAGAAAAAGAGTTTTAGAGTTTACGAATTTATGTTTTAGAGAAAAGTTCGATTATCTTAGAGTTGTATTAGAGTATCTGCATAATAAGCAGATTTAGAGTTTATAATAAAGTCATTCTTCTTAGCTTTGTTAAGTAAATTCCGCGTACTTGATAAAGATTGCTCAGTGTTTCTTTGTTAATAACTTAGGATTTATCCGAGGTTATTAAACCTTAACAAGCTAGTTAAGTTAGTTTGATTAAAGTATATCGATCCAACAAGTGGTATCAGAGCTTGTGTGGAAACTCTGACTAGGAAGAAACCCTACTTCAACAAAATTCAAGATGTCAACTGAAGCTGTTCCACCACCCTCAATCACCTCACTCAGAATTCCAATAATCAAGAAGGGAGAATATGATCTCTGGTGCATGAAGATGAGGCAGTATATTGCCATTACAGATCATGCTTTATGGAATGTAATTGTGAATGGGAATGAAGTAGTTTCAGATCTCATTGTTGTTCCTGGACAACCTACAGCACCAAAGGCAGTCTTACCACAAGCAACTATAAGGAATCAAGAGAAGGCTTTAAACATTCTCTTGTCTGCCATTCCAGATGGTCATCTTCTCAAGTTTCATGATGCTAAAGATGCTAAGCAGCTCTAAGCTGCTCTCAAGACCAGATTTGGAGGGAATGAAGCCTCTAAGAAGATGCACAAAAACTTGCTGAAACAACAGTTTGAAACTTTCACAGTAGGAGAAAGAGAGAGTCTTGATGCTGCATATGATAGGTTTCAGAATCTCCTCAACATGTTGGAATTATACAAGGCACAAGTATCAGTTGAGGATGCTAATTTGAAGTTTCTAAGGAGTTTGCCATCTACATGGCATGTGATTGCTACTATGATCAGAGGACAACAAGGATTGGATGTTATGGACTTTGATGATCTCTATCATCAATTGAAGGTGTATGAACATGAGATGAGTGGTCAACCCAATTCCAAATCACACAGTATTGCTTTTCTATCATTTGAAAAGAAGAGCAGTACTTTTAAAAGTACTGCTTCTCCTCAAAGTACTGTTTCTCAAAGTACTGCTGTTTACAATCCCCCATCATATGCTCAGCAGGCCCCACCATCTACCACTTTGAACTCAGATGAAGTTGTGTGCTCCTTCTTTGCACAACAAGCAAGCTTACCTGTCACTTATGAAGAGGATCTAGCACAGATTGAAGAAGATGCACTTGAAGAAATTGATATCAGGTGGCAAGTTGCTTTGATCACTGCAAGGATCAAAAAGTACATGAAGAAGACAGGCAAAAGTATTGATTTCAAACCAAAACAAGGAATAACTTTTGACAAATCAAAAATTGAATGCTTCAATTGTCAAAAGACTGGTCACTTTGCAAGGGAGTGCAGGTTTGCTAAGTATCAAGCAAACAGAACATCTGAGAAGCCTAAACTTGAGCTCAAGGAAATTCCAATAACTGAAACAAAGGCTTTGGTTGCTCAAGAGAAGTTATCAGAAGTTGACTGGAGTGAAGAGTTTGATGATGAACCGGTGACTTACTGTATGGTAGTAGTGGAAGATGCAGTTGAAGACACAATGGAAGCATTGGACTGGAGCACTGCTTTTGATGAAGAATCTGAACATGCTGCTTTGGAATCTGATGATGGCTTTGGAGGTTTTGATTGGAGCAAAGAAAGTGAAGATGATCCTGTTCTTCTTGCTATGGTGGCTACTTCACCAACTCAGTCTCCTATCTCTGAGGTATGCTCAAACTGTTATGAGTTTTATCAAAAATTACTTAACAGTTATGTGATTGAAAGAGATAATTGTATTAGGGCTAGGTCTGAGGTAGCAGGTTATCAAATCACTTTAGAGTATATAGAAGCTAAAATCATAACACATGAAAATAATGAAATGGCTTGGGCTGAAAAGTATGAACAACAGGATTACAGTTAAAACTCAGTGAATGGAAACTAAACTGTAAAATTGCTGAAATTGAGAAATTAACTAAGGAAAGAGATGATTTGTTAGCTAAGTTTGCTGCTTGGTGAGAGTCTGGCTTGTCCCATGTTGCTTATGTTGAAAAACAGAGAAGAGCTTACATTAGAACAGGCTTAGGATTTGGAATGGACTTTAGTAACATAGATGAAAACCAAACTAGTGATCAGGATGATGGTGTTTTTGAGGACATAACCACTAGTGATGATGAGCTCATTAACTATGTAGATTCATCTAGTAATGAGGGCTCAGTAAGTGAACCACCTCCTGAATATAAGAAAGACAATGGTTATCATGCTGTTCCTCATCCCATTAGTCATCACCCCTCTAGGCCTGATGTTTCTCGTTTTGGAGTAGACAGTCTAGAGTTTAGGAAGAAGCTTGTTGCTCAATTTAGGTCTGAGAAACCCAAAGAAACTGTTGAAAACAATGTTCAAAATCCAGCAGTACCTTTAAACCAAAGTACTGCTCAACAAGCAGTACCTTCTGCAAAACCTTTTCAAAACAGTACTGCTAAACCTTTTTGGGATAATTTTGGTCAAAACAAATTTTATCAGTCATCAAGAAGGCAAAATAATTTTGGGCATAGACATAGAAGAAATCACTTTGGTCATATGGGTCAAAAACTGTGTTTTGTGTGTTATAGTCCTACTCACTTAATCAAAGATTGTGACAAACACTCAGAATATCTAAGCAAATTTTCAAGGAATAAGTCTACCCACCAAAGACCTAGAGAGCACAAACCAGTTTAGACTAATTCTAATAGGGTTAATCACAGAAACTTCACACCAGATCATAGATACCCACATCAGAGAAGACCTTCAGTTTCTCACAGTACTTTCCAAAGTACTGCTCAGAGACAAGGTACTGAAAACCATACTTGGGATAGAAATTATAGGAGATCTCACTATCAACCTAGAAGGTATCACAATTCATATAGGGGATCTAGATCACAGGAACCACCTGTTAAAACTGAATGGGTTAAAAGGGAAAGTACTGCTGAGAGACATACAGTACGTTCAACAAAAAGTGAATCAGATGTTTTTGTGACACAAGAAAATGCTAAAAATCTGGTGAAAGAGATTTATGTTGAAAAACCAGAAAGTTTTGAAAATCCACATGCTAAAAATCATAAGATAATTTTGGATCATCATTTGAAAGATAGTGAGAATTACATACTCAAAGAATTTGAGTTTGTAACTTCTCAAGGGGAACACAAGTCAGTAATGGCTTGGGTTCCTAAAAGTTTCTAACTTTTTTCTTTGTGTGCAGGGCAACCCAGAAGAGGAGATTAAAGATCATCTTATTGTGGATAGTGGTTGCTCTGGAAGTATGACAGGCGATAAAGAGATCCTGTCTGATTTTAGAAATATTAGTGGAGGAAAAGTTGCATTTGGGAATGATCCCAATGGAGGAAGGATTACTGGGAAAGGAACAATTAAAGCTGGAAGAATCGATTTTGAGAATGTCAGATATGTGAAGGAGCTAAAGTTCAACTTGTTGTCAGTCTCTCAAATTTGTGATAAAAAGCATCCTGTGTTATTCACTGACACAGAATGTCTCATTCTTTCTCCTGACTTCAAACCTGTTGATGATAACTTGGTAGTACTTAGAGTACCAAGGACAAATGATGTGTATAGTTTAGACATGAAGAGTCTACATTCCTATGGCAGAGCCACATGTTTGGTGGCTAAAGCAACATCTGAAGAGGCACATCAATGGCATAGAAGATTGGGCCATGTGAATTTCAAGAACATCAACAAACTGGTCAAAGGCAATTTAGTTAGAGGTTTACCTTCAAAGACTTACAGGAATGATCAATCATGTTTGGCATGCAAGAAGGGTAAACAACACAAAGCTTCCTGCAAGAAGCTTGATGAAAGAAATATTAGAGAACCATTGGAGCTATTACATATGGATTTATTTGGACCTGTCTCTGTGGCAAGTTTAAATAAGAAGAAGTATTGTTTGGTTGTTACTGATGATTGTAGTAGATTCAGTTGGGTTTTTTTTTTGGGCTTTAAAGATGATACCTTTGATGCTATTCAGACTCTGATTATAGCACTTGAAAACCAATTAAGACTCAAGGTTAGAGGTATTAGATGTGATAATGGAACTGAATTCAAGAACAAGCCTATGGATGACTTTTGTGCATATAAAGGCATAAAAAGGGAGTTCAGTATTGCTAGAACACCACAGCAAAATGGTGTTGCAGAGAGAAAGAATAGGACCTTGATTGAAGCAGCAAAGACCATTTTAGCAGATTCCCATCTCCCTATTCAATTTTGGGCAGAAGCTGTAAGTACTGCATGCTATGTACTTAACAGGGTTTCTGTCACCAAACCACAGATGAAGACACCCTATGAATTGCTGATGGGCAATAAACCCAACATTCGTTTTATGAAGCCTTTTGGATGCCCTCTTACTATTTTGAACACTATTGATACTCTGGGGAAGTTTGATGGTAAGTCTGAAGAAGGTTACTTATTGGGATATTGTACTAACAGTAAAGGCTTTAGAGTCTACAACAGAGTTACTAAGAAGATTCAAGATTGTCTTCATGTTGAATTTTTAGAAGATCAAGACAATGAGAAAGGTAAAGGTCCTGATTGGATGTTTGATCTTGAGATTTTATCTCCTTCAATGAATTATGTTCCTGTTAGAGAAGAAAATCAACCTTTGCACACAGAAGAAGATATTCAATATGTTGTTCATGATGTTCATATTAGACCTGATGCTGTTCCTACTAAAGATCCTGCAAGTCCAAAACAAAGTACTGATGTTCCTAAGCAAAGTACTGATTCTCCAAAACAAAGTACTGTTGCACCACAATCCTCTTTATCTGCAGAGGATCAATCTATTCAAGAGGAACTTAATCAGATGCTTCTTCAAGATGTATTAGCACATTCTTACACTGATGAACAAAGGAGAGCTTATGAGGAGGCAAAGAAGAAGACCAAGACTGCAGAGTACTCTCACAGTACTTTGGACAGTACTTTCGATCAAAGTACTGCTGCACCTGTTGACAGTACTTTAGATGATTTGGATGATCCTACCATGCCTGGGTTAGAAGAAACTGATGATGAGCTTGAAGATGAAGGTATTTTCACAGATTCCAATGAAGGTGCTGATTATACTAACTTAGATGATACATATGAAGTTCCACAGTCACCAATCTTACGAATTCATAAGAATCATCCAACTGATCAAATCATTGGTCCTTCTACTTCTGGAGTTATGACAAGACACAAAGCTAAGGGTTTCACAAAACCTCACAATGCTTTACTTAGTTTTGTGTATAAACAAAACAGGCTAAATCATAAGGACCATCAAACCTGCTTATTTACTTATTTCATCTCTCAAGAGGAACCCAAGAATATTGCTCAAGCTTTGACTAAAGAAAGCTGGGTTGAAGCTATGCAGGAAGAACTTCTTCAATTTAAACTTCAAGAAGTTTGGGTTTTATGTGACCTTCTAGATGGGAAGAGAGTTATTGGAACCAGATGGGTTTTTAGAGTCAAAAGAGATGAAAGAGGCAATGTTATCAAAAACAAGGCAAGGTTAGTTGCTCAGGGTTATAGACAGGAGGAAGGGGTAGATTATGATGAGGTATTTGCTCCTGTGGCAAGGATTGAAGCTATTAGAATATTTCTTGCTTTTGCTTCATATATGGGTTTTCAAGTCTATCAGATGGATGTCAAGAGTGCCTTTCTATATGGCACTATTACAGAAGAGGTGTATGTGAAACAACCTCCAGGTTTTGAAGATCCTAAACACCCAAACAAAGTCTATAAGGTGGTTAAGGCTCTTTATGGCCTTCATCAGGCACCTAGAGCTTGGTATGAGAGGCTCTCTACATTTTTATTACAACATAGATACAGGAGGGGAGCTATAGACAAGACTTTGTTTATTAAGAGAGACAAGAAGGATATCATGTTAGTTCAAGTTTATGTTGATGATATCATCTTTGGGGCTACCAAACAGTCCATGGTTAAGGAGTTTGAGCAGCTGATGCAGAAGGAATTTCAAATGAGTTCAATGGGAGAGTTAACATTCTTTTTAGGACTTCAGGTTAAGCAGTCAAAGGAAGGAATTTTCATTAGCCAAGACAAGTATGTTACTGACATACTTAAGAAGTTTAATTTTGATGATATGAAGGCTGTTACTACACCTATTAAATCTATCAATTCATTGGGAAAAGATGAAGATGGACAGCCTGTTGAAGTCAAGTTATACAGATCTATGATTGGCTCTCTTATGTATCTTACTGCATCACGGCCTGATATCATGTTTGCAGTTTGTCTTTGTGCAAGATATCAAGTCTCACCAATGATCTCTCACCTGAATGCAGTAAAACGAATTTTCTGTTATTTGAAACAACAACCTAAGTTGGGGTTGTGGTATCCTAAAGAGTCACCTTTTCACTTAGAAGCTTTTTCAGATAGTGACTATGCAGGTGATAATCATGATAGAAGATCCACAACTGGTGGATGCCAATATCTTGGAAGAAGGTTAGTCTCCTGGCAATGCAAGAAGCAGACAATTGTAGCAACATCATCTACTGAAGCTGAATATGTAGCTGCTGCAAGTTGTTGTGGTCAAGTTTTGTGGATGCAAAATCAACTCTTGGACTATGGATTCAACTTTAAGAATACTCCTATCAATATTGATAATGAGAGTACTATTTGTATTGTGAAGAATCCTGTGTATCATTCCAAGACAAAGCATATTCAGATTAGGCATCATTTTATCAGAGATTGCTATGAGCATAGGCTCATTAATGTGGTTAAAGTTCACACGGATGACAATGTAGCTGATTTACTCACAAAAGGTTTTGATGTGTCACGATTCAATCACTTGGTCGTGAGCATTGGAATGATTAACTACTAAGCTATGTTTAAGGGGAGGACTATAAGGTGTTAGGTATAGTCCTGTGTATTGCTTGAGGGGAGGATGTTTGTTTATACTTAGTTTATATGAAGGTATTTGGCAAAGTACTGTTTTTCCTGAAAGTACTGCTTGGAAAGTACTGCTTGGGAAAGTACTGCTTATGTGGAAAGTACTGTTTGTCGTATTAAAGTACTGTTCCAACGGTAATATTGATGGGTAATTGGTAGTAACGGTAACTTTGTTATTTAGGCTGTGATTTTTCAAATCCCACCTATAAATAACTACTTTCCGATTTTCCCTCTCATATTATTACTTTACATCTTTTCCATACTTATCTACCAATCACCATCTCTTTATTATTCGATACAATCTTTATTGTGCTCACTTTTTCAACAATGGTGAATCGTTTAACTGTTTCGAAGCACAATATGGTGGCTAATTTGGACAAGACTGAGGCGAATGTGGCTTTCTATGATATAATTGATTATCTTACTGGGTCGCCTATTAGTTATGCTCTTTTAGTTGAGCCGGATATAATTGAACCATGGATTCAAGAATTTTGGGCTAATGCTATGGATAATATGGAGGAGGATGAATACTATATTAGATCAACTGTTGCTGGACGGACTATCAAGATTACAGAAGCCTCTATTCGAGCAGATTTGCTATTTGAAGATGAAGATGGGGCTATTCGATTTGACAAGCAACTGATTTGGGATACTTTTAGGAATCTTGGTTATGAAAGTTCTTTGACTGAACAAACTTTCAAGAAAGCATTATTCTGTCCTCAATGGAAGTTCTTGATTCATGTATTGCTCCATTGCATAAGTTCTAAAAGCACTTCTTGGGAGCAGTTTGGGTCAAATATAGCATCTGCAGTGGTTGGCTTAGCTACTGATAGAATGTTTAATTTTTCAAGGCTTATTTTGGATGGGATGCTATCACATATCTCTTCTGGGTCAAAATGGTTGATGTACCCAAGGTTTATACAGGTTTTCTTAAACAAGCAATTGGCTGATGTTCCTAAACCTGCTGCTTTACTACCTGTTATTGTGCAACAAGCCAAAATCTATACATTCATGGCTAGGCGCAGTGATTTGTTCAGAGGTGGAGATGTTCCATTAACTACTACAATGATGGAAGTTGTTCAAGCTGTTCGGGATGAAGCTGGAGAGGATGAAGAAAGTGAAGGTACTGATTCTGAACAAGGTACTGATTCACAAAGTGCTGCCTCACAAGGTACTGCATCTGCAAGTACTGCTTCTATTGAAGGTACTGCATCTTTACAGGGTACTATTTCTCCAAGCCCTGAGGTTCAAGCAGAGATTGAGAGAACAACTACTCCATCTCCTCAACAATCTGTTCCTGTTTCAGAGGCACATTCACAACTTCGAGGTGATGATCATACTATACCTCGTGAAGGTTTAAATATGGATAATTTTGCTTTAACACGGGAGTTAGCTAGGTTGAACAAGACTGTTGAGCGTCAAGCTAAAGCACTTAGGAAGTTGAAGCGTAACTATTTCTGGTTGAGGAATTTTATTAAACCCTATATTCAAGGATTCAACTTATGGGTTAAAGAGGAAAACAAACGTCGTAAAGCACTTCGTAAGGAATTGA
This sequence comes from Chrysanthemum seticuspe, assembly GCA_019973895.1. Taxonomy (NCBI): domain Eukaryota; kingdom Viridiplantae; phylum Streptophyta; class Magnoliopsida; order Asterales; family Asteraceae; genus Chrysanthemum; species Chrysanthemum seticuspe. Next base: position 123,772,071 of record BPTQ01000007.1, read on the forward strand.
AACGAAAGAAGGTTTCTAAACCATCTTTTGTCAACTTGGGGAGGAATTCAGAAAAGGATAATTTGAAAGAAGATGTTATGAAGAAGAAAGAATCTGAAGAAGATATTACAAAGAAGAAAGAATCTGTAAGTACTGCAGAAAAGATTATTTCAGAGGAACACGAAGAAGAAGTGCAAGTTCAAAGTACTGATGTTCAAGGTACTGATGATCAAGGTACTGAACATCAAAGTACTGTTTTTCATGATACATCTAGGCCAGAAGTAATAACACCAATAACTCCAAGGGTATTGAATTTTGAAGAAGAAGCTGGTCCTTCTACAACTGTTATAGAGGAAGAGGAGGAAGCTACATTCAAACCTATTCATTCTGCGAGTGATGATGAATTAATTGCTACAATCCTTGATTTATCACAACCAAGAGGAGGAGTTACTATTAGAGATGTACAAGAAGAAGAACAACCAAGAACTGATCAACCTGCAATTGATCCAAAAGACAAAGGGAAAGGTATTCTGGTTGAAACTAAGAAAAAGAAACTTACTTTGGCAGAACTTAGAGCAATTGAAGTTGCTAGGAATGAAGCTGCAGCCCGAAAAGTTCAAGAAGAGTTAAATGCTAAATATAGAGAAGAACAGGAAGCTCAAGAAGCTCAGAATAGAGAAGTAGCTCAGAAATTACATGAGGAATTGAATGCTGAAGCTACTGAATCATTAGAGTCTCCTACACCTGTTAGATTTATGTCAAGAAGACCTAATTTAGCTAAAGAAAGGAATGCAATGATGGCATATTTAAAAAGCAGAGGATTTAAAGGATTGCAAAAGCTAAATTATGTGGATATGAAAAGATTATATGATGCTGAGAGAGAAGCTTATAAGAAAGATGTTGCAGGCATTAAAGATTTTAGAGAAGAAGCTCATTGGACTGAAGCTGAAAGGAAGAAGAGCTTAAAAAGAAAAAGAAAAACTGAAGTTACAGATGTTCAGTTTTCAAAGAAAGAAAAGGTTGAATTAAGATCTGAGACTAGTGATGAATTGAAGAATTATCTCAGAGTGGTAGATTTTGATTATACAAATGAAGATAATGACATGAAGATGAACAGATCAAAGATTAGTGTTTTCAAAGTTGAGAAATCTAAGAATGGAGATTACATGGTTTTTCACAAAGAAGATGAAAGTTTCAAAGTTTTCAAAAGGCTATGGGATTTGCTGCATATTATAGACAGAGTAGATTTATTCTACTTATATCATGTTGTGAAGACTTATTTTGAAGATAATTCATTAGAAGGGATTGGATTGGTTTTACATGGTGATCTCATAACCATGTGGGAAACTGATGAAGAGAGCACTGATGATATTTGGAAGGATCAAGAAAGCTGGGAAATAGTTTGCTGGAGATTCTTTGAAGAATCTGGAGTTCATGTTTTGGAGCTAGAAAATGGAACAATGATACATATGTTTGCAGAAAGAAGATATCCTCTTACAGTTGAGCTCATGAGAAGAATGCTAGAGCATGGATTAGAAGTAGAAGAGGATAATGAAACTGCTTGCATGATTATCAATTTGTTTATAAACTGGACTACCATTGCTGAGAATGATCTATAACTGGTATGAATTTTATTTGAATAAATACTTTTTGATATATCAGTACTTTTATTCAAAGTACTGCTTATCAGACAGTACTTTCATTAAAGTACTGTTCTCTGAACTAAACCAGTTAAAAGAATTTAAAAAAAACCTTTTTGCTAAGAAATAAATATTTTGAAATAAAGGTTGAATAAATGGTTTTTGTGATGATAACATCAATAGGTTATCAATCCACCATGGTTACAAAAGGATTGACTAATCCATGAGCAAACGGCTCTGGTAAAGATATATCAAATCCGTTTTTAGTTGACAACTTGCTAATAAGTTGGATGGTCATCAACTCACCATATCAGTAATGTGAAGAGTTGGCTAGCCCACAAGAAAATGGCTTGTGGTAAAGGCAGTGGAAAAACCATTATTGGTAATTAGTTCACCATTAGATAGAAGAACTAACTAGTCCAGAAGGGTACAGCTTTTGGTAAAGACAAAACAAATATGTTGATAGCTGGTGGTTTGCTAAAAATCATATGGTTATCAATGTACCATGGTCTTACACACCAAAACATTTGGCTACTCCAGAGATAATGGCTTTGGTAAAGAGTTCTAAATCCATTAAATTTTCAATGATTCACTAGGAAGTGATGAGAATAGTATGCAACTTAAACTAAATTACTGTACAAATTGTCATATGTTGCTGTGTTGCTGAAAAGATGGAGATTGCTGGATGCTGTGAAGAGAACAATTCTAAGAGATACTTTGACAAGCACAGATATTACAGAGATACAATCTAAAGACTAAAGAACAATCCATTTTAATGATGAAGCTGTTAAAGATATATTCACAAAGGAACTTGAAGTCAAGCAAGTAGAATTCAAGTTAGGGGAGGATTGTTGGGATATGAAAGTGCTGAAGATATCAAAGTACTGAAGATATGAAAGTACTGTAAGCTGCAAAGTACTGGAAGAAGTCAAAGAGTCAAAGTACTGCTAAAGACAAAGTCAAAGTACTGCATGAAGAAGTCAAAGTACTGCTAGAACAAAAGAACTGTTATATTCGTTTATGGAAAGTATTTTATTCCATGTTTAGATTACTTGTCGTACAAGGTTATCAATTGTAAACCGACTAGGATATCCTTGAGCTTATAAAAGGACTCCTAGATTGGCATTAGAGGTAAGATTTCAGAAAAAGAGTGTTAGAGTTTACGAATTTATGTTTTAGAGAAAAGTTCGATTATCTTAGAGTTGTATTAGAGTATCTGCATAATAAGCAGATTTAGAGTTTATAATAAAGTTATTCTTCTTAGCTTTGTTAAGTAAATTCCGCGTACTTGATAAAGATTGCTCAGTGTTTCTTTGTTAATAACTTAGGATTTATCCGAGGTTATTAAACCTTAACAAGCTAGTTAAGTTAGTTTGATTAAAGTATATCGATCCAACACGATATTGCAAAATCATTTGCAACTTAATCCGCTTTTGGATTATACTTCATGACACCCCATTTGAGGGGGAGCACGTTCTCGTCACTTAGACGAACCATTTGCAGACACATTAGTTTATTTTACGTTATGTACTTGACGCCCTCTCAAAGGGATAGACTCGTCAAGGGGGAGTTAAGACGAGTATCATTCCCGTCACTTGCTCTTTTTACATTTTCTTTTACATATTTTTTTATATAAAAATTGTGTTAGTATCTTTTAACACTTTTTGTTTCGACAAAAAGGGGGAGAAGAAAGTAAAAACTATCAATTCAAATTTTCTACGAATTTTAGTTTTTCCTTAAAATAATTTTATGTTTTGTCATCAACAAAAAGGGGGAGATTGTTAATACAAATAAGCCGTAAAAACGTTTATTTATATTTTACGATCTTCTAATGTTTTGTCGATAACAAATGGAAAATCATTTTAACGAAACAAATAAAATACGTAAATAGTTTGATTCAATAGTTTCCTAACACACTTACGTTTTCACATAAAACACTAAAACAAGTATAAGTGGTTTTATGTTTTAGAGATACATATGTACAACAAATAGTGTTTACATATTGGGCTAATATATACTTAACTAAGTATATACTAAAATGGGTAAAAACAAGTATATACTAAATGGGTAAAAACTAGCAAATGGTATTGACCCATAATCCATGGTTTTACACAAACCACTTAACCATGTTCAATGTATTCTAGAGATACATTGTATCTAGAAAGAAACCCATGGATTAACCCATAACCTATAACAAAAAATACCCATGGGCAAAGAGGAGAATCCCACGGATCCCTAGCGTTGTGCTAGACGGATCCTTTATGGGAGGGATCCGTTGGATCCGGGGAACAGTAGAATTTTTCCTCTATAAATAGTGAGCCATTTCTTCATTGTTTCTCACTACTTTCACACATACTTTCTCCCAAGTATTATATCTCTCTAACCTCATATCCAAGAGATCTATGTAGTTTGTCTTTTGTTTTTGTGTGATCTTCTAGGTTCCTCTTAAAGGCGAGATCACCACTTTTTGAAGTTGAGCTAGCTCAAGTCCATGAGTTTCCATGCTTCGTCATCATCAAGACAACTGTGGTTCTCTTGTTAATAGTTCTTTCTTCCTCCATAGATGTTTTGTTGAAGGCATTAGTGAAGGATGCCGAAAGTGTCAAGAAGAAAGCATTAGTGAAGGGTGCTTATCGTCCGTGTCAAAAGCATTAGTGAAGAATGCTAAAGGTGTCAAGACGAAGGAATTAGTGAAGGATGCCAAGCGTTGTGTCAAAGGCATTAGTGAAGGATGCCTAAGAATCAAATCAAGTGGCATTAGGGAAGAATGCCTATGTCGTATAATCGATGAGGTGCATCGTTATACATATAAGTATTTGTTAATTTCCAAGGATGGTGATGTCCTTGATAGTGTTGTAACAAGGAGTGGATCTCCTTGAGATTAGGTGTTGTGTCGTGAAGGGTAGTAGTTCCTCCATAGTAATGGAACTAGGTGCTTAGCCTAGTACATAATAAAGGTTAGGCGACGTTGTGATAGGATTAGTTCTCCGTGGTGTGAAAGAACTCGGTGGTTAGCCTAGCACCGTATAAAGGGTAGGCGACGTTGTGTTAGGTGTGTTTCGCCTTGGTGTGAAAGAACTCGATATTTAGCTTTGTACCGAAAAAAGGTGTAAGCGACGTTGTGAAGGCTTCTCCGCCATAAGGAGATTGGTGTAGTGTTTAAGAACTCTCGAGTAGGTGACTCAGGGAGTGGAGTTGGGTAAGGAAGGTGTCCTTGTAGCCGAACCACTATAAATACTTGTGTCGTGGTGATGTGCTTCTTACTCTTTATCTTCCATTACACGTTTATATATCTATCTATCAATGTCCAACATAAATAACCAAATAGAATGACATTAGTCGATCTAAATATTTAAAAGGAAGTTTTAAATTGGTAAAACTATTCGACCCCCCTTCTAGTTTTCCACACATTGTGTTTTTTTGGTTTTGGACTAACATTGACAGGTTTTGAAAGCAATTTGGGAATCCCTTGACAAAGGTTTACACCTGAGTTGGGATGTTCTTTAAAATTTCTTTCTTGAAATCTAATTATGGTATTTTCTTAAACATGTATTGATGGCATAGTTAGTCATATAGTAATTGCACTAACTCACTCTTTACCATTTTATACTTCTATAAGTATAATGTATTACTCCAAGGAGCTCTAGTAGAGAGAACAACGAGCAAAAGTGAATCTAACACTTATGGTTAGAGGCAACAACTACCACGAGTTGGAAACCCTATCAAGAAAGCTCTTTGAATGAGTATATCTGATCACAGGCAGTACCTAGTACTGAACTCATTAGTTCACACACAACCAGAGGTCATATGAGACCAAACTTTGATTATGTGTCTTCTTTTACACTTACTTCCTTTAAAATTTTATGAGCAGTATGTTTTAATTGAAAATTGAGTTTATACTGCTAAGTCATAATTTTGGAAAAAGTTTGTACTTCTATGCATACTTTGTACTGCTAGCACAAAATTTAGTAATGTTGGTTAGCCATTGGTACTGTTTGGAGTTAGTTATTTTTTATCCTTTAGGTAAAAATTGGTTGTTACCATACTTATAGGGGTTTCTAAACCTAATACTTTTCACTTTCCTTATCTTGTTTAACCGATTTCCTCTCTTTGAAGTAACTTGTTTTTCAAATCAGTTAAACTGAGACCCTTGCATTACTCTATAAAAATCCAAATTGGCTTTGCAAACATACCATTACATACTTTTCATTAAATCCCAGCATACTAATCTATTCTTAACCAAAGTTTATAATGGCAGTTATTGAGTTCATTGATTAACACAACAGGGTCGCTTTCTTGGAGAAAACAGAGGAAGGTAAAGGTCACAACTTTCACCACATAGTAGACTTTCTTAACACTACCCATATAAGGTATGCCTTAATTGTAAGTCCTACTATCTATGTCTCTCACATCACACAGTTTTGGCAAACTGCTATTGTCAAAACTAGTGAACATGGAGACATAGAGTTAACTGCAACAGTAGATGCCTCTCAATTCACTATTACTGAAGGGTCTGTTAGAAGACGTCCTCAACTAGCAGACTTTGAGTGTATAGTTTATATGGCCAATACTAAAATTTGGTGAAGTCTTCAAATAATGGGGTATCATACATCTGACTTAAAACTTACTTTTCAAAAAGGATGTTTCTCCCCTCAATGGAGGTTCTTCATCCATACTCTTCTACATTATTTAAGTCCAAAGTAAACCTCTTGGGAGCAAATCAGTAGAAATATTGTTATTTCTCCCATTTGCTTATCGACAAATAGGACATTTAATTTTTCAAAATTCATTTTTGAGAGTATGGTGAAGAATGTCAACAGCAAAACAAAATTTCTCATGTACTCAAGATTTGAAACTGACTTTAAATAAAAGACCTAATGAACTCAAAACTCACAAGAGAATTTCCTTAACACCTAGCCTTACTTCAAAACTTTTTAGTAATATGGCTATGGCTTCCAAACTGTTTAATGGGATTGAAGTCCCACTTTTTCAAGAAATGGTTGATAAAATTCAAAATGCTAAGGGTGAAGGATTAGCAATCCCAGCTGAGTCCCAACACACACCCCTTATTGTTGTTCCATCTTCTTCACACATACCCACAGTTTCACAAACCTATAGGAGGAAATCCAGACAGGTCACTAAGGTATCTTAGCCCAGTGTTCCTACTCAGACCCCTGTAGCAGATGAGACTACCACTGGCAGAATGGAAGAGGTTGGAACTACTGTCTCAAACTTAGTAGCTGGGCAGGACATTGCTAACATAACTAAGACCTCAACCATGGCAACATCTAATGTTTCAAGTCCTCCTAGACTTGACACATGTGATGAAATCCCAAGCCAATTGGACAATATAGGTGGCTCAATTGATGTTTCTAGTCCACCTAGAACTGAGACTGGATCTATGCCTCATGATGCACCTCTCTTAGAAGGCAACATATCTAGAAGTGCTGAAGGCAGTACTAAACTTATGGAATTGATGGAACTTTGTACCAGGTTAAAAAAACAAGGTGGATACTTTGGAGCAAGACCTTAAAGACATAAAGAAATAGTATGCAACAGTCTAAAAGAAATTAGTTCTAAAGGTGAAAAACTTACAGTCAAAGGTCAAAGCTCTAAAGGAAAAGAGGAAGGATACTAAAGTAGACTCCCCAAGTTCTGATGATGATGATGATGATGATTTGAGTGATTCTCCCAAACAGGGGAGGAAAACAGATGCTGACACTCAAGAGAGGAAACTAGACTTTGAATAAAATCTGGGTGGAGATTATCAGGGTTTGGGTCGTAGTAATGATCAACAGATTATAGATGAACCATTTGATCAAGATGCACCAACAGAACTAGTTGATTTGGATGAAGATGTTTGTGATACTACTACCAGTTTTCAACATTTAGTTAGTACTGCTGATATTACAGAAGGTACTGCTACTTATGAAGAAGGTCATGCTGGTGTAACTAAAGGTACTGCTGGTTTGGATAAAGGAACAGGTAAAGTAGAAGAGTCTGAAGAACCAAAGAAAGTGAAGAAGAAGGTTCTTACACAAATAGATTATGATGCAGAGGTCGCTAAGAAATTTCATGAAGCAGAAGTTTCCAGATTCATGGAAGAGCAAAGGATCATCAAAGAAAGAGAGGCTACTGATGAGCTTGCAGCAAAGCAGTTATATGATCTACAGAGAGAAGAAATTATTCTAGAAGAAGGAGAAGCTGCTTTGAATGAACTAATTGATATTAACATGAAAGGTCAGAAAGAAAAGAAACTTGCAAGACCAAAGCTACTAACAAAAGCTCAGATCATACATCAGATGAAAGAATATCTCAAGCATCAGGACAACTAGAAAGCAAGTTAGTTGAAGGGAAAGTCCAATGCTGAGATTGAGAGGTTCTACATCAATGCTTACAGAAAACTACAGAGTTTTGTTTCAATGACCGAAGAAGAAATATTGTCAAGAACAAAGAGATCTACCTCAACTATGGAATCTGTAGCTGCAAAGAAACAGAAGCTGGATGATGATGAAAAGAGACTGGATCAGCTGGTCATTCAAGAAGATGAAATTGATGCAGCTCCTCTAATTGCCAAGTTTCCCATAATTTATTGGCCGATAGTTTCTGATGGATTTAAGAATTACATCGAGCAGAAAAGATCAAATGGCTTCAAAGGGAAAATATCCTTCTGTTGGTTACTTATTGCATTTTGTTGAAAGAGAAGATCTAGAAGCCCTATGGAAGATTTTCAAGTTCAGATATGGCTCTACAAGACCCACAGGTACTCTAAACTTTGCTATCTGGAATGCTTTAAGGTGTATGTTTGAGCTAGATGAAAGTGATCACTGGTGAGATGATTACATGGTGAAAAGCTTGAGACTATTTCAGTACTGTAGAGTACATGTAGTGGAGCTAAGTTAAAGTTGGATATATATGCTTGTTGACAGAGATTATCCACTTTCATCTATAGTGGCAACTCAAATGCTAGATTCTAAACTAACTACTTATACAAAGAAAGGAACTCATGTGGCTTACAAGCTACTACAGAAGATTGAGGAGATAGCTCAGAAGAAGTAGTGTGTTTGGAAGAATCCCTCCAACATCAAACTGTTTAATTCAAGAAACTTATTGATTTGCATTGGAATCATAAGTTTAGGGGAGGATTGTTGGGAATTAAACGTACTAGTACAAATGGATTTGTATTGCCAAGCATACAAACGGGACTAATGAAGATAACACTAGCAGTACTAACTGACTTAGTACTGCTAGTACATATAGTTTGTACTACTTATGTGATATGTATGCATTTTGTATTTATAGGATAGATACTGTGTATATCTTATACGAATATAGATTGATAGTTATCATGTAAAGGACCCCGTGCGTTATAAAAGGAGGTCCTAGGTTAGCAGTTACATACGTATCTTTTGTTAAGCTTCAAGGTTGTAAATTCTAGTGATAGCTAAGATCACTCGTATTATTATTAACAATATTGAAATGTTGGTTATATCATTGTTCATAACTGTTTCATTCATTCATATACATCAAGCGCATTAATCTTTTAAAGTACTAAGTAGCAGATTCCTCATACTACTTGGTATACCTTAAAAGTATCTATAACGCAAGTCTCAAGTGTGTAGATCCTCACAGAGTTCCCCTTATACTTGGGGTGTTGCTGAAGCACCACTTAAGCACGATGAGGCGACATCATCCCGTTGAGACGGCTAGTAGTCATATGGCTGGAACTGTATTGACCGTCGCACTTCATGCCCTTGATCATCCTCCATACACCTCTGTAGCTGGTGATTCTTTGATCCTCTCCGTGGAATGATGACCGTGGTTGGCTATCCGGTCTTATTATTCATCCTGGTTAATCTGTGAAGCTTTTATGTAATCCTCCCAGCTTATGTAATATATGTTTGTATTTATATTTTTTGTTTTAAGTATTGCACGTCTTACATACTTGTGCTATTTGAATGTTTGTGAATTTCAAAGTGTACACCTCCGTCCCACTGGATTAATTGTTAGGTTATACGTCCTAGCTTTTCTGAACATGGGTTTCGGATTCGCTCGAGTCAATTTTTAGGTTGCTCAACCTTTTACTTGAGATTTGCAAAGTATACTTAGTGAACAAGTTAGTTGGGAGCTTACTTACCCTTTTTCTTAACAAACATGTAGTCTGCACGAAGTCAATTTGGAGGTTACTCATTCTAACTATTATGCATGACATATAAATTTTAAATAAAATTTTATAAAGGAATATTACAGAGTTGATTAGACATCCGCTACTAAATTTCATTAAAATTTAAAAGTTAACAATACAAGAAGGAAATAAATTTGGCCTTATTCCGCTAGCTAGTGCTAGTAATGGTATAACAAAAAAGGTCTGGTTACTACAAGATTTAGCTTTAAGTGTTGTAGTTCTTCAGATCCATGATATTCCATGTTCATAGGAGGATTGTTCCTTGCTGAGTCTGGAGCTTGTACGCCCCATCACCTAAAGCTTCAATAACTTCATACGGCCCTTCCCATTTTGGACCTAGCTTGCCGGTGTCTTCTGCCCTACTCGCCTCATTGCTCTGGTACACTAATTCAGCGGGTCTGAACATTCTTTTCTTCACCTTTTAGTTGTAGTAATTCTCCCTTTTTATCGTGTGCCTCTCCTCCTAATGGCAGGCGGCCATCTCTCTTTTTTCTTCCAAGAGATCTAAGTTTAAGAGAAGTCCTTCATCATTTGTTGCTTTATTGACCATGAAACATCTCAAAGATGGCAATCACATGCCTGTTATGCCTCTTTCACTATTGCACCATGAAGATAGCAACTCTTTTATCCTTAGCCGCGAGCTCTTGCTTTTTCCAGCTTTTCTCATACTTTCTTTCGAGTTGATTTGTTTAATTTCCTTCACCAGATGCGAAAGATGTCCAGACGTTACAACATCTTCAATTTTCTTCCTTAAGTGTATACAGTCATTTGTGTCATGACTCTTATCCTCATGGAACTCACAATACTTTTTTTTTCTTCCTTGCTTCCAGCGGCCCTACCATGGGCGGCGGAGGAAGAAAATTTCCTTTCACATACTTCATAGCTAGTATCTCTTTCAGGGTTTTTATTAACGGTGTGAAGCGGTCATGCTTTCGCCCGAGGGTCTCATGGACCGGCGGTTATAATCTTCCCTATTTTCAAAGTTTGGCTCGCTGTGAGGCTTGTTTAAGTTTGAATGTTTCCAACTGGGTCCCTTCTTCTTGGACTAGGTTTGTATTGCATTTTCTCCCTGGATGAATGCTTTGGTGACACTCATCGTCTTTTAAATGTTATCATTCAGCCTTTTTATCAGCCCAGGATTAGTTATCCCATGCATGAATCCTAAGATCCTCATGCACACTGGGGATCCTTTTACCATCGGGCTTTCATTGGAAAGCATTCCATGAATGCTTCTATAGATTTGTCCTCTCTTTGTTTGACATGATGGAGTTTTACCGGGTCTTTGGTGTGGATTTTCCGAGGTAAGTAGTAAGCTAGAAATTTCTTTCTGAGATCTTCAAAGTTGTCGTTGCTCTCCGGCTCGAGCTCATTGAACCAAAGACCCGAGAAACCCATCAAAGTTGAGTTAAACACGTGGCACCATGTTGGCACATACCATATTTCAACCCTTGCCGCGATCGAGAAATTCTTGAGGTGATCATCCGGATCCCCCGTCCCATCGTAGGTTTTCACATTTGTCGACATCGGGATTTGTTTGGGAAAACGAAATCAGTGATACGATTTGTGAACGAGGTGGTTGATTCTTATATATAGGGGTGCGATAGGTCGCTTTCGCCCCTTTTGTCTGACTCTCACGTTTTTCTCTTCCAATTTATTCCTCTGGAGCTTTCCTCACTTCCATACATGTAGGATCGTAAATATTATTGTGTTGATGATTCGGGTGGTCTTGGATGATGGAAATACATGTTAGCCATTTAGAGAGAAAAAGAGATGAGAGGGTGTTCTTGGTAGAGACTTGCTTTGCAAATAATGAAATGTTAGATTGAGAAGCACCACCCCTTCCATGGATGGAAGGGGTATTTATAGTTACAGTGAATATGTCCTCCTATCGGACTGTGGATCAGGCATACAGTGGATAAAGACCCGTCCTTCCTCCACGGTGTTACACAAAACTATACTACGCTACAAACTAACTAATTAACTACTAAATAACGTAAATAACTGTTAGGATTTAGTAAATCCAGTTATTAAAGAGTCGGTCACCTCACGTATATATAATCGTTAGAAATCTCGTATTCGTAGTTATTATATTTAAGTAGTATTTAGTTAAGTAACACCGTGGAGGACGGACGAATTTTTACCCAATGTATGCTTGATCCACAGCCCGTAGGTGGCGATTTGTGTAAGACTATATATACTCTCTACCTCCCAAGGTAGAGAGTTCGAGCTCATAATAATACTTTCATTTTCTCTCACTAAGTTCCCAAACCTCTAACTCTTTCTCTCTCTAAAACCTCATCTTATACGCCTCTTTTGATTGTGATATGATGTGTTTGTGAAATCCAATATGTTACAAATGGTATCAGAGCCAGGTTTGATCATCTCTCTTACATATCCTTGGATTTCTAGTGGTTTTAGATGGTTTTTGAGTTTAAAAAGTTTAGTGGTTTTTGCATCATTTGGATCATTTCTAGTGTTAAAGTTTGAATTTTGGGTATACTTTTGTGTTTATAATCATTGTAAGTGCTTGGGTTTTGATTTGGTAAGCTTGAATCACTGTGGTTGAGCATGTTTTGGATTGAAAAGTGTCTTTTTTAAGTTTTTCTTGCTAGCGACTTGGTTCTCGTAGTGTTTTTCATCGTAGCGACTTGCTTCAGTAAAAGGTAGCGAGTTGTAGTGTTAATTGTTAGCGATTTGGTCCTAGCGACTTGTCTATTGAGACAAGCCGACAAACAGTACAACTTAGTGGATTCTCCACTACGGCTAGCGACTTGGTGAAGTTAGCGACTTGCTTTCAATTTTGTTAGCGACTTGTACTTAGTATTCTTAGCGACTTGGTGTTAGCGACTTGGACCTTAGCGAGTTGCTCTTTAGCGACTTGACTGTGTAGCGACTTGGTGCTTTAGCAACTTGTGTCCAGCGACTTGGGTCTTAGCGACTTGGTTCACAGGAAATTGAGATCTTAGCGAGTTGCTACTTAGCGACTTGGTGCTTAGCGACTTGGTTCAAGAATTCTTAGCGACTTGGTTGATTTTTGTTTGTAATACGGTTTTCTCTTGATTTAGTAAAATCCCGTGAAAGAATCTATTTCCCAGTTTAGTCATAGAGTTATAAAATCCCGTGTAATCTATTAACATGTCTACCAACGTACCTACAATCATCTCCACTGTTGTTGAGGATGTTCAAGCAGCTGGTTCAGATACTCGTCCACCTATGCTTGACAGAACTGACTACGACTCTTGGGCTCAACGAATCAGATTGTACTGTCTTGGTAAGGAAAATGGAGTTAACATTCTCAAGTCAATTGATGAAGGACCGTATCAGGTTGAGACAACCAGAGACATACTTGACACTGCTGCAGATGGCTCAGTGATATTAGGACTGGACAGACCTAAAATGTATGATGAATTGACTGATAAGGAGAAAAAGAGATACGATGCAGACATCAGGGCTTCTAACATCATACTTCAGGGTTTACCTAAGGACATTTACAAGCTGATCAATCACAACACTATGGAAGCGGGATAATGTCAAGATGCTTCTCTCGGGTTCTGAATTGACTAAGGAAGACAAAGAATCACAGCTGTATGATGAATTTGAGCACTTTAAGATGAAGCCTGAAGAAAGTGTCTATGAGTATTATGTTTGTGAACAACATGAATCCCGCCAAATATTCAGCTGAATGATATGAGGAATATCAAAATGACCATGCCAAATATTCAGCTGAATTCAAAGTTTGTGAACAACATGAATCCCGAATGGCATATGTTTTTCACCTCGGTGAAGCTAACCGAAGGATTGAAGAATACCAACTATCAGCAACTTTATGCATTCCTTCTTCAGAATGAGAGACACGCTATGTTTGAAAAAATGATTCTTGAACAGTTCAAAACCAACCAGGGAGAAACAAGTTCGTCAAATGACTCTACAACTTTTTACACCAATGTTGGAATTACCACCAAAGCTTCTCAAGTCATACCCATGGGTAACAGTAATTACAAGCTCATCCCTGATCCAGCATATAAGCCTCCGGACCCAAACACATTCACGGAAAACTTCATCAATCAACTGTCTCTCATGGTTAGTCAAAACATGAACTCTCTACCACAGACCAACAATAACCTCAGAACAACATCCAATCCACAAAATCAAGCTACTGGCAGAGATGGGAAGGTTATGGTGCAACCAGTCCAAGAAAGGCAATATGAACAGGGAAGATGTGGAGTTGGTAGAGGATATGTGGCAAATCAGAATCATGGATGGAATACAAATCAAGGACAAGCAAAGCCAATTAAGTGCTACAACTGTGGTGGTGATGGACACATAGCAAGGAACTGCACTTCTTAAAAACGCCCTCAAAATGCAGAGTACTTCAAAGATAAGATGTTACTCGTGCAAGCTCAGGATAATGGAGTTGTGTTGGATGAAGAGGAGATGTTGTCTCTTGCTGAGGGCAATGCCAAGACATATGATGCAGATGTGGATGAGCAACCAATTCAGGAGATAGGTCATAATCATCAGAATGCCTTTCAAGTTACAGATTGTGATGCATACGACTATGACGTCGATGATGAACCTATTGCACAGAAAATCTTAATGGCAAGCATTTCTCCAATGGTCTCTCCAAAGGTCTCATCATCACAACAAGTTGGTCCATACAAAGAATTAATCATCTCAGAGGTATTAAAACTATATGAAGATGTTAATGAGCAAAAGATGCTTAATAAAGTACAATCTCTTGAAACTTATGAATCAAATATTGATGATGAGGGTAATAGCAATATTGTCCCATATGATCAATATGTGAAGCAAAGTGAAAGTGAGTTTCTACCAAGTAATGCATCTTCCGCAGTCAATGATGACTATGTTTTTTATGAATACACTGCCTGTGCCCCTGATGATTCTGTTATCTCTGAACTAAATGCCTATAAAGAACAAGTTGCTATTTATGAACAGCGTGCTAAGTTTGAGCTAACTACCCATGAGCAGGAAATGGATGACCAAATGCGTACAATTATTAGAAAAAGTAATTTTAGAGAAGAAGTGTTAAAACAAGAGTTAAACTCCTTACAAGAAAAGCTTTCTAAAACTGTTAAGCAAAAGCAAAAGCTGCAAGATAATGTTAAAGTGCTTAAACAAGAATTCAGTGCTAAGGTATCAAAACTTTTGAATGATTTTTCTAATCTAAAAACTTTGAAAAACAAGCTTGAAAATAAGTTGTACGTACAAGGGAATACCATTCAGACTGCTCACATGATCACTAAGCATAGAGTTCTCAGCGATAAGCATAGCATTCCCATGATAGAGAAACCTAATCCTGAGTATGGTAAGATTGCGAAAGCTGCTCAAAATGTGATCTATGATGGTAATGAAATCCTTAAGCCTAGGCAGAAACCTAGTTGTGCTGAGTGCAAGGAAGAGGATAGAAAATTAGATGATGCATATAGGGAGAAAATTGATAAGAAGCTTAACGATCCTGCGTGTGAAATGAATAACATAACTATCAAACCCTACGATTACACTAAGGAAAATTGGATCTCCCTGAACATGTTTAAGCCTCAAACTCAATTAACCCCAGAACAGATCTTTTGGAAGAAAGATATGGATAAGCTAATATACTTGTTGAAACTGTGGAAAACTAGAAGGGGGGGGGGGGTTGAATAGTTTTACCAATTAAAACTTCCTTTTAAACTATTTAGATCGACTTATGTCAATCTATTTGGTTGTGTGTGTTGGATGTTGATAAACAAGCATATAAATATATGTAATGAAAAGATAAGAGTAAGAAGCACAAAACCACAACGCGAGTATTTATAGTGGTTCGGCTACAAGAACACCTTCCTTGCCCTACTCCACTCCCCGAGTCACCTACTCGAGAGTGTAAACACTACACCAATCTCCTTATGGCGGAAAAGCCTTCACAACATCGCCTACCCTTTTTCCAGTGCTAGACTAACCACCGGGTTCTTTCACTCCAAGGTGAACCAAACCTACACAACGTCGCCTACCCTTTATAAGGCACTAGGCTAAGTACCTAGTTCTTTCACACCAAGGTGAACTACACCTTCACAACGTCGCCTACCCTTTATTAGGTACTAGGCTAAGCACCTAGTTCCATTGCAATGGAGGAACTAGTACCACACTACACCAACGACTAATCCCAAAGGAGATCTACTCCTTTACAACATCATCAAGGACATCAATATCCTTGGATCTAATGCTAGTCTACCTAGTACATCGAAACACACCATATCGAATGTACATCTACGGCACCTTTCGTTAATGCCTTTGACTAGATCTACAAGACACCTTTCACTAATGTCTTGTTTCTTTACTTCTAAGAACCTTTGACTAATGCTTCAAGTCTTGACTTCTAAGCACCTTTCACCAATGCTTCTTGTCTTGACTTCTAAGCACCTACCACAAGTGCTTATGCTATAGACGATAGATACTCTTCACTAATATCTTCGTCTTGACACTTGAGACACCTTTCACTAATGTCTTCAACACTACACTTCTTTGAAGAAATAAAGGAATCATCAACAAGAAGACTTCAGTAACCTTGATGATGAGGAAGCTTGGCAACTCATGGACTTGAGCTTGCTCGACTTCAAAGGTGGTGATCTTGCCTTTAAGAGGAACCTAAAAGATCACACAAAAACAAAACTACAAACATAGATCTCTTGGATCTAAGGTTAGTGAGATTTAATTCAGGGGAGAAAGTGTGTTAGAAAGGGTTGAGAAATAATGAAGAAATGGCTCACTATTTATAGAGGAAAAATCCTACTGTTCCCCGGATCCCACGGATCCCTTCCACAAGGGATCCGTCTAGCGTTAAGCTAGGGATCCGTAGGACGCTCCCTTTTACCCATGGGTATTTTGGTTATGGGTCATGGGTCATGGGTTGAACCATGGATCTTTGGCTAGATACAATGTATCTTTGAGTGCAATGCACTTAGTCACTTGGGTATGGGTTGATCCATGGGTTATGGATATTATGCATGTATGATATAAGCATGATGTCATGCAATGGGTTATGGGTCAAGATCCATGGGTTATGGGCTTTGGGTTGTACCCAACTACATTCAATGTATTTGCCCAATGGGTTGTGATACTTAAGTTTCTAGCCATTTATATTACCCAATATACTACATACTAGTTATGTGTATATTTTATCCAAATATGTAAACACTAGTTGTTGTACATATATATTACTTAAATCATAAAATCACTTATACTTGTTTTAGTGTTTTATGTGAAAATGTGAATATGTTAGAAACTATTAGTTCAAACCATTTACGTATTTTATTTGTTTCGTTAATATGATTTTATGTTTGTTATCGACAAAACATTAGAAGATCGTAAAATATAAATAAACGTTTTTATGGCTTATTTGTATTAACAATCTCCCCCTTTTTGTTGATGACAAAACATAAAATTATTTTAAGGAAAAGCTAAAATTCGTAAAAGTTTGAATTTGTAGTTTTTACTTTCTTCTCCTCCTTTTTGTCGAAACAAAAAGTGTTTGAAGGAAAGCAACACATCGTTTTTAAGAAAAACATGTGAAAGAAGTAAAAGTAAAAGGAAATAGAGAGCAAGTAACGGGAAAGGGTCTCGTCATTACTCCCCCTTGACGAGTCCATCCCTAAGTAAGGGTGTCAAGAAACTAATTCTAATCTAGTTCATTTGCAACTAACTTTCGCAAAAGATTACGTCTATGTGACTGGTGTGCTCCCCCTAGATGATTGCAATTTTGCAACGGGAAGTCATGAAATATAAATCTAAGATTGCAAGTAATTTTGCAACGTATTGTTTTGACACCAAGCTCCCCCTAGCTTTAGGGTGTCAAATTCTTCATGGGTTAATTGAATAACTACAAAACAAGGGTTAGAAAACAAGTATAATTCACAATTTCCTGCAAATGTGGTTCCAGTTAGTAGAAAGAAAACTTTTTGTCTCACGGTTCCCTCCTAGTAGGGATCCGTCTGGGCAAATCTGAGGGATCCGTAGTAGCTGATTAATTTCAGCAACGGTGATATAACAAGTAATGTTATCACAAAAATGAGATATGAATACAAGGTAATCGTATGCTCAGAAAAATAACAAGTAGCATGTAATTCCATTTAATAAAACTATAGTTATGATATACATGACTCTAAAAACTAAGAAAATAGACAATACATGACTAGGAATTTCTAGACCAACTAATGCTTGATGCTAGGACACCACTAAAATCTTCTAGCTCAAGTTTTGTTTAGGTTTAATCTCGTCGAAATGTTCGAGGAGATGATACAACATGAAACGTTGGTATTCTCATACTTCATGTATCAAACTTTCAACATGTTGACAATGATAGCAATCTTTGTCATGGCTAGGTAGTGGTGGTGGAAGAAATGAAATAGCTTGATGCGAAGGATCAAGTGAAGCGACTTGTGGAGCTTCAAACGATGGAGGGATTGGTGGAGGTACATTTAAGAATGACTCAACCAAGAATGATGGTGGTGGTAGAGAAGTGTCAACTTCCATATGATTGGGTGGTTGACTTTGATGATTTCTCATAATCCAAATGGGATTATATGATGGAAACGGCGAAAAGGAAGCTGGAGCAAGTGTTGACTCAACACCTTGATTTTGAACCATTATTCCTCCTAATGAGGAGAATGTTGTCGGCGGAAGCGGATGAGATGGCCTAGGAGGCAAGTCCTCTAAATTGTAGAGGTGTGGTGATGATAGTGGGGATGTAAATGAAATAGCTCTAGGAACTAATGGTGAAGGTTTAGTGGAGATGATATTGTTTGGCCTAGGAGGTATGGTGGTGTTTGGCATTGGTAGTTTTGTGGGTACTATCCTTTTAGGAATTGGTTTGATTGGATGATGAAGGTACCTATCATTTGTTGGCTTGACCGGAGATGATTCGGTTGAAGAGATTTCGGGTATAACACGCGCCTTTTTCATGGGTGGTTCTTTGGTGGATAAGTTACTACTTGGGGTTTTCCTCATGATGAGATGATTTCAAGAGGTTTGCAAGGGTTTCTAAAGTGTTGAAAGTTAGGATGAGAGTGATGACTATGCAGGTCCTAACAAAGTGGTTTATAAACCAAGAGATTTGGCAAGTGCATTTAAGCCTTAAGCCACTAGGATTTATTGGAATGTGATGATTAACATGCACAAGGGTCAACTTCAGAGTTTGCACTGATCTAGGAACTCATTTAAGATGAGATAGAGTGTTTGAGTTAGGAAGATGAGTTGAAATGATTGTTTTATCAAGATTTGACTTAAACTATCATCCGGTTCCCACGGTTCCCTCCTTAGAGGGATCCGTCCAGGCTAATCCTAGGGATCCGGCAATTCAGCAGTTATGAAAGAGTGGAAATGATGTTTCTAAGATCTAAGACCTATAACATATTGAGTGTTTCAGTCTTCCTAAATGTCTTAAATGAATGGATGCTTAAGTACTTGAAGGTAATGAGTGATGTAGCTAATGATTGTCTTTTATGGAAGGATTTGGAACTTTCAAAGAGTACCAATGGATGAGCAAGGATGACACTAAAGATAAGAGTGTCAATTGAAGCTAAATGATCCTAGAGATCAGGTTGTGACTTAGGATAGTATTTTGAAAAATATCCTAGAAGCTTTGAGATGCGAAAACTAGAATTTGATCAACTTTTATCAATTTTGAGGTGAGGATGATTTATGATCAATTTTACCATTATCGAACGATTTCAAAGACTAAGTAGAAAATGAAGTGTGAGTTTGCGAGCGGAAGAGTAATGGATTAAAATGAAACGGTAGATCTACAAGCGTTTTAGAGTGTGATCTAGGTGTGTGAGTAGGAAGGATTAACCTATCTTAATAAGGACTTAATTTGCCTTAAGACACTATGTTTAGCTTAGTGTGAGGTGTTCTAAGGATATGTTTGAAATATAATGCTTGCAATTGCATTTTTTGTTTGCCGGATCCCACGATTCCCTAAGTGTAGGGATCCGTCTAGCACAATCTTTGGGATCCGCCCATCTGCTCAGCAGGACCTTTACTAAAGGTATGCAATGATCTTGACAATGCATTATATCTCAAGGATAGTCTAAAAAGAGTACTAATACTAAGATATCAAATGTAAGATGTTTTATTTCATGAAAGAAATTGGATTACATTGATAAAGCACGAGTACAAGAGAATTGATCCTATTTTAGAATACTACTAGGTTCCTTAAGTGTTTTCGCTAGGAGAATCATTATGTGATTGATGAGTGTTGGTGGAATCAAGAATGAAGAAAGTCTTCATGAGAGATATGTTTAGCGGTTTCATCATCTTGTTCACAAGTACGTACAACGGACTTTGAAATTGAGGATGGAAGTGCATAACATTATGGTAAAGGCGTGTCAAGAACATTCCATAATGGATGAGTTTATTCTTGGAGCCTTGAAGATTTGCAATTCGCCTTGTGAAGAAGTAGGCGAGATTGTATGGTTGTTGTGTTAGCAAACAGTACAACATGTGAGCACAACAAGCGGGAAGAATTTCTTGATTTCCCCTAAGGCTCCAAACATTTTCACGTAGGATGAGTGCAAGAGTCTTGTACTCTTCTCGAATATCCCTTGTAAAGATAATGTTTGGATCGGAGTAATATGGTCGAGGTTTGCATATTATGCGATTTAAATCTTCCGGAGAGGGTATGTGTGAACAATATGGGCTATTTTCTTCACGGAAGTTGAAGAGAGAATCAAGAGACCAATCTTCGGTGAAGGCACATTGTCCATGATTTGGAATCCGGAGGATGTGAGCAAAATGCCCAAGGGTTAGAGTGAACTTTTGGTTTTTGATATAAAACCAAAGAGATAGAGAGCGTTCCTCGTTACGAACGAGTTTGACTTGACGGAAGAATTCCATTATGAACCTTGGACATATCTTCTCGTTGATTTCAAGAAGACATTCTAGTCCTATGGCTCGGAAGGAGGTATTGATACCTCCTTCGAATTGTAGAGAGGTGTCTACAATACGTCCTTCGTGGAAGTGACGGTTTTCGATATTATTGAACCCACGGACATGATTGCCAGGTGTGTTGGGTTCGAGAGAGATGTTAGGAGTGTAGACGCTAGTGAGTGAAATATCAAACTCATATTCATGTGTCATAGTTGAACCTATAGAAATGATGGGTTAATAAGAGGTGATGTGTATGGGCGACCTATAATTATCTAACATTTTTAATAGATTTTTATTAACAATGTTTTTTAAACAAGAAAGACACTTGACTCACTTATGGTTTTGACATTCTAGTGGAGTAATACTTCTAGAAGAAAAATGGTTTTTAATTTGCATGAAAAACTGTTCTCCAGTAGGACGGATCCCACGGTTCCTTTTCAAAAGGGATCCGGCTAGTACGACTTCCGGGATCCGTGGATCTGTAGTAACAGAAACAGATTTGATAAAAACAAAGGTTTTACAATTTTATACCACGAGAAGTGTTTTATCCTACATTTTCTTTTAGCATGCACACATGACTTCTAATGTATCACGAAGGAATATGAAGCATATAAATCACAAGAAAATAAATAATAACAAAGATAACAAGATTATTAGTAATATTGCATTTCAATGCTAAGGATGATACAAAGGATTGGGTATATGATCCCAATGTAGATTAACAACAGAAAGTAAATGTCTCTATATGTGAACTTCATCATAGGGAACACAAGGCGATGAGTGTTAAGGCGATGAGCACGAGTGCGATGTAAACCATGTTGATGACGGATCTTCTTGGTTTCGGTTGAGATGGAATGAGGAGGAAGATGAAGTTTTTGAGTGAGAGGAAATTTTTGAAATTGGAAGATTTGAAAAAGTGAGGGTTTGATAGAGTGGTTAACGATGGGAGTATTTATGGGGAAGGAGGAATTTTTGAAATTCGTGTTTTGTTTTATTATTGGATTAAAAGAAAACAAAACATAAGTTTTATATACCACGACTTTTAGATGAGAATTAAGACACGTATGTAAGAAAAAGACTTCCTAATGAAGCTTCATGTAAAACATGTAATTTGCACAAAAGATAATCATATAAATACCTAAATAGGTATACTTAATTATCAAGCAAAGTAAAAAGAGAATCATACCTTTAGCGCACTTAGGAATGTCTTTACAAATGACACAGCAAATGTCACTTAGACTATTCCTGCTCCTTTGCGTTTAAGATACCTTCTTAAGGAAGGTATTCTTGTTACCAAGCGACTCCTAAAGCTTGGTGGGTATGATCTTGGACTAATCAACATGACAAGGAAGATTAGTGCAAACAAAAAAATATATAAAAAAATGTTGTTATCGAATCAACATCCAAACATATAGTTTTAAAAGACATGGTGTTTGTTTTTATGAAAAACCTTCTTTGTAGTTTTCAATTAACTATGGATCGTATTAAGTTTTTAAAGTACAATATACTTTAAGAAACTTGGTAACGAAGCTCTGATACCAATTGTGGAAAACTAGAAGGGGGGGTTGAATAGTTTTACCAATTAAAACTTCATTTTAAACAATTTAGATCGACTTATGTCAATCTATTTGGTTGTGTGTGTTGGATGTTGATAAACAAGCATATAAAGATATGTAATGAAAAGATAAGAGTAAGAAGCACAAAACCACAACGCGAGTATTTATAGTGGTTCGGCTACAAGGACACCTTCCTTGCCCTACTCCACTCCCCGAGTCACCTACTCGAGAGTTCGTAAACACTACACCAATATCCTTATGGCGGAGAAGCCTTCACAACGTCGCCTACCCTTTTTCCGGTGCTAGGCTAACCACCGGGATCTTTCACTCCAAGGTGAACCAAACCTACACAACGTCGCCTACCCTTTATAAGGTACTAGGCTAAGTACCTAGTTCTTTCACACCAAGGTGAACTACACCTTCACAACGTCGCCTACCCTTTATTAGGTACTAGGCTAAGCACCTAGTTCCACTGCAATGGAGGAACTACTACCACACTACACCAATGACTAATCCCAAAGGAGATCTACTCCTTTACAACATCATCAAGGACATCAATATCCTTGGATCTAATGCTAGTCTATCTAGTACATCGAAACACACCATATCGAATGTACATCTAAGGCACATTTCGTTAATGCCTTTGACTAGATCTACAAGACACCTTTCACTAATGTCTTGTGTCTTCACTTCTAAGCACCTTTCACTAATGCTTCAAGTGTTGACTTCTAAGCACCTTTCACTAATGCTTCTTGTCTTGACTTCTAAGCACCTACCACAAGTGCTTATGCTATAGACGATAGATACTCTTCACTAATATCTTCGTCTTGACACTTGAGACACCTTTCACTAATGTCTTCAACACTACACTTCTTTGAAGAAATAAAGGAATCATCAACAAGAAGACTTCAGTAGCCTTGATGATGAGGAAGCTTGGTAACTCATGGACTTGAGCTTGCTCGACTTCAAAGGTGGCGATCTTGCCTTTAAGAGGAACCTAAAAGACCACACAAAAACAAAACTACAAACATAGATCTCTTGGATCTAAGGTTAGTGAGATTTAACTAAGGGGAGAAAGTGTGTTAGAAAGGGGTGAGAAATAATGAAGAAATGGCTCACTATTTATAGAGGAAAAATCCTACTGTTACCCGGATCCCACGGATCCCTTCCACAAGGGATCCGTCTAGCGTTAAGCTAGGGATCCGTGGGACGCTCCCTTTTACCCATGGGTATTTTGGTTATGGGTCATGGGTTGAACCATGGATCTTTGGCTAGATACAATGTATCTTTGAGTGCAATGCACTTAGTCACTTGGGTATGGGTTGATCCATGGGTTATGGATATTATCCATGTATGATATAAGCATGATGTCATGCAATGGGTTATGGGTCAAGATCCATGGGTTATGGGCTTTGGGTTGTACCCAACTACATTCAATGTATTTGCCCAATGGGTTGTGATACTTAAGTTTCTACCCATTTATATTACCCAATATGCTACATACTAGTTATGTGTATGATTTATCCAAATATGTAAACACAAGTTGTTGTACATATGTATTACTGAAATCATAAAATCACTTATACTTGTTTTAGTGTTTTATGTGAAAATGTGAATATGTTAGAAACTATTAGTTCAAACCATTTACGTATTTTATTTGTTTCGTTAATATGATTTTATGTTTGTTATCGACAAAATATTAGAAGATCGTAAAATATAAATAAATGTTTTTACGGCTTATTTGTATTAACAAAAACAAACACTCCCCTTAGGAAAATGCCTACAACTACTGTGTATCCTCCAAATACACCAATGCATCTAGTTCCTAGATCGATTGCCACTAATAGCAAAACCTTAATAAGCATGTATGTTGTTTATCAACTATTCGTTGATTTTGAGAAGACATGTAAGAAGAGAATCACACCTACAGGGATAACTGAGGGGGAAAGTGGTTTTGAGCAAACTAAAGAATGTTATTTGACTGAGGTCATGCCTTTCTTTAAACAATTAAAAGGTCAATTTGAGAATCTTCAAAAATGAATAAACTCATATATTAAAGAAATGGAAAAGGAATTTGATGCAATGATAGTTGAGGTCAACGATTATGAACAGGAACTCAAATATAATGAAGTTGAAAGGAAGAACTTGCATATCTTAAATGAGAAATTATTTCGAGTTGTGTGGCTCAAGATGTGTTTTATACTGTTACTAAGCACTCTATTACAGCTTCTCGATTTCATGAATTATCTATTGCATTGAAAGTTTCCCATAATCGTGTCATTGAGCTTGAAAACAAAAACTCAAAACTAAGTGAGAAAATTGATCAGGATGATCACGATAATTTGGTAAAACATCTTTCTAAACTAGAAGTTGAACATTTTGAGTTGCAACTAAAATATAAACATCTTAAAGAAAATGTCAAAACCTCAAATATCATGACATCCTCAGATGTTCCAGAGTTTGATCATCTCTCTTACATATCCTTGGATTTCTAGTGGTTTTAGATGGTTTTTGAGTTTGAAAAAGTTTAGGGGTTTTTGCATCATTTGGATCATTTCTAGTGTTAAAGTTTGAATTTTGGGTGTACTTTTGTGTTTAGAATCATTGTAAGTTCTTGGGTTTTGATTTGGTAAGCTTGAATCACTGTGGTTGAGATTGTTTTGGATTGAAAAATGTGTTTTTGAAGTTTTTCTTGCTAGCGACTTGGTTCTCGTAGTATTTTTCATCGTAGCGACTTGCTTCAGTAAAAGGTAGCGATTTGTAGTGTTAATTGTTAGCGATTTGGTCCTAGCGACTTGTCTATTGAGACAAGCCGACAAACAGTACAACTTAGTGTATTCTCCACTACTGCTAGCGACTTGGTGAAGTTAGCGACTTGCTTTCAATTTTGTTAGCGACTTGTACTTAGTATTCTTAGCGACTTGGTGTTAGCGACTTGGACCTTAGCGAGTTCCTCTTTAGCGACTTGACTGTGTAGCGACTTGTGTCCAGCGACTTGGGTCTTAGCGACTTGGTCTTAGCGACTTGGTTTACAGGAATTTGAGATCTTAGCGAGTTGCTACTTAGCGACTTGGTGCTTAGCGACTTGGTTCAAGAATTCTTAGCGACTTGGTTGATTTTTGTTTGTAATACGGTTTTCTCTTGATTTAGTAAAATCCCGTGAAAGAATCTATTTCCCTGTTTAATCATAGAGTTATAAAAACCCGTGTAATCTGTTAACATGTCTACCAACGTACCTACAATCATCTCCACTGTTGTTGAGGATGTTCAAGCAGCTGGTTCAGATACTCGTCCACCTATGCTTGACAGAACTGACTACGACTCTTGGGCTCAATGAATCAGATTGTACTATCTTGGTAAGGAAAATGGAGTTAACATTCTCAAGTTAATTGATGAAGGACCGTATCAGGTTGACACAACCAAAGACATACTTGACACTGCTGCAGATGGCTCAGTGATATTAGGACTGAACAAACCTAAAATGTATGATGAATTGACTGATAAGGAGAAAAAGAGATACGATGCAGACATCACGGCTTCTAACATCATACTTCAGGGTTTACCTAAGGACATTTACAAGCTAATCAATCACAACACTGAAGCTAAAGCTGTTTGGGATAATGTCAAGATGCTTCTCTCGGGTTCTGAATTGACTAAGGAAGACAGAGAATCACAGCTGTATGATGAATTTGAGCACTTTAAGATGAAGCATAAAGAAAGTGTCTATGAGTATTACTTGAGATTCCACAAGCTTGTGAATGATATGAGGAATATCAAAATGACCATGCCAAATATTTAGCTGAATTCAAAGTTTGTGAACAACATGAATCCCGAATGGCATAAGTTTGTCACCTCTGTGAAGCTAACCAAAGGATTGAAGAATACCAACTATGAGCAACTTTATGCATTCCTTCTTCAGAATGAGAGACATGCTATGTTTGAAAAAAGGATTCTTGAATAGTTCAAAACCAACCAGGGAGAAACAAGTTCGTCAAATGACTCTACAACTTTTTACACCAATGTTGGAATTACCACCAAAGCTTCTCAAGTCATACCTATGGGTAATGGTAATTACAAGCTCATCCCTGATCCAGCATATAAGCCTCCTGACCTAAACACATTCATGGAAAACTTCATCAATCAACTGTCTCTCATGGTTAGTCAAAACATGAACTCTCTACCACACACCAACAATAACCTCAGAAAAACATCCAATCTACACAACCAAGCTACTGTCAGAGATGGGAAGGTTATGGTGCAACCAGTCCAAGAAAGGAAGTACGAACAGGGAAGAGGTGGAGTTGGTAGAGGATATGTGGCAAATTAGAATCGTGGAAGGAATCCAAATCAAGGACAAGCAAAGCCAATTAAGTGCTACAACTGTGGTGGTGATGGACACATAGCAAGGAACTGCACTTCTCCAAAATGCCCTCAAAATGCAGAGTACTTCAAAGACAAGATGTTACTCGTGCAAGCTCAGGATAATGGAGCTGTGTTGGATGAAGAGGAGTTGTTGTTTCTTGCTGAGGGCAATGCCAAGACATATGATGCAGATGTGGATGAGCAACCAATTCAGGAGATAGGTCATAATCATCAGAATGCCTTTCAAGTTGCAGACTGTGATGCATACGACTCTGACGTCGATGATGAACCTACTGCACAGACAATCTTCATGGCAAGCATTTCTCCAATGGTCTCTCTAAAGGTCTCATCATCACAACAAGCTGGTCCATCCAAAGAATCAATCATCTTAGAGGTATTAAAACTATATGATGATGTTGATGAGCAAAAGATGCTTAATAAAGTACAATCTTTTGAAACTTATGAATCAGATATGGATGATGAGGGTAATAGCAATATTGTCCCATATGATCAATATGTGAAGCAAAGTGAAAGTGAGATTGTACCAAGTAATGCATCTTTCGCAGTCAATGATGACTATGCTTTTGATGAATACACTGCCTGTGCCCTTGATGATTCTGTTATCTCTGAACTAAATGCCTATAAAGAACAAGTTGCTATTTATGAACAACGTGCTAAGTTTGAGCTAACTACCCGTGAGCAGGAAATGGATGACCAAATGCGTACAATTATTAGAAAAAGTAATTTTAGAGAAGAAGTGTTAAAACAAGAGTTAAACTCCTTACAAGAAAAGCTTTCTAAAACTGTTAAGCAAAAGCAAGAGCTGCAAGATAATGTTAAAGTGCTTAAACAAGAATTCAGTGCTAAGGAATCAAAACTTTTGAATTATTTTTCTAATCTAAAAACTTTGAAAAACAAGCTTGAAAATAAGTTGTACGTACAAGGGAATACCATTCAGACTGCTCACATGATCACTAAGCATAGAGTTCTCAGCGATAAGCATAGCATTCCCATTATAGAGAAACCTAATCCTGAGTGTGGTAAGATTGCGAAAGCTGCTCAAAATGTGATCTATGATGGTAATGAAATCCTTAAGCCTAGGGAGAAACCTAGTTGTGCTGAGTGCAAGGAAGAGGATAGAAAACTAGATGATGCATCTAGGGAGAAAATGGATAAGAAGCTTAACGATCCTGCGTGTAAAATGAATAACATAACTATCAAACCCCACGATTACACTAAGGAAAATTGGATCTCCCTGAACATGTTTAAGCCTCAAACTCAATTAACCCCAGAACAGATCTTTTGGAAGAAAGATATGGATAAGCTAAAAGCTAATGTACTTGTTGAAACAAACACTCCCCTTAGGAAAATGCATGCAGCTACTGTGTATCCTCCAAATACACCAATGCATCTAGTTCCTAGATCGATTGCCACTAATAGCAAAACCTTAATCAGCCTGTATGTTGTTTATCAACTATTCGTTGATTTTGAGAAGACATGTAAGAAGAGAATCACACCTACAGGGATAACTGAGGGGGAAAGGGGTTTTGAGCAAACTAAAGAATGTTATTTAACTGAGGTCATGCCTTTCTTTAAACAATTAAAAGGTCAATTTGAGAATCTTCAAAAAGGAATAAACTCATATATTAAAGAAATGGAAAAGGAATTTGATGCAATGATAGTTGAGGTCAATGATTATGAACAGGAACTCAAATATAATGAAGTTGAAAGGAAGAACCTGCATATCTTAAATGAGAATTTGATTTCGAGTTGTATGGCTCAAGATGTGTTTTATACTGTTACTAAGCACTCTATTACTGCTTCTATATTTCATGAATTATCTATTGCATTGAAAGTTTCCCATAATCGTGTCATTGAGCTTAAAAACAAAAACTCAAAACTAAATGAGAAAATTGATCAGGATGATCACGATAATTTGGTAAAACATCTTTCTAAACTAGAAGTTGAACATTTTGAGTTGCAACTAAAATATCAACATCTTAAAGAAAATGTCAAAACCTCAAATATCAAGACATCCTCAGATGTTCTAGAGTTTGATGCCTTTTTTCCGATAAACAAACGTGACGAACAGATTCAAGCTCATTGTAACACGATCAGAAAATTGAAAGCCCAAATTTCACAATTAAAGGACGAAAAGAACAATGTGACTGGCTCCCAAATGCCTCCTCCTTTAGATTTTCAGTATTCTCAGACTTTTCATCTTCAAAACTTGGTTAGTGCTTTACAAAAGGAAAACGAGGGTTTTCTCGAAGAAAATGAAAAAGTTAAACGACACTTTTAAGAGTTATATGATTCAATTAAAGTCACTCGTGACAAGAAAAACGAAAAAATAACGTCTTTACAAAAGGAAATTGAGAATCTGAGGAGACAGGAAAAAGGGAAACTGCCACTTGTCTTTAATGAGAATGTTGCATCAAGATCATCCTTAGACTGCAAATATACTGTGACTGTTAAATACATTCCTCCTCATCTTAGGAATAATGAACTTGTGTTTCATAACTATTTTGCTCACCTTAAGGATAGTCTAGAATGTCTCCGTGAGATTGTGGAAGAGGATTTTATAAATAAGCCTATTGACAGTGAAATTAGGTTTGCGTGCATTCAAGCCAAACAATCTCAAGAGCGGCTAGAATGTTTAATAGCAACATGTCCAAAATCCTTAGGTGCGAAAGGTAAAGCTATGATGCCTTGTTCTATGCCTAGTGCCAAGCATACAAACCATTCTATGCCCACTATTAAGAAAGTGAACTCTAATGTGCCTCCAAGTAGTTCAGATCCCTGCACTTCTAATTCAGGAGTAATCAGTGACATTAAAGCAAGCGGATCAAAGCCTCCAGGCAATACCAAGCAAGATAGGACCTCGCAAGCTAAGAATGTGCATTGGAAGAAAGTAGAAGATCACCCTAGGAATATTAAGTTTGAGTCCAATAAAACGAATCGTGTTGATTCTAGTATTAGCTATAAGCGTACTGTAATTAATTCGAATTCTTCTACTATTCACAAACCATGTAATGATGACTGCTTGATTTCTGTTACTAATCATGAATGTGGTGTGAATGTTTTTGTCTAATGCTGTCAAATGCCCTGTTAAAACTGTTAACGCTAAAAATCAAGCTAAGAAGGCTAAAAGGCAAAGGCGAAAGAAAGTTAGAAAACAGTGAAAACCCACAGGAAGGAAATTTAGTAATATAGGTTATCAATGGATACCTACTGGGTGTAAGGTTAATGAGTTTTGCCCTAAATTTGCTAAGTCAGTGCCCACTAGAAAATGGATGCCTACTGGTAGAACTATTCCCTTAAGAAGTGAACATACTTTGAATAGGTCAAATATGGACACTAGCACTGCATCTATTTCTAATGAGTCCATTGTTTCTACTTTTGATGTGGATGTTCCAATCATTGTTACTAACCAAATGGAACCCATTTTTGCATGGAGATCCCAATTATCCAGTTATCCATTCTTTTTTGTGTTCAACTGCAGATCGTTCAAATCGTTCTGTGGTACCTGGACTCAGGCTGTTCCAAGCATATGACTGGAGACCGGTTACGGCTCATGAACTTCGTGAGTAAATTCATCGGAACTGTGAGATTCGGAAATGATCATTTTGGTGCTATTATGGGTTATGGAGATTACGTGGTTGGAGATAGTGTGATTTCCAGGGTATATTATGTTGAAGGTCTTGGACATAATCTATTTTCTGTCGGATAATTTTGTGACTCAGATTTAGAAGTGGCCTTCAGAAAACATACTTGGTTTGTTAGAGAACTTGATGGTGTGGAACTTCTCAGAGGAACTCGTGGTTCAAACCTATACACCATCTCTATCAAAGATATGATGAAATCTTCACCCATCTGCTTGCTGTCAAAGGCTTCCAAAACTAAGTCATGGCTATGGCACCGTCGTCTAAATCACTTGAACTTTGGTACCATAAACAATCTTTCCAGAAAGGACTTAGTAAGAGGATTACCCAGATTAAAGTATGAAAAAGATCATCTTTGTTGAACTTGCCAATTGGGAAAAAGCACAAAATATGCCCACAAACCAAAACCCACAAACTCGGTAATGGAAGTTCTTCATACCATTCATATGGATCTGTGCGGACCAATGAGAGTACAAACGATAAATGGGAAGAAATACATTCTAGTAGTTGTTGATGACTACTCTCGATTTACTTGGGTAAAGTTTTTGATGACAAAGGATGAAACTCCAGATGTCATCATCAAACTTATCAAACAGCTTCAGGTTCGACTCAACAATACTGTTAGAATTGTGCGAACAGACAATGGCACAGAGTTTGTTAACAAAGACTTAATTCAGTATTATGAAAGTGTTGGAATCAATCATCAAAGAAGTGTTCCACGAACTCCTCAACAGAACGGTGTAGTTGAAAGACGAAATCAAACTCTTGTGGAAGCTGCAAGAACAATGCTAATTTATTCAAAGATTCCAATGTTTCTATGGGCTGAAGCCATTGCCACTGCTTGCTACACCCAAAATCGTTCCCTTATTCACACCACTCATGGAGAAACTCCATATGAACTTGTTCATAAAAGAAAACCTGATCTATCCTACCTTCGTGTGTTTGGTGCTTTATGTTACCCAACTAATGACAGTCAAGATTTAGGTAAACTAAAAGCTAAAGCGGACATTGGAGTATTTGTAGGTAATGCACCAAACAGAAAAGGATACCGAATCTACAACAAGAGAACCCGAAATATCATGGAAACAATTCACGTTACGTTCGATGAGCTGACCGGTCAAATGGCTCCAGGACAATCCAGTTCTGGACCCGCATTTCAACCTTTATCAATTAGTCCTATCAGTTTTACTCTTGTTTCTAATCCCTCACCAGCAACTCCTTATGTACCTCCTTCAGAAGATGATTTGAAGAAATTATTTGATCCAATGTTTGAAGAACACTATGAGCCAAGTGCTAATGATATGTCAGTTCCATCAACAGAGGCTGCCTCTATCCCTGTCAATGAAGTTAACCCTTCAGTTTCAATGTCATTAAGTCAAGAAGCGCCTGCTGCTGATCACTTTGTCTCATCAACAAATCATCAATCATCGAGTGTACACAATGGAAATGTTGTTGCTGTTACAGATGATGAAAACCCTTTTGCTCCTCCAGAAGATGAACCCTTTGAAAACATATTTGCTCCTGTCTCATCATCAGAAACATCTTCTTCAGAAGATATCAACTCGGCTACTTCAGTTCTCAACAACAACCACATGAACACCTTAGAAAATGGACACATGAGCATCCATTGGATAACATCATTGGAAACCTTTCCCGTCCAGTATCCACACGGAAACAACTTGCAACCGATGCCTTATGGTGCTTCTTCAACTCCGTACTCTCTAAGATCGAACCAAAAGACGTGAAAACTGCCATGAATGAAGACAGCTGGTTCAATGCCATGCAAGAAGAAATTCATGAGTTTGATCGACTAGATTTATGGGAATTAGTACCTGCTCCAGGTTATGCAATGATCATTGCTCTGAATTGGATCTTCAAAGTAAAACTTGATGAGCATGGTGATGTTTTGAAGAACAAGGCTCGATTGGTTGCAAAAGGATATCGTCAAGAGGAGGGTATTGACTTTGAAGAATCATTTGCTCTTGTTGCTCGTATCGAGGCAATCAGAATCTTCTTGGCTAATGCTGCAAGTAAGAACATGGTAGTCTATCAGATGGATGTAAAGACGGCGTTTCTTAACAGAGATCTTAAAGAAGTCGTATACGTCAGCCAGCATGAAGGCTTTGTGAATCCAGAGCATCCTAGTCACGTCTATCGTTTGAAGAAGGCTCTTTATGGTTTGAAGAAAGCTCCAAGGGCATGGTACGATACGCTATCAAAGTTTCTTCTATCTACTGGATTTAACAACGGAGCAGTTGATCCGATATTGTTCACCAGAAAGTCAGGAAAACATTTAATTTACGTTCAAATATATGTTGATGATATCATTTTTGCCTCGACTGACCCCAATGAATGTGACCGTTTTTCAAGTGAAATGGGTTCCAAATTTCAAATGTCAATGATGGGACAAATGTCATTTTTCTTGGGATTACAAATTTCACAAAGTCCCGGAGGCATTTTTATAAATCAATCTAAATATGCAAATGAAATTTTAAAGAAATTTGGATTTGATTCTTGTGACCCTCTTGACACTTCCATGATAGAGTGTACTAAACTGGATGAGGACCACTCAGGGATCATGGTATACCAAACGAAATATCGTAGTATGATTGGATCCCTGATGTACCTCACAGCCAGTAGACTAGACATTTTGTTCGATGTTTGCATGTGTGCTAGATATCAGGCTAAGCCTACCAAAAAATACCTTGAAGCGGTTAAACGGGTCATTCGGTATCTCCAAGGAACCATCAATATGGGTCTTTGGTACCCGAAGGACACCGGTATGTCACTAACAGCCTATGCAGATGCTCATCATGCAGGATGTCAAGATACACGTCGAAGTACGTCTGGAGGTGCTCAGTTTTTGGGTGATAAGCTTGTGAGCTGGTCTTCAAAGAAACATATGAGTACTTCTATTTCCTCTACAGAGGCTGAATACATAGCCATGTCATCTTGTTGTTCTCAAATCCTATGGATGAGATCCCAATTATCTGACTATGGCTTTGAATTCAACAAAATTCCTCTGTACTGTGATAATAAAAGTGCTATTGCTCTTTCGTGCAACAACGTTCAACATTCAAGAGCAAAGCACATTGACATTCGACATCATTTCATCAGGGAGCAAGTAGAAAACGGTGTGGTGGAACTCTATTTTGTGAGAACTGAATACCAATTAGCAGACATCTTCACCAAAGCTCTTCCTAGAGAACGTTTTGAGTTTATCCTCCCACGACTTGGTCTAAAGAGTCTTCAACCGGAAACACTCAAACGTCTTCAAGAGGAAGACGAGGAGTAAAGGTCTTTCTTCATCCATCTCTTGTAAATATTTATTAAAAAAATATATATATATAAAACTTTCAAAAATCCATAAAAATTTGAAAATCTTGAAAAATTTCAAAAAAATATTGTCTTTTTGTCATGATTTTTCTCGATTCGATAATATCTACGGTCTTTGTGCTGTCATTCAAAGAATGACACGGGCTTAGAAAGTGAAACAATGGTTTATTGTCATTTCAGGCAGTAACCCGTTTTTCAAAAAAGAACAGAGCAATGCTTTTTCTTGTTTTTCAAATCTCATGCTCTGATTCTATAAACAATTACTTACTATCCAATGAAAACTAATTGCTTTGAAAAATAACTCGGACTCTATTTTTGAAAATCATCTGGACTTAACGTTGGTCAAAAATATCTATCTCTCAATCAACAACTTATGTCATTGATTGAGGGGGAGAATGATTTCAATTAAATAAAAAGGTTATTTGTCATACAAGTGTTTTCAATAAGATAATCATGCATGTTTAATCAATGGAGTTTAAAGTCTCATAATCCGATCCTTATCAGTTAAAATGTTTTCATAATCAAGTCACAATTCTCCTCAAAAGCTTTCAAAATCAATTTAAATCTACAGAGATCACAAATCTCAAATGATTAGAAAATTGTGATCGGGGGAGAATTTGTGATTTAAATTGGATTTAAACTGATGATTCGATAAATGGTTTCACAAGTGTTTTGCAAGCTTTCCTCCCCACATGTGCCAAACAATTTCAAATTTTCGATGCACATGTTGAGGGGGAGCATCCTTTTAAAACCACAAATAATTGAAACGTGATTGATTTATCTCTAAGTGCAGGTTCCTTCTAATATGTGCAAAACTCTTTGAAACCTCAAGGCACATATTAAGGGGGATCAAACTTATGAAAACCTCATGCTTCCTCAATATGCTTTATATACTTGATTTGATCAGGGAAGTGATGTTGATATCTTTTAGAAAATGGTAATCAAAGAAGTTAATTCTTCCTCTTGCCTCCGTGTGCTAAAACGATTTCTAATACATGATGCACATGTTGAGGGGGAGCTCTTTTTCTAAAAATATCAAAAACAATTCAGGTACAAAATAATTTGATAATATATCACAAGTATCTGGATAGATTTTCAAAAGATTTTCAATTGGTTCCAACGGCAGATGAACAATACCAAATAGACCGACCAAATTTACTTTATGTATGATTATATAAGGATGGTTAGGTTAGGTATTCGTTCCCACGATCCGCTAGAACCGGAGGGATCTACCCAGGGACAATCCACTAGATAGTGTAGAGTCCTTAGGTATGATGAAAAAAAGGAGAAAAGTGAGAAATGGGAAGATTGCGGACTGAGATAGAGCTAGAACTAGAATAAACCCAACAAGGTTCTAGTTATGAAATCTCGGTAAGCACTGAAGAGGTTGAAGAATAAAAAAGAATTGAATGTGAAAAGGGGTGAAAAGAAATAGCCCTCCAATATTTCAACCTTAGGGCAGTAACCGGGTTCAATACATATGCTACTGGTGTTTACTAAGGTAACATCGGTATTGAAGACAAGACGTCATGGACCCAATGACGCAGTGCACTACAACTTCCCAAACCACTCAAGTTCCTCTTAAAAGGGCTTGTTTCATTCTCACAGGGAACTGACATTATCTATCGACTTTCTCTTAGAGTTTGTTGATATTGAAGAAGGAGACCGTCTCCCTAGTCTCCGGCATAGGAACCAAATGTGCACTATTGAGTCTAGAGCCAAGAGATCATCATCTGAATCTCTTTAGGACACTGTCAATGAAGACTTCTATGTTTCACACAATGTGAAAAGAGAGATTATATCTTATGAGTCATACGCATTATCCTTGTGGTATTTCCAGAACATCTGAGTGATATGCAAACATATTCACAATGAAGATGGAAAGCCTTCTAGAGCCAACATCAAACAAGCTCCTGGTAGGTGGCATGTGAGATCTATCCAACAGATCAACCATGTGACAACTGAACAAAAACAATGGGGCGATTCAATCTTTTGAATCAATCCTGGTTCAGGTTATGGATTGACGGATACCTTTGAAAAACCGGTCATTGTGCTTAAAAACTCCTTTCTTTAGCACATCGACTGTGTACTAATATTTCAAAATAAAAGGTGTTTATGATTGATAATTGATTTTCATTAAAACCTTCGTTGTATTGCAAAAACAATTTCTATTGAGCGGTACACGATTGTTGTTCAAATCTCTTCTCATTAATCAGTGAATCTCAATTCGGAGGTTCACTTACTCCGTGTTGTCTTCTTTGAGACGTTTCGGTTTGAGAACAACTAAAACAGCTGCAAAACCCTGTCAAGGAAATTCTTTGGAATTATACCTGATCACAGGCAGTACTTGTACTGATCAACGGGGAACCGTGGGCCGTGTACCTCAATTCAACGAAAGTGATCAAAGACACTTTCGTGCACTTTATTGCTAACTGTTGTATGCAGGTACGCCCAACGTTTGCAGCTGATCAGAATGAAGCGGTCAATCCATAGCCGCATGCTCACACAACACATTCATTTCTAAAGAAATCATGATTAATGCATCAATGACTCTGATATTTTCACTCCATGATTCTGCTACGCTGCTGCCAATATCATGAATCAACGAAAGCTTCCGCTACTCTGATGAGAATATATCTTGATCCAGAATGTGAGCATGTCGGTCCAAATGTCACAACATCACATAATACCAACATCACAATGGATGAGTCAGAGATTTATGTTAGCTGATGATCTCAAAGCTGGCTCAACACTCATTAACACGTGGATCAGTTAAAGACCTCCACTTGGATTATCCATACATTCAAAAATGAAGAATCAATTACTACGAGCTATAGAGCAAAGAACATTAACAAGAATCCAAGGACAATCTTATTGTAATATCTGTTTGTATTCAATGTATTATTGAGGTGACCTCCCTTAGGGGGAGATTGTTAGGATTTAGTAAATCCAGTTATTAAAGAGTCGGTCACCTCAAGTATATGTAATCATTAGAAAGCTCGTAGTCGTAGTTATTATATGTTAAGTAGTATTTAGTTAAGTAACACTGTGGACGACGGACGGGTCTTTATCCACTGTATGCCTGATCCATAGCCCGTAAGTGGCGATTTGTGTAAGACTATATATACTCTCTACCTCCCAAGGTAGAGAGTTGGAGCTCATAATAATACTTACATTTTCTCATACTAAGTTCCGAAACCTCTAACTCTTTCTCTCTCTAAAACCTCATCTTGTACACCACTTATGATTGTGATATGATGTGTTTGTGAAATCCAATATGTTACAAAGAATTGAAACGTGATTGATTTGTCTCTAAGTGCAGGTTCCTTCTAATATGTGCAAAACTCTTTGAAACCTCAAGGCACATATTAAGGGGGAGCAAACTTATGAAAACCTCATCCTTCCTAAATATGCTTTATATACTTGATTTGATCAGGGAAGTGATGTTGATATCTTTTAGAAAATGGTAATCAACGAAGTTAGTTCTTCCTCTTGCCTCCGTGTGCTAAAACGATTTCTAATACATGATGCACATGTTGAGGGGGAGCTCTTTTTCTAAAAATATCAAAAACAATTCAGGTACAAAATAATATGATAATATATCACAAGTATCTGGATTGATTTTCAAATGGTTTTCAATTCGTTCCAACGGCAGATGAACAATACCAAATAGACCGACCAAATTTACTTTATGTATGGTGATATATGCATGGTTAGGTTAGGTATTCGTTCCCACGATCCGCCAGAACCGGAAGGATCTACCCAGGGACAATCCACTAGATAGTGTAGAGTCCTTAGGTATGATGAAAAAAAAGGAGAAAAGTGAGATTTGGGAAGAGTGCGGACTGAGATAGAGCTAGAACTAGAATAAACCGAACAAGGTTCTAGTTAAGAAATCTCGGTAAGCACTGAAGAGGTTGAAAAATGAAAAAGAATTGAATGTGAAAAGGGGTGAAAAGAAATAGCCCTCCAATATTTCAACCTTAGGGCAGTAACCGGGTTCAATACATATGCTACTGGTGTTTACTAAGGTAACATCGGTATTGAAGACAAGACGTCATGGACCCAGTGACGCACTGCACTACAACTTCCCAAACCACTCAAGTTCCTCTTAAAAGGGCTTGTTTCATTCTCACGGGGAACCGACATTATCTATCGACTTTCTCTTAGACATTGTTGATATTGAAGAAGGAGACCGTCTCCCTAGTCTCTGGCATAGGAACCAAATGTGCACTATTGAGTCTAGAGCCAAGAGATCATCATTTAAATCTCTTTAGGACACTGTCAATGAAGACTCTCTGTTTCACACAATGTGAAAAGAGAGATTATATCTTATGAGTCCTACGCATTATCCTTGTGGTATTGCCAGAACATCTGAGTGATATGCAAACATATTCACAATGAAGATGGAAAGCCTTCTGGAGCCAACATCAAACAAGCTCCTGGTGGGTGGCATGTGAGATCTATCCAATAGATCAACCATGTGACAACTGAACATAAACAATAGGGTGATTCAATCTTTTGAATCAATCCTGGTTCAGGTTATAGATTGACAGATACCTTTGAAAAACCAGTCGTTGTGCTTAAAAACTCCTTTCTTTAGCACATCGACTGTGTACTAATATTTCAAAATAAAAGGTGTTTATGATTGATAATTGATTTTCATTAAAACCTTCGTTGTATTGCAAAAACAATTTCTATTGAGCGGTACACGATTGTTGTTCAAATCTCTTCTCATCAATCATTGAATCTCAATTCGCTGGTTCACTCACTCCGTGTTGTTTTGTTTGAGACGTTCCGGTTTGAGAACAGCTAGAACAACTGCGAAACCCTGTCAAGGGAATTCTTTGGAATTATACCTGATCACAGGCAGTACTTGTATTGATCAACGGGGAACCGTGGGCCGTGTACCTCAATTCAACGAAAGTGATCAAAGATACTTTCGTGCGCTTTATTGCTAACTGTTGTATGCAGGTACGCCCAACGTTTGCAGCTGATCAGAATGAAGCGGTCAATACATAGCCGCATGATCACACAACACATTCATTTCTAAAGAAATCATGATTAGTGCATCAATGATCTTATCGAAGCCAGAATGTGAGCATGTCGGTCCAAATGTCACAACATCACATAATACCAACATCACAATGGATGAGTCAGAGATTTAAGTTAGCTGATGATCTCAAAGCCAGCTCAACACTCATTAACACGTGGATCAGTTAAAGACCTCCACTTGGATTATCCATACGTGCAAAAATGAAGAATCAATGACTACGAGCTATAGAGCAAAGAACATTAACTAGAATCCAAGGACAATCTTATTGTAATATCTGTTTGTATTCAATGTATTATTGAGGTGACCTCCCTTAGGGGGAGATTGTTAGGATTTAGTAAATCCAGTTATTAATGAGTCGGTCACCTCAAGTATATGTAATCGTTAGAAAGCTCGTAGTCGTAGTTATTATATGTTAAGTAGTATTTAGTTAAGTAACACCGTGGAGGACGGACGGGTCTTTATCCACTGTATGCCTGATCCACAGCCCGTAGGTGGCGATTTGTGTAAGACTATATATATTCTCTACCTCATAATAATACTTTCATTTTCTCTCACTAAGTTCCCAAACCTCTAACTCTTTCTCTCTCTAAAACCTCATCTTGTACGCCTCTTTTGATTGTGATATGATGTGTTTGTGAAATCCAATATGTTACAATAACTACAAGTCTACGAGCTAACATATGCTAGACCATAATTGGGGGGACCGACACTTTAACATGGAATTTCCAATTCCTAACAATCTCCCCCTAAGGGAGGTCACCCCATGAAATACATTTTGCATCCTAGCATTCTTTCTTTGTCTTTAGTTCTCGAGCTCGTAGACTTCAATTCTTCAAATTCTGCAATCTTTGTGCATTAGTAGCGATTCTTTAAAGTCCGCATAGTTTTGTACTTTGAGTGGAGGTCTTTGAACTGATCCCCATCTTTTATGATCTTCGAGCTTTCTTCGAGATCATCAGCCACAGTAAATCTCTGGATCACCCTTTGTTGTGTTGCCATCATGTGATGTTGTGACTTTCGGACTGACATGCTCACACTTTCTGGATCATGACATCTTTTCATCAGAGTAGCGGAAGCTTTACTGGTTCATGATATTTGCAGCTATCAGAGCCAGGTTATGTACATAAGCACTTTTGACATGATTTCTTTAATTAAGTGTGGATGCTGTGAGCATGCGGCTTTCGATTGACTCCTCATTTCTGATCAGCTACAACCGTCCAAATGTACCTACAAACAACAGTTAGCAATAAAACACACGAAAGTGTCTTTGATCACTTTCGTTGAATTGAGGTACACGGCCCACGGTTCCCCGTTGATCAGTACAAGTACTGCCTGCGATCAGGTATGATTCTGAAGAATCTCCTTGACAGGGTTTCACAGCTGTACTCAAACCGGAACGTCTCAAAGAAGACAACACGGAGTCAGTGAACCAGCGAATTGAGATTCACTGATAGATGAAAAATGATTTGAAAAACAATCGCGTATTGCTTAGACGAAAGAATTTTTCAATACGACGAACGTTTTATAAGAAAGATCAATTTTCAATCAGAAATACTTTTTGTATTTGAAAAGAGTACACATTCGATGTGCTAGAGAAAAGAAGAGATTCGCACATCGAACGGTTTTTCCAAAAGTATTTTTTTCTATCAGAGATATTTTTTGTGTTTGAAATATGAATACACATTCGATGTGCTAGAGAAAGAGATTTGCACATCGAACGGTTTTTCCAAAAGTATTCGTCAATTCATTTCCTGGACCAAGGTTGATTCAAGAGTGAGTCGCCCCATCGTTTCTATCCAGTTGTCACAAGCTTGATCTTTTAAAAAGATCTCACATGTCACCCACCAAGAGCTTGTTTGATGTTGGCTCTAGAAAGAGTTCCATCTTAATCCTGAATACTTTTTACATACCACTCAGATGTTCTGGCAATACCACAAGGATAATGCATAGGACTCTTAAAATATATTGTTACTTTCCACAATGTGTGAAACAGCAAGTCTTCATTATTTTTGTGTCCTAATGAGATATTGTGGATCATCTCTTGGCTCTAGACTCAATTGTGCATATTTGGTTCCTATGTCGAAGACTAGGGAGAGGGTCTCCTTCTTCAATATCAACAATCTCTAAGAGAAAGTCGATAGATTATGTAGGTTCCTCGTGAGAATGAAACAAGTCCTTTTAAGAGGAACTTGAGTAGCTTGGGAAGTGTAGTGAAGTGCGTCACTGGGTCCATGACGTCTTGTCTTCAATACCGGCGTTACCTTAGTAACCACTAGTAGCATATGTATTGTACCCGGTTACTGCCCTAAGGTTGAATTATTGGAGGGCTATTTCTTTTCACCCTATTTCACATTCATTTCTTTTTCATTCTTCAACCCCATCAGTGCTTACCGAGACTTCATAACTAGAACCTTGTTGGGTTTATTCCAGTTCTACCTCTATCTCAGTCCGCACTCTTCCCATATCTCACTTTTCTCCTTTTTTCATCATACCTAAGGACTTCTACACTATCTAGTGGATTGTCCCTGGGTAGATCCCTCCGGCTCTGGCGGGATGGTGGGAACAAATAGCTAACCTCACCATCCTTATAACTCCATACATAAAGTAAAATGGTCGGTCTTTTGGTACAGTTCATTTCTTCTCGAAACCAATTGAAAAATCATTTGGAAAATCCAATCAAGATACTTGTGATATAAAAACAAAACATTTTGTACCTTAATTGTTTTTGATCATTTAGAAATGCTCCCCCTCAACATGTGCATATGATTTTGAAATTGTTTCGCACATTGAGACAAGAGTTCTTTGAAATATATTCTTGATCACAATTTCCATGGTAAAAGCCATTTGATTTTCTTTGGTAATATCTCCCCCTCAATATGTGCATAGGATATTTGAAATCATTTTATCACATAGAGGAAGGA
Source organism: Chrysanthemum seticuspe (assembly GCA_019973895.1). Taxonomy (NCBI): domain Eukaryota; kingdom Viridiplantae; phylum Streptophyta; class Magnoliopsida; order Asterales; family Asteraceae; genus Chrysanthemum; species Chrysanthemum seticuspe. The sequence goes on from BPTQ01000007.1 coordinate 123,813,688, forward strand.
GTTCTTTTGAAGTACATTCACGATCACAAAAACCATTAAGAAATCTTTAGAAAATCAATCAAGGTACTATATATTGAAACATATAAATCTTTGTACCTTGAAAGTTCATTTTCTTTTGAAATGCTCCCCCTCAATATGTGCTTCGAGATTCGAAAGCGTTTAGCACATATGGGAGAGCAGCCTACACTTTTGAATCAAATCGTCATCATTTATCAAATTTCATATTAAATCACAAATTCTCCCCCGATCAAAAATATCAAACCCTTTGAGATTTTGGATCCCAAGTGATTTAATAAGGTTTGAAAAACATGGGAGAATATGTGGCCTTGTTTAAATACTCTTCTGGTTTTTGGTTAAATGCTCCTCCACAATCATGTGCATAATGTGTTTGAAATCGTTTGGCACATGAAGGAAGGAGTGCTTTTGAAACAATCACCCTTTTAAAACCGATTTGAGATTTAAATCAAGATCTCTCCCCCGATCAAGAATTTCAAACCAATTGAGATTTTGGATCCCGATTGATTTAAATCATTTGGAATATTTTAGGGAAAGAAATTGGAAGATTTAATTTTTGAAATAGACTGATAAGGATCAATTTAAGACATTAAAGATTGTTAGTGTCAGGTATGATAGTTTTTAAGAGATCTTTAAGTAAAATAAAACAATTTCACAATCAAACAAGAACATAAAAAAATTCATTTTGTAAGATCTTTGAGTTTTAAAGAAAATCATACCATGACATAATATTAAATCTTTAGATCACCACTTATTATTGTACCAACAGGAACTTTTGTGAAGAAATATCGTTTGAAAATATTTTATTTTAAATCACTCTCCCCCTCAATCGATGACCGTAGTCGATGATTGAGTGACTTAAGTTTTGATAAAATGAAGTCCGGTGATTTTCAAAATTAAGTCCAAATTATTTTCAAAAACAATATTTTTCCATTTTCAAAACAATATTTTCAAAATTGTTTTAAGAAAATAGTATCATCCACTAATTATTCCTGCACAAAGATACGTTAGGTGTTTGAGCTGCTTTTGTTGTTGTTGCTGGAGGTTTGGAAGAAAACCATCTGCTGAAGCAGTGAGACTTCTTACGTTGCATTTTTTCATGCCAACTGAGGTCAAATTAATCTCTGTTTCTTCATTTGATGATGAAGAAAACCATCTGCTGATGTAGTGAGACCTCTTACGTTGCATTTTTTTCATGCCAACTCTCCATAGAAGTCCAATTAAGCTCCGTTTCTTTATTTGTCAACCCAAGATATAGTTACCCTTTTCTTTCGGCATCCAATCATCTTCAATTGTAGGATCCGGATCGGGAACATTCTTATATACCAATATACCTGCATACGTTAGTGGACATACATACAGATATATGGTGGTTGTTGGGAATTCTACTAAGTATGAATTATGCTGATGTTACTGCTGAAGAATTCTGCTGAAGTGTATGGATTCTACTGAAGACTTGATTATGCTGAAGTTAGGAAACCGTGTAGATGGTTTCTGCGGATATAGATCTTCCGCGTATTATATAGTTAGTTTGGATATGCATGAACTTTATTAGGAAGTTATATTGTATATCTTATTTAGTTATATGTTTATACGTTTATTGGGAAACGGGTTAGGGTTCCTTGTGTATAAAAGGAACACAATAGTATGAATTATGTACGAGTTGAAAAACAAAGTTTTAGTATTATTAAAAGATCCATAGAGGATCAAAGTGTTCTTAGTTATTTGTGTTTGTTCTTGTGTTTAAATTCCCCTAGAATACAAGTTATAGAGACTGTCTAATAGTGTGTTTGTGATTACATAAGCATAATTATCGATCTACGAGTGCTTTAAATATCTATCAAGGTTTTTGTTTCAACAAGTGGTATCAGAGCCTCGGGAGAGTCTCTACGATACTAAGAACAGTCTTTCCTTTACACCCATACAACCAAAACAATTCAACCTTCACCATGCCTGGATCTGATGATGGTATGGATGTCACCAACAACAATAACAACACCTCAATGCAACAACTCAGCCTCTCTAACAGCAATGCTAAGTTTCCTTACCTCAAGAAGGAGGAGTACGATTTGTGGTCAATGAAGATGCAGAACTGGATCTCCAACATTGATTGGAATCTCTGGGAAATCGTAAAGAAGGGGAACAGTTTGAAGAGGACTATCACATATCCTGATGGTAATCTTACTAATGTTCCTCCCAAATCTGCTGAAGAGATACTATCCGTTCAAAGAGAGCACAAAGTAAGAACTATTCTCCTTCAGGCTATTCCTGAAGATCACTTGGGTGATTTTCATTACATGCTAGATGCTAAGGATATATGGATGGCCATCAAGGCTAGGTTTGGTGGGAATGAGCAGTCCAGAAGAATGAGGAAGTCAATGTTGAAACAACAGTTTCAAGAGTTCCAAATCTCTTAAGAAGAAGGAATCCACAAAGGTTATGACAGGTTTCATAAGATACTGAGTCAATTGAATCAGCTGAAGGCAAAGCCAGATAATGATGACTGCAACTCAAAGTTCTTGAGATCCCTACCTTCATCTTGGTTGCAGGTAAGCAGTGCCCTCAAAGCTAAATGTGGGCTGGATATGCTCACTTTTGATGAACTATACAACAGACTTAAATCTCTTGAGCCTGATGTGAGAAGTCCTTTTCGTTCATCCACTCCTAGTCATACAGCTTTTGTTAGGGCCTCCTCAAATAGGGTGACTTATGCTCCAAGTCTTGTTTCCTCAGCATCATCCTCCTACACTACTACTTCATCAAGTTCTCAACCTAAAACCAGTGGTGTTTTGGAAGATGTGATTCACTCTTTTGTTGTTGATTATGATACTCAGCAGCAACTAGCCTTTGAGGACTTTGAACAGGTGGATCCATTTGACATGGAGGAGATGAATTTGAAGTGGCAACTGGCTATGCTCTCAATGAACATCAAGAAGTTTGAGAGTAAGTCAGGGAGAAAGTTTGGCTTCCAAGGAAGAGATCCAGCTAGGTTTAACATAGGCAAAGTCAAATGCTTTACTTGTGGTTAGATGTGTCACTTCTCTAGAGAATGCAAGGACAGGGAGGCTGGTGATGAGGTGAGATATACTTCCTATCAGCAGATTCAGAAGGAAGCTGGAAATTCAAAAGCTGGAAACTCCTCAGCACTTGTCACTGTGGATGACCATGTCGACTGGAAGATGCATGAGCATGAGAATGATGATGGTCCTGGGTCGGAGAATATTGGATTGCTAGCTAGCTGTACTTCAGAGGATAGGCATGATCAAGTTGCCTTAATGGGCATCTCTCAGGTACACAATTGTGTTTTTGGTTGTAGTGAACGGTATAATGAAATTAAAGAAGCCTATGATGAACTGAAACCTAAATATAATGAATGCTATGTAGAAGTTGAGGCCTATAAACAGGCTTTAAAAACATTAGAAAGACAAAAGGTTTGGTTTCAAAAGAATCAATTGGTTTATGATGAGAAAATAAGGGTGTTACAAAGTGATTTAGATTGTGCTAAACTTGACTTAAAACGAACTGAGAAAGAAAAAGCTAAGGTAGTTTCTGAAAACCAAGTGCTAAAAGAGAAACTAGATGAGGAAGTAGCTAGACATAAACAATGGTTAATATCAGGTAACAATCTAGCTAGAGAGATCTATAGTAGTCAATCTGAGACCTCTACAATAGGTTTAGGGTTTAAAAAGTATGTAGGATTAGAAGCTAGGAATGATGGGCGTAAAACTACACCAGCAGGTTTAGCAAATTATGTCAAAGAAGGTACACTACATGCGGTCTCTGGACCTATTAGAGGTGAACATATGCCCATTGACCTTTCCCTCACTGTACACTACTGACTTTGTCTCTTGTTGTGACAGTGACAAGTCCTCTGACCAAGGGTCTACTTCGACTACCAGGTGTGATTCAAATGACAAGTTAGACCTTCCCAAGACCTTGCCCAAGCCTACACCCAAGACTGCTTACAGGCCTTTTATAGTTGCTACTGAGGAATCAACTTCCAAGCCAGTTTCTTCTAAAGACTTGTCTTTTAATTCTTTGAACAATAATGCTTTTAAGTTTGTTAAAAACAATTCTGTTAATTCTTGTGGTTTGAATGCTTTTGCATGTAATAGAACAGCTTTTCCATTGAATAAATCTTCTAAAAAGAAGACATGTTTTGTTTGTGGAAGCAAATTTCATTTAATTAAGGGTTGTAATTTTCATGAGCAAAGAATGGGTGCAGGTGCTGGTCAAAAGAACTCTAGACCAATGTGGACAAATATTAATGATATACCACCTTTTATTCCACAAGCAACTAATAAACCTTCTCTTTGGAGAAGATCTGTTGCTAGACCTTATGTGAAACCAACAAGTTCATATTTTCAAAAAGGTTATTGGCCTGGATGTGTTGACTCAATGTATGATGGGATGGGAACTTGGGGTACTGCTGTGAAGCCCTCAGCAGGTTGTTCTAGGACTAGAAAGGGACCAAATTTTCAATGGAGGTCCAAGAACAATGGTGGATCTTTTGTTTCTACATGGCCTAAATCTTGTGATCCGCAAGGCAGGCTCAAGTCAGTAATGACTTGAGTCTCCATAGTGTACTTATATTTTGTATATTTTTTTTGTTGTTGTAGGATCATCCTCTTAAGCATAAGGACGTTGGCATTGTTGATAGTGGTTGTTCCAGAAGCATGTCTGGAAACATAGAAATGATGCATAATTTCATACCCATTACAGAAGTAGGCAATGTCACTTTTGGTGGAAGTGATGGTAGAATCACAGGGAAAGGAACCATCAAAACACCTCAACTGGATTTTGAGAATGTGTACTATGTTAAGGAACTACAACACTTCAACTTGTTCTCAGTCTCACAAATTTGTGACACCAAGAACAAAGTATTCTTCTCTGAGGATGAATGTCTTGTGCTTTCTAAAGACTTCAAACTACCAGAAGATACAACAATTCTACTGAGAGTTCCTAGAAATCACAATCTATACACATTCAACTTGAATGATGTTCAACCAGAAGGTGATCTAACTTGCTTGGTGGCTAAAGCATCCTTGGATGAGTCTACAAAATGGCATAGAAGGATGGCTCATGTGAACTTCAAGACCATAAACAAGGTTTCTAAACTGGGTCTTGTTCAAGGACTTCCTTCCAAAGTTTTCACCAATGAACATAACTGTGTTGCCTGCAACAAAGGAACGCAACACAGAGCCTCATAGAAAGCCATTACTGCTATGAGCATTATTTCAGCTCCTCTTCAGTTGCTGCATATGGATCTCTTTGGTCCAACCCAAGTCAAGAGTATTGATCATAAGTATTTCTGTCTGGTAATCACTGATGACTATAGCAGATTTTGTTGGGTATTCTTTCTGAGGACTAAAGATGAAACATCTCAAGTGTTGAAAGAGTTCATTACCATTGTTGAATACCAGTTGAACAAAAAGGTTAAAGGAATTCGGTGTGATAATGGGACAGAGTTCAAGAATGTTGTATTAATAGAACTTTGTACGTCTAAAGGGATAAAAAGGAACTATAGCACTCCAAGAACCCCACAACAAAATGGGGTAGCTGAAAGAAAGAATAGGACCTTAATAGAGGCAGCAAGATCAATGCTTGCAGACTCTAAATTACCCACTATGTTTTGGACTGAAGCAGTCAGCACGGCTTGCTATGTACTCAACAGGGTATCCATTACTAGACCTCACTTCAAGACACCTTATGAACTTCTCACTGGGAAAGTACCTGCTAGACATTACCTCAAACCGTTTTGATGTCAAGTGACCATTCTGAACACCAGTCATCCATTGGGGAAATTTGATGAGAAAGCTGATGAGGGGTATATTGTGGGTTATTCAGCTCATTGTAAGGCTTATAGGGTATACAATTTATCTGCTAAGAAGATTGAAAAGACTCTGAACCTGAGGTTTCTAGAAGATAAGCCTAATGTTCAAGGACAAGGTCATGTTTGGTCTTTTGATCTTGATTACTTAACTGATTACTTGGGTTATTCTAGACATGTGGCTAACCAAAATGCAGGAACACACGAGTCTCCCACTAACATTGCAGGTACCATAGATGCTGACTCTGATTGTGAGTTTGAGGATGATGAACATCCTATTATTGTACCTTCCTTCTTCCCTAACCATTTTGCAGGTGATACTCCTAAAGTTACATCTGATGAGAGTGAAGATGAGTAACACTATGCAGAGGACCTTGCTAGGCTTAAGAAACAAGAGTATGCAGCTAACCTTGAAGCTGAGAAGTTTGATGGGAAGGTTGCAAGAGAAGCAGTCAGTGGAAACTATGATTCTCCTGATGGTAATCCTGTTTCTCCTATCATCACCAAATCTGCTGATGGTCATGCTGTTTCTACTCCCATTTCTACTAAAGTGTCCACAGACTTTGGAGAACCTTATACACGATCTTCAATACCTTCAGATCTTGGTAATCATCAACCCAAAGCTAGCATCTTCACCTCACCTTCCTATGACAGTGATTTTGAGCCAAATGTGACTAATCTTGATACATCTATTGAAGTCAACCCCACTGCTACAAAAAGGATCAACAGTGCTCATCCTCAATCTAATGTAATTGGTGATCTTTTAGCACCTGTTAGAACTAGAAGGGCTGAGACAAGTTCTAAATATGGACAGGTTGCTTTTCTTTCTTATGTCTCAAACCAGCAAAGGGACAATCATACAGACTTTAAGCATTGTCTGTTTGCTTGTTTTCTTTCTCAAGTGGAACCAACCAGTGTTACTCAAGCTCTTGAAGATTCAAGTTGGCTTGAAGCAATGCAAGAAGAGATGCAACAATTCCAAAATCAGCAGGTTTGGATCTTGGTACCACTACCTGATGGTAAGTATGCAATTGGGACAAAATGGATTTTGAAGAATAAAAGAGATGCAAGGGGGTTGTGATTAAAAACAAAGCAAGATTAGTGGCTTAGGGGTTCAGACAAGAGGAAGGAATTGATTATGATGAAGTGTTTGCACCTGTTGCTAGAGTTGAGGCCATTCGAATATTCTTGGCCTATGCATCCTACATGGGGTTTATGGTATATCAGATGGATGTCAAAGGTGCTTTCCTGTATGGTGAAATTGAAGAGGGGGTTTATGTCACTCAACCCAAAGGATTTGAAGACCCCGATCATCCTAAACTTGTTTACAAGGTTGTAAAAGCTCTCTATGGATTACATCAGGTACCAAGAGCATGGTATGCTAGGCTTTCAGCATTTCTGCTGAAGCATGGTTATAGACGAGGTGCCATTGATAAAACACTTTTCCTAAAAAAGAATTCCATAGACATCATACTTGTGCATGTTTATGTGGATGACATTATATTTGGCTCCACTAAAGAAGCTTGGTGCAGGGAGTTTAAGGAGCTTATGAAGAGAGAGTTTCAGATGAGTGCTATGGGGGAGCTTACTTTCTTTTTGGGTCTCCAAGTTCAGCAGAAACCTGACGGTATTTTTATCAGTCAGGATAAATATGTGAGGGACATTTTGAAGAAGTTTGGTATGGAAAATGTCAGAACTGCCACTACACCTTATGAAGCTCCAAAACCTAAGAACAACATTGAACCAGATCCAACTGTGAATGTTCACTTATACAGATGTATGATTGGTTCATTGATGTATTTAACAGCTTCTAGGCCTGATATTACATTTGCTGTGAGTGTATGTTCTAGACATCAAGTCACTCCACTTGTTTCCCATCTGAATGCAGTCAAGAAGATCTTTAAGTACCTCAAAGGCCAACCACATTTAGGTCTTTGGTATCCAAAAGAGTCTCCTTTTAAGTTTGAAGCATATAGTGATAGTGATTATGCTGGTGCAAATCTGGATAGGAGATCCACAACTGGAGGTTGCCAATTCCTTGGAAAGAGATTGATTTCTTGGCAATGCAAGAAACAAACTATTGTGGCTACCTCAACTATGGAAGCAGAGTATGTTGTTGCTGCCAATTGTTGTGGTCAGGTACTATGGATACAAAATAAATTGTTAGATTATGGTTTTAACTTCATGAACACAACAATTTTTATTGATAATCAAAGTACCATATGCATTGTTAAAAATCCAGTTTTTCACAGTAGAACTAAGCATATTGAAATCAGGCACCACTTTATCAGAGATGCATATGAAAAACATTTGATAAAAGTGGTTAAGATTCACACTGATGATAATGTGGCAGATTTATTGACTAAGGCTTTTGATGGACCAAGGTTTCAACACCTAGTGGTCAATATTGGGATGCTTAACCCTTAACTGCAAAGTTTAAGGGGAGGCATAGGCCTCAGGGGAGGCATATGCCTCAGGGGAGGATTCATGTTGTAAACTTTGAAAATTATAGTTTATATTTTTGTTTGCTAACACTAACCAGCTAATGTTCTTTTAGTTTTGTCTGTTTTGGTTTGGTTTGTGTGTTTCTCTGTGTCTGTTTTGCAGAATGCCTATATAAGTTGAAGTTCACCATGTTTAGTTAATTGGAAAATGATCAAGTAAGCTTAGAGCTTGTTTCTACTGAAGATAAGTACAGAAGTGATCTAATTTTTCTACTGAAGAGAAGTACTGAATTTAAATTGTTCATTCATTCAAGAAACAGTTTACAGCTTACAGCTTACAATCAACTTCAAATAAAAATACAAGACCATTTCTATATAAGATCTACTAAACCTATACTAGCTCCTATCATCTACTAGCTCATATCATCTATTCCAAATGCTGGATCTGCATGACCAGTACGACAAAGAAGCTGAAGACAAAAATGGGAAGGATGGATTGATGAAAACGAAGATGAAGCTGGTGGAAATGATAGATGGATGTGTGATATGAAAATCTTTGGTTGTTCCGTCTACTCGTTCCACCATAAAGAAACCACTCCATCTTCCTTTTGCCCTTTCCATTAAACGATATGAGATGAAGCACCAAAACATGGCGCATGAAGAGCTAACACCACCTCTCTTCTGGCATGTGGCCTTGGTTGAGGTTAAGGTGTTGAAGGTTGGGGGTGTGATGTCCTCTTCTTGTTGAAGAGTGGCTCTAGATGATCTGAGTCATCAGAATCACCAGAAGACTCACTTGGATCCACTACACTATCATCTTCAGAAGAAGGGAGAAAGGGGGACTTCAAAGGTCGAGGTTCATTTTGATAAGAAGATCGCAAAAATAGGCAAAAATCATCACTGGATGATTGTGATGATGATGATGATGATGGGGAGGAGGTTGGATCAATGACCTCTGGTTTGGTAGACATGGTTTTGTTGATGATTGTGATATTTTTGGAGATCTTAGGGTTTGTGAAGATAATTGGGGGTAAATGATTTGTGGTAAGTGTGCATTGGGACTATCTTATAGGCGGATTCAAGGCTTTATGATAATTAATGCGATTTGGGTGTCACAGTAAAAAGATATTTACTGAAGAATACTTAGCCATTTGAGCCGTTTCTGCTGAGTGACCTTCTTCAGCAGTTTGACTTGTTTTTGCTGAAGTGTTAAGTTTGAAATTGGTTGAAGTTATTTTCCACGTAAGATATGGTCAACATGAGTTCCGATATATTTGACCATCAATTGGGTAACTTCCATTATTAACCAATTTGCATATCTTCGCTCAAAATACTTGATTCCCACCTCATTTAAATTAAAAAAACACTTCCAGTTGCGTGAATCATAACCTCTTATCACGATTTCTCACATGGCGCTTCACTTCAAGAAAGATCATAACAAAGTGGCTTTTCTGGGAACAGCAAAGGGTCATGAATTATATGAACCAATGGTGGATTTCTTGAAGCGATCAAAGATTCATTATGCTTTAACACATTCTCCAAGTGTGATATATGAATCACTGGTTACACAATTTTGGGCATCTGCTACAAAACGGAGTGATACTGAGATTGCTGCTACTATTGATGTAATAGAGTATGTTGTGACGGAGGAGTTGATTCGAAGTAAGCTTATTTTGGATGATATAGATGGGGTGTATCATTCTAATTCTGTGGAGCTACTTGTTGGGCTAAGAGCTTTTGGTTATCAAAGTACTAGAACATATTTGTGGCAGAAAAACAAGCTTTGCCGCATGTAGAGGTTTTTGGTACGTACTTTACTTCAATGTATTAGTAATAAGTCAGGAGGATGGGATCAATTTTCTACTCAATTGGGTTGTGGGATTGTATGTCTGTCACAGGGGTTAACTTATAATTTTTCTAAATATATTTTTGATAACATGGTTGAAAATGTTCAGAGGAAAAAGCATAAGTTTTTAATGTACCCTAGGTTTTTGCAAATGATTTTAGACATTACAACCCAAGTCCAAGCCTTTTGTCCCATAGGTGCTCTGAGTGCTAAACTATTTGCTTCAATGAAAACTCATTTTGAGGGGGAACATCATCCTTTGCTAGCTGCTATGTTGCCTCATGGCAATGAGGTTGCAGATGAGGGTAATGTTGGTTCTTCACTCTCTACTACTATTGCTGCTGATGGTACTCCATCAGTTGCCATGGATGAGGGCCCTTCCAATCCTGCTAAAGCAGCACATGTTACTCCTAATCAACCTCCACCTACACCTTTGCCTATACCTAGTCCTAGTCCATCACCTGCTCATGATAATCTTGATGAGTTTGGGCATGAGGTTAATAGACAACCCACACCTAGTCCTGTAAGAGAGCCATTTGTTGAAAGCTCTCCTATCATTGAGCATGTTATTATTTCTCCTGAGAGGTCTAATGATGTTCCCATTACACCTGAGCAATCTGCTGGTGGAGCTGAGGACCCTATTACTCTCACATCTGTATATGTTTTGCTCAACAGGACTATGAAAGAAGTTGCAGATCTCAAAAAGGAGCTTGCTGAGACTAAATCTACACTTGGTGGTGAGATTGTGGGTTTAAAGAGTAAGGTTAAGGAGTTAGAGGACAAACTTGGGAAAAGTAGCAAAAGGAGGTTTCTGGATTCTTCTGATGAGGAGCAAGAGGATACTCAATTTGAGTCACTTGATATTTTGGTTGATGTAGCTCAGAAGACTCATGTTCCTTCACCAGTTGTTGCTGAATCTTCAAAGAACAAGGAACCTATTCTGTTTACTAGAAGAAGAAGAAGAAAGTATTTAAACAAGGATTCCACTGAATCTTCAAAGGAACCAAGTGTTGAGAATGTTACAAATGCTAAAGATAATATTGATGATGCACAAATGGTGGATGTTGGTTCTGAACATGGTAATACATCTGTGCCAGAATCATCCTGTCCTATACCTTCAACAGTTGATAATGAAGTATTTTTTGCTGAAAGGAGTTTTAATCTGAATTCAAATGCTGATGTCTTTTCTACACATGTTGAATATTTGTCTCAATATGTTTCTTCTGATGCTAACTTGCGTGTTTCTTCTGAAGTACCTATTGTTGATACTTCTCATGTTGATTCTGCTAAGGAGTCTACTGACAAAGCAAAGGGTGTAATGATTGATGAAGAGCTTGCTTCAGATCTTGTGAGTGAACAGGAAAAGCAAGAACACGCAAGATTGCTCGCTGAGTGTGCAAATATGAAGAAGAGTCATGAATTGGCTCAACAACTTGCAGCTCAGTGTACTACTAATTTGCCTCCTGAGAGACAAAGAGAACTTGATGAACTAGCTCCTCAGATTACTGATAAGCAATGGGATGCTTATACTCATCAGGTTGCATCCAATCCTACTCATGCACAAAGTATTTTGGGAGCAGACTTTGATAGTGAGAATTTTGCTGCTCAAATGATGGCTCTTGGACATCAAAGGAAGCAAGCTGCAGTTGCACAAAGAAAAGCTCTTACTGCACAAAAAGCTAAAGTAAAAAGAGAAAGACCACCAACTGAAGCTCAAAAGAAATTTTACATGAGGACTGTGGTATATAATCAAAGTACAACTCTTTATCAGTCTGGTTTGAAAAAGAAGCAAGTCTGGGCTTTATCTGATTCTGAGTTGAATAGCATGTATCATAAGATTATGAAGCAGAATACACCAATCTCTAATTTAAAGAGGGTTGCTGATCGTGAAGATGCTCCAATGGCAAAGAGACCCAAGAAAGTTGATATTGTGGATTCTTTTGATGATATTGCACCAAAGATGAGTTCTCCTGGTGTTACTTCTGAAGCATCTACTGAAGTGATTCATTCAGCTGAAAAGGTTCAATCTGCTGAATCTCATGTTGTTTCTTCTAATATGTTACCCAGTGTTGCACCTATTGATGATGTAGGAGAAAAGTTGGGTAAGGAAGCTGAACAAGCAGCTGCTAAAGCTAAGAAGGCCAGAGAGGTGCTTGAGAGAATGTATGAATTGCGTGGTGTTGCTTCACTTAAGTCTACTTCTACTTCTTCCATTCCTGCTAAAGATGTTCATGATAAGATATTATCTTCTGTCTCTATGGAGATGTATATACCTGGTAGGAGGAAGAAAAGAATGTCTAAAAAACGACACATTACTCTAAGGAGATCTGTGAGATCAGATGGGACATACACTTCTAGGATTCATAAGTCTCTCAGAGGTAGTTCTTTGGATCTGAAAGTTGCTGATTCAACTTTCATTAAAGAAGGATCTGTTGATGTTTTTCTTGACGGGTCTCATGATGTATTGACTGCTTGGAATTTGACTAATGGACAGCTTAACACCATTTTTAGACTGGATAATTCTTCTATGCAGTTTAACTTCTTGAAGGAAATATTTCATATGGTGGATAGGCAAGATTTGATTACTTTGTATGGTCTTGTCACTAAGCATTATGCTAATCATTCACCACAGGGTTCTGGTTTATACTTGTTGGGTGATCTTCAAGTTCTGTTTGACTCTCAATCTCCAGATGGTCACGGGTTTTCTGTTTGGAAGAATTCACATAAGTGGAAGGTTGAGACTTGGAGATTTTATCCTTTGCCCTGTGTGCATGTGGTGGAGACAAAGTGTGGGATGAATATATGTATGTTTTCATATAAGATTTATCCTTTGTCTGTATCATTGATGGATAGCATGCTTAGAAAGAAGTTGGAAGTTCCACCTGATCCAGTTGGGAATGATAAACTGTATGCTGAACAATTGGTTGGATTGATTAAGAATCAGCTTCTGCAACATCAAGTGTCATCTTGATTATGGTATTTTGTATTATTTGTAATATTTGTTTTATTTGATTCTTTGTTTCATTCTTAGTAAAAAAAAAAAAAAAAAAAAAAAAAAAAAAAAAAAAAAAAAAAAAACTATGTATATTCTTTATTTGTCTAACTTTTCTTGCAGGTTTGTTGTACATTGTTGATGGTTATTGACTCACCAGTTGTGCCTTGACTACATCAAAGAGTTGGCTAGTCCAAAGGGTACAACTTTGGTAAAGACACATCAAATCTGTTGATAGCTGTAATGATTTGCTCAAAATCATAGGGTCTGCAATCACCCATGCTTAATTGCTGAGGGTTGTATGGTCATCAATTCACCATGGTTTATTCCTTTTTGGAATCCAAGAATTGGCTAGCCCACAAGTATATGGCTTGTGGTAAAGGCAGTGGAATACCATATTTGGTAATCAGTTCACCAATCCTAAGAATTAACTAGTCTTGAGCAAACGGCTACAGGTAAAGACACTACTACAAAAAAGCCCATAAACACCCCCTAATAAAGACCGGTTATAAAAATACACCAGTCTTTATACAGTAAAGATAGCGGGGATGGGTAACATAACCACCTGTTTTCAAGAGAAAAACGGTCTCAATAATAAGAGATGCATACAAACTGGTCGTGTAAGTTAAACCGGTGTCGTTATAGAGTCAAAGACACTAGTTTTTTTTTTTCATAGAATACCGGTTTCTCCATTTCATATAAAAGACATATGTCTTTCATTTAAAAGTCAGTCCTAATACTCGTGTCTTAAACTCGATAAAAATCGGCTCGAAAGAAATCTAGTTACTCGACAAAAACTCAAATCATTTACACCATTCTCCTTAGTTATTTTACTTAAACAAACCCATCTTTTCCTAAAAAAAACTCAATCTCCCGCTCAAGACCCCGCCTCTTTTTTTCCCCCAAAATCAAAATCGTAACACTTTACATCCATTCATTCCCTCCCCCATTTATCTTTTTTTTCTTTTCATCAAACCTTTTCTATTTTTCTTCCTCTAAAGTTTTTTAAGCATCCACCAATGATAAGGTGTGTGAGATTAGGGTTTAACCTCTAATCCGTCATCATAGCTTACATATATGTGTGATTATTGTGTTATTACATCCTAACTTAGATTCATTAATGTTTTTTTTATTCATCTGTTCTTGTTTGTAACAATTCTCCCCATTTGCTATCAATTCCATTGGTTCCTTCTACGAGGTAGGGTAAGATTGGTTTCTAACCAATGAAATTGACGAAAATAAATTATTTCAATTATACCAATTGAATAACTAATATCATTTTCTCATATTTAGATCTTACAGGTTTATGATCCCAACAAGTGCTCGATGGAATGCTTGCATAAGATAGGTCTTTTATGTAAGTTTGGGTTAAATTTAGAGCAAGTAAACGTATATCTCTCATTATTTTTGTTTAATTTATAGTGTAATCCTTATCTATTTTATGTTAAATCTGAGAATCTAATCTAAATAATGGAGATTTTAGTTGATAACATAATATACATAGCATTTTATACTCATTATAATCATTAATATAAACAACAAGTGATTTTGTTGACTTATTAATATTTTTATCTGCTATGTGTTGGTGTTTAAATGGGGTTGACATGAAGTTGCAGATAGTGTGATAAATTTAAAAGATACGTTTGGTAGATGGAGGAAACAAGCTATTGTTGTAGATAATTGACAACATTGTGAGTTATATAGTTTTTTTTTATTTTTTATGAAATGAATTTTGTTTATTGTCCTGTTGCGATCTCTACTCGAATGTGAATATTTCAAGTTTTAACAACACATAGGTATGTGAATGTAACCAAGTAAAAAAAGTGAGAAGTTAATTGAAGTTTTAGTTTTGAGTTCTATTTCAAGTACTTAGACCTTGTTTATTCTAGACACTAGAGTTGGCCGTTAAAGGTTAATATATACCATCACGACTTGTATAAGTGTCATACCCATGGACTTCAACATGATAGGGAATAAATTGCATTGGGTTATTAGTAATTATCATTCATGGGTATATATAAGCATTTTCTCATATATTGGTAATAAATGTCATACCCTTGGAGTTCATAAAGAGTAAAGACCATGTCCTTACTGATTTTTAGGTGTTTAGATGTGTGTTAATATATGTGATATACGGTAATCAGATTCTGATAGATAGTCAACTAAAATAAACCGTGTTTCAGTAGATAGTATATAGATGTGATTTTGTTTGTTTCTAAGTTTAAGTTCTTTTTCTCTTAGGGGAGGCGAGATATCTAACACCACTTTAGGTTTTTGGAACAGGATGTGAACTTTCTAAATCTGCTTATACGGAAGGTATGCTTCGTCTTTCCTCCTAATTTTAATTTCCTTGTTAAATACTAGCTGTAACAGTTTTGTGCTTGTTACTGATGTGGTTCACCATTTTTCTAAACTGTAGGTTTTGAGCTGAGGGCTGGCAATATTGACAAACATGATCAGATAATACACGAAAGTTAATAGTTGCACTAAAGTTGTTAGCTTTTTGCAAGCCACATGTTCTTGTTCAGTTTTGGTCACCTCGTGTTGCTAGGACACCAAAAACTTACAACTATAGATCAAGCATTTGGTTTTTGTGTAAGTAATGATTAAAGACTTATTTCCTAAGAAGGCTTCTCAGCTTGCTTCTTGATTAAAAAAGGTAGGCATTATCTAACATAGTTAACTATCCTTTTATTTTATAAGAAATCAATTTGTAAAACCTTTTAACTATAAAGATGGATCAAAGTATGCACATGGTAGAAAAGGTTACCTGAATAAGGGTTGTTGGGATGCTATACATGTTATTGTGGTAGCTTTCGTGTGCTAATAAACTTAGGGAATGTATCATGTTACATTGTTTGTTTTAATGACACTCCAATTATTTTGAAATTTTCAGGTGGGCCAGAGCAAGAAGGTATAGCGAACTACTGTCTAACAAGTACTGTAATGCTGTAAATGACAACAGATCATGAGACATCGGGCACATTTAGTTTTTCAAGATCAATTCAGAGACAGGTAATGTTTTTAGAGTTATTGGGCTGATAGCCATATGTTGTCAATAACCTATTTATCAGTTTGTTACAAAATATGTGATGATCAAATATTCTTAGTGATTTGATAAAAAAAATATTGTTAGTGACTACTGAAACCTTGCATGCTGAAATAGACATGAATTTCATCTTTATGATGTCAGGGCATTTGGGCTCACTACATCACTAGTATTATGAATGTATTTTGGTATCTCTAGATACACCCAAAGATGTCGGGGTTGATCTTCTTACGCCATATGCCGCAAGCTAGAGATACTAGATTTACCTCAGGTCATGTTTCTTAGCGTTTTATTGTGTGTTTTCCTTCACGTCATAAGTCATTGAGTTCTCTTTAAATGGTAGTTTGACACATAAAATTGCTGAAGACTTGAATCTCACACTAGAATCCAAGTTGAACTTTGAAAGTATTTGCTCATGTAGTTGTTTGCAGTATGGAAAATAGTAACATAATTTGTGTTTTGAAAGTCCATGCTTTATCTTGGACTCGATGGGTCATATTCTACTTGATTAATTAAGCATAATTATTGTTGATACTTGCACTGTTGTCTTGGGTTATTTGCTACATCAATGGTTGGATAAGCAATATCATGTGAAAAACTATTGTTCAACTTTTTGTTATAATTAAATGTACCTTGAATGTATAATAAATTGGTGCTTGAGTGGCGTTGAGATATAAGTGGCAAGGTAAATATTTGTAGCAATTTGACCACTATATAATTTAATTTTTTTATTTTATTTATTTGCGGTTTTAACCAATTCTGGGCTTGTTTTTTAAATTAAAGTTATATTTGATTAATTACTTATACATTATTGTATGGTATGCAACAGCCAAGGTCATCACCAGCGAAGAAACTGGTGGGACAAGAGTCTTTGTTACTTTTGCTAATACTGAGGTTGCTTCCACTGCAATCAGGGTTATGGATCATCAGGTACTAAATACCTAGTATTTATTCTTATTTCTTGATTACTTGTTTTATCATAAAAACTACACATAGATAAGAATTGCAATGTATTTTTGGAAAAGAAAAAACTTTATAAATCTATTGTACATACATCAGAAAGATAGCCTTGGGAGGATTGTTGGGGCTAATCTTCTTACGCCATATGTCGCAAGCTAGAGAGATATTAGCTTTACCTAAGGTTAGTTTTCTTAGCATCTTATTGTTTATTTTCCTTCACGTCATAAGTCATTGAATTCTCTTTAACTGGTAGTTTTGGAGGGATAAATTCATTCACTAACTTTTTAATCTAGCTGTGAAAGTTCTTGCCTTTTATGATATCTGCAGATTGAGGATACTATTCGTGCAACTAAGAGAGACTATTATAGATTTAGATAAGTGGCTGCAAGTGCGTAAATGAGTGTTTACAACTTTTGGTGGAATTTAGCTGTAACTTGTTTTAGTTATTTCTTAGCTACAAGCTTACACTTTGATACAAACATACAATATACATTTCATTTCGAGCTAACGAATTTGACTTGTATACTTATTAATGAAATTATTTCTTCGCTACAAGTTTACACTTTATATATATTTGCTTCGTTTACATTTCTTTATTTTTGTGAGCCAATTGTAGATTATAGAATTTCTAAAAAATTGGAAAATTTTAGAAATGATTTTTTTAATAAAATAGATTTACAAAAGAGACATGTTTTAAGATAATAACATATCTTTTTACTTTATATAAAGATAGGTCGGATGTTCTATAAAGACATGTTGTGGGAGAACCAGTGTCAATGTCTAACAAAAATATGTTTGTTCACTCTATAACGGAGATTGATTATAAGGAGAAAACAGGTGTTGATGCTTCTAATAAAGACAGGTTGCCAAACCGGTTTCTATATGTTTTGATCATGGAGATACCCCCCTTCAGAGAGTGGTTCCAAAACCACTCTTCATGAGGCATTTTGACCAGTTTCTTTGAGATTTTTTGTAGTAGTGAGACATTTCAAATCCATTTATGGTTGCTGATTTGCTAATAAATTAGATGGTTATCAGTGTACCATAGTTTTCGAACTTAAACATATGGCTACTCCAGTAGTAATGGCTATTGGTAAAGAGACATCTAATCCATTATTTTCAATGATTCACCTCTCACAGGAGTTAACACACCTCGATGTGATGAGAATAGTCTGAAACTAATATGTTTTTATGTACATTATGTCATTTGTTGCTGCAAAGATCTGGAGTTTCAAAGTTTTATCATCATAGAGATGTCCTTGTTTTGGTTCTTTGTTGCTGATGTTCGACTACAATCCTCTTATGTTGTTGTGTTAAAGATATATCAAGAAACTGGAACTTAACCTAGTCAAATTCCAGTTTAGGGGAGGATTGTTGGGAATTCTACTAAGTATGAATTATGCTGATGTTATTGCAGAAGAATTCTGCTGAAGTGTATGGATTCTACTGAAGAACTTGATTCTGCTGAAGTTAGGAAACCGTGTAGATGGTTTCTGCGGATATAGATCTTCCGCGCATTATATACTTAGTTTGGATATGCATGAACTTTATTAGGAAGTTATATTGTATATCTTATTTAGTTTTATGTTTATACGTTTCTTGGGAAACGGGTTAGGGTTCCTTGTGTATAAAAGGAACACAATAGTATGAGTTATGTACGAGTTGAAAAACAAAGTTTTAGTATTATTAAAAGATCCATAGAGGATCAAAGTGTTCTTAGTTATTTGTGTTTGTTCTTGTGTTTAAATTCCGCTAGAATACAAGTTATAAAGACTGTCTAATAGTGTGTTTGTGATTACATAAGCATAACTATCGATCTACGAGTGCTTTAAAGATCTATCAAGGTTTTTGTTTCAACAGTGGTCGACAACACCCAAACAGCAATCGACTAATAAAAGTCTAAGCAACATATCAATCAGATCATATAAGGTATGGGATTTATGTGTTCATCAAACTCTAATCATCTAATCCTAACAATCATATCCTAGGCACCTAGTCCTTCAACGTAGGTTAACATGTTTTTCATTTAAGTATATAGGATAATTAGATAAGCTCGTTAGATGATATAGATTTGAAAACATTCTCCCCCTCAATCAATGACTTGTTTTCTCAAAAGTTTAAAAGCGCTGAAGTCATTGATTGAGTTTTCAATTTTTCCAAAAACTCTGAAACTGATTGATTTACAAGCAACTCATTTACCACCATTAAGTTAAAACAAATATTTTTCTTAAAAGTTTTAGACGGAAAAATATTTGAGTAGGAACAGCAGTCCTTCGACATACTTTCCTCATTTTGTTGTTAGGATAAGTGCTCGAAATATTTGAAAATTGGTTTAGCGCAGCACTTTCCTTCCTTGAAGAACGGGTTGCTATCGGAAATAATAGCAAGCCATGTTTTAAGCACGGGTTACAGTCTGAAGTAACTGCAAGCCATATTTTAGACATGTTTTGAAAAAATAATATTTACACCTCCCGCTCGAACTTCATCTATGGTCCTGTGCCATTATTGAATGATATTTCTAAGACCGTAGATGTTATCGATATCAGAAGACATGTCTTGAAAAACAATATTTTTTGGAATTTTCAAAATTTCTGATTTTTATGGGTTTTTGTTGGTTTTATATTTTTCTATTTTCTTTTTGTTGGTTTTATATTTTTGTATTTGGTTTTTGATAAATTTATACAAAGATAGATAAGATGATTTAATTTAAGAAGATGATGATACGAGTACCGAGATAAGGATATCGAACAGCACGTCGTAGAAGATATGATTCGTCATCTCTTAAATTTCCACCACCAAAGCTTCCGAGGCTCCAGAATAGAAGATAGAACATGAGCCTTTGAGAAAGAGAGACTTTGGCAGCTTCCCCCCAAACTGAAAATCCTTATGTTGAGCAGATTCGAAGCTCTATTTCAAGCTTGGCTAAGGTAGGTGCACAACGAAGCACACCATTATCATCGATCTTGCTGCTCCTTTTAAGAATGATCTTTGTGATTCTTCGTTCGAGGTTATATCATCCAATAGAAGAACAGCAACGTATCATCCCATGATTAAATAATCTTCTCAAATTCCTTTTCCACTGAAGTCTGAAGCGATCCATACCAAAAAATTGTCAAGAGACCACTTCCCCCAAGTAGATGAATTGATGCAGTCAATCTCTTAGACTAGAGCTCACGAACCCGAATACACATATACCCGAAGACAGAGAAACTTATACCATCGAAGTAGCAAATTAAGTCCGATAGCCAAAGAATAACCTCGATGTATACTTTTCTCTCCCCTGATGATTGTGTATGAAGCTCAAGAACCCGAAGTACCCGAATGCCCAAAGAGAGAATAACCGATAACATTGAAGAAGCAGGCCGAATCACTGATTATCTCTGCGGATGTCAACTCCGGAATAAGTTATTATATCTCTGAATCACTGATTAAGCACTCAAGTGAAACAGTTGAGCGCCCCCAATGTACACAATTCTCTCTCCCCTGATGATTGCGATAACATCGAAATCATCACACACTTGTGTACCTCTTTTATCTTCAGAAACTTTCTCTTACATCACTTCCCCCACGTAGTTGGAATAATAACACTAAAAGCCTTGATGAGTAAAACTTTGAGTTTCTCTGCGGTCATGACATTTGTCTTCCCGGGATATCTTCAATCACTTAGAAGTATTAAACTCATCAAGTTTACTCGCGTTTAGATGCATGTCTCCTTCCCCCTTGCTGGTTTTGATACTTCAGAATCAGCAACACATTGTAAGCCCATATATTTGAAATCTTTTGAGAATAACACTTTTAATCTTTGTGAGAATCAACTTGCTGAAGAATGTGAGCAAGTCTAATTGGGGATTAACTATGGCTTTTCACTCTCCCCCAATTAGTGCTCTCCCCTAAACCGACAATCTTTATGATGAATGCTTGAACTAAGAAGAAGTCTTTAGATCGCTAAATGCAACTCGTCTTTAGTCTTCTAACATGTACCAGAAAATGTAGAACCGACTGTAGACTCGACCTTCTTCAAGATTGTCCAATTGGGGAATATAAAGTCAACATCTTCAACTCACCAAATGCATTCCCATTAACTTACAAATAGCAAATCCCCTTAACTCAAAACCCTCCCAATCAAACAAGAACATAAAGATGTTCATCAAGAAAATCAGCCCAGCAAATAGAAGCACTTTGTCATTAATCTCATTAGCCCGTGTGAAGATGTCAACCAATGACTCTTTGAAGAAACTCCATGTGAAGATGACCTGATAAGAAGAAGCTCGGTTCTTACATGAGTTAGGAGCCGTTTGAACATTTATTCTCATATAACTCAACATGCAGCAGATTCACACTTCTACTCCCCCTCAAGAATTGCATACGGAGTTGCCATTCTTGATTGAATAAGTGAACATCATCCAAATGTAGGCTATTCACACTTCTCCCCCCAAAGGTTGCATATGATGTCACCATCGTCATTATAATTGAGCAAGTGGAATAAAAGAACAATTATCAGTAGTCCGGTTCACTGGATGACTGAAGCGCATGGAAAAAGCATGAAGCATGTTGATGAGAATGGTCATAATAAGAATATTTCTCTTCTTCCAAAGATAATGCGCCCTGAAGCGTACATGTTTCTTTTCATTAGAGTACGAGGCTTGAACTGTTGTGTTGAAACGTCATAATGTTGAAGTACGAGGCCTGAACTGATGTGAACAGACGTCATTATCTCTCTCTTTTCATCATCTCTTGGCAAAACATGTAATCATCACAATTATCATTCAGTAGGCTCTTTGTCGTGACAGCTGATGGAGAAAACCCAATATGATGAATTTGACCCTGAAGTAAAACAACCCGAACTCGGGACTTAAACTTGCACATATGTAACAAAGAGCGATGCAGTGACGTCATCCTCCATTGAATCTCTAAGTACTCTATACTCTTCATCCATCCAACCATCAAGTATAAGACGTACATCACCTCTTGAAAATCCACAATTGAATGTGACACTGAGCACTACAATGTAACTCCTTAAAGTGATAGTTATCTTGCGGTGATAAGAGCCCAATTCCCCCAAGTGGTAAAAGAAAATGAAAAAGTCACCCAAAAATAACTAGATTTCCAAGTCTTCGTATTTGAAAAAGCTCGAACAAGGATCATGAAGAATCTTCATCCAACCATCCCCGATACCTTCAGATACTAAGTACACTTTCCCGTGATATTTCACTTCAACCTCAAATAAATAATATTGAATTAACGCCGTTGTCACATCTTGTGGTTTAAAGTTCAAATCTAGCCTCCTTTGACGTTTTAAGTGAACTATGATAATGGTTTCATCCCGACCATGGTTTAATGAGCATAACCCCGTTAAACTTTGAGGTAACCAAACCGCCATGACGAATATCCAAACACACATCCAATTCATGAACTACACTCTTTTATCCCTTCTTCGAAGTAGAAATCGTAGCACCAGCATCAGATGAGATCTCGAAATACACTTTCCTTTCTCCAAGATGGTTCCATCATCACGAGATTTTACAATTCTATGGTTTAAACCGAGAAATAGTTTCTTTCGCGGGATTTTACAAAACCAATAATAAACTGTAAGATAGATCCGGAAATGCACATTACTTTTACCAAGATGTTTCCATTGTCACGGGATTTTACAAGTCCATGATTTAAACTGAGAAATAGATTCTTTCACGGGATTTTACAAAATCAAGACAAAACCGTAAACAATGTCAGCTTGAATGTGTAATAACAGCTTTGGTTTTGGTGAATATTTGTTTTAGGGGAACATGCAGCGGTTCATCAGCGATTCTTACTCCAACATCAACACTATCATTAACCATCCAATAAACACTTTGGTAAACACATCATTCACGCATTATGTCGGCTATTGCGATGACAACATGGAGAAGTAAACCCGATATGCCAAACTTGAGCATGAAGTAAAATTCCCAAGATTTGTTACTTAAACTTGTACTAATCCTCGTAAAGAAGAAACGGTGTACCCAATGTACAAAACCTCTTGACGAATCCTCAACTGCGTGAGACACCTAAGTGATAGCTACATAGCCAAGTCTTTATCACACTCTATGAATGCCCAAACAAGTCATCTTCGCGGAAGGGTAGAAAGAAAGAAGACGAAATAAGTAAACATTCCCAGAAAACTTCACTTCAAATCCAAATAAGAAATACCATACAAACAACCCTGTAGTCAATATTTTCCAATAAACACTTCAAGCCGAGACATACAAAACTTCATGATAATGCGTAAACCAAAGTATCAAACCTCATTACATGACGAATCTCATCATCACCAAATTTCATCATCAAATCTCATTATTACAATTCTCATCTAGTCCAAATCTCATAAAAACGATCCAATTTAGAAAGCCCATCAGTCCATTATCCAAATTCAAGTTATCACATATGCTAACACAACCGGTGAACATTCAAGCCCATTCAAAATCCAATACTCGATCCATTAACAATCCAAGTCCTAGCCCAAGTTTATCCCAAATCCGTCAAGTCTACTCTAATTAAGTCCGATCCATGGTTAAAAAAAATTCTTAGGTTCATTTTCCAACTCACGCCATTATGTATATCATTTTCCAACTCGTGTCCCAATACAAACTTTACTTAAACCATACATAAATTGCTTCATGAACATGCTTATGAATGTTTTCTAAATAGCTTCATGATATATGTCAGCCCATGTAATGAAACAAAACCTTAGATTCATATAAAAAACCATTCGATCCAATAAGCCCGCCCAACTGCAGACAACCAAGTCTATTATCTCTTAAAACTGGACCCAAGTCCAATAGTGATAACATATGGTTGGCCCAAGGTTGATCCGATCCAGTAAGCACAATACCCTAATTACACGGGGTATATAATGACACATACATCTCATTCTTACCATAAACTCAAGAATACCTCAAACCCTAATCTATTATTATCCGCCCCCCTTTTGTACTTCAGCATTTAGACCAAGAAGTAAACAACAAAACAAAAAAAAAGCTTTACCACAAATCCTTCCTAAGATTCCTCTCACCCAATCTTAATCATTCATCAATCTTCCTCCAATATTGACGCCTACTATGAACAAACTACGGTCGCCACAGGGATGGCTTGAACTGATTAGGCTTCGATTTATTAACCAATGTAATGGGTTTCAATGATCCACACGAATCTCAGGTAGGTTTGTATTAAACGATTAGTTATGTTTAGTTGTTGTTTAGACATGAACGAACCAAGGATGTGAGTTAAAATAATTTGTTAAGCTCATATCCTTAATTCATATATTATCAAATTGGATTAATGATGGGATTCGTTCATTTTAACAAGTTTTAAAACGATTGAGATAGTGAGCGATTCTAAAATCCTTTAGATCTTTTCTAGACATTTTGATTCTGAGATTTGGTCAATGATGATGGGTTCACATAAACAAACGATTGGACACATATATGAACACATATTTGAACCCATTCTGAGATCCAAAAGCATTTTTAATTTTGTAGTGAAAGAGATGACCCACGACTAGGATGAGATTCATTCATTTTCAGTTTAGCTTGTTTTGGGTCAAGATCTATGATGATTATTGTTCTCCTAATGTGATTGGCCCTTGTGGCTTAATGAAACCTTGAAAGACATTGAGAGACAAATCTGAGATCTTGCATGAGTTTCAATTAGATTGAGTCTTGGTTTTGAATGAGATGAGTTGGGATAGGATAGATGTATTGGAGTTGTTGGTTTGGCTGTGATGGTTTACATTCGGCCTCCACTTTCATTTTTCTTTTCAAGTTTAGCTTTGAGTCTTGGACCGATGATGGCTAGATGAACCTGAGATCGAGAGTTTAGATTGATGTTTGGTTAATTTGATATTGTGGTTGTGGTCTTGTGGTCGTTTCTTCTTCATCCTTTCTGTCAAGTGGCTACATGTCACAACTCGCTAGGTTAAGTCGCTAGGTTTAGTCGCTAGGTCAAGTCGCTAGGTCAAGTCACTATAACAGCTTCATGACATGTCGCTACATAACCAATCACTAACTTGTTAAATAACAAGTCGCTACACGAGTCCAAGTCGCTAACATTCATGACAAGTCGCTACGACTTGTAAAGACAAGTCGCTATGATTTTAAAAGACAAGTCGCTACTTAAAATACATTGCATCTGGACAGTTATGATGACAAGTCGCTTGATTATCCGGTGAGTTTTCCGACCAAGTTTCCGACCATATTCATAACAAACCCAGAAATCTGCATAAAAAATGCTTCATGTAATGCCTGTTTTGACCCAGTTTGACCACGAAAAGTGACCAGATTCATAAAACCGATTTGAAGATAAAGTGTCTTGACCAAAAAGCAGTTTAACCATTTTTAACACAAAAACAGTTTCATAAACCCCATTTGTATAAAATACTGATAAAGTTTCATAAAACCAATTTGTAACACAAAGAAAACAGTTTTTTGACCAACAAAAAGGATGCAAAAATAAGCACAATAACTCAATAACCACAAAGTAGATTACCGACCACAAAATAGTGCAAAATAAGCAGTTTAACACAGAATTCAAACCACAATAACTCATCAAAAAACACAATAACCATGGTACGAAACCACACAAATCAACACAACACAATAACCATGGCTCTTGATACCATTTGTAGGATCGTAAATATTATTGTGTTGATGATTCGGGTGGTCTTGGATGATGGAAATACATGTTAGCCATTTAGAGAGAGAAAGAGATGAGAGGGTGTTCTTGGTAGAGACTTGCTTTGCAAATAATGAAATGTTAGATTGAGAAGCACCACCCCTTCCACGGATGGAAGGGGTATTTATAGTTACAATGAATACGTCCTCCTATCGGACTATGGATCAGGCATACAGTGGGTAAAGACCCGTCCTTCCTCCACGGTGTTACACTAAACTATACTACGCTACAAACTAAATAATTAACTACTAAATAACGTAAATAACTACAAGTCTACGAGCTAACATATGCTAGACCATAATTGGGGTGACCGACACTTTAACATGGAATTTCCAATTCCTAACAATACATGTCTAAGTCGCTATGCCTTTCAGGGATATCGCGACCTATATTCTGATATCTTTGGCCTCTTTCCCTCTCTTCTCCGGTGTTCTTGCCTTTTTGCTCCCATCCTAGAGAATATACTCCCAGACAGTGAGCGACTGGGCATTCCCGACCTGGCACGCCTATCACTTCAAATCCTTGAGGAGGAGCCTAATATAGAAAAGTCACTCTTAGAAGGTGAAGGTGTTCGGCTACGTGGTATGTCTCTCTTTTCAGCTCTCTTTTTCCTTTTTCTCCTTGATCCTTACGGATCTTTCTGCAATGATACTGTTAATACAAATAAACCATAAAAACGTTTATTTCTATTTTATGATCTTCTAATGTTTTGTCGATAACAAACGTAAAATAATTTTAACGAAACAAATAAAATACGTAAATGGTGTGAGCCAATAGTTTTCTAACACACTTACGTTTTCACATAAAACACTAAAACAAGTATAAGTGATTTTATGATTTAATAATACATATGTACAACAACTAGTGTTTACATATTGGGCAAATATATACATAACTAGTATGTATTATAATGGGTAATTTAAATGGGTAGAAACTTAAGTATTTGACCCATTTACCAATAACATTGAATATAGTTGGGTACAACCCAAAGTCCATGACCCATACCCATAGAGCTTGACCCATAACCCATTGCATGACATCATGCTTAAATCATACATGGTTTTAATCCATGGCCCATAATTTTAATCCATGAACCATGGACTAGATGCATTGCATCTTGGAGATACATTGTATCTACTTTGATACCATGATCCATAACCCAGGACCCATGACCCAAAACCCATGGGAAAAGGGGAGCGTCCCATGGATCCCCAGTATTGCACTGGACGGATCCCTCAAGTGAGGGATCCGTGGGATTCATGGAACAATAGACATTTTCTCTTAATAAATAGTGAGCCATTTCTTCATTATTTCTCACCCATTTCTCACATATTTTCTCTTTGAGTTATAAACTCTCTAACCTCAGATCCAAGTGATCTATGTATGTAGTTTTGTTTTCGTGTGATTCTCTAGGTTCCTCTTAAAGGCGAGATTGCCATCTTTTGAAGACGAGCAAGCTCAAGTCCATGAGTTGTCGTGCTTTGTTATCATCAAGACTACTAAGGTTCTCTTGTTGATAGTTCTCTTCTTTCTCATAAGAAGTGTAGTGTTGAAGATATTAGTGAAAGATGTCTCAAGTGTCAAGAAGAAGATATTAGTGAAGGGTGTCGATCGTCCATATTGAAAGCACTAGTGAAGGGTGATTATAAGCTAAGACTAGAGGCATAAGTGAAGGGTGCCTGGAAGTCAAGTCACAAGACATTAGTGAAGGGTGTCTTGAAGATTGAGTCAAAGGCATTTGTGAAAGGTGCCTAAGGTGTACATTCGATATGGTGTGATTCGATGTACATGATAGATTAGTATTGGGTCAAAGGATATTGTTATCCTAGATGATGTTATTACAAGGAGTAGATCTCCTTTGGGGTTAGGTGTTGGTGTAGTGTTGGGTAGTAGTTCCTCCATTGTAATGGAACTCGGTATCCAACCTAGTACCAGATAAAGGGTAGGCGACGTTGTGATAGGCTTGGTTCTACCTCGTGGAAGAACCCGGTATCTAGCCTTGTACCGGATAAAGAGTAGGCAACGTTGTGAAGGTTTCTCCACCATAAGGAGCTGGTGTTGTATAGTGATTACGAACTCTCGAGTAGGTGACTCGGGGAGTGGAGTAGGGCAAGGAAGGTGTCCTTGTAGCCGAACCACTATAAATACTCGTGTTGTGGTTTTGTGCTTCTTACTCTTTATCTTTTCATTACATATTTATATTTCTATATGTTTGTTTATCAACAGTTAACATACATCCAAATAGATTGACATAAGTCGATCTAAATGTTTTAAAATGAAGTTTTAATTGGTAAAACTATTCAACCCCCTTCTAGTTTTCCACAGATACCATCTCAGTGTCTTGCTCGATACTTTCACCGTAGCTCAACCGACATCTGACATCTTTCAGCTTTTCTTTTTGGGCTTTTTCACCATATATGAGAGTAGTTGTTCATAGTGCCTTTGGCAGAATTCAAATACTACCTCTAGCGAGGCAAAGCCAGGCGAAAAATCGTGTTAATACAAATAAACCATACAAACATTTATTTATATTTTACGATCTTCTAATGTTTTGTCGATAACAAAAGTAAGATCATTTTAACGAAATAATTAAAATAAGTAAAAGCTTTGAGCCAACAGTTTACTAACACACTTTTACTAAACATATTAGAACCATCAAAACATGTTTAGTAAATAAGTTATATAAAACCAAAGACATTTTTTAAAACACTAACAAGTAATATTGTTTACATCTTATAGAAATGTATATGTGTAACAAACAACTAGTGTTTACGTTTTATAGAAATGTATATGTATTTTGTATATGTTGTAATGGGTATGTAATGGGTAAAAACCAAAGTCCATAACCCATGACCCATGACCCATGATCCATTGACTAGATATAATGAATGTTGTTGGGTAAAAACTAAAGTCCATAACCCATACCCATGGAGCATGATCCATACCCCATTACCCATTTCATGACATCATGCATGAAGTCATGTTGGATATTATCCATGATCCATGACTCAAAGTCACTGACCCATGACCCAAGATCCATAGCCCAATGACTAGGTTTATTTCATCTTGTTGGGTATTCATAATCCAATACCCATAACCCATGGTCCATAACCCAAAAAATCCAGACTAAACTGTCCTAGTAGTCGGATCCCAGGATCTACACTAGCTAGATCCCTCTGGTGAGGGATTCGCCGGAACCGTAGGATGATGAGTGTGTAAATACTCATCATTTTTGGTCAAATCGGAACTGCAAAACGTTTAAAAATGCTCAGAAATGCATCAAAATATTGAAAATATTCCAAAATTGCATTTTATATGTTTCAGATGCAAAATGTTCAAAATCAGATGAAAAACGAGCAAAGTTTACATAATTGGCAGTTTCAGTCCCCCGACTTTCAGAAAACGGCAAAATCAGTCCCTAGGCACTTATTTTATAAGAAAAGTCACCAAAGGTCCTTTTGGAATCATAAATTGTCATATTTAGTCCTTTGGTGAAAAATCCAAAAGTTTTGAGAAATTACAGTTTTGATCCTTGGATTTTAAAATTGTTCATGTTTAGTCCTTGGAATTTCACAATTGGCAGATTTGGTCCCTTGGAATATTGGAGGTTGGCAAAACAAGCCCTTGGATTACTCTTCATAATTTACAGATTTGGTCCCTTGGTTTTGTGGAATTGCAAAGATGGTCCTTGTGTTTAATAAACAACCAAACGGACCCTTGATATTATACAAGTCCAAATCCAATATCCTTGGCCCAATACCCTCTGACCCGGTCCAATATCCATTCCCCAACCCGAATCCAACCCAAATACCCACGTTTAAAATAATATTACCCGCCCCCCTTTCCCTGTCTTCCCCGACATCCTTGTCTGCAACCAGCCACCAACACAACACCACCCCTACTACACACTTTGTCTCCCCCCACCTCAGCTACCATCCAATATGCATTAAATGCACTTCCCCCCCCCCCCTCACTCAACCTCTCCAGCTGTTAATCCAAATTTGGCGCCAAAACCACATAAACGGCCAAGATGATTCCAAGGCATCCAATGGCCAATATTAGTGCTGGGATTTGAAGAAAGAGGTGAGAGAAACAGATGGGAGTATAAAAAGACCAAGAGGAAGCAACAAGAGAGGAGTACTTAGTTTATTTCAAAAAATGTATGTCGTATTTCAGTTTCTTAGTCTTAAATAGATTTGTACTTGTATTTTCAAGTCCCATTGTATTAAAGAAAGGTGTTTCAGTGTATTGCAACTATTATCAAGTTTCAATTTAAGCTTTTGTTCACATTTCATATCTTATCTCAACTGTTGCAATTTTCCATATTAAAATCTGTTGTTAAAGTTTCAAAAAGCTTAATTATAAGCTCAAACAAGCTTCCACTAGCTTATTAAAGCTTTTTGCAAGCTTGTCTTTAAGTTTCTAGCAGAATTGGAAAGTGGTCAATGAAAGTCAAACTGGGGGCAAAAAAACTGAGCAGGAAATGGAAATAGGTGATGCAGAGTTGGAATTGGGTTGAATCAGAGCTAGGTTAGGGGTTTGTTAGGTTAGTGGTTCTATTGCTGGTTTGCAAGCCATTGTGGCTGGACTTCTTGTAAGTCTAATTGTAGCTTATTAAACAGTGGTAGTTGTAATTTCTCTCATATCTGTTATAATACTGCTATTTGCTGTCATACTAGCTTCGTTTCAGTATGTTGGATCTATTTTGATGTTAAAATAAGTTTGTTTGTGTTATTTGGTTGAAAGAATTGCATAAAAGTCACATAAAGGAGTGTTTGGTTTAGCATTAAAAACTGTGACAGAGGTTTAATCATAGTAGTAGTTCATTTGGTTTAGGCTTGATATAGTTTATTACACTCATCTCTGTCATTATTTTGCATAATTTTCATTGTTAGTCAACATTTCATCTTAACTGATCTTGTTCTCAAACCTGTTGGAATCAGTCACCATAATCATTCATATAGGTTTAAAACTTGATAAACTTGCTTGCTTAAAGTGGATTTCATCAAGATTCATCATTGTCAGTTCAAAATTTGCATCTAAATCTCAAGAAAGTCAAACTTTACAACTGTTCTTCAAAAGTCAAAAGGTGTCAAAAGCAGTTTTATGCAGAACTTGCAGCAGTTGCACAGTGCTCATTTCAAACAGTTAGAGTCTCAATTTTGGTATATTTGCAGTCTGCTAGGTGGTCTATAGTCCCACATAACTGTTTTTCACTCAATCTTTTCTGAGAAGCCTGTGCATAAGCTCAAACATAGGTCCAGTTTTCTGTCTTGGCATATAAAATCAGTTAGCTTAAATCTTGTTGGATTGCTTATCAAAGTTTAGGAGTAGAAGTAACTAGTTGATATTAGCTTATTTCAGTACAATCTAGCTTAAGTAGAAGTTTGGTAGCTTAATTTACTCTTTAGCTTATTTTCTAGTGCTTATTTGGGATCAGTTTACACTACAGCTCTAATATTTCACACATAAGCATCATATTTCTTATTTTTCATAGATTTAGACTATGATTTTAGAATTTTCCTGAGATTTTCATAAATTTTGGTCACTGTTTACTATTTTTCTCAATTTAAAATAGTTTTTAATCACTTTTAAATAGCTTTAATTGCAAATAATTAAGAAAAAGTTCCAAAAAATAATTTTTCAATTTTCCCAGTTTAAGAAAAATATAAAAAGCATAAAAAATATTTTTCCTTATTTTTCCCCTTTTATTTGGTATTTTTCACAATTTAAATTAGATTAAAATAGTTTTTAATTAGTAGAAAATAGAAAATTAATCTGAAAAATACAAAAATAGTTTTAAAAATTCTATTTTGTTATTTTAGATTTTTCCAAGTCATAATTTTATTTTTCTAGCTTTATTTCCTATTTTCTTGTGTTTTAGGTAATTATTTAATAGTTAAAAACAGTTTTTAATTAATAATAATTAGATAATTAGTTATAAAATTAATTTTCTTTTTCTATAAATTTTCTTTTATCATTAGGTTGGTAAAAATATCATTTTCATATTTTTAGGATTAATATTGTGTAAGTTTCACATTTTCAGTTGTACGTTACGTAGTTTTTAAATTCAGTTTTATAAAAACATAAAATCAAAAACATCATTTTACAAATAGTGATAGCGTTTATTTAATAGAATTTATCTTTTTAATTTTCTTTAATTTGCATTTAAGCCCTTGTAGTTTGTATACTTTTTCCTTAGTTATAATAAATCAGATCCCTTTTTCGTTCAAATTTCTCGATCACTATTCGTTGGGTGATCCATTGCATAGCTCGCTGGGACATAACGACCCGGGGAAACACTATACTCCCCTGATCTTCATTGCATTCGTGTCTGAACTGTTTTAAGTTCCTTACAGTTGGCCATTCACAAGTGGTCAGCTTGCGTGAGAAAACTTGACGGTTTAGCACGGATCAAATTTTTGGCGCCGCTGCCGGGGAGTTGTGCTGATCTATCTTCCGTTTAGCAGATTAGTTGTTTGAATACTCACTCTTTGTTCATATCATCCTTCTATATATATTTATATATATATATCCATATTTTCTTTTAAAAAATCCAAAAACCCAAAAACAGCTAAAAACGTATAAAACACAAAAATATTTTCCTTTTGTTTCTATATATGTATCAAATATAAAAATACAAAAAGATTTGTCGTTTTTTTAATAATAACAACTTAAAAGATTACCACCGCAAACCAAGGCAGTGCACTACCTAACTGGGGGTGCGACCATAATAAGTTCCCGAACTAAAGATTTAAAACTTGCCTTTGTGTCCTTGTGATTGGTGTACCTTTTTCAAAGAAGCCATTCATCTTGTGATTATTGGTTAAGTTCACTGTTGTTTTGCCTCGAGTTTGTTTTAATTGATTTTGTTGTGATATCTACGTTTCAGAACCAGAAAACCCATAAAGATTCTTCTCACCCCAATTTTTATAAAACGTCTTCATAATTCCCATTCTCATCTGAAAGATTTTCATAATTCCCATTTCTCTCCTTAACTCTGAGATTCCTTAGAGTTAACTCTAGTGTATGCGCACTCGCTCTTCTAGATCTGTGAGCCCATTTCGTGAGCTTGTCAAGATTCCAAGAAGGCGTGTTCGTAGACTTTCTGCTCCTTCAGTCGGATCTGAGATCCGGACTGCTCACACTACTTCCGTTATCATGGCGGAAGAACGCCCTATGTGTGAGCTTCTCCAGGCACCCATCGACGGGTATGGAGATGCTATTGTTGTACCAGCCATCGTGGCTGAAAATTTTGAACTCAAAACCGGGTTACTGAATCTTGTAACCTCAAATCAACTCTACGGTTTTGAGCGGGATGATCCTCATGCTCATATTCGATGGTTTAACAAGATTGCATCTACCATCAAGTATAAGAATGTCCCTACTGATGCTGTTAAGCTTCTTCTGTTCCCATTTTCTCTCGAGGGGCAAGCCCGGATTTGGCTTGAAAAACAACCCCCTCAGTCTATTGAGACATGGGAAGATCTGGTGAAGAAATTTGTGAATGAATTCTATCCACCTTCCAAAACCACGAGTCTTAAAAATGAAATCATCAAGTTCACTCAGAAGTTTGATGAACCCTTCAGTGAATCGTGGGATCGTTTCAAGGAATTGCTTCGCAAATGTCCTCACCACGGTTTCTCCGAGTTGATGCAACTCGATACTTTCTATAATGGAGTGAGTCAATCTGATCAAGATTCTCTCAATTCCTCCGCGGGAGGAAATTTCCTAAGCAAAACTGTCAAAGAAGCTTTAGCGATAATTGAAAACAAGTCTAAAGTCCGCACTGCACGAAGCAAGCCGGTTGTTTCCCAAGTCAGTGTTGGTCCTTCTTCTTCTTCATCGCCCGTGAGTCAGTCTAGCACCGATGCTAAGATTGACAAACTCACGGAAGCTATCCAAGCTTTGGTTCTCTCCAACCAAAAGAAAGTCTCTTTTCCACAAACTTCACCTCCTGCTGAAGTTAAGAAAGTGGAAGTCTGTGTTACCTGTGGTGGCCCCCATGCTTATTACAACTGTATGGCCACCGATGGTAACCCTTTTGAAGCCAATGCTGTGGGCGGGATGTCTAATCAAGGAGGCAATCAATATCGTGCTCCTGTAGACCCGAACCACCGTCCTAACCACTACCCTGGACCTCCCGGTTTCAATCAAAACGGTAATCAGAATCAGAATAAACAAAACCAAGGTTTTCAAAACCAAGGTAATTTCAGTCAAAACAACGGTTTTCAAAATCAGAATCAAAATTTCCAACACCAAGGAAATTTCAATAGAAACCCAGGTCAAGGAAATTTCAACCAAGGGTATTTTCATGGCAATAATCAAGGAAATTTTCAGAGTCAAGGCCCTAATCCTAACAATAGAGGCCAGAATTTTCCTGTGCAAACTCAAGCCATTGTTCCAACTGGACCATCATCTGATGATTTGTTGAAACAATTCATGAAATCCCAAGAAGAAATGAATCGGTTGTTGGTTAGCCAGATTGCTGACATTAAGAAGTCTTTAAATGATCGACCCTCGGGCTCAGGTACTTTACCTAGCAACACGATCGCTAATCCGAGGGGCGATGCAAAGGCGATCACAACCAGAAGTGGTGCTTCTTATGCTGGACCCGCTATTCCTACTACCTCTTCTTCCTCTCTCCCGAAGGTAGTGGAAAGCGAACCTGTGGCGACAAAGGACAAGGAACTTCCTACTAATAACGGAAGTGCCAGCAATGTCCATCCTCAGGTTGTCCCCAAAACCAAGCCTGGAGTTGTTTTTGAACCTCCAGTTGGTAACCCTAAATCCAAAACTTCTATTCCTTACCCCTCACGTTTACATGAGCAAAAGCTCCGCGAGAAAGCTAGTCATCAGATGGAAAAATTCTTTCAAATTTTCCAAGAACTTCACTTTGACATAAGCTTCGCGGATGCTATCATGTTGATGCCCAAGTTTGCATCTACTCTTAAACACATGTTGAGCAACAAGGAAAAGCTGTTTGAAATGGCTAAGACTCCTTTGAACGAGAATTGCTCAGCAGTCTTGTTAAAGAAGCTTCCCGAGAAGCTAGGAGATCCCGGAAAATTTCTTCTTCCTTGTGTTTTTCCTGGGATGATTGAATGCTTTGCCCTTGCCGATCTTGGTGCAAGCATCAATCTGATGCCTTATTCAGTGTGGAAGAAACTTTCTCTTCCGGAACTTATTCCTACCTGCATGACTCTTGATCTTGCAGATCGTTCTATCTCGCGTCCTCTTGGCATTGCCGAGGATGTATTCGTGAAAGTAGGAAAGTTTCATTTTCCAGTTGACTTTGTGGTTGTTGATTTCGATGCTGATCCTCGGGTTCCCCTCATTGTTGGACGGGGATTCCTGAGAACGGGCCGTGCTCTCATTGATGTATTTGAGCAAGAAATCACGTTACGTGTGGGTAATGAAGCTGTTACCTTTAACCTTGATCAAACTTCGAGGTACTCCTCAAATTATGATACTGAATCAATTAATCGAGTCGATTTAATTGATATTGCTTCAGAGGAGTACTCTCAAGAGTTTCTTGGTTATCTTCATAATTCTGTGAGTGGAGGTTCCACCACATCTTCTCAACCTATCATTGCCGACTCTTCCCCCTCTCTCACTCCGTTTGAGGGAGGTGACTTCCTTCTGGAAGAGATCGATGCATTTCTTGCTACTGATGAATCAATTCCGCCTGGAATTGATGGTGTGTATGATTCGGAGGGAGATATCCTCTATCTTGATCAATTGCTTAATGAAGATCCATTACCTTCACTCCCTTCAAAAGAAATCACAATTAAGGAAATCAAATCAGTACAAACATCTACTGATGAATTTCCCGAGGTTGAACTTAAGGACTTACCTCCTCATCTCGAGTATGCATTCTTGGAGGGTGATGATAAATTACCCGTCATAATTGCTAAAGACTTGACTGAGGAGGAGAAAACTGCTCTCATAAAGGTCTTGAAGTCACACAAGAAAGCAATTGCTTGGAAACTCTCTGATATTAAGGGTATCAACCCTGAGTTTTGTACTCACAAAATCTTAATGGAGGATGACTTCAAACCAGCAGTCCAACATCAGAGAAGGGTGAATCCTAAGATTCACGAGGTTATCAAACAAGAGGTTCTCAAACTTCTTGATGCCGGTTTGATTTACCCGATCTCTGATAGTCCTTGGGTTAGCCCAATTCATTGCGTTCCAAAAAAGGGTGGCATTACTGTTGATTGGTTACGGGATGGCGTGTGTGCATTGACTATCGTAAGTTAAACGAAGCCACCCGTAAAGACCATTTTCCTCTACCCTTCATGGACCAGATGCTTGAGAGATTAGCAGGAAACGAGTACTATTGTTTCCTTGATGGTTTCTCGGGTTACTTTCAGATCCCCATTGATCCGCTGGATCAAGAAAAGACCACATTCACCTGCCCATACGGGACGTTTGCCTATAGACGTATGCCTTTTGGCTTATGCAATGCTCCTGGCACGTTCCAACGATGTATGATGGCAATTTTCCACGACATGATCGGGGAAACTATGGAGGTGTTTATGGATGACTTCTCGGTCATTGGGGACTCGTTTCAGACATGTCTCTCCCATTTAGACAAAATGCTAAAAAGGTGTGAAGACACCAATCTCTGTCTAAATTGGGAGAAGAGTCACTTTATGGTCAAAGAAGGCATAGTCCTTGGCCATAAGATTTCTAAAAATGGGATTGAGGTAGATAGAGCAAAAGTTGATGTCATTGCTAAATTACCTCATCCTACTACCGTCAAAGGTATTAGGAGTTTTCTAGGTCATGCCGGGTTCTATCGTAGATTCATTCAAGATTTCTCTAAAATCGCTCGGCCTATGACCCATCTTCTCGAAAAAGATGCTCCTTTTATCTTCTCTCCTGAGTGCATCGAAGCTTTTGAAACACTTAAGAAAAAGCTTACGGAAGCACCCATTCTAGTTGCCCCCGACTGGGATTTACCCTTTGAGCTCATGTGCGATGCAAGTGATTTTGCTATCGGTGCAGTCTTGGGGCAACGCAA
This sequence comes from Chrysanthemum seticuspe, assembly GCA_019973895.1. Classification (NCBI taxonomy): domain Eukaryota; kingdom Viridiplantae; phylum Streptophyta; class Magnoliopsida; order Asterales; family Asteraceae; genus Chrysanthemum; species Chrysanthemum seticuspe. The sequence continues at coordinate 123,850,559 of BPTQ01000007.1, forward strand.
AACTAAGCATTTTCAGCCAATCCACTACGCAAGCAAAACTATGACTGAAGCTCAGACCCATTACACCACTACAGAAAAAGAATTATTAGCTGTGGTGTATGCGTTTGAGAAGTTTCGGCCATATCTTATATTGACCAAATGCGTGGTGTATACGGATCACTCGGCTCTCAAATATCTCTTTGCAAAACAAGATGCAAAGCCGAGATTGCTCCGTTGGGTTCTCCTCCTACAAGAATTTGATATCATTATTCGTGATAAAAAAGGAGCTGAGAACCTGGCTGCTGATCATCTGTCCCGATTAGAGAACCCTCACCAAAATGTGTTCGAGAAAAAGGAAATAAATGAAACATTTCCTCTCGAAACACTCAATGTGGTTTCTTTTCGTGGAGACTCTTCTACCCCATGGTTTGCTGACTTTGCAATTTACCATGCGGGTAACTTTGTGGTGAAAGGGATGTCGTCCCAACAGAAAAATAAATTCTTTAAAGATGTGAAACATTACTTCTGGGACGACCCCTACTTGTTTAAAATTTGTGCGGATCAAGTCATCCGGCGATGTGTATATGGTCAGGAAGCTATTGACATTCTCAAGGCTTGCCATTCTAGACCTACTGGGGGACATCATAGCCCCAACTACACCGCCAAGAAGGTGTTTGATTCCGGATTCTATTGGTCCACAATCTACAAGGATGCCCATGAATTTGTCAAAACCTGTGACGCTTGTCAACGTCACGGGAATATCTCACAAAGGAATGAAATGCCGCAAAACGCCATTCAAGTGTGTGAGATCTTTGACATCTGGGGCATTGACTTTATGGGGCCATTTCCTTCGTCTCGCGGTAATAAGTACATACTCGTGGCCGTTGACTACTTTTCAAAATGGGTTGAAGCTAAGGCTTTGCCCACCAACGATGCCCGAGTTGTTGTGAAATTCTTAAAGTCCCTTTTTGCTAGGTTTGGAACTCCACGAGCCATAATCAGTGATCGTGGTACGCATTTTTGCAATGACCAATTTGACAGAGTCATGCAAAAGTATGGTGTAACTCACCGTCTCTCTACTGCGTACCACCCACAAACAAGTGGGCAAGTGGAAGTTTCCAACCGGGGGATAAAAAGAATCCTTGAGAGGACGGTCGGTGAAAACCGTGCCTCTTGGTCAGATAAGCTAGATGACGCACTCTGGGCCTTCCGTACAGCTTACAAAACACCCATCGGGTGCACTCCATACAAGCTTGTATACGGGAAGGCATGTCATCTGCCGGTTGAGCTCGAGCACAAGGCATACTGGGCCTTGAAGCATGCCAACTTTGATATTCAGACAGCTGGTGATCACCGGAAAGTTCAAATGAATGAATTAAATGAACTCCGTGATCAAGCATACGAGAACTCTTTGATCTACAAAGAAAAGACAAAGAAGATTCATGACTCAAAAATCAAGAACCGCGTTTTCAACGTCGGTGATCGAGTCCTTCTTTTCAACTCAAGATTGAAGATTTTCTCGGGAAAATTAAAATCCCGCTGGTCTGGACCATTTACCATTGCTAAAGTCTTTCCATATGGAACCATTGAGTTATCTCAACCCGATGGTCCAAACTTTAAAGTGAATGGTCATCGAGTGAAGCATTACTTTGGAGAGGACATACCCCCTGTGGTTGTCCCGGATTTACAAACTTTCCCCATGAACCAATGAATGCGGGGATCGAGTCAAGCTAGCGACTCGGGAATCAAAAACAGTAGCATGCCATATGGGTTGTCACCCATATTTCTGAGCTGTCTGAAGTTTGTTACGGTTAGCCATTCACAAGTGGCTAGCTTGTGTGACAAAACTTGACAGTTTAGCTTCTTCTTTCTACTTTCTACCACCCTAGTGTGGGGGGGGGGGGGTTGCCCCACATGTTTTGTATATAAGTCTTCTCAAAAAAAAAAAAAAAAAAAAAAAAAAAAAAAAAAAAAAATCTTCTTTCTAAATAATAGCTGTAGTATTTCCCTTTCACGTTCTTTGTTTTGGCATAACCGCCGGTACTTTGAATATTGAGGGCAATATTCATTTCTAAGTGTGGGGGGAATTCTCACGAATTTTATCATGTAAATATACCGCCTAATTCCCCCGTTTTTGGCCAAAATTTTTTTTTTTGGAGTAAGTGTCTTGCACTTACTCAATTGGTTATCAGTCCGCCTTGTCTAATAAACAAAAGGATTGGCTAATCCAGGAGCAAACGGCTCTTGGTAAAGATATATCAAATCCGTTGACGGCTTGCAATTTGCCCAAAATTGTATGGTATTCAGCTCACCATATCCTAAAAAGTGAAGAGTTGGCTAGCCCGCAAGGTTATGGCTTGTGGTAAAGGCAGTGGAAAAACCATAATTGGTAATCAACTCACCAAAGATAATATTGATAATTTATCTAAGAGTTGGCTAGTCCAGAAGCAAACGGCTTCTGGTAAAGACAAATCAAATCCGTTGGAAGCTGGTGGTTTGCTCAAAATCACATGGTTATCAGTGTACCATAGTTCTTACTTGAACTGAAACATTTGGCTACTCCAGAAGTAATGGCTTTTGGTAAAGAGACGAAATCCATTAGTTTTTCTCAAAAGATTGCTAGGGACTAGCAATAGTTTAGTGTGGGGGATTGATGAGTGTGTAAATACTCATCATTTTTTGTCAAATCGGAACTGCAAAACGTTTAAAAATGCTCAGAAATGCATCAAAATACTGAAAATATTCCAAAATTGCATTTTATATGTTTCAGATGCAAAATGTTCAAAATCAGATGAAAAACGAGCAAAGTTTGCATAATTGGCAGTTTCAGTCCCCCGACTTTCAGAAAATGGCAAAATCAGTCCCTAAGCACTTATTTTATAAGAAAAGTCACCAAAGGTCCTTTTGGAATCATAAATTGTCATATTTAGTCCTTTGGTGAAAAATCCAAAAGTTTTGAGAAATTACAGTTTTGATCCTTGGATTTTAAAATTGTTCATGTTTAGTCCTTGGAATTTCACAATTGGCAGATTTGGTCCCTTGGAATATTGGAGGTTGGCAAAACAAGCCCTTGGATTACTCTTCATAATTTACAGATTTGGTCCCTTGGTTTTGTGGAATTGCAAAGATGGTCCTTGTGTTTAATAAACAACCAAACGGACCCTTGATATTATACAAGTCCAAATCCAATATCCTTGGCCCAATACCCTCTGACCCGGTCCAATATCCATTCCCCAACCCGAATCCAACCCAAATACCCACGTTTAAAATAATATTACCCGCCCCCCTTTCCCTGTCTTCCCCGACATCCTTGTCTGCAAACCAGCCACCAACACAACACCACCCCTACTTCACTCTTTGTCTCCCCCCACCTCAGCTACCATCCAATATGCATTAAATGCACTTCCCCCCCCCCCCCCTCACTCAACCTCTCCAGCTGTTAATCCAAATTTGGCGCCAAAACCACATAAACGGCCAAGATGATTCCAAGGCATCCAATGGCCAATATTAGTGCTGGGATTTGAAGAAAGAGGTGAGAGAAACAGATGGGAGTATAAAAAGACCAAGAGGAAGCAACAAGAGAGGAGTACTTAGTTTATTTCAAAAAATGTATGTCGTATTTCAGTTTCTTAGTCTTAAATAGATTTGTACTTGTATTTTCAAGTCCCATTGTATTAAAGAAAGGTGTTTCAGTGTATTGCAACTATTATCAAGTTTCAATTTAAGCTTTTGTTCACATTTCATATCTTATCTCAACTGTTGCAATTTTCCATATTAAAATCTGTTGTTAAAGTTTCAAAAAGCTTAATTATAAGCTCAAACAAGCTTCCACTAGCTTATTAAAGCTTTTTGCAAGCTTGTCTTTAAGTTTCTAGCAGAATTGGAAAGTGGTCAATGAAAGTCAAACTGGGGGCAAAAAAACTGAGCAGGAAATGGAAATGGGTGATGCAGAGTTGGAATTGGGTTGAATCAGAGCTAGGTTAGGGGTTTGTTAGGTTAGTGGTTCTATTGCTGGTTTGCAAGCCATTGTGGCTGGACTTCTTGTAAGTCTAATTGTAGCTTATTAAACAGTGGTAGTTGTAATTTCTCTCATATCTGTTATAATACTGCTATTTGCTGTCATACTAGCTTGGTTTCAGTATGTTGGATCTATTTTGATGTTAAAATAAGTTTGTTTGTGTTATTTGGTTGAAAGAATTGCATAAAAGTCACATAAAGGAGTGTTTGGTTTAGCATTAAAAACTGTGACAGAGGTTTAATCATAGTAGTAGTTCATTTGGTTTAGGCTTGATATAGTTTATTACACTCATCTCTGTCATTATTTTGCATAATTTTCATTGTTAGTCAACATTTCATCTTAACTGATCTTGTTCTCAAACCTGTTGGAATCAGTCACCATAATCATTCATATAGGTTTAAAACTTGATAAACTTGCTTGCTTAAAGTGGATTTCATCAAGATTCATCATTGTCAGTTCAAAATTTGCATCTAAATCTCAAGAAAGTCAAACTTTACAACTGTTCTTCAAAAGTCAAAAGGTGTCAAAAGCAGTTTTATGCAGAACTTGCAGCAGTTGCACAGTTCTCATTTCAAACAGTTAGAGTCTCATTTTTGGTATATTTGCAGTCTGCTAGGTGGTCTATAGTCCCACATAACTGTTTTTCACTCAATCTTTTCTGAGAAGCCTGTGCATAAGCTCAAACATAGGTCCAGTTTTCTGTCTTGGCATATAAAATCAGTTAGCTTAAATCTTGTTGGATTGCTTATCAAAGTTTAGGAGTAGAAGTAACTAGTTGATATTAGCTTATTTCAGTACAATCTAGCTTAAGTAGAAGTTTGGTAGCTTAATTTACTCTTTAGCTTATTTTCTAGTGCTTATTTGGGATCAGTTTACACTACATCTCTAATATTTCACACATAAGCATCATATTTCTTATTTTTCATAGATTTAGATTATCATTTTAGAATTTTCCTGAGATTTTCATAAATTTTGGTCACTGTTTACTATTTTTCTCAATTTAAAATAGTTTTTAATCACTTTTAAATATCTTTAATTGCAAATAATTAAGAAAAAGTTCCAAAAAATAATTTTTCAATTTTCCCAGTTTAAGAAAAATATAAAAAGCATAAAAAAGATTTTTCCTTATTTTTCCCCTTTTATTTGGTATTTTTCACAATTTAAATTAGATTAAAATAGTTTTTAATTAGTAGAAAATAGAAAATTAATCTGAAAAATACAAAAATAGTTTTAAAAATTCTCTTTTGTTATTTTAGATTTTTCCAAGTCATAATTTTATTTTTCTAGCTTTATTTCCTATTTTCTTGTGTTTTAGGTAATTATTTAATAGTTAAAAACAGTTTTTAATTAATAATAATTAGATAATTAGTTATAAAATTAATTTTCTTTTTCTATAAATTTTCTTTTATCATTAGGTTTGTAAAAATATCATTTTCATATTTTTAGGATTAATATTGTGTAAGTTTCACATTTTCAGTTGTACGTTACGTAGTTTTTAAATTCAGTTTTATAAAAACATAAAATCAAAAACATCATTTTACAAATAGTGATAGCGTTTATTTAATAGAATTTATCTTTTTAATTTTCTTTAATTTGCATTTAAGCCCTTGTAGTTTGTATACTTTTTCCTTAGTTATAATAAATCAGATCCCTTTTTCGTTCAAATTTCTCGATCACTATTCGTTGGGTGATCCATTGCATAGCTCGCTGGGACATAACGACCCGGGGAAACACTATACTCCCCTGATCTTCATTGCATTCGTGTCTAAACTGTTTTAAGTTCCTTACAGTTGGCCATTCACAAGTGGTCAGCTTGCGTGAGAAAACTTGACGGTTTAGCACGGATCATAGGACAGTAGACATGTTTTGTCTATAAATAGTGAGTCGTTTCTCTCTTGCTCACTACCACTATTAGATATACTTTCTCCCAGTGCTCTAACATCACTAACCACATATCCAAAGGATCATTCTATGTAGTTTTAATTTTGTGTGATTCTCTAGGTTCCTCTTAAAAGCGAGATCACCACCTCTTGAAGACGTGCAAGGTCAAGGTCATGAGTTGCTAAGTTTCGTCATCATCAAGACCACTAAAGTGCATCTTGTTGATAGTTCTTTCCTCCATTCATAGAAGTGTTGTGTTGAAGGCATTAGTGAAAGTGTCGAAGTCTTGTGTTGAAGGCATTAGTGAATGGTGTCGAAGGTGTACAATCAATATGGTGTGTCGATGTACAAGTTTTGTCGTTTGGGTTAAAGGATATTGATATCCTTTCTAGTATTGTAAAAAGGAGTGTGTCTCCTTTGGGTAGTTGTGTTGTGGTGTAGTGTTAGGTAGTAGTTCCTCCTTTGTAATGGAACTCGGTATCTAGCCTTGTACCAGATAAAGTGTAGGAGACGTTGTGATATGGTTGGTTCTACCTCGTGGAAGAACTCGGTGTCTATCCTTGTACTGGATAAAGAGTAGGCGGCGTTATGAAGGTTTTTCCTCCATATTAAGGAGCTTGTGTTGTGTAGTGCTTAGAAACTCTCAAGTGAGGTACTCTGGGAGTGCAGTAGGGCAAGGAAGGTGTCCTTGTAGCCGAACCACTATAAATAATCGTGTCGTGGTTTTGTGTTTTCTTACTCTTTAAATTCTTCATTACTTACTTATATGCTCATCTATTAATATCCAACACACAATCTAAATTGATTGACATAAGACGATCTAAATATTTTAAAACAAAGTTTTAATTGGCAAAACTATTCAACCTCCCCCCTTCTAGTTTTCCACAATTGGTAACAGGGCTTCGTTACCAAGTTTCTTAGATTATATTGTACTTTATTAACTTGATACGATCCGTGTATGAATGAAAACTACAAAGAAAAAAATCTTCTAAAAACAAAAACTATGTTTCAAGGATATTTTTGTTGCATGTTAATTAGATGATAACATTAATTATTATCTTTTCTTACATCTCACTTTGTCTTAAAAAATGAACTAACCTTTCTTGTCATTTTGTTTAGTTAATCTCAAATAAGCAAACCATCAAGATTCCTTGGTAACAAGATAACCTTTTCCAAAAAGTTGTCTTAACATATTACCAAGTAGATCTCGAAGAAATCGGAGTTGTCCATTGATAAAACTTGTCAAAAAGGGACACTCAAATTGAAATAGAGGTATGACTATCATAAGACTTATCTCTAAGTAATATTAGCAAATCATGAATACACTTTCATGTCACTAAATGGAAAATTATGTGTTTATATTTTTTTTTCCTCATATAAATATCCAAACATATTTATTTGATATCCGTGGCTTCATTAGAAAAACTTTGTGCATACGTGTCATCGTCCATCTAAACCTAGGTATATCAATATGTGTTATCTAAACCTAATTCCTAAAAATCAACTCTTTCTAAATACAAATAGAACAAAACACAAATCTCAAAAATTCCTCATTCCTCATATAAAATACTCCAATCGTCAAACCCCCACCAACAAATCCCATTTTTTAAATCTTCCACTTTCAAAACCCTTACACACTCAAAACTTCATCTTCTTCAACATCTTATTTCAAGAAATCCGAACCAAGGAAAATCCTCCTCATCATGGTCTACATCGCCCTCGCGTTCATCATCATCTCGCTCATCGCTCTCGTGTATCCCATGATCAAATTCTCGCATGGAGACATGTTCTTTGTTTTATTGATCTACATTTGTATCATCTATCAGATCCTCTGTATTGCTTTAAGCATTGAAATGAAATATAAATGATGTCATAGTTCTCTCGTTTCATTCTCGCATGATGTGTTCTTATTTCTATTTATTTTTTTTCGCACATTCAAAACCTCAACATGTTTGAAACTATTAATATATGTTCAAGAATTAACATTGGATATAACACATTTCATTTTGTAACATACAAGTTATAAAAATAGATCCTACACCAAAATAAATTTCTGTCAAATCTGCAGATCTCCCGGATCCCTGGTTTTTAACTAGGCGGATCCCTTTTAAAAAGGAACTGGCATAACCGGAGGAACTGACGACAAAAACTCATGCAACATAAACACCATTTCATGAAAACTTACCATAAAAGGAAAACCTCACTAAAATGTCAAAAAGAAGTAAGTTAAATGTCATTGTTAATAAAAATAGAATAGACAATAAAAACATTAGGAGATGCTATACATTTACCATAGCTCAAAAGTATAATTAAAATACTTAAAAGTATCACCAACCAAAAACGTTCTCACTCTTGAAGTTTTACTATGTACTAACATACTCATGTAAAATATTCATTTCATGTCTATAGGTTTCATCATGTTTCATGAGTATGACTTTGATCATCAACTCACTTACGTGTACATTCCAAATATATCTCTTGAACCTAACACCCCTGGCAATCATCTTTGTGGGTTCAATAATCTCGAAACTCGTTAATTTCATGAAGGACGTGTTGTTGACTCACCTCTAATCTTCCAAGAAGATATCAATACTTCATTCTGCACCATAGGACTAGAAGGTCTTCTCGAGATCAACGAGAAAATTTGTCCGCGGTTTGTTTTGGAATTCTTCCGTCAAGTTGAACTCATTCGTAACGAGGATCATTCTCTATCACTATGGTTTTGGATCAAAATCAAAAGTTTGTTTTGAATCTTGAGCAATTTGCTCACATTCTCCGAATTCTAAATTATGGACAATGTGCTTTCACTGAAGATTGGTCTCTTGATTCTATCTTTAACTATCGTGAATAAAACAGTCCATACTGTTCATACATACCTTCTCCTCAAGAAATAACTCGCTTTCTATGCACTCCTCAATCCAATTACTCAAATCCAAACATAAATCCTACACGTAAACTTCGAGATGATCTTAAACCTCTTGCAGTCATCCTAAGTGAAAGTGTTCGGAGTCTTACATTAAATCGTGAGATCCTTCCTGAATGTTGCGCTCACATCATTTACTATCTCCTAACTCAAGAACCATACAATCTTTCCTACTTCTTCGCAAGGCGAATTGTAAACCTCCAATGCAACAAGAACAAACTAATACCATACGGGATGTTCTTGACACGCCTTTTTTATCATGTCATGTACTATCATCCTCAATTTCAAAGTCCTCAATATTCACCTGTGAATAAAATGATGGAACCTTTGAATGCATCACTCATCACATCATTATTCATTCCTGAATCATTAACTGCTCACAACCAACTTGACAATCCATCAAACGAAAACTTATGAGCAAAAGAGCTTCAATAGAAAAACGATCCTTAGGGCTTTTTCTTAATTGTAACCTAGTCACTCCTATGAAATAAATCGATTGTTAATCACATTTTCATTATATACTTGAATATTTAATGTCTCTACATGCTACACTTGCCATGTCTTACTTGTATATATGTATACTTACTATCGAGATCATTAGTTTCAAAATTCGATATCTAGAGAAAAATATTGCACGTTCACTGTTAAAAAATATGTCTCAGATGCCGGATCCCTGGCTTATAACTAGCTGGATCCCTCAAGTGAAGGATCCGTGGGATCCGGGGCAAACAGAAGTGACTCCTTTATTTTCACACATCAATCCAACCCTCCAGGCCCTATTGAACTAGTTGAACATGCTTCATTAGGATCACTTAAACTGTCCTTAGGCTCAGTTAATCTCACACTCACTCATGAATGACTTAAGATCACATTCAATGTGCTTTTTGATTTATCATTACTTCAAAACTCACCATCTTTCTACCCCAATGTGCACACATTGTTAATAATAAAACATGAAGGGTTGGCTCGTTAATATGGTAAAAGAATGGACTAATTCGTAAACTAAGTGAAACTTGTGATATTTACATTTTTAACCCTAGACTTTGTGATAATGACATTTAAGACCCTAAACTATTATAACTTTTAATAAATGAACCCTAAACTATAATAATTATTATTTTCATCATTTGAACATAATTTAACATTAATTATATCATAAACGACTAAACCTGCTAATTATAGAAAACTGCTTTTTTGGAAAATTACTTATTATGAAAACTTACTAATTCGGGAAACCTGTCTAAAATAGAAAGTTACTTAAAATGGTTAAGTTACTTAAAGTGAAACTTACTAAATAAGAAAAGTTACTATATTTTGAAGTTACTAAAAATGGAAGTATTCTTATAAACCTTAAAAGACTTAATCTAGAGTAAAACACTTTAACTACATCTAATAAATATATATCCTTTCACTTCTGTATATCCCTCGAGGAAGGAGTGATCTTCCGTGTCTTGTGATTCATCTGCTTGTGTTTTTCTTTGCTGTTGAATAAGGTACATATATTCTAACCTTATCTCTTAAGGTTTCTCATGATTCGTACACATCTTTTTAATATTAGCTTTGGTTTTAATGCCTTTGCTCTGAGCCTTACCATTATGGCTTTCTTATATGATCTTTGTATTATTCTTTATTGAACCTTTGATATTGAACCTTGCTTTGAATCTTTGATATGAACATTTATATTATGACTTTCATTTGTCCTTTCAGTTTAATACCCAAGCCATTTTCCTAGCCATGAAGGTAACATGGCCGTTTCATTGATGCACCAATGACATGACTCTAGGGCGGTGGAGTGATGTTCCGTCCCATCCCATTTTTATGATATTATGCGCGCTTTATATTTTTCTATGGCCACTATGATTTGTGCAGGGGCTTATGGATGCATCCTAGATTTGTTATGATATGATATGATATGTGTAAGATATAACTTTTCACATACACATCAAACCATAACACAAGGTGGCGAATAAGATGGAATTCTAGAGAGAGAAAGTTAGAGGTTTAGGGAACTTAGTGAGAGAAAGTGAAAAATATTATTATGAGCTCCAACTCTCTACCTTGGAAGGTAGAGAGTATTTATAGTCTTACATAACTCGCCACACTTTGGGCTGTGGATCAGGCATACAGTGGGTAAAGACCCGTCCGTCCTCCACGGTGTTACTTAACTAAATTACTACTTAACTTAAAAGCACTACGACTACGAGCTTTCTAACGATTACATATACTTGAGGTGACCGACTCTTTAATACCGGGAATTTCTAATTCCTAACAATCTCCCCCTAAGGGAGGTCACCTCAATAATGCACCAAAATTACATAGAATGCAAATAGATAATACAGTAACAGTTGATCTTGCATTCTTGATGTAGTCCTTTGCTCCAAGCTCGTAGTCATTGATTCTTCACATTGCATGTTTGGTTACTTCAAGTGGAGGTCTTTTACTGATCCACGTGATGATGAGTTTGAGCCATCTTTGGAGATCATCGGCTATAAAAAAAAATCTCTGAGACATCCATTGTGGTGTTGGCATTATGTGATGTTATGACTTTGGGACCGACATGCTCACATTCTGAATCATGAATTCTTCTCATCAGAGTAGCGGAAGCATTTGTTGAATCACGATATTGGCAGCAGCGTAGCAGAAGCTTGGTGTGAAAATATCAGAGTCATTGATGCACTAATCATGATTTCTTTTGATATGAATGTGTTAAGTGAGCATGCGGCTATGGATTGACCGCTTCATTCTGATCAGCTGCAAACGTCGGGCGTACCTGCATACAACAGTTAGCAACAAATCGCACGAAAGTGTCTTTGATCACTTTCGATGAATTGAGGTACACGGCCCACGGTTCCCCGTTGATCAGTACAAGTACTGCCTGTGATCAGGTAGGATTCCTAAGAATCTCCTTGACAGGGTTTCGCAGCTGTTCTAGCTGTTCTCAAACCGGAACGTCTCAAAGAAGACAACACGGAGTGAGTGAACCAGCGAATTTTAAGTCCACTGATTGATGGAAAGAGATTTGAAAAACAATCGTGTATTGCTCAATAGAAGTTGTTTTTGCAATACAACGAAGGTTTTATTGAAAATCAATTATCAATCATAAAAATACCTTTTGGTTTGAAAAATGAGTACACGGTCGATGTGCTAAAGAAAAGAGTTTATAAGCACAAAGACCGGTTTTTCAAAGGTATCCGTCAATCCCTAACCTGAACCAGGATTGATTCAAGAAAATGAATCGCCCCATTGTTTCTGTTCAGTTGTCACATGGTTGATCCATATAATAGATCTCACATGCCACCTACCAGGAGCTTGTTAGATGTTGGCTCCAGAAGGCTTTCCATCTTCATTGTGAAAGTGTAAACACTTCACTCCGATGTTCTGGCAATACCACAAGGATAATGCGTAGGACTCAAGATATAATCTCTCTTTCCACATTGTGTGAAACAGAGAGTCTTCATTGAAAGTGTCCTAGTGAGATTAATTGATGATCTCGTGGCTCTAGACTCAATTTGTGCATATTTGGATCCTATAACGGAGACTAGGGAGAGGGTCTCCTTCTTCAATATCAACCATCTCTAAGAGAAAGTCGATAGATAATGTCGGTTCCCCGTGAGAATGAAACAAGCCCTTTTAAGAGGAACTTGAGTGGTTTGGAAAGTTGAAGTGCAGTGCGTCACTGGGTCCATGACGTCTTGTCTTCAATACCGATGTTACCATCAGTAGCATATGAAGTGAACCCGGTTTCTGCCCTAAGGTTGAATTAATGGAGGGCTATTTGTTTTCACCCTATTTTCATTCAATTCTTTTTAATTCTTCAACCCCTTCAGTGCTTACCGAGACTTCATAGCTATTACCTTGTTGGGTTTATTCCAGTACTAGCTCAGTCTTAGTCTGCACTCTTCCCATATCTCACTTTTCTCCTTTTATCATCATACCTAAGGACTTCTACACTAACTAGTGGATTGTCCCTGGGTAGATCCCTCCGGTTCTGGCGGATCATGGGAACCAATACCTAACCTTATCATCCTTATATCACCGTACATAAAGTAAAGTTGGTCGGTCAATTTGGTATTGTTCATCTGCCATTGGATCCAATTGAAAACCATTTGAAAATCAATTCAGATACTTGTGATATATTATCAAAGCTTTTTGTACCTGAATTGTTTTTGATATTTTTAGAACGAGAACTCCCCCTCAACATGTGCATCAAGTATAGAAAATGTTTTGCACACGGAGGCAAGAGAAAGAATTTACTTCTTTTGATTACCATTTTCTAAAAGATATCAACATCACTTCCCTCAACAGATCAAGTGGGTATAGCAAATCCGGGAAGGATGAGGTTTTCATGAGTTTTGCTCTCCCTCAATATGTGCCTCGAGGTTTGAAAAGAGTTTTGCACATACTAGAGGGAACCTGCACATTAGGATGAATGATCACGTTTCAAATCAAAGGTTTAAGATAGATGCTCCCCCTCAACATGTGCATTGAAAAATTGAAATCGTTTGTCACATGTGAGAAGGACAGCATGTACATTCTTTTATAACCATTTACCTGATTATCAGTTTAAATCCAATTTAAATCACACATTCTCCCCCGATCACAATTATCAAATCATTTGAGATTTGTGATCTCGTATAGATTTAAATTGATTTTGAAAACTTTTAAGGAGAATTGTGACTTGATTGTGAAAGTGTTTTAACTGATATGGATCAGATTTTAAGACTTTAAACTCCATTTATAAAACATGCATGTATATCTTTTGAAAACAGTTTTAATGCCAAATAACTTTTTAATTTAATTGAAATCATTCTCCCCCTCAATCAATGACATAGGTTGTTGATTGAGAGATAGAGATTTTGACATATAAGTTCTGATGATTATCAAAAATAGAATCCGAGTTATTTAGCAAAGTATTTGTTTTTCAGCAGATAGGAGTTTATAGAATCAGAGCATAGGAATTTGAAAACATGGTAAAACATGGCTCTGTTCTTTCTTTTAAAAGCGGGTTATTGCCTGAAAATGACAATAAACCATTTCTCTTTCTCCCAAAAATATTTTTTTTTTTTTTTTTTTTTTTTTTTTTTTTTTTTAAAGAATTCGAACAACATCTAAAGACCCGTGTCATTCTTTGAATGACAGCACAAAGACCGTAGATATTATCGAACCGGAAGAAACATGACAAAAATGACAATAATTTTTTTTTTTTTTTTTTTTTTTTTTTTTTTTTTTTTTTTTTTTTTTGAAGAATTTTCGAATTTTTCAAATTTTTTATGGATTTTGAAAGTTTTATATTTTTGTATTTTGTTTTTCAAATATATATGTACATGAGATAGATGAAGATAGACCTTTACTCCTCGTCTTCCTCCTGAAGACGTTTGAGAGTTTCTGGTTGAAGGCTTTTCAAACCAAGACGTGGAAGAATAAACTCAAAACGTTCTCTTGGAAGAGCTTTGGTGAAGATGTCTGCTAACTGATATTCAGACCTCACAAAATATAGTTCCACCACACCTTTTTCCACCTGTTCCCTGATGAAATGATGTCGAATGTCGATATGCTTTGCTCTTGAGTGTTGAACGTTGTTGCATGAGAGAGCAATAGCACTTTTATTATCACAGTACAGAGGTATTTTGTTGAATTCAAAGCCATAGTCAGATAATTGAGATCTCATCCATAAGATTTGAGCACAACAAGATGACATGGCTATGTATTCAGCCTCTGTAGAGGAAATAGAAGTACTCATTTGCTTCTTTGAAGACCAGCTCACAAGCTTATCACCCAAAAACTGAGCACCTCCTGACGTACTTCGACGTGTATCTTGACAACCTGCATGATCAGCATCTGCATAGGCCATTAGTGACATACCGGTGTCCTTCGGGTACCATAGTCCCATATTGATGGTTCCTTGGAGATACCGAAAGACCCGTTTAACTGCTTCAAGGTGCTTTTTAGTAGGCTTAGCCTGGTATCTAGCACACATGCACACAGAGAACAAAATGTCTGGTCTACTAGCAGTGAGATACATCAGGGATCCAATCATACTCCTATATTTCGTTTGGTCAATCATGATCCCTGAGAGGTCCTCATCTAGTTTGGTTCGGTCAATCATGGGGGTGTCAACAGGGTCACTTGAATCAAATCCAAATTTCTTTAAAATCTCTGTTGCATATTTAGATTGATTTATGAAAATGCCTCCGGGACTTTGTGAAATTTGTAATCCCAAGAAAAATGACATTTGTCCCATCATTGACATTTGAAACTTTGAACTCATTTCATTAGAAAAACGATCACATTCCATTGGGTCAGTCGAGGCAAAAATAATATCATCAACATAAATTTGAACATGAGTTAAATGTTTGCCTGACTTCCTGGTGAACAATGTAGGATCAACTGCTCCTTTGCTGAATCCGGTTGAAAGAAGAAACTTTGAGAGTGTATCATACCAAGCCCTTGGAGCTTGCTTTAAACCGTAAAGAGCCTTCTTCAAACGATAAACGTGAGTAGGATGCTCTTGATTCACAAATCCTTCAGGTTGGCTGACGTAGACGACTTCTTTAAGATCTCCGTTCAGAAATGCCGTCTTTACATCCATCTGATATACCACCATGTTCTTACTTGCAGCATTAGCCAAAAAGATTCTGATTGCCTCGATTCGAGCAACAGGAGCAAATGATTCTTCAAAGTCTATACCCTCCTCTTGACGATATCCTTTAGCAACCAATCGAGCCTTGTTTTTCAACACATCACCATGCTCATCAAGTTTTACTTTGAAGATCCATTTTAGAGCTATAATCATAGCACAGTCTGGAGCAGGTACTAACTCCCATACATCCAGACGATCAAACTCATGAATTTCATCTTGCATAGCATTGAACCAGCTATCTTCATTCATGGCAGTTTTAACGTCTTTTGGTTCGATCTTAGATAGTACGGAGTTGAAGAAGCACCATAAGGCATCGATTGCGAGTTGCTTCCGGGTTGATACAGGACGAGAGGGATTTCCAATGATGTTGTCTAATGGATGATCGTGAGTCCATTTTCTGAGGTGTTCATGTGGCATTTGTTGAGGAACTGAAGTAGCTGAGTCGATGTCTCCTGAAGAAGATGGTTCTGATGATGATACAGGAGTAGCAAATATGTTTTCAAATGGAGCATCTTCAGGAGTTGCAAAGGGATTAACTTCATCATTGGTGCCAGAAACATTTCCATGATGTACATTTGAAGAGAGATGATTTGTTGATGAGACTGAAGGATCAGCAGCAGGTGCTTCTTGACTTACAGATATAGAGACTGATGAATTGACTTCATTCACTGGAATATGAGCATCCTCTGTTGTAGGGATCAGCACCTCATTAGTAGTAGACTCATACAGTTCATCAAACATGGGATCAAACAGTTTCTTTACATCATCTTCAGATGGAGGTACATATGGAGTTTCTTGAGAGGAGTTTGGAACAAGAGATGAACCAATAGGACTGTTTTGAAGTGCGGGTCCTGAGCTGGAGTGTCCAGGAGCCATTTGACCGGTCAGCTCATCAAACGTAACGTGAATTGTTTCCATGATATTTCGGGTTCTTTTGTTGTAGATTCGGTATCCCTTTTTGTTGGGTGCATATCCTACAAATACTCCAATGTCAGCTTTAGCTCTAAGTTTACCCAAGTCTTGACCCTCATTAGTTGGATAGCACAATGCACCAAACACACGAAGGAAAGATAGATTAGGTTTCCTGTTGTGGACAAGTTCGTATGGAGTTTTTCCATGAATGGTGTGAATCAGGGAGCGATTTTGTGTGTAGCATGCAGTGGCAATTGCTTCAGCCCAGAGAAACATTGGAACCTTTGAGTAGATCAGCATTGTTCTAGCAGCTTCAACAAGAGTACGATTTCGTCTTTCAACTACACCGTTCTGTTGAGGGGTTCGTGGAACACTTCTTTGATGGCTGATTCCAACGCTTTCATAGAATTCACTAAGTTGTTTGTTGACAAACTCAGTTCCATTGTCTGTTCTGATAATTCTGACAGTTTTGTTTAGTCTAACCTGCAGCTGTTTGATGAGTTTGATGATGATATCAGGAGTTTCATCCTTTGTCCTTAAGAACTTGACCCAAGTGAATCTAGAATAATCATCAACCACAACTAACACATATTTCTTCCCAAAGATATTCTGCACCCTCATTGGTCCACATAAATCCATATGAATCATATGAAGAACTTCTGTGACAGAGTTAGTAGGTTTGGGTTTATGGGCATACTTCTTGCTTTTTCCCAATTGACATGCTGAACAAAGATGATCCTTTTCATACTTTAGTCTAGGTAAACCTACAACTAAGTCCTTTCTGGAAAGATCGTTGATTGTGCCGAAGTTCAAGTGATTGAGACGACGATGCCATAACCATGACTTTGTTTTTGAAGCCTTTGATAACAAGCATATTGGTGAAGCTCTCATCATGTCATCGATAGAGATAGTGTAAAGGTTTGAGCCACGAGTTCCTTTCAACAGTTCCTTACCATTAAGATCTCTAACAAAGCAGGTATGTTTTCTGAAGGCCACTTCTAGATCAGAATCACAGAATTGACCAACAGAGAACAGATTATGACCTAAACCTTCCACATAATACACTCTGGAGATGACACTATCACCAACAACATAATCTCCATAACCCATAATAGCACTGAAATGATCATTACCAAATCTAACAGTCCCGATGAATTTGCTCACGAAGTTCATGAGCCGTGACCGGTCTCCAGTCATATGCTTGGAACAGCCTGAGTCCAGGTACCACAGAACGATTTGAACGATCTGCAGTTGAACACAGACAAGAATGGATAACTGGATATTTGGGATCCCCATGCAAGAATGGGTTCCATTTGGTTAGTAGCAACAGTTGGACCACCCACATCAGAAATATAAGCATTCATATCAGACAGTGAAGTAATGGAATCATTGTGAATAGATGCAATACTAGTGTCTGTATTAGCCCTATTTACAGTGTGACCACTTCTTAAGGGAATAGTTCTACCAGTCGGCATCCATTTTCTAGTGGGCATTATCTGATTAGTCTTATGACCAACAGGTATCCAATAAAAGCCTATTCTGCTGAATGTTCTTCCTGTGGGTTTCCATTGTTTTCTAACTCTTTTTCGCTTTTGCCTTTTAGCCTTTTTAGCATGAATTTTAGCATTAACAACATTAACTGGACAATTAACATCATTAGGCAAAACATTAACATCACATTCATGATTAGAAACAGAATTCAAGCAATCATCAGTACAAGGTTTGCAAATAGCATCAGAATTCGAATTAATCACAGTACGCCTATGGCTAATACTAGAATCAACACGATTCGTTTTATTCGATTCAAACTTAAGGTTCCTAGATTGTTCTTCTACTCTCTTCCAGTGCACATTCTTAGCTTGAGAGGTCCTATCATTCCTTGTATTGTCTTGAGACTTTGACCTGCTCCCTTTAATGTCACTGATTACTCCTGTAGAGGGAATGGGAACATTAGTTTGTTTTACTACTCTTTGCACCACCTGTTTAGATGTGCTGGGATCTGAACTACATACAGGTGCACTCAGGTTCACTTTCTTAACATTAGAGGTACTGAGATTAGTACTCCTAGAAGGCACATTTGAGTTCACTTTCCTAGTATTGACAGATCTAAAATCTGAACTACTCACTGGTGCACTACTCCTCACATTCAAACTATTGGGAATCGAGTGCATGTCATGTTTGGCCTTAGGCATTGAGCATGGAATCAAGGGGTTAACTCTCTCACCTAATGTCTTTGGGCATATAGTGATCAAACATTCTAAGATTTCTTGAGATCGTTTGGCATATAAGCATGCATGTCCAATTGCATTATCATGAGGTTTCTCTAGCTTATCCTCTTCAACAATCTCACGCAGGCATTCTAAGCAATCCTTAAGGGATGAGAAATATGTTTGAATGGCAAGTTTGTTGTTCCTTAGGTGAGGGGGGACATATGTCACAGATAAAGTAGATTTATTACCAGAGGGAACCTTAGATACAACATTCTCCGCATTGATCATTGGCATTTTCCCTTTTACCTGACTCTTCAGATTCTCAATTTCCTTTTGCAATGAAGTTATTTGTTCGTTGTTTTTGTTACGAGTGACTTTAATTGATTCAAACAACTCATTGAAATGACGTTTAACCTTTTCATTCTCTTCAAGGAAACTTTCGTTTTCCTTTTGTAAAGCATTTACTAGGTTTTGAAGATGAAACGTTTGAGAATTCTGAGAATCTAAAGAAGGAGGCATTTGGGAACCTGTCATATTGTTCGTTTGACCCTTTAATTGAGAGATTTGGACTTTCAACTTTCTGATCGTGTTACACTGAGCATGAATCTGTTCATCTCGTTTGTTTATTTGAAAAACTGCATCAAACTCTGGAACATCTGAAGATGTCTTGAAATTTGAAGTTTTGACATTTTATTTGAGATGTTGATATTTTAGTTGTAGATTAAAATACTCAACTTCTAGTTTAGAAAAATGTTTAACCAAATTGTCATGATCATCCAGTTCAATTTTCTCATTAAGTTTAGAATTAGTTTTTTCAAGCTCAATGACACGATCATGGGAGACTTTCAGGGCCACAGATAGTTCATGAAATTTGGAAGCATTAATAGAGCAATTTGAAGCAGAAAAAAAGACATCTTGAGCAACACATTCAGTAATAAGATTCTCATTCAATGTATGCAGGTTCTTCCTCTCGATCTCATTATATTTTAATGCACGCTCATAATCACTAATTTCAACTATTATTGCATCAAATTCCTTTTCCATCCCCTTAATGTCTGTTTCTATCCCCTTTTTAAGACTCTCAAAGTGATCCTTTAAAAGTTTAAAGAAGGGCATGACCTCAGTTAAATAACATTCTTTCATTTGTTCAAAACCCCTTTCTCCTTCAGTAATGCCAGTGGGTGTGATCCTTTTCTTGCAAGTTTTCTCAAAATCAACAAATAGTTGAAAAATAACGTATTGGCTAATTAAGATATTGCTTTTAGTGGCAATTGTTCTAGGAACAAGATGCATTGGTGTGTTGGGAGGATACACAGTAGCTTTAGGCATTTTCCAAAGGGGAGGATTTGTTTCTACAATATTTTCGGCTTTCTGCTTATCTAAATCCATTTTCCAGAAGACTTGTTCGGGAGTCAACAAAGTCTGAGGCTTAAACTTGTTTAATGCAATCCAGTTTTCCTTCTTATAATCATGAGGAGTGATATTTATGTTCTTCTCTTTGCATTTGGGGTCATCTAGTTTTTTGTTCATCCTTTCCCTAGTGACTTCATCTGATTTCTTATCTTCCTCAGTGCACTCAACGCAACTAGGTTTCTGCCTAGGCTTAAGAATTTCATTACCATCATAAATCACCTTATGAGCATTTCTAGCCTTTTTGATTACCTCTGGATTTGGTTCCTCAACAAGGGGAATGCTATGCTTATCGCTTAAGACTCGATGTTTGGTGACCATGTGAGCAGTCTGAATGGTGTTTCCTTGTATGTACAACTTGTTTTCAAGTTTGTTTTTCAAAGTTTTCAGATTAGAAAAATCTCTCAAGAGCTTTGATTCTTTTGCATTAAATTCTTGCTTAAGCATTTTCACGTTTTCTTGAAGTTCTTGTTTTTGCTTAGCTGTTTTAGAAAGTTTTTCTTGCAAAGAATTTAATTCTTGTTTCAATACTTCTTCTCTAAAATTACTTTTTCTAATTACTGTACGTACTTGGTCATCCATTTCCTGCTCACGAGTGGTCAACTCAAATTTTGCACGTTGTTCATAAATGGCAACACGTTCCTTATAGGCATTTAGTTCAGAGATAATGGAATCATCAGGAGCACATGCAGTGAATTCATCAAAAACATAGTCATTGTTGACTGCAGAAGATGCATCACTAGGTACAACTTCACTTTCACTTTGTTTCTCGTATTGATCATATGGGACAATATTGATATTACCCGTATTTTCAATATTTGATTCAAAAGTTTCGGTTGGTTGTACTTTGTCATGCATCTGTTGCACATCAGCATCATCATATAGCTTTAATACCTCAGAGATGAGTTTGTCCTTTGATGGGCCAGCTTGTGGTGAAGAAGTGACCTTGGGAGACACCATGGGAGAGATGCTAGCCATAAATATTGTGTGTGCAGTAGGTCCATCATCCACATTAGAGTCGTAAGCATCGCAGTCACCGACTTGAAAGGCATTTTGATGATTGTGACCTATCTCCTGAATGGGCTGCTCATCTACATCTGCATCATAGGTCTTGGCATTGCCTTCAGTAAGAAACAGCAGTTCCTCTTCATTCAAAGTAGCACCATTGTCCTGAGCTTGAGCCAGCAACATCTTATCTCTGAAGTATTCGGCATTTTGTGGACGCTTTGGAGATGTGCAGTTCCTTGCAAAGTGTCCCTCACCACCACAGTTAAAGCATTTGATTGGCTTAGCTTGACCTTGGTTACCATTTCTTCCTCGATTCTGGTTTCCAACATAACCTCTCCCAGCTCCACCTCTCCCCTGATCATACTGTCTTTCCTGAACTGGTTGCACCACGATCCTTCCATCTTTAACAGTGGCTTGATTATGTGGGTTAGATGCAGTTCGTAGGTTGTTGTTGGTTTGTGGGAGAGAGTTCATGTTTTGACTAATGAGTAGAGCTAGTTGATTAACGATGTTATCCACGCGTGCATCAGCATCAGCTTGTTTGAACTGAGGATCAGGGATGAGTTTGTGATTACCATTACCCAAGGGAATGACTTGTGATGCTTTGGTTGTGATTCCAATGTTTGAGTAGAAAGCTGTTGAGTCATTAGACGAACTTGTCTCACCCTGGTTGGTTTTGAACTGATTGAGAATCAACTTTTCAAACATAGCATGTCTCTCATTCTGAAGGAGGAAGGCATAGAGTTGCTCATAGTTTGTATGCTTCAATCCTTTAGTGAGTTTCACAGATGTGACAAACTTGTGCCATTCGGGATTCATGTTGTTCACAAACTTTGAGTTCAACTGAATGTTAGGCATAGTCATCTTGATGTTCCTCATGTCATTCACTAACTTATGAAATCTCACATAGTACTCATAGACACTCTCATCTGGTTTCATCTTGAAGTGCTCAAATTCATCATAGAGTTGGGATTCCCTGTCTTCCATAGTTAATTCTGAACCTGAGAGAAGCATCTTAACGTTATCCCAAACAGCCTTTGCATCAGTGTTATGATTGATCAGCTTGTAGATGTCTTTAGGAAGACCTTGAAGAACAATGTTTGAAGCCCTGATATCTGCATCGAATCTCTTTTTCTCCTCATTATCAAGCTCATTGTACGTCTTAGGTCTGTCCATTCCGTAGACAGGAGTACCATCTTCATTAGTATCAAGTATGTCTCTAGTCGTTTCAACTCGATATGGTCCTTCATCAATGGATTTGTGAATGTTTACACCATTTTCCTTTCCAAGACAATACAATCTGATTCGTTGAGCCCAAGAATCGTAGTCAGTTCTGTCAAGCATTGGTGGACGAGTATCTGAGCCAGCTGCTTGAACATCCTCGGCAACAGTGGAGATGACAGTGGGAACAGTGGGAATGTTGGTAGACATGTTAACAGATTATACGGGATTTTATGACTCTATGATTAAACCGGGAAATAGATTCTTTCACGGGATTTTACTAAATCAAGAGAAAACCGTAAACAATCACTCAAGTTGCTAGATGATAAAGTGCTAACTCGCTACCAAATAATGCACTAAGTCGCTAGAAATTAGTGCACTAAGTCGCTAACCCTTAACTCGCTACACGTCTAATTCGCTAGAATCCCAAGTCGCCAACAGAAGAGCAATTCGCTAAGTAGTAACTCGCTACAGACTAAGTCGCTAGCCAAATTTGTGCAGTAATTCGCTACACAAGTCGCTAGATATGCAAGTCGCTAAAGAGCAACTCGCTACAGACTAATTCGCTACCACAAGTCGCTAACCGTAGTGGAGATTCCACTACTTGTACTGTAACTCGCTAGCTCTAACTCGCTAGATTTTATAACTGTAAGTCGCTACCAAGAAAACAAGTCCGAGAGCTAATTCGCCAGGTTGAAAAACCAAATAACCTTCACTTTTCAATCCAAAAACAACCCAACCAAGATGATTCAAGCTTACCAAATGAAAACCTAAACACTTTTGATGATTCTAAACATAAAAGTACCAACAAAATTCAAACTTTAACACAAGAAATCAACCAAATGATGCAAAAACCACTAAACTTTTTCAAACTCAAAAACCACCTAAAAACCACTATAAATCCAAAGATGTGCAAGATATGATCTAACCATGGCTCTGATACCATTTGTAAGATATAACTTTTCACATACACATCAAACCATAACACAAGGTGGCGAATAAGATGGAATTCTAGAGAGAGAAAGTTAGAGGTTTAGGGAACTTAGTGAGAGAAAGTGAAAAATATTATTATGAGCTCCAACTCTCTACCTTGGAAGGTAGAGAGTATTTATAGTCTTACATAACTCGCCACACTTTGGGCTGTGGATCAGGCATACAGTGGGTAAAGACCCGTCCGTCCTCCACGGTGTTACTTAACTAAATTACTACTTAACTTAAAAGCACTACGACTACGAGCTTTCTAACGATTACATATACTTGAGGTGACCGGCTCTTTAATACCGGGAATTTCTAATTCCTAACAATATGATATGACTTATATGGTGACTGATGTTGTGTGCAATACAAGTCTTTCACATTTTGGGGGCTGATCACTCCCTTGGTTACTTGTGCTATATGATATGATATGATATGTTTGGGCTCGTGGTAGATTACTGATTTTCTTTACACTTCGTTATTCTTTTATTATGCCTTATGATTTTCCCAATGCACCACATGTTATATTATTTCGTTCCTTATCTTTCGGTTATTCGTTTTGTTACATATATGTTCACTGGGCTTTTTAAGCTCAGTCACATTTCCTTTTTCTGCGGCAGGATTTGCTTTAGGTTGAGAGTTGAGCTTGTGTGGAGACTTTGCCCTAGTCATCTTAGTTACCATTTATTTATGTTATGACTTTATTTAGACTTGGATTTCCTTGTTTCCTTTCGTTGGAGTATTTCCTTTTCTTGAACTTATGTATTGTTTAACACATGTTGACTTAACTCTTTTTGATTATTTATGCTTAAGACTTCCGTTGTTCTTTATGTTCATTATGTATGCTTTGATATGTCACTATAATGTGATGCTTCTACCTTTGTCAGGTTGGGGTGTAACATTGTCTTTAATGACTTCCTAGATCAGTACAACTCTGTAGTTGACTCTTGTGCATGCAAATCATTGCAATTTTAAGGATTTTAGTGGTTTAGGCTTTAATTCATTTGCCAAATTTCTTTTTTTGTAAACCACTTGTGTTTGTACTTCCAAATCATCACTCAAACACTCATTCTTATTAGCTAAAACCTTCTCTTTGAATTTCTCATTCTTACCATTTCACCATGAGAAAGGCACCAAGTGCACACTCATCAACCAAAGTACCTCCAAAGAAAATTGCTCAGGTTGTTCCTGAAATTTTCTCAACCGAATCATCACCCATCAAAGCCCCAAACACTAGAACTCCCTCACAACCAACTCTACCAATCAAACCAACTCTCAAAAGGCTTGTTCCCACAAGAAAACCTTTGCCAAACACTACCATACCTCCTAAACCAAACACTCTAATTTCCACTAAAATAACCAAACCATCACCTATAGTTCCTAGAGCCATCTCTCTCACCACCCCACTTTCATCCCCAAACATTTGCAACTTAGAGGACTTACCACCTAGGCCTTCTTATCCACCACCATTGCCAACATTTTTCTCAATTGAGAAAATGGTTTCACAACAACCCTCTCACCAATACTTTGGTGTTAAAACTACACTAACACCCATATCCTATTCTCCTTTACCCTCAAATGGTCCATTTTCAAATATGAGGAATCACCAAACTCAACAACCGGACCACATGGAAGTAGATACTTCATTACCTCCACCATCAACACATATTTCACCACCTTCACCCCTAGTTGAACCACCTCCGACTTCATCAAAATTTCCTTCACATATCCTTCTATCCTTTGTGGAACCTCCACCTTCCTCATCAAACTTTCCACCTCAAACCGATCCATTCTAACCACCACCATTCCCTAGCCATGACAATGATTACTTTCATTGTCAACATGTCGAAGGTTTAATCCATGAAGTATGTGACGAATTATGTTTCATGTTCTATCACCTTCTCGAACGTTTTAATGAAGTCAACAAATATAATCGTCCCTAAACATAGGAATACGAGCACAAGTGGTGTTCTCCTCTATTTACCACATGTTTGTATCATTTTCTTAGTTTTAGAGATATGTGTATCATTTCTCTTGTTTTATTGAATGAAACTACATGTTGTATGGTATATAGTTATGTGAATATGTTTGGTGCAACAATACATAACTCATTAGGACATTTACATCACTATTTATTAGGGGCGGCAATTCTCGACACGAAACGATAAATGACACAAAGCCGACACGAAGTTAAATGGGTTTGGGTTGAGGATAAACAGGTTTGGGTAAAAAAAATACGTCAACCCGTCTGTTATATATTGGTTTTCATAAACACACAATCAAGCACAAATAAGGTTCGAATGATATGAAGTAATTTAGAGAGAGAAAGTAGAATGGGAGCCTTTCTAGAGAGAGAAAGTAAACAAAAGAAAGAAGGTTAGATTGAAAGAAAGGTCCAACCCTCTACCTTGGGAGGTAGAGGGTATTTATAGTTACATACTACACGTCCTCCTTCAGACTGTGGATTAGGCATACGGTGGGTAAAGACCCATCCGTCCTCCACGGTGTTGCTCTAAACTAAATAACTAACTAAATAACTAATAAATAACGTAATGTCTACGAGCTAACATATGCTAGACTAGAGTTGGGGTGACCGACTCTTCAACATGGATTTTCTAAATCCTAACAATCTCCCCCTAAGGGAGGTCATCCCATGAAATACATTTTGCATCCTAGCATTCTATCTTTATCTTCACGCTCGAGCTCGTAGACTTCAATTCTTCAATCCCGCAATCTTTGTACTTTATTAGTGATACTTCAAAGTCTGACTGCTTTGTATTTCAGTGGAGGTCTTTAACTGGTCCACGTCTTGATGATCTTCGAGCTTTCATTGAGATCATCAACCACAGCAAATCTCTGACTCATCCTTTGTTATATCGCCATTATGTGAAGTTGTGACTTATGGACCGACATGCTCACAGTTTTGGATAGTGATATCTTTTTATCAGAGTAGCGGAAGCTTCTTTGGATCATGATATTTGCAACAGCGTAGCAGAAGCATGGAGTGAAAATATCAGAGTCACTTGATGAAGATATGCACTTTATCATGATTTCTTTGATATGAAAGTGTTGTGTGAGCATGCGGCTATGGATTGACTCCTCAGTTCTGATCAGCTGCAACCGTCGGGTGTTCCTGCAGACAACAGTTAGCAATAAAAGCGCACGAAAGTGTCTTTGATCACTTTGCGTTGAATTGAGGTGCATGGCCCATGATTCCCCGTTGATCAATACAAGTACTACCTGTGATCAGGTATAATTCCAAAGAATCTCCTTGACAGGGTTTCGCAGCTGTTCTAGCTGTTCTCAAACCGGAGCGTCCCAAAGTAGACAACACGGAGTGAGTGAACCAGCAAATTGAGATTTACTGATTGATAGAAAAATTTAGTTGAAAACAATAACTTATTGCTTAGAAGAAAGAGTTTTGCAATACGACGAAGGTTTTATGAGAAAGATCAGTTTCAATCATAAATACTTTTTGTATTTGATAAAAGTACACATTCGATGTGCTAGAGAAAATAAGAGATTCGCACATCGAATGGTTTTTCCAAAAGTATTTTTTTAATCAGGGATACTTTTGTATTTGAAAACATGAATACACATTCGATGTGCTAGAGAAAAGAAGATTTTCACATCGAACGGTTTTTCCAAAAGTATTCGTCAATTCATTTCCTAGACCAAGGTTGATTCAAGAATGAATCACCCCATTGTTTCTATCTAGTTGTCACAAGCTTGATCTTTTGGAAAGATCTCACATGTCACCCACCAAGAGCTTGTTTGATGTTGGCTCTAGAAGGATTTCCATCTTTATCTTGAATACTTTACATATCACTAGAATGTTCTAGCAATACCACAAGGATAATGCGTAGGACTCTCAGTATATACTTGCTTTCCACATTATGTGAAACAGCAAGTCTTCATTAATTTTTTGTCCTAATGAGATTTTGAGGATGATCTCTTGGCTCTAGACTCAATAGTGCTATTTGGTTCCTATGCCGAAGACTAGGGAGAGGGTCTCCTTTTTCAATATCAACAGTCCCTAAGAGAAAGTCGATAGATTATGTAGGTTCCCAGTAAGAATGAAACAAGCCCTTTTAAGAGGAACTTGAGTAGCTTGGGAAGTTAGGTGCAGTGCGTCACTGTGTCCACGACGTCTTGTCATCATTACCAGTGTTACCTTAGTAACCACCAGTAGCATATGTATTGAACCTGGTTTCTGCCCTAAGGTTGAATTAATGGAGGGCTATTTCTTTTCACCCTTTTTACATTCAATTCTTTTTCATTTTTCAACCCCTTCAGTGCTTACCGACACTTCATAACTAGAACCTTGTTGGGATTATTCCTGTACTAGCTCTGTCTCAGTCCGCACTCTTCCCGTATTCTCATTTTTCTCCTTTTTTCATCATACCTAAGGACTTCTACACTATCTAGTGGATTGTCCCTCGGTAGATCCCTCCGGCTCTGGCGGGATCGTGGGAACGAATACCTAACCTAACCATCCTAATAACACCATGCATAAAGTAAATTGGTTGATCTTTTGGTATTGTTCCTTCCTTCTCAAAACCAATTGAAAAATCATTTGGAAAATCAATTAAGGTACCTGTGATATAATATCAAAGCATTTTGTACCTTAATTGTTTTGATCATTTAGAGATGCTCCCCCTCAACATGTGCATATTATCTTTGAAATCATTTTATCGCATAGAGGAAAGAGTTCATTTGAAGTACATCCACGATCACAAAATCCATTAAGATACCATTTAGAAAATCAATCAAGGTACTTTATGTTAAAGCATAGAAATCATTGTACCTTGACCGTTTATTTTATTTTTAAAATGCTCCCCCTCAATATGTGCTTCCAGATTCGAGAGCGTTTAGCACATATCAGAGAGCAGCATGCACATTTGAATCAAAACAATCATCATTTATCAGATTTCATAATTAAATCACAAATTCTCCACCGATCAAAAGTATAAAACCTTTTGAGATTTTGGATCCCAAGTGATTTAATAAGGATTAGAAAACATGGGAGAAAATGTGCCTGATTTAAAAGCTGTAAGTTATAGGATTTCACAAACACATCAAACCAATAACATATGGGGCGTTTACAAGTTTTAGAGAGAGAAAGTTCTAGAGAGTTGGGAACTATGTAAACCAAAGAAAAATGGTATTGAAGCTCCAACCCTCTACCTTGGGAGGTAGAGGGTATTTATAGTGTCTTACAATTAACGCCACCTACGGGTTGTGGATCAGGCATACAGTGGGTAAAGACATGTCCGTCTTCCACGATGTTACTTAACTAACTACTTATTAACATAACTTGACTACGACTACGATCTTTCTAATGAATACATATACTTGAGGTGACCGACTCTTTAACGACTGGATTTTCTAAATCCTAACAATCTCCCCCAAAGGGAGGTCACCTCAAATTACACAGAATACAAACATATATTACATTAAGATTGTTCTTGGATTCTTGTTTAAGTTCATTTCTCTGTAGCTCGTAGTCTTTGATTCTTCATGTTTTGCATGTTTGGATAATTCGAGTGTTGGTCTTTAACTGATCCACGTGATAATGAGTTTTGAGCCAGCTTTGAGATCATCAACTTGCATAAATCTTTGACTCTTCCATTGTGATGTTGACATTATGTGACGCTGTGATAGTGGACCGACATGCTCACATTCTGGATCATGATTTCCTCTCATCGGAGTAGCGGAAGCTTTAGTTGATTCATGATATTTGCAGCAGCGTAGCAGAAGCATGGAGTGAGAATATCAGAGTCATTGATGCACTAATCATGATTTCTTTTGAAATGAATGTGTTGTGTGAGCATGCGGCTATGGATTGACCTCTTCATTCTGATCAGCTACAAGCGTCGGGTGTATCTGCATACAACAGTTAGCAATAAAGCGCACGAAAGTGTCTTTGATCACGTTCGTTGAATTGAGGTACACGGCCCATGGTTCCCCGTTGATTAGTACAAGTACTGCCTGTGATCAAGTATAATTTCGAAGAATCTCCTTGACAGGGTTTCGCAGCTGCTCTAGCCGTTCTCAAACCGGAACGTCTCAAAGAAGACAACACGGAGTGAGTGAACCAGCGAATTTGAGATTCACTGATTGATGAAAAGAGATTTGAAAAACGATCGTGTACTGCTCAAAATAAAGTGTTTTTGTAATACAACGAAGGTTTTAAGGAAAATCAATTATCAATCATAAACACCTTTTAAATTTGAAATATTAATACATCGTCGATGTGCTAGAGAAAAGAGTTTTAAGCACAACGACCGGTTTTTCAAAGGTATCCGTCAGTCCATAACCTGAACCAAGATTGATTCATAAATTTGAATCGCTCCATTGTTTCTGTTCAGTTGTCACATGGTTGATCTATTGGATAGATCTCACATGCCACCTACCAAGAGCTTGTTAGATGTTGGCTCTAGAAGGCTTTCCATCTTCATTGTAAATATATTTGTGTTAATACAAATATCGTCATTAAACGTTATTTATATTTTTGATCTTTACCTAAGTTTTGTTAACGACAAAAGTAAATTTAATTTGTATAAAAGCTTAAAGCTTGTCAAGTTTAATAGATATTAAAACAAGCTTTTTCAAACAATATATTCATCATTCAAGCATTTACATTTATGATTAGTGACATCTTGATATGACTCTAATCATTATGTATGATAGTAGTGTTTAGAATGTGTTAGGTTCTTAAAACCAAACACTACTTAAGTACTTGCATATTTCTAAAAATAGAAATACAATATATGACATCATGTGATGCATCATGGAAATCATTGGAAGATTTTATTAGAGATTTTGTGTGGATTTGTACTCTTCATATCTTGCACAATCTCACTTAGATAGAGTTGACTTTGGCAAGATTTGATATCTTGGCTGTCAGACCCGGCGGTACCAAATTGTTACACGGGCGGAACCCTTTAAAGGGTTTCGCGGTCCGTGGACGCTCCTGTCCATTTTGGCTATAAATAGCAATGCCAAGCTAAGTAGTTTTTCATCCCTTTACATTATACTCTCATACCTATCTTCTCTCTAACCTTTCTAACTCAGTTTCATATCATAGTAGTGATCTCTTTTGTAGCAAAGAAGATCAAGTCACATTCAAGCTTCAAACGAGAAGTTGGAAGTCTTGTTTGTTTAGTGTTATATGATCTAGTGTTGATTCATACTTCATTGTTGTATTAAACCATCATAATCTTGTGAGTGTGAGTGGTTAGTATTTTATTCCTCAAAATACATTGTGTGTGGGAGTAGTTGTACCCTTGGAAAGAACTCAACATCTAGCTTAGTGTCGGAAATAGTGTAAGCGAAGTGTAAAGGTTTTCTCCGCCGCTGAAAGGAGCTTGTTGACTAGTGAAGTTAAACTCTCGAGTGTGAGACTCGGGGAGTGGAGTAGGGCAAGGAGAAAGAGTCCTTGTAGACCGAACCACTATAAACAACTTGTTGTGGTTTGAAAATTTCTTTCCTTATTTACTTATTACATATTGCTTGCATATTTCATTAACATACTCAAGATCAATATCAATTGATCTTTCAATAAGTTTCAAAATAAAGTTTTTAATTGGTAAACTATTCAACCCCCCTTCTAGTTTTCTGCAATTGGTATCAGAGCCTCGTTGCTCAAGAATTTCTAAAATAATTTGTATTTTATAAACTTGAAACGATCCATGGATTCTGAAAACATTAAAGAAGGGCAATCTATGCAAAGACCACCACTCTTTGAAACCAATGGATTTATCTATTGGAAAAACCGTTTTGAAACATATGTAAAATCAAAAGATATAGATCTTTGGTTTGTTATTGTTAAAGGGGATTTTAGCTCTACAACAAAGGATATTTCTATTGATGAACAAAAGAAATTAGTTGCTAAAAATAATGAAGCTAAAATGATGCTTTACAATGCTTTACCTAGAAAAGAATATGAAAGAATTTTTATGTGCGAAACCGCCAAAGATATTTGGGAATCTTTGATTATTACACATCAAGGTAATTCACAAGTCAAGGATAACAAAATTGATCTTCTTGTTCAACAATATGAACAATTTGTTATCCCTGAAGATGAAACCGTTGATTGTGGATTTGCTCGCTTTAATACTATTATTACATCACTTAAAGCACTTGATGAATCTTTTCGTAGTAAGAACTTTGTCAGGAAATTTCTTAGAGCACTCCATCCTAAATGGAGAGCTAAAGTGACCGCTATTGAAGAATCAAAAGATCTCTCAAAAAAGTCACTGGACGAGCTAATCGGTAACCTCAAAGTACACGAAATGGTGATGGAGAAAGATTCGAAGATCATCAAAGGAAAAAGGGAGAAGATGAAATCCGTTTCTCTAAAAGCAAAGGCGGAGTCAAGTGATGATGACGAATCTTGCTCCGGTAGTGAAGATGAGGAATATGCCATGGCCGTTAGAGATTTTAAGAAGTTCTTTTGAAGAAGAGGAAAGTTCGTAAGACAACCTCGAGAAGAAAAGAAGTCATTCCGAAAAGATCGGGATGACAAAAAGGGTAAAGGTGAAAGAAAGTGTTTTAGATGTGGTGATGTAAATCATCTCATAGGAGAATGTCCCAAGCCACCTAAAAGCAAAACTCAACGAGCTTTTGTAAGTGGTGCTTGGAGTGATAGTGAAGACGATGAATAATCAAGCAAGGAAGAAATTGCTCTAATGGCACATGAGTCAAATGAGGTACTTTCCGACTCTTCTTACTCTTCTATTGATGATGACACTTTGCAAAAACAATATAATCAATTGTGTGAGCTAAGTCTAAAAATCATAACTAAAAATAAATTTTTAAAAACTAAAAAGGAATTTTTGGAAAATGAAGTTTATGAGTTAAAAGAAAAAGCAAAACGACTTGAAAAGGGAAAGGCAAATGACGATGGTTGTAAATCATGTCAAGAGCTTAATCTTGAAATAGAAAAACTAAAGCTCACACAAGATGTTTTAATCGAAAATAATTCTAAATTTAAAAGGTTTAACAAAAACATCGCTCTTGCCGATGAAATAGTTAAAATCCATAAAACACCAGGAGACATGAATGGGATAGGATTTAATGAAGTATTAATTCCAAAGAGTCAAAACAAAACGGCCGAAAAGGACGAACAATCTGTCAAAACTGCTGCAGTACAGCACGGACCATACGGAACCAAAATAAGGGTTCCGTCCGTGGAAACAAATGGTGCCGTGGGTACTTTAGAAGGACAGAATGTTCGTAATACGGATCGTACTGAATTTGTCAAAGTAACAAGGAAAACCAAGGATAGTGTTAAACTAAGACCAGCTGTTACATCAGGAGTAGGACTTGCTAAAAATGAATTTAGATCAAAAACCACTCAACAACGATATAAAGCACCTTTTGCCAAACACCCCTTTCCTAAAAGCAACCACAACATACAACCCAACTACCAACACAATGGTTGGAATCAAAACTTCCCTAGACCATATCAAACTCCAGATTACATGTCATGGAACTCTTACCCATCGTTTCCATACATGAATCAAATAAATGGTATGTTTAACCTAAACGGACCCATGAGATATTGGGGACCAAATGCTTGAGTTATTTACTTCTTAGGTATGCTTGAAAGTTGGATTGGAACCTGATGAGTGGATAAAAGATAGTGGATGCTCACGGCATATGACGGGCAACAAAAGTCTCTTCTCATCATACCAAGAGTATGACGGAGGTAATGTCACTTTTGGTAGTAATCTCAAAAGCAAAATCATTGGCAAAGGTACGATCGCTCATAACTCCCTAACTATTGAAAATGTTGCTCATGTGGATAGGTTAGGATTTAATCTACTTAGTATTAGCCAACTATGTGATAAAAAGTATAAAGTACTATTTGATGAAAATGGTAGTAAAATACTAAAAGATGGTATCACCATAGCTAAAGGAGTTAGGAAAAATAACATATACATCATGAAAATAGATAAAACAGATAATGATAAACTTTGCCTAACAACATTAGACGATAGCTCATCTCTTTGGCATAGACGCTTAGGTCACGCTAATATGAGACTTATACAAAACCTATCTTCGAAAGAGTTAGTTAGGAATTTGCTAAAACTAAAATATGACCAACACTTTTGCGACGCTTGTAAAATTGGTAAACAAACCCATAGTAGTCACAAATCTAAAAATATGGTGTCCACATCTAAGTGTCTAGAATTATTACATATGGACTTGTTTGGACCATCCGCTATAAGAAGCTACGGAGGCAACTTATACACTTTGGTCATAGTAGATGATTACTCAAGGTTACTTGGACGTTGTTTTTGAAAACCAAAAATGAAGCTTTTGATAAATTTGAAATTCTTAGCAAGAAAATTCAAAATCTACTAGGTGTTAAAATTGTGTCGATCCGAACGGATCATGGTCGTGAATTTGACAACGAAACTCAATTTGGAAACTTTTGTAATACAAGTGGTATAACACATAACTTTTCCGCTCCAAGAACACCTCAATCAAATGGTGTAGTAGAACGTAAAAATAGAACAATTCAAGAAATGAGTAGAACAATGCTTAATGAACAAAACATTCCTCAAAAGTTTTGGTGCAACGCCGTTGACACTTCTACATATATTTTGAATAGAGTCTTAATACGTCCTTTCTTAAACAAAACACCATATGATCTTTACAAAGGTAAAAAGCCAACTTTAGGATATTTTAGAGTCTTTGGTTGTAAATGCTTCATTCTTAATACTAAAGACTATCTCACCAAATTTGACCCAAAGTCTTATGAAGGTGTATTTCTAGGTTATTCTCAAACTAGCAAAGCTTATATCGTCCTTAACAAAGAAACAATGATAGTCGAGGAATCGTTGAACATAACATTTGACGAAAGTCCACCTC
The DNA here is from genome assembly GCA_019973895.1 of Chrysanthemum seticuspe. Taxonomy (NCBI): domain Eukaryota; kingdom Viridiplantae; phylum Streptophyta; class Magnoliopsida; order Asterales; family Asteraceae; genus Chrysanthemum; species Chrysanthemum seticuspe. The sequence goes on from BPTQ01000007.1 coordinate 123,884,620, forward strand.
CCTCTAAGACATCACCTTTGGTAGATGATGACTTAGTTGAAAGTCAAATTAATAACAAGGAAGATGAACCATTAAATAAGGAAATTATAAACATCAAAGAATCTAAAAGTCATCCTTTAGAAAAAGTCATAAGACAACTTAATCAAAGAATCTTAAGGTCACAAGCCCAAAATCAAAGTAATTATTTTTGTTTTGTATCCACCATAGAACCGAAAAACATAAATGAAACAATAAAAGATGAATCATGGGTAATTGCCATGCAAGAAGAATTAAACCAATTCGTAAGAAATGATGTTTGGAAATTAGTTCCAAAACCTAAAGATCAAACCATAATTGGAACGAAATGGGTTTTTCGAAATAAAATGGATGAAAATGGTATAGTATCTAGAAACAAAGCTAGGCTTGTTGCACAAGGCTATAATCAACAAGAAGGTATTGATTATGATGAAACTTATGCTCCGGTAGCTAGACTAGAATCTATTAGAATATTACTTGCCTATGCATGTGCTTATGACTTTAAATTATTTCAAATGGATGTTAAAAGTGCTTTTCTTAATGGGTTTATTAACGAAGAAGTGTATGTTGCTCAACCTCCCGGTTTCACCGACTTTGAGAAACCACATCATGTCTTCAAACTCAAGAAAGCATTGTACGGTCTTAAGCAAGCACCAAAAGCTTGGTACGACCGACTTAAGACTTTTCTTATTGATAACAAATACTCTATGGGATTAGTAGATAATACTCTTTTTACCAAGAAAAAGGAATCACATATTATCATTGTTCAAATATACGTTGATGACATTATATTCGGATCAACTTGTCAAGAGCTATGTGATGATTTCTCTAAAATCATGCACGACGAGTTTGAAATGAGTATGATGGCTGAGTTAAACTTCTTTCTAGGACTTCAAATTAAACAACTAGAAGATGGCATTTTCTTTAACCAATCTAAATATATAAAAGACATGCTTAAGAAATTTGGTCTTGAAGATTCCAAACCGACTAAAACACCCATGTCTTCGGACACTAAACTCACCAAGGGCGAAGAAGGTGAATCCGTAGATAACACTAAATATAGAGGAATGATTGGTAGCCTACTCTATCTTACGGCTAGTAGACCCGACATTATGTTTAGTGTTTGTCTATGTGCTCACTTTCAAGAACACCTAAAGGCATCACACTTAGAAGCCTTAAAAAGGATTTTTAGATACATTAAGGGAACAACGTGTTTAGGATTATGGTATCCCAAAGGAACGGGTGTAGAAACCATAGTGTATGCCGACTCGGATCATGCCGGTGACTATGTCGATAGAAAAAGTACAAGTGGTATTTGCACTTTTGTTGGACATTGTCTCACCTCATGGTTTGCAAAGAAGTAAACGGCCTTAGCCATCTCAACTACTGAAGCCGAGTACGTCTCAGCCGGAAAGGCATGTCAACAAGCTCTTTGGATGAAGCAAGCTCTCGTAGATTACGGAATTCATCTCAACGACATTGTGATACTTTGCGACAACAAAGGAACCATCGATCTCAGCAAGAATCCCGTTCAACATGCTCGTACAAAGCATATTGAAATCCGTCATCACTTTCTTCGCGACAATGTTCAAAAAGGGAACATTTCAATTGAGAAAGTATCCTCCGAAGACAACATTGCCGACATCTTAACTAAGCCTCTTAAACGAGAACCTTTTAATCTTCTTAGACTTGGTTTAGGGTTAATGGAACCAAACATATAGGATAAACATAGCCTAAAACATTAGAATAGTCAAACCAAAACAATTTTGCTTTGTATCTGCTACTGTAGCCACGGCACCAAATGACAACACGGACGGAACCAAATATTTGGTGCCGTCTGGTCCGTGGTGTCTACAGAAGCAAAACTGCTATATACATAACATCCTCTTCCTCACAACCCACTTTACCAAAACGTGTAAAACTTAAACCAAGCTCATTATTTACACCTTCCCACTCACTAATCATTGAAGATAACATCATTGTAAGTATCCTAACTACATTTTATCTCTTAATTCTGAGTCTAGGATTCTTATTTATGCACAAAACTATCACAAATCATTACATGGGGTTTTATGTATGCTTTTATACCAAATATGAATTCAATTGGCAAATTGCATAACTAGTCATTGAAATTAGGTACTACATTATCATATTGCATAAACAAATCATGCTTCCCACTAATTGATAGATAATGAATATAAGGCCTTATTCAAACAACCAAACACCCCATGTCAAAAGTTTTGAAAAGCTTCTCACTTGTAGGAAAACAATTTTTTCATTGCTAATACAAATAGAAACGTTAAATTTTCATCACTTGCATGCTCTTGAATACTAAAGGTATTGCATAACTAATATGCATTCCCGGGTATATTCAAATGAAGCCACGTTGAATTAGGAGCATTTGGGTTATCTCATGGTATTTGCCAAACACCCCACTAAAACCATTTTTGTGCATAAAATGAGTCGAGATAACCGCAACTCCAAATTGTTTTCATATAGGCACACACTAGAACCAAAAACGTTAAAATTTATTCTTATTTTTTTAACATATTAATTCTTGTCCCTAGGAATAACCATGGTAGCCGCAAGATTCTATGATCACAAAGATACCCTTAACTACATTCCCAAACACCACAAAACCAAAGGACTTACCAAGGAACAAGTAGAAATATTTAGGGGTCTAGAATCAAGGTATATCCATGAGGGTAGAACCATTCACTCATCCTTCCTTGAAAACACCAATCTTCGTGAAGAACTAGCCGCCATTCAATTCGATTGTCTTCTTGACATCGATGAACCAATTTGTCCTAGGTTTGTGTTAGAATTCTATGCTAGTGTGACCGGATTTAGTGATGAAGACGATGATGAATTTTGTCTTAGGTTTAGAATCAACCAAAACGACTACACCATCACCTTAAGCAACTTTGCTCAAGTGTTAGGAATTCCCAACCGAGGAACTTGTGTCTACACGGATAAGTGGTCACTCACGGCTCTTGATACAATCAATGATCACTCTCTTCCCTACCTAACCCGTTTGGCCGATAAGGATGCCATCCGTGAACACCTTTTTAACCCAAAAAGTGATACAACCCGAGTTACCCGAAAGGGAAAAGAGGTAAACCGAGATCCATATGGAATGGAGCTAAATGAACTTAAGCCCGAATTTAAAAAATGGGAGGAGCTACTTAGAGCCAACGTCATTAGCACCATAGGAAATAGGGATCACATAAACGCTTGCCTTTGTCACATGCTCTACAACTTGTCCACCCGACAACCATTCAACTTAGCCTACTACATAGCTAGGAGAATGATTGACATTCCAACTCAAGCATCGGTTGCTCTTCCATACGGGATGCTTCTCACCCGTCTCTATAGAAACTTCGCACCAATTCCACCAACCCCAAAAGGGATGCACCTTCACTATGAACTCATCCCTCACATCTTTGTACCTTTGAGTGATGAACGAGTTGCTAAGACAAAAGGCAAGAGAGCAAAACCTCCAACTCCATCATCATCATCATCAAATAGCTCCGAGGATGGTCTTTCAAGCTCTCGTCTTCCACCTCATGAGTATCACGCTTCTCTTCCCGAGATCGAGAATGAATCAGCAGAGTTCAAACAAACTAAGGGAATGTTCAAGTGCCTTGGTAGGATGATGAACAAGATTTACAAGAAATTAGACAAATAAGGGTACTTTAAGAAGTGTTTGGAACAATACATTATCGTTAATGTTTGATACTATTTAGTTGTTTTTATTATGTAGGATGATAATATAACTTGAAACAATATTGTATGCTAACAATATCATGCAGGGGGATAGCACAAGTATGCTATCAAATTTTACCCATTTTCACTATAATGTGAAAATCAATAAGCCTTGCTCAAAATCTATACTCCACTATGTTTATATATGTGTTATTTACTCTTCCTAACTAGAAATGTTTAGTATAACACCTTTTGAGAATAATTTCAGGTTTCGGAAAAGTCCCCGACACCTAAAAACGTACTCTGTCTACTTTTCTGCACTTCACAGATCAGACGGCACCATAAATTTGGTACCGTCCATTATGTAAAATGGTACCGCCGTACCTGTACAGGCGGACCAGACGGCACCCTTTTTAGGGTTCCGGCCGTGTATGCTTTTGGTGCCGTGGATCCTCCAGGTAATTTTCTGAATTTCGACTCTTTCGTGATTCCAAATTACCATCCATCACTTATAAATCAATCTTAACTAGTGTATACTCTTATTAGAACTAGCATAATTCACTTAGGTATATAAGAAATCCATTTCCCACCAAAATTCAAAAATTTGAAAAATCCACCCAAGGAGCCCTTTTGCATAAAGGAAGGAACCAAATTTTTGGTACCTTCAAATCCGTGGGTAATCTGAATGTAAGGAAATTCCACTCACTAGAACACATTTATTGCAAATCTTTTCTTCTTCACTCCATCTCTCTTGTATGGATTGACATGGGTGATATGACTAGCATTCAACCCACTTCCAAATCATTAGGAACCTCATCTCTTCAATGGTTTAACATCAAATCAAACACATTTCTCCATAATTTTTCACTCCTATAAATTGAGAGGTTTTACCATGATCATCCTCACACCTTCTTCATTCTTACTATTATCTAGCAAAGTAAAACCCAAATCAAAAATGACAAAATCCTCTCCAAAACCTTGCAAGAAGACCGCTAGAATTAGCGTTAGGCCTTGTTGCTTCGTTAACATTAGCTCCTCATCCGAGTCTTCTCCACTCACAATCTCATCTCCCATCCGAGATGATACAAGCCTCACCTTGGCTACACCAAATCAATCACACATTGTGATCACCACTCAACCACCTACAAAAACACCAACTTCACCTCCTCCGGCACCCATCCAAACATCCAAAACACCCTCACCACCTTCACCACCAAGGTCTCCAACTCTCATTCCTATGGAGTTATTTTCAACTCCACCAACCTCACCAAATCCTTTCCTAGAGGACTTGGATGACTTGCCTCCTAGGCCAAATCATCCACCACCATTGCCATCATTTGGCACAATTGAGCGGATTGCTCATGAGTCACCTCGGTCATCCCTTGACCCAAACGCCCCATTAGGGCCTAAACCTCTTCTCTTCCACCCCATTCACAAAGACATTCATGGTCCTTTGTATGGGGACCATCCACTTCCCCCATCAATGTCCCCTCATCTTAAGGACATTGAGGAGTGTATGTGGGATGCCAATCCCACTAGAGAGGAGATTCAAGCGAAACTCCACAACCTCCACCAATTCAAAGGCATGGTGGATTCTCACTTAAGTGAGACTATGCAAATGCAAAATGCTTTGCTTGCATCCATCATGACCACCCCAAACATCCCCAACACATCTACCATTCTACCACCACAACCTCCCCAAACATTCTATCCTCCTAGGCATGGTTGCTCAACTTGTGAGCAAACGGCCCAAACCGTGGAAAGGACCCGGGTTATGGTCCATGACTTCCAAGAGGAAATGAGGTTCATCCTCAATCATATCCTTGAGCGCCTCAACGCTCTTTCTCATCCACCATCTAACTAGGATTTTCATAGATTAGCATTTCTAGTTCTTCTTTTCCTAGGATTTTATTTTCTTTTCTTGTACTAAAATACATCATTGTGTTCTCCTTTCATGATCTTTATTCATGAAAATTTTAACAAATGAATGGTGTTTTTATTATAGTGTTGGTGCTTTTACATAGTGTTTGCAAATGCTTGTGAATGATCATTATTACTAACATATTTTTTTTCTCACAATCCATGTATCTTCCCATTAAACACCCTATTTAGGGGGGGCTTTGATCAAGGGGAGATAATGGCTCGGGCTCATTACATTCCGCATCGCCTCTTCTTTTTGTTGAGACAAAAAGGGGGAGAAAATATAGAACTTGATTATATTTATATTTTGACTTTTCTTAAAAAGTCAACTGCATACTTTGACTTTCTGAAAAAGTCAAACAGGATACTTCATTGGTAATACTTGACCTTTCTTAAAAAGTCAACTGCATACTTTGACTTTCTGAAAAAGTCAACATCATGCATCAACTAGTGAATTCTTTGACTTTCATAAAAATCAAACATCATACACTTGCATTATCATTCTCTTTTCAAGTTCTAAAACTAATATTTTTATAACTCTTGCACAAACTTTGTATCTTTTATAAAAATAAAATTTATATTTTGTCGTCAACAAAAAGGGGGAGATTGTTAATACAAATATCGTCATTAAACGTTATTTATATTTTTGATCTTTACCTAAGTTTTGTTAACGACAAAAGTAAATTTAATTTGTATAAAAGCTTAAAGCTTGTCAAGTTTAATAGATATTAAAACAAGCTTTTTCAAACAATATATTCATCATTCAAGCATTTACATTTATGATTAGTGACATCTTGATATGACTCTAATCATTATGTATGATAGTAGTGTTTAGAATGTGTTAGGTTCTTAAAACCAAACACTACTTAAGTACTTGCATATTTCTAAAAATAGAAATACAATATATGACATCATGTGATGCATCATGGAAATCATTGGAAGATTTTATTAGATATTTTGTGTGGATTTGTACTCTTCATATCTTGCACAATCTCACTTAGATAGAGTTGACTTTGGCAAGATTTGATATCTTGGCTGTCAGACCCGGCGGTACCAAATTGGTACACGGGCGGAACCCTTTAAAGGGTTCCGCGGTCCGTGGACGCTCCTATCCATTTTGGCTATAAATAGCAATGCCAAGCCAAGTAGTTTTTCATCCCTTTACATTATACTCTCATACCTATCTTCTCTCTAACCTTTCTAACTCAGTTTCATATCATAGTAGTGATCTCTTTTGTAGCAAAGAAGATCAAGTCACATTCAAGCTTCAAACGAGAAGTTGGAAGTCTTGTTTGTTTAGTGTTGTATGATCTAGTGTTGATTCATACTTCATTGTTGTATTAAACCATCATAATCTTGTGAGTGTGAGTGGTTAGTATTTTAGTCCTCAAAATACATTGTGTGTGGGAGTAGTTGCACCCTTGGAAAGAACTCGACATCTAGCTTAGTGTCGGAAATAGTGTAAGCGAAGTGTAAAGGTTTTCTCCGCCGGTGAAAGGAGCTTGTTGACTAGTGAAGTTAAACTCTCGAGTGTGAGACTCGGGGAGTGGAGTAGGGCAAGGAGAAAGAGTCCTTGTAGACCGAACCACTATAAACAACTTGTTGTGGTTTGATAATTTCTTTCCTTATTTACTTATTACATATTGCTTGCATATTTCATTAACATACTCAAGATCAATATCAATTGATCTTTCAATAAGTTTCAAAATAAAGTTTTTAATTGGTAAACTATTCAACCCCCCTTCTAGTTTTCTACAGTTTGCATATCACTCAGATGTTTTGGCAATACTAGAAGGATAATGCGAAGGACTCTTAAAATATATTCTCTCTTTCCACATTGTGTGAAACGGAGAGTCTTCATTGATTGTGTTCTTAATGAGATTTATTGATGATCACGTGGCTCTAGACTCAATTGTGCACATTTGGTTCTTATGCCAGAGACTAGGGAGAAAGTCTCCTTCTTCAATATCAACCATCTTTAATAGAAAGTCGATAGATAATGTAGGTTCCCCTGTGAGAATGAAACAAGTCCTTTTAAGAGGAACTTGAGTAGCTTGGGCGGATGTAGTGCAGTGCGTCACTGGGTCCATGACGTCTTGTCTTCAATACCGGCGTTACCTTGGTAACCACCAGTAGCATATGAATTGAACCCGGTTTCTGCCCTAAGGTTGAAATAATGGAGGGCTATTTCTTTTCACCCTTTTATCATTCATTTCTTTTTCATTCTTTAACCTCTTCAGTGCTTACCGAGATTTCATAACTAGAACCTTATTGGGTTTGTTCCAGTTCTAGCTCTATCTCAGTCCGCACTCTTCCCATATCTCACATTTCTCCTTTTCTTCATCATACCTAAGGACTCTACACTATCTAGTGGATTGTCCCTGGCTAGGTCCCTCCGGCTCTGGGGGATCGTGGGAACGAATACCTAACCTAACCATCCTTATATCACCATACACAAAGTAAATTTGGTCGGTCATTTTGGTATTGTTCATCAGCCATTGGAACCAATTGAAAACCATTTGAAAATCAATCCAAGTACTTGTGATATATTATCAAAGCATTTTGTACCTGAATCATTTTTGATATTTTAGAAAATGGCTCCCCTTCAACATATGCATCATATATTTGAAATCAGTTTGACACATGGAGGCAAGAGGAAGAATTCACTTCTTTGATAAATTATTTTCTGAAAATATCGACATCACTTTCCCGATCAACATCAGTGTTTCACATACAGTTAAAGATATTTTCGGGAAAGAATGTGGTTTTCAAAAATTTGCTCCCCCTCAATATGTGCATCTGATTTTGAAGTTGTTTAGCACATATTAGGGAAAACCTGCACTTAGAGACAAATCAATCACGTTTCAATCCATTTTGGTTTGATATAAATGCTCCCCCTTAACATGTGCATGGAAAACTTGAAATCGTTTGGCACATGCAGGCAGGAGAGCTTGTTAATCACGTATAAAACCATTTATCGAATTATCAGTTTAAATCCAATTTAAATCACAAATTCTCCCCCGGTCACAATTTTTAAATCCTTTGAGTGTTGTGATCTCTATTGATTTAAATTAAATTTTGAGAGCTTTTGAGGAGAATAGTGACTTGCTTTTGAAAGACATTTTAACTGATAAGGATTAGATTTTGAGACTTTAAACTCCATTGACCAATCATGCATAAATATCTTTTGAAAACGTAACATTAGCCAAGGTCTTGAGTCAATTGTATTAAACATTGTTCTTTTTGATTTTCCAAAGGTAGACCTTGCTCTTTTACATGCTAATTGTTTGAAAAATAACCTTTTTGATTGAATTGAAATCATTCTCCCCCTCAATCAATGACATGAGTTGTTGATTGAGTGTTAGAGAGTTTGACAAAGATAAGCCCGTATGATTTTCAAAAATAGAGTCCGAGGTATTTTCAAAGCAATTTTGTTTTCATTAGATGACAAATATTTTTCAGAAGAATCATTAGACGGAAAAATATTTGGAAAGAAAACATTTGTCTTTTTGGTGACAAACATTTGTTTTAAGAATCAGAGCATGAGATTTGAAAAATAAGATTAAGCATGGCTATGTTCTTTCCTTTTAAAACGGGTTACTGTCTGAAATGACAATAAACCACCATTTTTCTCCGTCTCATTTTTTTTTATAAATCAATTTATGTACATTCGAAGAACATCTAAAAACCCATGACATTCTTTGAATGTCAACACAAAGTCCGTAGATGATATTGAATTAAGAAAAACATGAAAAAATAACAATATTTTTGGGATTTTTCAAGATTTTCTAATTTTTATGGATTTTGAAAATTTTATATTTTTCTATTTTCTTTTGTGGGTTTTGAAATTTTATATTTTGCTTTTTGAAAAAAATATATACAAGAGATAGATGAAGAAAACCATTTACTCCTCGTCTTCCTCTTGAAGGCATTTGACTGTTTCTGGTTGAAGACTCTTTAGACCAAGTCGTGGAAGGATAAACTCAAAACGTTCTCTAGGAAGAGCTTTGGTAAAGATGCCTGCTAACTGGTATTCAGTCCTCACAAAATAGAGTTCTACCATACCTTTTTCCACTTGTTCCCGAATGAAATGATGTCGAATGTCGATGTGCTTTGCTCTTGAATGTTGAACGTTGTTGCAAGAGAGAGCAATGGCACTTTTGTTATCACAATACAAAGGGATTTTGTTGAATTCAAAGCCATAGTTAGATAATTGGGATCTCATCTATAGGATTTGAGCACAACAAGATGACATGGCTATGTATTCAGCCTCTGTAGAGGATATAGAAGTACTCATTTGTTTCTTTGAAGACTAGCTCACAAGCTTATCACCTAAAAACTGAGCACCTCCAGACGTACTTCAATGTGTATCTTGACATCCTGCATGGTCAGCATCTGCATAGGCTGTTAGTGACATACCGGTGTCCTTCAGGTACCAAAGTCCCATGTTGATGGTTCCTTGGAGATACCGAAAGACCCGTTTAACCGCTTCAAGATGCTTTTAGGTAGGCTTAGCCTGGTATCTGGCACACATGCATACAGCGAACAGAATATCAGGTCTACTGGCTGTGAGGTACATCAGGGATCCAATCATACTTCGATATTTCATTTGATCTACCATGATCCCTGAGTGGTCCTCATCCAGTTTGGTACGTTCCACCATGGGAGTGTCAACGGTGTCACAAGTGTCAAATCCAAATTTCTTTAAAATTTCATTTGCATATTTAGATTGATTGATAAAAATGCCTCTGGGACTTTGTGAAATTTGTAATCCCAAGAAAAATGACATTTGTCCCATCATTGACATTTGAAATTTGGATCCTATCTCCTTAGAAAAATGGTCACATTCATTGGGGTCATTCGAGGCAAAAATAATATCATCAACATAGATTTGAACGTGATTTAAATGTTTCCTGACTTTCTGGTGAACAATGTCGGATCAACTGCTCCTTTGTTGAATCCAGTAGATAGAAGAAACATTGATAGCGTATCATATCATGCCCTTGGAGCTTGCTTCAAACCGTAAAGAGCCTTCTTCAAGCGATAGACATGAGTAGGATGCTCTGGATTCACAAAACCTTCAGGTTGGCTGACGTATATGACTTCTTTAAGATCTCTGTTAAGAAAAGTCGTCTTTACATCCATCTGATAGACTACCATGTTCTTACTTGCAGCATTAGCCAAGAAGACTCTGATTGCCTCGAAACGAGCAACTGGAGCAAATGATTCTTCAAAGTCAATACCCTCCTCTTGACGATATCCTTTTGCAACCATTCTCATCAAGTTTTACTTTGAAGATCCACTTTAGAGCAATGATCATAGTACAGTCATGAGCAGGTACTAATTCCCATACATCTAGTCGATCAAACTCATGAATTTCTTCTTGCATGGCATTGAACCAGCTGTCTTCATTCATGGCAGTTTTAACGTCTTTTGGTTCGACCTTGGATAGTACAGAGTTGAAGAAGCACCATAAGGCATCAGTTGCAAGTTGTTTACGAGTGGATACTGGACGAGAGGGATTCCAATGATGTTGTCCAATGGATGATCATGTGTCCATTTTCTAAGGTGTTCGTGTGGTTGTTGTTGAGGAACTGAAGTAGCAGAGTCGAATTCTCCTGATGAAGATGGTTCTGATGATGATTCAGGAGCAAATATGTTTTCAAAAGGAGCATCTTCGGGAGTAGCGAAGGGGTTATCTCCATCATAGGTGCCAGAAACAATTCCATGATGTACACTAAATGATTGAGGATTTGTTGATGAGACAGAGTGATCAGCAGCAGGCGCTTCTTGACTTAATGACATAGAAACTGAAGGGTTAACTTCATTTACAGGGATACGAGCAGCCTCTGTTGATGGATTTGACAGATCATTATCAATTGGCTCATAGTGTTCATCAAACATTAGATCAAACAATTTCTTCAAATCATCTTCTGAAGGAGGTACATAAAGAGTCGTTGGTAAGAGATTTTGTACAAGAGTAGAACTGATGGGACTACTTGATGAAGGTTGTAATGCGGGTCCAGAACTGGGTTGTCCTGGAGCCATTTGACCGGTCAGCTCATCGAACATAACGTGAATTGTTTCCATGATATTTCGGGTTCTTTTGTTGTAGATTCGGTATCCCTTTCTGCTTGGTGCATATCCTACAAATACTCCAATGTCCGCTTTAGCTTTAAGTTTGCCTAAGTCTTGACCCTCATTAGTTGGATAACACAATGCACCAAACACACGAAGGAATGAAAGATTAGGTTTTCGATTATGGACAAGTTCATATGGAGTTTTTTCATGAGAGGTGTGAATTAGAGATCGATTTTGAGTGTAGCATGCAATGGCAATGGCTTTAGCCCAGAGAAACATTGGAACCTTTGAGCAAATCAGCATTGTTCTTGCGGCTTCCACAAGAGTTCGATTTCGTCTTTTAACTACACCGTTCTGTTGAGGAGTTCGTGGAACACTTCTTTGATGACTGATTCCAACACTTTCATAAAACTCACTAAGTTCTTTATTAACAAACTCAATTCCATTGTCTGTTCGGATGATTCTGACAGTTTTGTTAAGTCGAACCTGCAGCTGTTTGATACGTTTAATGATGATATCTGGATTTTCATCCTTTGTCCTTAAGAACTTAACCCAAGTAAATCGAGAGTAATCATCAACCACAACTAGTACATATTTCTTCCCGTAACTATTCTGCACTCTCAAGGGTCTACATAAATCCATGTGAATGGTATGAAGAACTTCCATAACTGAGTTTGTAGGTTTGGGTTTGTGGGCATACTTCTTTCTTTTTCCCAATTGGCATGCTGAACAAAGATGATCATTTTCATACTTTAGTCTAGGTAAGCCTATTACTAAGTCTTTTCTGGAAAGATCATTTATGGTGCCAAAGTTCAGGTGATTTAGACGACGATGCCATAACCATGACTTTGTTTTCGAAGCCTTTGACAACAAGCAAATTGGAGAAGACTTCATCATATCTTCGATAGAGATGGTGTATACGTTTGAGCAACGTGTTCCTCTTAAAAGTTCTCTACCATCAAGTTCTCTAACGAAACAAGTATGTTTTCTAAAGGCCACTTCTAGATCAGAATCACATAATTGACCGACAGAGAATAAGTTATGACCAAGACCTTCAACGTAATACACCCTGGAGATTACACTATCACCAACAACATAGTCTCCATAACCCAAAATTGCACCGAAATGATCATTCCAGAATCTAACAGTCCTGATGAATCTACTCATAAAGTTCATGAGCCTTGACTGGTCTCCAGTCATATGCTTGGAACAGCCTGAATCCAAGTACCATAGAACGATTTGAACGATCTGCAGTTAAACACAGACAAGAATGGATAACTGGATAATTGGGATCCCCATGCAAGAATGGGTTCCATTTGGTTAGTAACAGTGATTGGAACACCCACATCAGAAGTAGAAACAATGGAATCATCAGGGATAGATGCAGTGCTAGTGTCCGTATTTGACCTATTCAAAGTATGTTCACTTCTTAAACCAATAGTTCTACCAGTAGGCATCCATTTCCTAATGGGCATTGATCTAGATAATTTAGGGCACATCTCATTAAGATTGAATTTGCGGCCAGTAGGTATCCACTGATAACCTATGTTACTAAATTTCCTTCCTGTGGGTTTCCAATGTTTTCTAACCTTCCTCCGCTATTGCTTTCTAGCCTTCTTAGCTTGATTTTTTGCATTAACTATCTTAACAGGGCATTTAACAGAATTAATCAAATAATTCACACCACATTCATGATTAGTAACAGAAACCAAGCAATCATCATTACATGTTCTGCCAAAAGTAGCACAATTCAAATTAATTACAGTACGCTTATAGCTAATACTAGAATCAACACGATTCGTTTTATTTAACTCAAACTTAAAGTTCCTAGGGTGGTCTTCTACTCTCTTCCATTGCACACTCTAAGCTTGCGAGGTCCTATCTTGCTTTGTATTGCCTGGAGGCTTTGACCCGCTTGCTTTTGTGTCACTGATTACTCCTGTAGAGGGAATTATGGGAACATTAGTTGGTTGGGCTACCTTTTGCATTCCTGAACTAGAAGTGCAGGGATCTGTACTACTTGAGGGCACTTTAGAGTTCACTTTCTTAACACTGGGCATAGAATGGTTTGCATACTTAGCACTAGGCATAGAACAAGGCATCACAGCTTTATCTTTCTCACATAAGGATTTTGGACATGTTGCTCTTAAACATTCTAACAGCTCCTGAGATCGTTTGGCCTGAATGCTAGCAAACCAAATTTCACTATCAAGTGGCTTGTTTATGTAATCCTCTTCTACAATCTCACGGAGACATTCTAGAACATCCTTAAGGTGAGCGAAATAGTTATGAAACACCAGTTCGTTATTTCTAAGATGAGGAGGAATGTATTTAACGGTCATAGTATATTTACAGTCTGCAGATGACTTTGATGCAACATTCTCATTAAAGACAAGTGGCATTTTCCCTTTTACCTGACTCCTTAGATTCTCAACTTCCTTTTGTAAAGACGTTATTTTTTCGTTGTTCTTGTCACGAGTGACTTTCATTGAATCATATAACTCTTTAAAGTGTCGTTTAACTTTTTCATTTTCTTCTAGAAAACTCTCATTTTGCTTTTATAAAGCATTAACCAAGATTTGAAGATGAAAAGTTTGAGAACACTGAGAATCTAAAGGAGGAGGCATTTGGGAGCCAGTCACATTGTTCTTTTCACCCTTCAATTATGAAATTTGGGCTTTCAACTTTCTGATCGTGTTACAGTGAGCTTGAATTTGTTCGTCACGTTTGTTTATTTCAAAAAGAGCATCAAACTCTGGAACATTTGAGGATGTCTTGATGTTTGAGGTTTTGACATTTTCTTTGAGATTTTGATATTTTAGTTGCAAATCAAAATGTTCTACTTCTAGTTTAGAAAGATGTTTTACCAAATTATCGTGATCATCACGATCAATTTTCTCATTTAGTTCTGAGTTTTGGTTTTCAAGCTCAATGACACGATCATGGAAAAGTTTCAAAGCAACAGTTAATTCATGAAATTGAGAAGCAGTACTAGAATGCTTAGTAACAGTATAAAACACATCTTGAGCCACACAACTCAATACTAAGTTCTCATTTAAGATATGCAGATTCTTCCTTTCAATTTCATTATATTTGAGTTCTCGTTCATAATCATTGACTTCAATCATCATTGCATCTAATTCCTTTTCCATTTCTTTAATATCTGAGTCTATCCCCTTTTTAAGACTCTCAAATTGACCTTTTAATTGTTTAAAGAAAGGCATGACCTCAGTTAGATAGCATTTTTTAGTTTGCTCAAAACCCCTCTCCCTTTCAGTTATCCAAGTAGGTGTGATCCTTTTCTTACATGTCTTCTCAAAATCAACAAATAGTTGATAAACAACATACATGCTGATTAAAGTCTTGTTCTTAGTAGGAATAGATCTAGGGACTAAATGCATTGGTGTATTCGGAGGATACACAGTTGCTGGAGGCATTTTCCTAAGGGGAGTGTTTGTTTTAACAAGTGCATTAGCCTTTTGCATATCCATGTCCTTTTTCCAAAAGACTTGTTATGGGGTTAATAGAATTTGAGGCTTAAATCTATTCAGGGAAATCCAATTTTCTTTCGCGTAATCATGGGGTTTGAACTTTATGTTTTGCTTTTCACACTCAGGATTTTTTAGCTTCTTATTCATTTTCTCCCTAGAGACTTCATCTAATTGCCTATCTTCCTCAGTGCACTCAGCGCAACTAGGTTTCTGCCTAGGCTTAAGGATTTCATTACCATCATATATTACCTTCTGAGCTTCTCTAGCCGCTTTACCATATTCAGGATTGGGTTCCTTTACTAGGGGAATACTATGCTTATCGCTTAAAACTCTATGCTTGGTGATCATGTGAGTAGTTTGAAGGGTGTTTCCTTGTACGTACAACTTATTTTCAAGCTTGTTTTTCAAAGTTTTTAGATTGGAAAAGTCATTCAAAAGTTTTGATTCCTTAACATTAAATTCTTGTTTAAGCACTTTAACATTATTTTGGAGTTCTTGCTTTTGCTTAACAGTTTTAGAAAGCTTTTCTTGTAAGGAGTTTAACTCTTGTTTTAACACTTCTTCTCTAAAATTACTTGTTCTAATAATTGTACGCATTTGGTCATCCATTTCCTGCTCACGGGTAGTTAACTCAAACTTAGCACGTTGTTCATAAATGGCAACTTGTATAGGCATTTAGTTCAGAGATAACAGAATCATCAGGGGCACATGCAGTGTATTCATCAAAAACATAGTCTTCATTGACTGCAGAAGATGCATCACTTGGTACAATCTCACATTTACTTTGTATCATATATTGATCATATGGGAAAATATTACTATTACCCACATTATCCATATCTGATTAACTGGTTACATGTGATTGTACTTTGTTATGCATCCCTTGCTCATCCACTTTATCGTATAGTTTTAATACCTCATAGATGATTGATTCTTTGGAATGACCAGCCTGTTGTGGTGCTGAGACCTTTCGAGAGACCATAGGTGAGATGCTTTCCATAAAGATTGTATGGGCAGTAGGTTCATCATCGACATCAGAGTCAAATGCATCACAGTCTACAACTTGAAAGGTATTTTGATGATTGTGACCTATTTCCTGAATCGGCTGCTCATCCACATCAGCATCATATGTTTTGGCATTTCCATCCGCAAGAAACAACAGCTCTTCTTCATCCAAAACCGCTCCACTGTCCTGAGCTTGCACCAGCAGCATCTTGTCCCTGAAGTACTCTGCATTTTGAGGGTGTTTTGGAGATGTGCAGTTCCTTGCAATGTGTCCATCACCACCACAGTTGTAGCACTTGTTTGGCTTTCCTTGTCCTTGATTGGCATTCTTACCACGATTCTGATTAGCCACATACCCTCCACCAATTCCACCTCTTCCCTGTTCATACTACCTTCCTTGAACTAGTTGCACCATAACCTTTCCATCTCTGAAAATAGCATGATTGTGAAGATTGGATGCAGTTCTGATTTCATTGTTGGTGTGCAGACTGTTAGTATGTGGAGTAAGGGTCAAGTTTTGTTTAACCATAAGAGCCAGTTGATTGATGAAGTGTTCCATGACTGCATCAGCATCAAGTTGCTTGAACCTCGGATCGGGAATGAGTTTGTGATTACTGTTTCCAGTAGGTTTGACTTGTGAAGCTTTGGTAGTAATCCCTACATTGGTGTAGAATGCTGTTGAATCATTTGATGAGCTTGCTTCTCCCTATTTAGATTTGAACTGTTCAAGAATCATTCATTCAAACATAGCATGTCTCTCATTCTGAAGAAGGAAGGCATACAGTTGCTCATAGTTGGTGTTCTTTAATCCTTTGGTTAGCTTCACAGAGGTGACAAATTTGTGCCATTCGGGATTCATGTTGTTCACAAACTTTGAGTTCAGCTGAATATTTGGCATGGTCATTTTGATATTCCTCATGGCATTCACAAGCTTGTGGAATCTCACGTAATATTCATAGATACTTTCTTCTGGTTTCATCTTAAAGTGCTCAAATTCATCATACAGTTGTGATTCTCTGTCTTCCTTAGTCAATTCAGAACCTGAGAGAAGCATCTTGACATTATCCCAAACTGCCTTGGCATCAGTGTTGTGATTGATCAACTTGTAGATGTCTTTTGGAAGACCCTGAAGTATAATATTTGAAGCCCTGATATCAGCATCGTATCTCTTCTTCTTCTTATCAATGAGCTCATCATACATCTTTGGTCTGTCCAATCCTAAGGTCACTGTACCATCTGCAGCAGTTTTAAGAACATCTCTGGTAGTCTCGATTTGATAAGGTCCTTCATCAATTGACTTGAGAATGTTAACTCCATTTTCCTTTCCCAAGCAATACAACCTAATTTGTTGAGCCCATGAGTCATAATCAGTTATGTCAAGCATAGGTGGACGAGTATCTGATCCAGCTGCTTGAAGGTCCTCAGCTACAGTCGAAACGATAGTAGGAACGTTGTTAGACATGATTACAATTTCTACGGGATTTTACTATTCTTGGATTAAACCAGGAAATTGATTCTTTCACGGGATTTTACTAAACCAAAAGAACAACCGTAAAAATGTAGCACGAAGAAGTGACAAGTCTCAATAGACAAGTAGCTAAACAGTCAACTCACTTTGGTATCAACTCGCTAAACAGTCAACTCGCTTAAAAGACAAGTCGCTTAAAACTCAAGTCGCTTAAAGAAACAACTCACTTAACACCCAAGTCGCATAAAGAGTCAACTCGCTAAATAGCCAAGTCGCATACAGAGACAACTCGCTTAACAACCAAGTCGCATAAACCAACTCGCTGCCAATACAACTCGCTTAATAGCCAATTCGCTTTAGAACTCAAGTCGCTTAAAGAATCAACTTGCTTAATATTCAAGTCGCATAAACCAACTCGCTTCTAATAATAAAGCAACCCGCTTTGAAGAAACGTTTTACCGTGGCTCAACTCGCTTAGTACAATATTCAAAAACAACCACTTTAACAATCAAAAACATCCCAACCACGATGATTCAAGCCTTCCAATTCGAAACCTAAGCACATATGATGATCCTAAACACAAAAGCACTATCAAAATTCAAACTTTAACAAAAGAAATTGACCAAATGATTCAAACTCTTCTAAACACTTATAACCCCAAAAACCTTATGAAATCTACCAAAACAAAGAGCATGAAAGATGAGTGCTCAAACCATGGCTCTTGATACCAATTGTAAGTTATAGGATTTCACAAACACATCAAACCAATAACATATGGGGTGTTTACAAGTTTTAGAGAGAGAAAGGGAAGAGAGTTGGGAACTATGTGAACCAAAGAAAAATGGTATTGAAGCTCCAACCCTCTACCTTGGGAGGTAGAGGGTATTTATAGTATCTTACAATAAACGCCACCTACGGGCTGTGGATCAGGCATACAGTGGGTAAAGACCCGTCCGTCCTCCACGGTGTTACTTAACTAACTACTTATTAACATAACTTGACTACGACTACGAGCTTTCTAACGAATACATATACTTGAGGGGACCGACTCTTTAACGACTGGATTTTCTAAATCCTAACAAAAGCTCTTCTGGTTTATGGTTAAATGCTCCTCCACAATCATGTGCATTATGTATTTGAAATCGTTTGGCACATGAAGGAAGGAGTGCTTTTGTCACACACCCAATTTACCTGTTTTGCAGCGGAATGGAATTCCTGGGGATTGACTGTCATAGCATCACAATCACAGTTATATTGAACGACCTAAAGTGTCGTTTGAAAAGAACATCGTTTGATTTAATAAAACAATCAGAGTTTACAAAGTATAGGTCCCAAAAGTTTATAAAGTTTGCGGAAATATAAATATATTACAAGTCCAAACGATGGTTTTGAAAGAAAGTGCCATAATGTACAATGATGTAAGTCGACGCCGCGACTCAAAAGGGGTTCCTTAACCATGCCATGATGAGTATGCCTTAGTTACCTGAAAATACATTGCTAAAACGGTCAACAATAATGTTGGTGAGAAATCATAGGTTTGGTAAATGTTTTATACGACTACGCAAGTATAGATCAGGTATGACAATCATGTCACATAAAAATGTTACAGGTATGACAATCATGTCACATCAAAATGTTACAGGTATGACAATCATGTCACATAAAAATGTTACAATTGCTATAAGTCCATGACTGTAGGATCGTTATATTTATTGTGTTTGATGATTCGGGTGGTCTTGGATGATCAAAATACATGTTAAACATTTTAGAGAGAGAAAGTAGAGAGAGAGGGTGTTCTTGCTAGAGGTTTACACAAAGGAAATGTTAGATTGAAATGAAGCACCACCCCTTCCATGGATGGAAGGGGTATTTATAGTTACAAGAAATACGACCTCCTATCGGCCTGTGGATCAGGTATACAGTGGGTAAAGACCCGTCCTTCCTCCACGGTGTTGCACTAAACTATTTTACGCTACTGACTAACTAATAAAACAATAAATAACGTAACTAACGACAAATCTACGAGCTAACTTATGCTAGATAATATTTGGGGTGACCGACACTTCACTATGGAATTTTCTAATTCCTAACAATCTCCCCCTAAGGGAGGTCACCCCATGTTTTACATTTCGAATCCTAGCAATCTATTCTTGTCATTGTTCATGAGCTCGTAGACTTCAATTCTTCAATTCCGCAATCTTTGTGCTTTTGTAGTGCAACTTCAAAGTCCGCATTGAGTAGTACTTTCAGTGGAGGTCTTTGAACTGATCCACATCTTTGATGATCTTCGAGCTTTCTTTGAGATCATCAGCCACAGTAAATCTCTGGATCACCCTTAGTTGTGTTGCCAGCATGTGAAGTTGTGACTTTCGGACCGACATGCTCACACATTTGAATCATGACATCTTTCCATCAGAGTAGCGGAAGCCTTACTGGTTCATGATATTTGCAGCAGCGTAGCAGAAACATAGTATAAAAATATCAGAACCAGGTTATGTAGATATGCACCAGTCATGATTTCTTCAATTAAGTGTGGTTGCTGTGAACATGCGGCTTAGGATTGACTCCTCAATTCTGATCAGCTGCAATCGTCGGGGTGTACCTGCATACGACAGTTAGCAATAAAGCGCACGAAAGTGTCTTTGATCACTTTCGTTGAATTGAGGTACACGGCCCACGGTTCCCCGTTGATCAGTACAAGTACTGCCTGTGATCAGGTAGGATTCCTAAGAATCTCCTTGACAGGGTTTCGCAGCTGTTCTAGCTGTTCTCAAACCGGAACGTCTCAAAGAAGACAACACGGAGTGAGTGAACCAGCGAATTGAGATTCACTGATTGATGAAAAATGATTTGAAAAACAATCGCGTATTGCTTGAAGAAAGAGTTTTGCAATACAACGAAGGTTTTATGAGAAAAATCAATTTTCAAACAAAATACTTTTTGTATTAGAGAATGAGTACACATTCGACGTGCTAGTGAAAAGAAGAGATTCGCACATCGAACGGTTTTTCTAAAAGTATTTTTCAATCAGAGATACCTTTTGAATTTTGAAAACATAAGTACACATTCGACGTGCTAGAGAAAAGAAGATTTGCACATCGAACGGTTTTTCCAAAAGTATTCGTCAATTCCATTCCTGGACCAAGGTTGATTCAAGACTGAATCGCCCCATTGTTTCTATCCAGTTGTCACAAGTTTGATCTTACAAGAAGATCTCACATGTCACCCACCAAGAGCTTGTTTGATGTTGGCTCTAGAAGGATTTCCATCTTCATTGTGAATATTTTTACATATCACTCGGATGTTCTGGCAATACCACAAGGATAATGCGTAGGACTCTTAGTATATACTTACTTTCCATATTGTGTGAAAAAGCAAGTCTTCAAGAATTTAGTGTCCTAACGAGATATTGTGGATGATCTCTTGGCTCTAGACTCAATTAGTGCACATTTGGTTCCTGTGTCGGAGACTAGGGAGAGGGTCTCCTTCTTCAATATCAACAATCTCTAAGAGAAAGTCGATAGATAATGTCGGTTCCCCGTGAGAATGAAACAAGTCCTTTTAAGAGGAACTTGAGTGGCTTGGGAAGTTTAGTGCAGTGCGTCACTGGGTCCATGACGTCTTGTCTTCAATACTAGTGTTACCTTAGTAACAACCAGTAGCATATGTATTGAACCCGGTTTCTGCCCTAATGGTTGAATTATTGGAGGGCTATTTCTTTTCACCCTTTTCATATTCATTTCTTTTTCATTCTTCAACCCCTTCAGTGCTTACCGAGACTTCATAACTAGAACTTTGTTGGTTTTATTCCAGTACTAGCTCTGTCTCAGTCCGCACTCTTCCCATTTCTCATTTTTCTCCTTTTTTCAATATTCCTAAGGACTCTACACTATCTAGTGGATTGTCCCTGGGAAGATCCCTCCGGTTCTGGCGGATCGTGGGAACAAATACCTAACCTAACCATCCTTATAACACCATGCATAAAGTAAGTAGGTCGGTCTTTTGGTACAGTTCATTCTTCCTTAAAACCAATTGAAAAATCATTTGGAAAAACAATCAAGGTACTTGTGATACGAGATCAAAGCATTATGTACCTTAATAGTTTTGATCATTTTAGAAATGCTCCCCCTCAACATATGCATATGATATAAAATTGTTTGGCACATGGAGGCAAGAGTTCTTTGAAATAATTTCTTTGAAATAATTTCTTGATCACAATTTCGTACGAAAAAGCCATTTGATTTTTTTGGTAAAATTCTCCCCCTCAATATGTGCATAAGATTTTTGAAATCATTTTTATCACATAGAGGCAAGAGTTCTTTTGAAGCACATCCACAATCACAAAATCCATTAAGAAAACCATTTGAAAACACAATCAAGGTACTTTATGAATCTCTTTTTAAAAAAACTTTTGTACCTCGATGGTTTTGATCCCTCTCAATATGTGCTTCAAGATTCGAAAGCGTTTAGCACATATGAGAGAGCAGCCTGCACAACTGAATCAAAACGATCAACTTTTATCAAATTTCATTATTAAATCACAAATTCTCCCCCGATCAAAAATATCAAACCCTTTGAGATTTTGGATCCCAAGTGATTTAATACGGTTTAGAAAACATGGGAGAATATGTGGCCTTGTTTAAATACTCATCTTGTTTTTGGGATAAATGCTCCTCCTCAACATGTGCATTGTATGAATTTGAAATCGTTTGGCACATGGAGGCAGGAGTGCCTTTAAAGGACTAAAACCAATTCCATTAAAACAGATTTGAGATTTAAAATACGATCTTTACCCCGAACAGAAATATCAAACCATTTGAGATTTGTGATCCCAACTGATTTAGATCATTTAGAAAAATTTGGGGAAAGACGTGGCAAGATTCAATTTTGAAATATGACAGATAAGGACCATTATAAGACATTAAAGATTGTTAGTGTCAGGTATGATAGTTTTTAAGAGATCTTTTAAGTAAAACAAAACAATTTCACAATCAAACAAGAACAGAAAAGATTTCATTTTGAAAGACCTTGATTCTAAAGAAAAAATCATACCATGACATAACATTAAATCTTTAGATCACCACTTTTTGTTGTACAAAACGGACTTATTTGAAGATATATTGTATGAAAATATTTTAAATTAAATCACTCTCCCCCTCAATCGATGACCGAAGTCGATAATTGAGTGACTTAAGTTTAGATAAAATGAAGTCCGGTGATTTTCAAAATTTAGTCCAATATATTTTCAAAACAATATTTTTCCATTTTCAAAACAATTTATTCAAATTTATTCAAAATTGTATAAAAATGGTATCCTGCACAAAGATACGTTAGTGGTTGAGAAGCTTCCGTTGTTGTTGTTGTAGGGTTGGAAGAAAAACCGTCTGCAAATGCAGTGAGACTTCTTCTTACGTTGCATTTTGAATGCCAACTGAGGTCCAATTAAGCTCCGTTTCTTCACTTGCTGAAGAAAACCATCTGCTGATGCAGTAAGACCTCTTACGTTGCATTTCATGCCAACTCTCCATTGAAGTCCAGTTAAGCTCCGTTTCTTCATTTGTCAACCCAAGTTATCGTTACCCTTTCCTTTCGGCATCCAATCATCATCAATAGTGGGATCCGGATCGGGAACATTCTTATACCAATATACCTGCATATGTTAGTGAACACACATACAAATATATGGTGGTCGACAACACCCAAACAGCAATCGACTAATAAAAGTCAATCCAACATATCAATCAGATCATGTAAGGTATGGGAATAATGTGTTTCTCAAACTCTAATCATCTAAACCTAACAATCATATCCTAAAAACCTAGTCCTTCAACATAGGCAATTATATTTTTCCAGATAAGCACGTAGGATAATTAAGAAAGTCCGTTAGATGATATAAATTTGAAAACATTCTCCCCCTCAATCAATGACTTATTTTCTGAAAAGATTAAAAGCGCTGAAGTCATTGATTGAGTTTTCAATTTTCACAAAAAATTCTGAATCTGATAGATTTACAAGCAACTCATTTACCACCATTTAAGAAAACAACAAATATTTTTCTGAAGAATTTATAGACGGAAAAATATTTGAGTAGGAACAGCAGTCCTTCGACATACTTTCCTCATTTTGAATTAGGATAAGTGCACGAAATATTTGAAAATTTGGTTTAGCGCAGCACTTTCCTTTCTTGAAGAACGGGTTGCTATCTAAAATAATAGCAAGCCATAGTTTAAGCACGGGTCACAGTCTGAAGTAACTGCAAGCCATAGTTTGAGACATGTTTTGGAAAAGAATATTTACACCTCCTGCTCGAACTTCATCTATGGTCCCGTGCCATTATTGAATGACATTTCTAAGACCGTAGATGTTATCGATACCAGAAGACATGTCTTGAGAAAAACATATTTTTTGTATTTTTGAAATTTTCTGATTTTTATGGTTTTTGAAGGTTTTATATTTTTATATTTTCTTTTGATGGTTTTATATTTTTCTATTTTGTTTTTGTTGGTTTTATAATTTTGTATTTTGTTTTCTGATAAATATATACAAGGATAGAGTAGATGATATAGTTAAAGAAGATGATGATACGAGTACCGAGATAAGGATATCGAGCAGCACGTCGTAGAAGATAGAAGTCATCAACTCTTAAACATTCACCACTAAAGCTTCCAGGGCTCTTGAATCGAAGAAAGAAATTGAACCATCTGAAAGTGAGACTTTGGCAGCTTCCCCCCAAGCCGAAAATCCTATAGCTGAGCAGAATCGAAGCTCTATTTCAAGCTTGCCTTAGCCAGGTGCACAAAGAAGAACACCATTATCATCGAACTTGCTGCTCCTTTTAAGAATAATCACCGTGATTCTTCGTTCGAGGTTATATCATCCAATAGAACACCAGCAACGTTTCATCCCACACTAAAATAATCTTCTCAAATTTCCTTTTCCACTGAAGTCTGAAGCGATCCATTCCAAAAGGTGTCAAGAGAACACTTCCCCCAAGTAGTTGAAATTATGCAGTCAGCCTCTTAGTATAATGCTCAAGAACTCTCCCTAATACACTTCATGAGGGGAATGAAGAACACCTTCCCATGTTCACATTTTTCTTCCGAGATGAACGTGTATGAAGCTCAAGAACCCGAAGTACACCAATATCCAAGAACTCTCCCGAATACACATCAAGAGGGTAATGTAGAACACCTCCCCTATGTTCACATCTTTCGTCCCTGATGAATGTGTATGAAGCTCAAGTATCCGAAGTATACCAATACACAAGGAATGAATAACTGATAACATTGAAGAAGCAGGCCAAGTCACTGATTATCTCTGCGGGTGACAATCTCTGCGGATGTCAACACCAGAATAAGTGATTATATCTCTGAATCACTGATTAAGCACTCAAGTGAAACAGCTGAGCATCCCCAATGTACACATTCTCTCTCCCCTGATCATTGCGATACCATCGAAATCACCACATACTAGTGTACCTCTTTTATCTTCAGAAACTTTCTCTAACATCACTTCCCCCACGTAGTTGGAATAATAACACAAAAAGCCTTGATGAGTAAAACCTTGAGTTTCTCTGCGGTCATGACAATTGTTTTCCCGGGATATCTTCAATCACTTAGAAGTATTAAGCTCATCAAGTTTACTCTCCATGAGTCAAACCTTGAGTTTCTCTGCGGTACTAACATTTGTCTTCCCGGGATGTCTTCAGTTACTTAGAAGAGTTAAGTTCATCAAGTTTACTCGCTTTGTGTTTATATGTGAGTCTCCTTACGCCTTGCTGGTTTTTGACACTTCAGAATCAGCAACTCTTTGTAAGCCCAAATACTTGAAATTTGTTGAGAATATTGCTTGAAGTCTTTGTGAGAATCAACATGCTGAAGACTCTCTCTGACTATTTATATCAACCCTTCTGTAGACAATTTGAGGTGACCACTGAAGAAGAAAACCCGCTATACCATACTTGAAACTGAAGTCAACTTCCCCAAATTTGTATCTTAAGCTTGCACCTAATGATGGAAGAACGGTGTAGAGAATTTATGCTTCAAGCAAATCTCTAAGTACTCACTACCCAAACAAAGTATGAGACATTAACACCTCTTGCGATTATCCACACCGTCATATGCGTGTGACACTGAGTAAAACAAAGTAACTCCTAATTGTGATAGTTAACCAGGTCTTCAACCATCCACTTCGACTGCTGGTAACTAGATAAACCAAGTCTTCAACTCAAATTCTTAAGCCCGAGCAAGTTATCGAATAAGAACACGCCTTTGTAAAAGTCAACTTCAATCTCAAATAAGTGATAAATGATTAACTCCGAAGTAATCAATTTGAGTCACATGTCCAACAATAGTCAATATCAACGTCTCGAGTAGTCACTGCTAAAGAATATGAGCAAGTCTAATTGGGAATTGAATCTGACTTATAACTTTCTCCCAATTAGTGCTCTCCCCTAAACCGAAAATCTGTATGATAAATGCCCAGATTAAGAAGAAGTCTTTAGATCGTTAAATGCAACTCGTCTTTAGTCTTCTAACATGTAGCAGAAAATGTAGAGCAGACTATAGACTCGACCTTCTTCAAGATTGTGAAGTTGGGGAATAGATAGTTAACATCTTCAACTCACACCAAAAAGCGTCCCACCAAAAAGCATCCCAATCAACTTACATCTTGCAAATCCCCTTAACTAAAATCCCTCCCAATCAAACAAGAACAGAAAGATGTTCATCAAGGAAATCAGCAATCAGGCCGCAACGAACACACGAAATGGTAACACCAAGCAAACAATCACATCAAACAAGACCAGAAGGTTGTTCGGAATCATCATGTTGATGTGCACGTGAAGCATTAACCAGAAGCACTTTGTCAATAAACTCATATCAGCTTGTGAAGATGTCAACTAACGGCTCTTAAGAAGAAACTCCATGTGAAGATTACCCGATAAGAAGAAGCTCGGTTCTTACATGAGTTTAGAGCCGTATGACCATTTAAATTCTCAAATAATAATCAACCATGCAGTAATTTCACACTTCTTCTCCCCCTCAAGAATCGCATACGGAGTTGCCATTCTTGATTAAATAAGTGAAAATCATCCGAATGTTCTATTCACACTTCTCTCCCGCAAAATAAGCACATGATGTCGCCATCTTCATTATAATCGAGCAAGTGGAATGAGAAAACAATCAGTGATAGCCCGGTTCACTTGATGACTTAAGCGCATGGAAAAAGTATGAAGCATGTTGATGAGAATGGTCATTAATGAGAAGATTTCTCTTCTTCCAAAGATAAAGCGCACTGAAGCGTACACTTTTCTTTTCTTTAGGGTACGAGGCATGAACTGTTGTGTTCATACGTCATAAGAAGATTTCTCTTCTTTTTAAGATAAAGCGCACTGAGACGTACACTTTTCTTTTCTTTAGAGTACGAGGCCTGAACTGAAGTGAACAGACGTCATAATCTCTCTCTTTGTATCATCTCTTGGCAAACATATAATCAACCCCATTATCATTCTGTAGGCTCTTTGTCGTGACAGCTGATGGAGATAACCCAATATGATGAATTTGATCCTGAAGTAAACTAACCCAAACTCGTGACTTAAACTTGCACATATGTAACAAAGAGCGGTGCCGAGACTTCATTCTCCATTGAATCTCTAAGTACTCTATACTCTTCATCCAACCAACCATCAAGTATAAGACGTACATCACCTCTTGAAAATCCACAATTGAATGTGACACTGAGCACTACAACGTAACTCCTTTAAGTGATAGTTATTTTGAGGTGATAAGAGCCCAATTCCCCCAAGTGGTAAAAGAAAATGAAAAAGACACCCAATAATAACTAGATTTCCAAGTCTTCATTTTTTTTTGATAATAAGTTCGAACAAGGATCATGAAGAATCTTCATCCATCCATCCCCGATACCTTCAGATACTAAGTACACTTGCCCGTGATATTTCACTCCAACCTCAAATAAATAATACTGAATTAACGCCGTTGTCACATCTTCTGAACTGCTCAAATCTAGCCTTCTTAGACATTTAAATGAACTTAGATAATGGTTTCATCCCATCCATGGTCAACACCACATAACCCCGAAAAACCATGTAATAACCAAACTGCCATGAAGACAACCCAAACACACACCCAATTCATGAAGTACACCCTTTCATCCCTTCTTCGAAACAGAACACGTAACATCAGCATCAGAAGACCCCGAAATACGCTTTCCTTTATCCAAGATGGTTCCATCATCACGGGATTTTACTATTCTATAGTTTAAACCGAGAAATAGTTTCTTTCGCGGGATTTTACAAAACCAAGAATAAACAGTATGATAGTTCCGGAAATGCACTTTACTATTACTGGGATGTTTCCATAGTCACGGGATTTTACAAGTCTATGATTTAAACCGAGAAATAGGTTCTTTCGCGGGATTTTACAAAATCAAGACAAAACCGTAAACAATATCATCTTGAACAAGTTATGACAATTTGGGTTTCGGCGAATATCGGTTTTAGGGGAACATGCAGAGGTTCATCAACGGTTCATTATCCAACATCAACAACATCATTAACCATCCAATCAACACTTTGGTAAACACATCATTCACGCATTCTGTCGGCTATTATAGCGACCACATGGAGAAGTAAACCCGATATACCAAACTTGATCATGAAGTAGAATTCCCCAGATTTGTTACTTACACTTGTACTAATCCTCGTGAGAAAGAAACGGTGTACCCAATGTACAAAACCTCTTGACGTATTCTCAACTGCATGAGACACCGAAGTGATAGCTACGTTGTAGGTTAAGCGAGAAAGAATCACAACCGTAACTAAATAGCCAAGTCTTTATCACCCTCTATAAACACCCAAACAAGTCATCTTCGCGGAGGGTAGAAAGAAAGAAGACGAAATAAGTAAACGTGCCCGGAAAAACCTCACTTCAAATCCCAAATAGAAATATCGCATAAACAATCCCGTGGTCAACTTTGTTCAACCATTAATTTAAGCCGAGACATTATATTCTCCGTGAAAATGTATAAACCATTGTACCCAACAACTCACCTCACTAAATCTCATACACCATCAAATCTCTTCAACAAGCCTCATTACATCCAAGTCACATAGATCAACTAAACTCATTTTCAACTCGCATAGTCGGATATCCATTCAAGTCCTTGTCCGGTATTAGCCATTGTCACTCCATTTGGTCCAATTTCAAAATCTAAACACATCAACCCATAACAATATCACCCGGTTCATTAAAAATCTTTAAATCGGATCCAAAGCTAAATAACTCACATCTAATCTATTACCATACTTTTTATGAAATGTCATCCAAATTTTTTGGTTAAATATGACATTAACTAAAAAATACGGATATCATTGTTATGCAATTAGTGTTACAGATTCCTGTCCATCATATAATTTCCCATATGAAGCCCAATCGATATGCCAAAACCCAATTCATCCTATTATTTCCCATACCTGGTTATAATATTTGAAGCCCAAATCACACGTGGATAGCCAAAGCCCACAATCAGATAAAGCTCCATGCAGCCCCATTAAACGTTTACAATGCCATATCCATATCCAGGAATATATAACCGGTTATATAAAAAGACACTTCCTAAATATTAGGTCATTAAAACTCCCCACTATCTCACACTAACCCTAAAATTTCTCACACAAAAAAAACGCCTCCTCCTAATCTCTTATCCCAAACCAGTCCGCCCCCATCCTCATATTTCTGCATCACAAACCCAAAGACTCTACACATCAAATTATAACCCTGATTACCAATCATAACCGAGCATCAATCCCCACAACAAACCACGTACACAATCCAATTAATCATTCAAGAATGACCTAGCCACAGGGATGGTACGAAAGTCATATGATGCCCACGAGATTTTTTCGATGAGAAACAGGTTGGTTTGACATCTCAAGTTTAGATTAAGTTGTTGATTAAACGAACAAAGATATAGGAAATAACACTCATGTTATTGTCCTTGTCTTATAGTTTTCGGATAAGTACTAGAGAGATTTGATTATTAACGAACTTTTAAAATCAAACCTTGAGTCCGTGTCTGCGTTTAATCGAACTAAGAAAGAAGGGATAACATATTTTTTATCACTTGTTTGGTGTGTCGAATATTACATGAAGTATAAGCTTCAACAGAAATCAATGATGAATTATTTTCGTGTTAAGGACCTTAAAAGTCTGATATTCTTTGAATGACACGAAGAGAATCTGAGATTTATTTTATTTTGGTTCAAGACTAGATGTTTAGAGAGTTTAGATTTGATTCGGACCAGATTTTAATGCTTCGAGTCTTGATGTGTGATGAGTGTTAATGGACTGATGATGGTTAACTAGAGGTCGAGTATGTTGTGGTAAATGGTATGTTTTGTGTAAAGTCGTGCTCAATTTTATGATACATTCTTCTTCATCTCTTTCTTTTACTGTCAAGTTGCTAGAATCAAGTCAAGTCGCTACGGCTTTTAATCTACACAAGTCGCTAACACATTATCGCTACCTGTTGATTTATGAACCAAGTCGCTAGACTTTTTGACTCAAAAGTCAAAACACCAACTCGCTAAGTGTGTCTAAGTTGCTAACTTAATGACAAGTCGCTGCGATTTGTAAATACAAGTCGCTATGATGATACAATGAATCTGGACTGAGTGACAAGTCGCTAGCAAGATTAGGTCTCCATTGACTTTTTGACTTTTAGCTCCGGCGATTTTCCGACCATAGTTTTCCGACCATCTTCATGTCAACCCAGAAAAAATGACTTGTGTAGAAAAGCACTTCATTTTTGACCCGTTTAGACCATAAAAACTGACCCTGATGACCACATGGTATTCAAGACTGTTAAGAAAAAGAAACTTGAGAATAAACAGTTTGCAATATGATTGGACCAAGTAACCATTTGTTGACCAGCAGATAAAAAACTGTTTACCCATAAAGAAATAATCCGACCACACACAAAAACATAAACCAGTAAACAAGTATCAAAACCACAACAACCATGGTACGAAACCACACAAATCACTATAACACAATAAACCTTGGCTCTTGATACCAATTGTAGGATCGTTATATTTATTGTGTTTGATGATTCGGGTGGTCTTGGATGATCAAAATACATGTTAAACATTTTAGAGAGAGAAAGTAGAGAGAGAGGGTGTTCTTGCTAGAGGTTTACACAAAGGAAATGTTAGATTGAAATGAAGCACCACCCCTTCCATGGATGGAAGGGGTATTTATAGTTACAAGAAATACGACCTCCTATCGGCCTATGGATCAGGTATACAGTGGGTAAAGACCCGTCCTTCCTCCACGGTGTTGCACTAAACTATTTTACGCTACTGACTAACTAATAAAACAATAAATAACGTAACTAACGACAAATCTACGAGCTAACTTATGCTAGATAATATTTGGGGTGACCGACACTTCACTATGGAATTTTCTAATTCCTAACAATGACACCGAAACTAGACTGTTCATAATGTATGCCCCAACAGAGTGTTTGCCAGACAACTCAATAATGTTATTAAATGAGATGCATCCGTATGACTAGTTGGGATTCACCAACCCGGATGGAGGCGTCACCCTCGATAGATCTATCCACTCACCCTCGCTTCTAAGATTAACGGTTCATGTTCAGGAAATGGGGACTTTCAATTGGCAATGCGGTAACTTAAGAAATGCAAATGAATTTAACATACTTGGTATCGTAATAAAAATGTTCTGCAATGTATTCTCCCCCGTAGGTTTCAAAATAATTAAAAGCATGTACAACGGGGCTATGAAAACTCACCTTGGTATGCAGAAATGTAAGACATCACAACTAACATCAAGTAATAAATGTGCACGGCTCCGACACGCAACCTAGATAAGTATGGTATGGGTTTAGTCTAAGTCTCGTATTCAAATGCATGTTGTGTAGATTAAACAACGTTTGTAAGTTACAATTGTTCGTGTTTTCAAAATGTTTAAAGTTCAAAAGCAAAAGTTGTTGAATATTTGAGTTATTGTAGCTTATGCGGATGTTTCACAAGTTAATAAGATCATAGATGTAAGTAAAAATGTAGTTGTGAAAATATTTGTAAGTTTTGGCTCTTGGAATAAATGTGAGAAAATATATACGAAACTTTCGTATTGGCTCAAGTATTATCGAGGAGCAAATAAATACAAGACGTATTGTATTTATTAACTTTGTTTGATCTTTGAGTGGTGGAAATATGGATATGACATATTTGGAAAACATATAATATTTCTAATTTACGGGAATATGGTCATCAAATAAAATATGTATTAACAATATTTATTTAACAAGAAGTGATAATAATGTATAGGTTTATTAAGCTTATAAAAGTTTTTGGGTGAAAAGTGTAAAAGTGTTCAACCTCGAAGGTTTGAAGTTGTATTTGTTAGTATAAGTTATCAACTTATAATTTCTTTTAGATAAATGTCATGTGTTAAGAAAATTTGACAAGTTGTTAAAAGGTTAGGGCTGATAGTGTAAAATTTAATATAATTTATGAAACTTATAAAGTTTTTACTAACATGTTAAGTTATCCAAAGTGGATGGGCTGGAAATGGAAGATGATAAAAATTAACAAAATGAATCACAAATCTGTCAAGAGTGGGGTTCGACCTTGAGACCTTTCGCCCCAAAGAGAAGATCCCAATCAACTGAGCCAAGGGGTGTTTCATGTTTAACTTTACATCTTAAATATATTTAAAGATCGTTCAACAGTTTACTTTTGTAATGAAATTTTTATACAGAAGAGCAGGCGTGTTTGCGTGTGAAAGTCTTGTGTGTTTGCATGTAAATACTTAGAACTAAGAATATGAGCAGTGTGCTAGTCGAATAGTCACTACACCAAGAGCCAAAATCTTAAGTTTAGTATTATGGCTTCTCATGTGAACCTTGGTTCACAGTTATTCGAAATTGAATGTTAGTTTTGAAACCCAAAATACTAACAAGTTTTCATGCAATGATTCCAAAGTGTTAAGTAATCAAATCTCGCCATACCAGTTTCAAACGATACAAGTAACATCTCAAAAGCATATTACGTATAGTTTTATTTATAAATTAAGTCGGGTATAAAGGTTGTCGCGTAATATATTAAACGTGTCATATATATTTTGTTATGCATGAAAAAAAAAGAGAGGGAAAGTACTTACGACACCATAAATGGTGGAGAGGAAAACGGGTTGACAAGAATGAGAACGAGGACGTTAGATGCTCAAACTAGCTCCCTACGATTTATAACCCGATATGCTTCCAAAATAAATACCCGATTCTTTCTAGTTCCTCTCGCTTTGAAACCCCTTTCTACTTACTTTTTGCTTGCCACTTTGAGTGTTTTCCAAAAGCTTTGTGTGTGTTTTGCTCAAGTGTAGCAGGTATAAAAGGAGAAGTCAATGAAGGTTGATTTCTAGATTTTCCAATGCATTAAATGCAAGGTGTGTTGAAGTAAGATAAGAGTAGAGTTTTGAATGAGGTTTCAAACGAGTAATAGTAAGGAGGAGGGATAAGAGGTATGGGTTGATGTCCTTGTTGTCTACCTTTATAAGTCATGTAGGCTAGGGTGGCTAAAAGTGGTACCTTGTTTGTTCCAAGATATCACGCAAAATAAAAAAATGAAATGTGTTTGTAATCACACGCAAAAAAGGGAATTCAAGAAAAGAAAGTGTGCATGATATGTGTTTAGATGTAGCCATAAACTCGACATGAATAAGTTTGAGTCGTGTTGGTATGTTTAGGGTCCAAAGGCACGATAGAAATAATTATATGTGTCCAAGATTTTGTACCCATGATTGCGTGTGAGTCGAATAGAGTTACATCTCGATGAAGGTTCGTTTGTGATATGTACAACCGTATGTAAGTCAAATGGAATATTTGAGCAACATAAAAATGTTTTTGTTAGTGCCTATAAAATACTTGCTCGTATAAATGTTGGGAGTCGTGTTCGTCGATCGTCCAAAAGGAAACGTGATATACAAAGTTACAAGAGAGGTTGAAACAAATTTTACGAACTCGACATGTTTAGTTTATGTTGTGTTTCGGCTAGATTTTGTCCAAAACGAATGTGTATGTTTTAAACAAAATGTATACATTTGTGTGTATTGTGTTTCGTTGCAAAAAGTCGCGACAAAAAGTAAAATTAGAAAAGTGTGGGAAGTTAAAACGTGAATTTCCATATTATTTACGTGTTTCGTTGTTTAAACGTAAGTCGAGATATTTCGGTTGCATGTTGGAAATCGTTAATGCGAACAATGTGTTTTCAATAAAATGAGATAACCATTCGTGTGAGTTAGAAAACTCATAAGTGATCAGAAAATATAAAATATTCATTTTCTGCTATTCATAATTAGTTTTAAATTGTTCCAGTGTGCGGGATAACCTCCCTTATCTATCTCAAGTGAGCTAATGCTTGCTCAAAATCGTTCATGTAATAATAAATAATAATTTATTATTAAATTTAAAATATGGAAAATTTACCGATTTATATACAAAATAAATTTAAAACACTAGTTAAACTCAAAATATTATTTTTTTTTTTATAAACTAAATGTAAGTATAAAAATATGTCGGGATAATTTTTGGAAGTATCGGATTAAATGTTCAAAATAATAACTTACGCGATAGCGTTTATTTAATATGAAATTTACGCGTTTAATGTGAAATGAAAAATCATGAATGAACTAACATGATGAAAATGATGCTAAGGAAATGTAGACTAAACTTAGTCTATATGAAATGTCCGTGATGATATGATCATGAATTCGCAGCTAAACCTTTAAGGTTACGCGAATTTGAAACTCGTAAACCTAGTTTATGATAAATGATGAAGTTGTGAAGCATGAATTGTTTTGAGAAATGACCTGAAAGTACGAGTTGTCACATTCGCCCATCCAAAGAGGAATTCAGTCCCTGAATTCAGTCCTAGTTGGGTCTACAATGTTATCGGAGAAAGGTGAGGATATTTGGGTCGTATTGGTTCGTCTAGTGTTTTTCTGAATCGCACCACGCCTTTCCAAGGCAAGATTTCGAACATAAATTCTGTTGCCAACTTGAAATTCTAATGGTTTGCGGCTTATGGGACATATTTCCAAAATTTGCATCGTATAACGATGTAGCTTATCTAGCTATATGTTGTTACTTGTAACTGATTCTTGATTTGTATGACTTCTTTGTTTGTTTCATGAATGAGTTATGGACTAATGAATTGGACTTTCCGGATTTTAACCCGTGAATAAGTGATTGATACCACAACCTTATAGTGCCTCAATTGGTGTAGTCAATATGTTCATGAGCTAACTATTGTTGTAAAGAAACTTGTCGATGGAGAATGTTTTGCCTAACCATTTCTAGAAAGTCGCACTGGCTTGAGCATATTATCTAATGTGGGAATTGCTCTCTCGCTCTCACCATTGAGCTGAGGATAGTAGGCGGTAATCATGTCCTAGTAAGTTCCATGGAAATCCTGAAATGACTGTCAGCAGTCTAAGGTGAATCGCATAGCTTATAATAGGTACAACTGGAATTGATACCACGTGTCTCGTGTTAGATTTCTAAATGTTAAATCTGTCGGAAAGGACCTTATTGAACAGAATAGATTATAGGTAACAGTTGTGATTCCTCGCGTTTCTAGTCCTAGCAAATGTCATGACTTGAGTCTTACTTGCCTAAGGTGCTTAGTCTCTATGACTAAAATGTTTATTGTTTGGTTATCGAAGTGTTTCCATGCTTCATGTAGTAAAGTCACAAACCTTAAATATTTAAGTGAGGTGGTGTAGTGGTTGAGTTTCAAGA
This sequence comes from Chrysanthemum seticuspe, assembly GCA_019973895.1. NCBI lineage: Eukaryota > Viridiplantae > Streptophyta > Magnoliopsida > Asterales > Asteraceae > Chrysanthemum > Chrysanthemum seticuspe. The sequence goes on from BPTQ01000007.1 coordinate 123,920,146, forward strand.
CTTGTTTCAATATTGAGTACTTCTAAAATAATTCATCTCTTATATTGCTATCATGCTAGCAAGAAAATAGATATCAGCTCATACTATGTCGAAGAATGTTTGTTCTAGTTTCACTTGTAGATGGGGAGTCATTGATTGTCCGACATGTTCAAACCTGTGGCATCTCTTGATATGGAAGTGAGGTTACTTGGAATTTCTAGAGAACACAATGCCTTAGGGGAAGTTTATATCGATAACCTTAATTTAACCAAATTTTCCTTTAAGGAAAACTCATTGTAGGGAAATTCACATATTGTTGAAGCTATGTTTAGTGAAATGTTCTGTAGTCTCGATTAGAATTTTTGGTTTATCCCTATAGTGTTGTTTAGTGTGTATTCGCTTCATACTAAATCTCGTAACTCGGTCTAACTAATACTTTTGGAATGATAGAGTTTGGATTCTAATCCAAAATAGTGGTTCGGAAGGTCTCGTGATGTCTTAAGATTTTTGTTGAGTTTTGAATCATCCTACCACCTAGTTCTAGTCCTTGTTGGTAATTCCAAAATCCTTTCATTGTTTTCTTGTATCGAGGAATCCTCCTCACAGATGGTATAGGAAGTCTTTCCTAAAAAGATCACTCGTCAAATTCTAACTTATCGGTTGAGTGAGGGATGAATGGCGTGAGCATCGATAGAGTGGTATTAAAAAGATATGTTTATGAACAATTTATATGATTACAAAACTTTGCTTTTGAATGAAGTTTGTCTTAAGAAATTTGAAATGATACTTGTTACTTTCATGACATAATTCTTCCTGAATTATACATAGGTGATCAGGCCATGTATAATCAAGGACAAATGATGTGATGCTTGTTTTTGTTGAAATGGTATTATGTTCCTCCGAAGTTTTTTTTTTTTTTTTTTGATGGTATTCCACGTTTTGTTTTGTAAGATAATGGCTCAGTAATTTTTCAAAGTAACATGAAAATCGTTTCGTAGGATGGTATTAAATAATTGATAAAATGACTGAAAGCCAATTGATAGGGTGGTAATGAAACAACTTGTTTTAAAACTTTATAAAATAACGTTTCTAAAATGGTGATAAAATAGCTTGAAATAAAATTAAGTGATATAATTTCGTGAAATGGTAGCAAAATAACTTGAAATAAAGTTTGTTGAATGGTTTGTAGGATACATGGGAGAACCTCATCGAGTAGTAATAGTCTTCTAATTGGTCAAGAATTAAAGTTGGCCTAAACCCTAGTAAGATAGTGAGGTATCATCGCGAAATGATTGAAAATTGGGCAATTGGAATAAGGAATGAAATGAACAAAAGTTGTGATTATCGTGGAGATAATAAGTGATAAAGATTACATTAGTTAGAAAGGTACTTATTATTTATTCCTGTCGATGGTCTAATCGTGTTTCAAGTGCAGGAGCAGTAGGCGGTCTAGCAACAATAGTCCTAGAACTCTCACAGTCCTCAAACCTATGAGATGGTGTAGTGTCTATAGTCTTAGTGGTAGATGGTAATGGTGTGTTAAATCATGCATGCTTCCCAAGCTGCAAGTCAGATGTATGAGTATCATGTATGGGATGTGATGGTACGGATGGTGCTCAAAATGATAATGATAAAAATGATAACAATAATAATAATGGAAATCCTTGTGGTGAGTTAAGAAAATAGGTTCATTAGGACAAAGCCTATAAATTCTACCCAATGGTATGATCTGTCCCAACTGAGTGATAAAAATTGTCCTGATCCTACCGTGAATCAATAGTGATCGTGATGGTGTAGGTGCAACTTCGTCCTCCTAAAAGGTCTCAGTGTCATCATCTGATGTTATCGGTGTTGAGTCAACTGATGTTAAAATTGTGATAGGGAATGACAAGGCATTCTCCATGTCAAAGTGATGTGAGTATAATGGGATGGGTATTTGAAGGCATCTCTGTGACAACCGATGTGAAATGAAAGTAAATAACTCGTAAAATGTGCGTATAAAACCGCATGTATAGTGACTATGTATTTATGATGAAATGATGAGATGCTATGATAATGTAGCTATAGTCTAGGGTCAATGATGCAACCTAGTTCTCTATAACTGTAGCTCTGGTACCAATCTGTCACACCCCCAATTTACCTGTTTTGCAGCGGAATGGAATTCCTGGGGATTGACTGTCATAGCATCACAATCACAGTTATATTGAACGACCTAAAGTGTCGTTTGAAAAGAACATCGTTTGATTTAATAAAACAATCAGAGTTTACAAAGTATACGTCCCAAAAGTTTATAAAGTTTGCGGAAATATAAATATATTACAAGTCCAAACGATGGTTTTGAAAGAAAGTGCCATAATGTACAATGATGTAAGTCGACGCCGCGACTCAAAAGGGGTTCCTTAACCATGCCATGATGAGTATGCCTTAGTTACCTGAAAATACATTGCTAAAACGGTCAACAATAATGTTGGTGAGAAATCATAGGTTTGGTAAATGTTTTATACGACTACGCAAGTATAGATCAGGTATGACAATCATGTCACATAAAAATGTTACAGGTATGACAATCATGTCACATAAAAATGTTACAGGTATGACAATCATGTCACATAAAAATGTTACAATTGCTATAAGTCCATGACACCGAAACTAGACTGTTCATAATGTATGCCCCAACAGAGTGTTTGCCAGACAACTCAATAATGTTATTAAATGAGATGCATCTGTATGACTAGTTGGGATTCACCAACCCGGATGGAGGCGTCACCCTCGATAGATCTATCCACTCACCCTCGCTTCTAAGATTAACGGTTCATGTTCAGGAAATGGGGACTTTCAATTGGCAATGCGGTAACTTAAGAAATGCAAATGAATTTAACATACTTGGTATCGTAATAAAAATGTTGTGCAATGTATTCTCCCCCGTAGGTTTGAAAATAATTAAAAGCATGTACAACGGGGCTATGAAAACTCACCTTGGTATGCAGAAATGTAAGACATCACAACTAACATCAAGTAATAAATGTGCACGGCTCCGACACGCAACCTAGATAAGTATGGTATGGGTTTAGTCTAAGTCTCGTATTCAAATGCATGTTGTGTAGATTAAACAACGTTTGTAAGTTACAATTGTTCGTGTTTTCAAAATGTTTAAAGTTCAAAAGCAAAAGTTGTTGAATATTTGAGTTATTGTAGCTTATGCGAATGTTTCACAAGTTAATAAGATCATAGATGTAAGTAAAAATGTAGTTGTGAAAATATTTGTAAGTTTTGGCTCTTGGAATAAATGTGAGAAAATATATACGAAACTTTCGTATTGGCTCAAGTATTATCGAGGAGCAAATAAATACAAGACGTATTGTATTTATTAACTTTGTTTGATCTTTGAGTGGTGGAAATATGGATATGACATATTTGGAAAACATATAATATTTCTAATTTACGGGAATATGGTCATCAAATAAAATATGTATTAACAATATTTATTTAACAAGAAGTGATAATAATGTATAGGTTTATTAAGCTTATAAAAGTTTTTGGGTGAAAAGTGTAAAAGTGTTCAACCTCGAAGGTTTGAAGTTGTATTTGTTAGTATAAGTTATCAACTTATAATTTCTTTTAGATAAATGTCATGTGTTAAGAAAATTTGACAAGTTGTTAAAAGGTTAGGGCTGATAGTGTAAAATTTGATATAATTTATGAAACTTATAAAGTTTTTACTAACATGTTAAGTTATCCAAAGTGGATGGGCTGGAAATGGAAGATGATAAAAATTAACAAAATGAATCACAAATCTGTCAAGAGTGGGGTTCGACCTTGAGACCTGTCACACCCCCAAATTACCTGTTTTGCAGCGGAATTTAATACCTTGGGGAGGACTGTCATAGCATCAAAGTTACAGTTATATCGAACGACCTAAAGTGTCGTTTGGAAAACACATCGTTTAATTTATTAAAACAATCAGAGTTTACAAAGTATTGGTCTCAAATAAAAATCAACTTGTGCGGAAATAAGTTTGTTACAAGCCAAACGATGTTTTAAAGTTTATAAATCCCAAGTGAGACGCGTCGTCACCACGACTCTATGATATGTCCATATGCATGCCATGAAGTGAATGCCTTAGGTACCTGAGATAAAACATGCTAAAAAGTGTCAACACAAAGGTTGAGTGAGTTCATAGAGTTTGTGTTAAAATATAAAGCCTTTAAAGAACGTTCATGCAACAAAGTCTAAGTTTTTGGTCATATAGAATAGTTCACAAAGCAAAGGCATCGTAAATCCACTCAGTTCCAAGTCCCGCCCATACAAAACTTGCAACCTGTGTGTTTACAACCCACTGCTAAAAATAGTATGACAATCATGTATATGCACATTAAGATGGTTAAAAGTATAAATGTCACCACAAGGGTCTTCCAACAACTCGTGTTGGGATGTTCCTCCAACGCTCACGTTGGGCTGTATCCATATAAATGGCCTTCCAACATATAAATGATGGGATGTTCCTCCAACGACGCACGTTGGGCTGTATCCAAATTAATGGCCTTCCAACATATAAATGCTGGGATGTTTGTTTAAGTCTAGTCAATACACACACCAAGTCTAGAGTATAAGTAATGATGTTTGGCAAAAGAGTTTAAATGTTTGGATAAATAAGCAAATATCTCGCCCCAAATAGTTTATAAGAATTTAAACGAGTAAAAGTGGGGTATGAACTCACAAGGAAAGTAATAGCATTGGTTCTACTTCATCTCCGAAACCCAAATGCGTGTGTTATCCAAGGAGACTTTCAAGTTTAGCGTAACACAATCAAGTATAATGCAATCAAGTGTAAATGTTATTAAGTATAAATGTTATCAAGTATTATGCAATCATGTATAAAAAGTATAGCGTAGCATAAAAGTGTAAATATTTTGAGTATTTGTATTTATAAAAACAAGTAGTTGAGCATGTATCTCCCCCAAAAGTTTGTAAACAATTAAATAATAGAAAGTGGGGCTATGAAAACTCACTTGATGAATTGGTATGATGACAAGAGTGAGTACACCGAGATGTAGTGTGATGCTTTAACCTTGACCTATTGTGAATGTTATGATACGCAATGAGTTTTGATGTAATGTTATGCATGCATTTCGTATGTTATTTATACCATTTGTGAGTTTTGAAAATAATACTTATCGTCGAAAAATACTCTTTTGACGTCTTGACCAATCTTAGATTACTTTATAAGTATTTACGTCAAAATGTCATCCTACAATGGTTTCGTAATGATTTATAGTGAAATTTTCACTTTTCATCGTAAAATAAAGTCGTCGGAAATTTCATGAAAGTGACAAAAATGGCTTCGAACAACTAGTCGTAAAATGGTGTACGTCGAACGTTAGGAAACGAACTCGACGGTTTTGGAAAGCTTGTATCGATATCTAGAATTTTCAGTTCAGGAGTTTTCGTCCAAAAGGTCTCGATCATAAAGATATCAAGGGTTAAAGATAGTGATTTTTGCTAATTGTGTGCAGAAAATTGAGTTTCGGCCAAGTTTGAACATCCGTAAATAATTTACTATGACTCCGCTTGACAAACAGCTTTTTGTTTTGAAAAATATGGCCGATGAACTTGATTTTACTAGAAGACATTTTGTTCCGAAAAGTTTTGCATCATAGTTAAAAACAGCCGCAAACATGGTCGTTACAGCTACTAAAATACTTGTAACGTAAAAATAATATAGTTTTTCAGAAAATAATATTTACGGCAACTTTATGAAAACGTGAATATCTTTGTCGTTTTAAATCCGTTTTCTACGTATAATACGTCCTTAGCTTCGTATCGAAGTAAACTAATATATTTTTGACTAGTCGAAATAATTTGTGAAGCTTAAGGCTCGTTTTTGACCCGGACAATGTAAAAACAGCAAAGCTGAAATTTCAGAAAACTATACGTTTCGTCGTCAAACTTTAAAAATCCATAACTTCTTCGTTATAAGTCCGTTTTTATCCGTTCAAGCGGCCACGGATTCGTTTTAAAGTATATTTTCTAAATATCAAGGCCAAAGTTTCGTACCAACAGTAGGTTTTTCCAGAAATTCGAAATAAGGACAGAACATAAATATATAGTTATCGAAAATAGTTTTTCTCGGACAAAACCTATTCTAATCCCTTCAAATCAACTCCAAAGCTAATCTAATCCTACCATACACCTTCTTAGGGTGTCATGGGTTCCTAATCACCATCAAGACCAAAGAATACCATGGGAATATTTATAGGATGACCAATATGTATATATAACTCAAAAATCATGAAATAAAATGGTATAAATCACATATCATGCATACTAGCTCCAGAAATGAAAAGAAACATATGAAAATGAAAAGGAAACATGAAAATGATAAAAACATGCTTACAAGTGAAGATGATGAGGTGCTAGTAACAAGGATTAGCCTAAATACTCTTGGTTTTTATTTCAAAACCATATAAAGAGTATACACTAGATTGTTATGAACTTGATCTTGGAAAAACTTTTGATGAAATCTCCTAGACCTCTTGGATGGCCGGTTCATGTGAAGGAAGAACAAAGAGAGAAAATTTTCTTGACTTGAATTATTGAAAGGAATGAATGAATGATATGAAAGTGGAGTGTAAATATATACTTGCAAGAAACAAAATTTTCAACTTCAATAAATGCTTACTCCCCCCCTAGAACCGGTTTTGGGGGGGATGTGTTTCCTCATTATATTTTTTTTTTTTAACTTATGTATATTTGTAACTAAAATGTAAGTAAATGTTAAGTTAGGTAGAATTTGTAGAAACTTGTACATAGTTGTGATATTTGAGTAGTATGAATTAAACTAAGATTTAGGTGATCAAAGTGAAGTATAATGATATCATAAAAATTTTAAAATACATTCCTTGTGAAATTTTGAGTGATAAAATAATTATCGTATAATTTTTAAGAAAACGTCGTAATAATATAAATTTAACGATTTATATTCAAAATAAATTCCAAACACTAGTTAAACTCGAAATATAGTTTTTATCAACTAAATGTAAGTATAAAAATATCTCGGGATCATTTTTGGAAGTAACGGATTAAATTGTCAAAATAATAACTCCCGCGATAACGTTTATTAAATATAAAAATTACGCGTTGAATGTGAAATGAAATGTTATGAATGAACCAATGAGATGCAAATGATGTCAATGAAATGTAGACTAATCTTAGTCCATATGAAATGTACGTGATGTTATGATCATGAATTCGCCGCTGAACCTTTAAGGTTACGCGAATTTTGAACAAGTAAACCAAGTTTACGATAAATGTTGAAATAGTGAAACGTGAATTGTTTTGAGAAATGACTGAAATTTGAGAATTGTGACAAGACCTTTCGCCCCAAAGAGAAGATCCCAATCAACTGAGCCAAGGGGTGTTTCATGTTTAACTTTACATCTTAAATATATTTAAAGATCGTTCAACAGTTTACTTTTGTAATGAAATTTTTATACAGAAGAGCAGGCGTGTTTGCGTGTGAAAGTCTTGTGTGTTTGCATGTAAATACTTAGAACTAAGAATATGAGCAGTGTGCTAGTCGAATAGTCACTACACCAAGAGCCAAAATCTTAAGTTTAGTATTATGGCTTCTCATGTGAACCTTGGTTCACAGTTATTCGAAATTGAATGTTAGTTTTGAAACCCAAAATACTAACAAGTTTTCATGCAATGATTCCAAAGTGTTAAGTAATCAAATCTCGCCATACCAGTTTCAAACGATACAAGTAACATCTCAAAAGCATATTACGTATAGTTTTATTTATAAATTAAGTCGGGTATAAAGGTTGTCGCGTAATATATTAAACGTGTCATATATATTTTGTTATGCATGAAAAAAAAGAGAGGGAAAGTACTTACGACACCATAAATGGTGGAGAGGAAAACGGGTTGACAAGAATGAGAACGAGGACGTTAGATGCTCAAACTAGCTCCCTACGATTTATAACCCGATATGCTTCCAAAATAAATACCCGATTCTTTCTAGTTCCTATCGCTTTGAAACCCCTTTCTACTTACTTTTTGCTTGCCACTTTGAGTGTTTTCCAAAAGCTTTGTGTGTGTTTTGCTCAAGTGTAGCAGGTATAAAAGGAGAAGTCAATGAAGGTTGATTTCTAGATTTTCCAATGCATTAAATGCAAGGTGTGTTGAAGTAAGATAAGAGTAGAGTTTTGAATGAGGTTTCAAACGAGTAATAGTAAGGAGGAGGGATAAGAGGTATGGGTTGATGTCCTTGTTGTCTAGCTTTATAAGTCATGTAGGCTAGGGTGGCTAAAAGTGGTACCTTGTTTGTTCCAAGATATCACGCAAAATAAAAAAATGAAATGTGTTTGTAATCACACGCAAAAAAGGGAATTCAAGAAAAGAAAGTGTGCATGATATGTGTTTAGATGTAGCCATAAACTCGACATGAATAAGTTTGAGTCGTGTTGGTATGTTTAGGGTCCAAAGGCACGATAGAAATAATTATATGTGTCCAAGATTTTGTACCCATGATTGCGTGTGAGTCGAATAGAGTTACATCTCGATGAAGGTTCGTTTGTGATATGTACAACCGTATGTAAGTCAAATGGAATATTTGAGCAACATAAAAATGTTTTTGTTAGTGCCTATAAAATACTTGCTCGTATAAATGTTGGGAGTCGTGTTCGTCGATCGTCCAAAAGGAAACGTGATATACAAAGTTACAAGAGAGGTTGAAACAAATTTTACGAACTCGACATGTTTAGTTTATGTTGTGTTTCGGCTAGATTTTGTCCAAAACGAATGTGTATGTTTTAAACAAAATGTATACATTTGTGTGTATTGTGTTTCGTTGCAAAAAGTCGCGACAAAAAGTAAAATTAGAAAAGTGTGGGAAGTTAAAACGTGAATTTCCATATTGTTTACGTGTTTCGTTGTTTAAACGTAAGTCGAGATATTTCGGTTGCACGTTGGAAATCGTTAATGCGAACAATGTGTTTTCAATAAAATGAGATAACCATTCGTGTGAGTTAGAAAACTCATAAGTGATCAGAAAATATAAAATATTCATTTTCTGCTATTCATAATTAGTTTTAAATTGTTCCAGTGTGCGGGATAACCTCCCTTATCTATCTCAAGTGAGCTAATGCTTGCTCAAAATCGTTCATGTAATAATAAATAATAATTTATTATTAAATTTAAAATATGGAAAATTTGCCGATTTATATACAAAATAAATTTAAAACACTAGTTAAACTCAAAATATTATTTTTTTTTTATAAACTAAATGTAAGTATAAAAATATGTCGGGATAATTTTTGGAAGTATCGGATTAAATGTTCAAAATAATAACTTACGCGATAGCGTTTATTTAATATGAAATTTACGCGTTTAATGTGAAATGAAAAATCATGAATGAACTAACATGATGAAAATGATGCTAAGGAAATGTAGACTAAACTTAGTCTATATGAAATGTCCGTGATGATATGATCATGAATTCGCAGCTAAACCTTTAAGGTTACGCGAATTTGAAACTCGTAAACCTAGTTTATGATAAATGATGAAGTTGTGAAGCATGAATTGTTTTGAGAAATGACCTGAAAGTACGAGTTGTCACAGCTTTTGAAACAATCACCCTTTTAAAACCGATTTGAGATTTAAATCACGATCTCTCCCCCAATCAAAAATTTCAAACCAATTGAGATTTGTGATCCCAATTGATTTAAATCATTTAGAAAATTTTGGGGAAAGACGTGGCACGATTTAAATTTGAAAAATGATTAATAAGGAACAGTTTTTCGACATTAAAGATTGTTAGTGTCAGGTATGATAGTTTTTAAGAGATTTTTAAGTAAAATAAAATAATTTCACAATCAAACAAGAACAGAAAAAAAATTCATTTTAAAAGATCTTTGAGTTTTAAAGAATATCATACCATGACATAACATTAAATCTTTAGATCACCACTTTATGTTGTACAAAACGAACTTTTATGAAGAAATATCGTTTGAAAATATTTTATTTGAAATCACTCTCCCACTCAATCGATGACCGTAGTCATTGATTGAGTGACTTATGTTTAAAAATGAAGTCCGGTTGATTTCCAAAATTTGAGTTCAATTTATTTTCAAAACAATATTTTTTCCATTTTCAAAACAATTTTATCAAATTTGTTGAAAAATGGTGTTATTCACTACTTGTCCTGCACAAAGATACGTTAGGTAGATAAGAAGCTTCTGTTGTTGTTGTAGGACTGGAAGAAAACCATCTGCAGATGCAGTGAGACCTCTTAAGTTGCATCTATCGTGCCAACTCTCCATGGAGATCTAATTAAGCTCCATTTCTTCATTTGTTGACTTAAGAAATAGTTACCCTTTCCTTTAGGCATCCAATCATCTTCTTATGTGGGATCCGGATCGGGAACATTCTTTTAAACTATGTTATCTGCATACGTTAGTAAACACATATAGACATATATGGTGGTCGACAACACCCAAACATCAATCGACTAATACAAGTCAATCCAACATATCAATCAGATCATGTAAAGCATGGGAATAATGTGTTTAACAAACTATAGTCATCTAATTCGAACAATCATATCCTATATAGGCAAATATCGTTTTCTGATAAGCACGTAGGATGATTAAGAAAGCCCGTTAGATGATGTAAATTTGAAAACATTCTCCCCCTCAATCAATGACTCATGTCATAAGAAGTTTTAACCAAGCTGAATTCATTGATTGGGCTTTGAAAATGTATGAAAATTCTGATACTGATTGATTTTCAAGCAACTCGTTTACCACCATTTTTGAAACAATAAATATTTTTCTGAAGAATTTATAGAAAGAAAAACATTTGTGTAGGAACAGCAGTCTTTTTGTCGACATGCTTTCCTCAATTTTTTTTAGGATAAGTGCTCGATAATTTTGAAAATTGGTTTAGCGCAACACTTTCCTTTCTTTAAAGATCGGGTTGCTATCTGAAATAATAGCTAGCCATAGTTTAAGCACGGGTTACAGTCAGAATTAACTGCAAGCCATATTTTGAGACTTGTTTTGAAAAGAAATATTTACACCTACTGCTCGAACTTCATCTATGGTCCCGTGCCGTTGTTGAATGACATTTCTAAGACCGTAGATGTTATCGATACCAGAAGACGTGTCTTTGAAAAACAATATTTTTGGTTTTTTCAAATTTTCTGATTTTTATGTTTTTTTTTAATATTTTTGTATTATGGTTTTTGAAAACTATTTACAAAGATAGAGAAATAGTTTAAGAGGATGATGATACGAGTATCGAGAAAAGGAAATCGTTTAGCACTTTGTAGAAGATAGAAGTCATCATCTCTTAAACTTTCACCACCAAAGCATTCGAGGCTCTTGAATCGTCGCAAGAACTTGAGCCTTCAAAAAGTGAATCTTTGGCAGCTTCCCCTAAACCGACAATCCTCGTAAAAAGACCATTTCCCTCAAGAAGAAGAAGTGAGGCAAACAGTCTAATTATATGAAGCTCAAGAACCCGAAGAAGACGATAACAACGAAGAAAAAAGTTAACACGGATCATTTCTGCGGTTATCAAACCCGAAATAAATGATTAAGCATGATCACATGATCCTGTTGTGCATCTTCGATGTACACATTACTCTTCGAGTTTGAGCAGTTGTCTATTCGGGAGAACAATATATCAACATCTTCATTTCACCAAATGCATTCCAGTTATCTAACATATAACCAATCAGCCCATAATGTACACATGTACCCAACAAGAGTAGAGACGATGACATCTATGTAACATGTTGAGTCACTAATCATCTCTGCGGATGTCAACTCCGGAATAACTGAATTAGCTCGATCAAGTGAACATGTTGTGCATCCCTGATGTACACATATCTCTCCCCTGATGGTTCCGATCTCATCGGAATCATCATTGCATTGTGTACATGAAGCAATAACCGGAAGCACTACCATAAATCATATAGAAGATGTCGATAAGCAATATCATCTTACGCTCCACATATTCTTCTCATATTTCTTCCTACTGAAAGCTGAGTTAACACCTACCAAAAGTACACTTCCCCCCAAATGGTTGGAATAATGCATCCTTCCCCCAAATAGTTGGAATAATACATCCTTCCCCCAAATAGTTGGAATAACACACCAAAGCCTACGAATTAAACACTGAGTTTCTATGCGGTTATGATATTTGTCTTTCCCGGGATTACTTCAACAGAGAAGAAGTATTAAGTTCATCACATGTACTCGTTGTGTGTTTAGATGTATATCTCCTTCCCCCTTGCTGGTTTTGATACCTCAGAATCAGCAACACATTATACGTACCAAATATTCTTGAAATAGAGAAGAACAAAAATTAGCTCAAATGAATCCTGTGAGAATCAACTGCTACAGAAACTCTCTCTGACTATCTTTATCAACCCATACGTAGACAACTTGAAGTGACCACTAATGAAAAAAACCCGATATACCAAACTTGAAATTGAAGTCGAATTCCCCACATTTGTATCTTAAGCTTGCACTTAATAATGGAAGAACGGTATCGAGAATCTATGCTTCAAGCAAATCTCTAAGTACTCACTACTCAAACAAAGTATGAGACATTAACACCTCTTGAGATTATCCACACCGTCGGTCTTTAACCATCCACCCCGACTGCTGGTAACTAGATAAACCAAGTCTTCAACTCAAATTCTTAAGCCCGAGCAAGTTATCAAATAAGAACACGCCTTTCTGAAAGTCAACTTCAATCTCAAATATAAATGATTAACTCCGAAGTAATCAACTTGTGTAAAATGCCCAACACGTGAATAAACATACAATTGGATGTACATTGACCCATGATGCAGGTTTTACTAACCAGGTTTTAACATTTTTAAAGTCTCGTTATACCTATGCTCTACCCTAGTGCACTAACACGCAGTGTACCCGGTCGCGTGTAGTGCAGTAATCGGTAAAGCTGAGGTCATCCCAAGAGCTATGTGTGTTGGATTATTACTAAGTCTAGGTGTCACAGATTAATAATGGTTTCGAAAGGGAATTAATTAATTAAACTACTAAAGCAGAATAAAGCAAATAAAAGCAAATAAAAGGTAAAAGGAAAATCAATATGGGAGAGTGGTGCTAACCTAGTTAATCCTCCTAGCTAGTTATGTCTACGTCTACTTACTGCCAATTACTTCAGGTGGGGTCAAAGTCGAGAGGACAGCATTTGGTCAATTCGCCCTAACCTATCAGCAAAGATGCCACCACAGGAGAAGTTAGGTGTCCCCTCATAAGTCCTATTGTTCCTGGTCCCCTAAGCCAATTCATTAAGTACCGCTACATGCTAGATTTTCAATAGTGAGTGCCCGGGCGTTAGCAACTTAAACACTCACCCCCTAATTCTTAAGTTTATCCAAACGGTAGGTGATCAGTTGGTCAAATCGCACAAATAGAAAAGGGTCGTCAGTTGGTCATATCTTACCATTCCCGTCTCAGTCCGCTCACCTAGGGTCATTTGGTCATATCTCTTAGGCACTTGGCCTCTACCGCCATTCAAAACTACCGACCCAAGGGTGGCTACCAATAAACTATGCATGCATACACTTAGAAATAATTGTACGGAAGTAATGTAAACGCAAACAAAACAATTAAGGAATCATAACTAGGCCAGCACCAAGAGGTGCTTAGCCGCTCATATTAATCATACAAACCAATTCAATATTCAAAGGTACGAAATACATGAATTTAAAGTAAGGAAAATATAAAATGCTAATGCTTATGGTAGGGGAGTGATTTCTCCTTTGGATACAGCTCCGTATGCTCCTCTAGATCTGCCTTGAGATTTTTCCCACGTTCTCTCGTTGTTGTGTGTGGAATGGGATGATTAGAAATGCTGGAATTCGTGGGGTATTTATAGGCCAGATCTGGGTTACGGAGTAACTAATACAAGAGTTACGCCGTAACCTTCAATTCCTTCGTATTTTGCACTAGATCTGCTAGTCACGACGTAACCATATAAGTGGTTACGCCGTAGTCTTCAATAAACTTAGTTACGCCGTAGTTGATGGAATAGTTACGACGTAAGTATCAGCGGCGTGGAACCTCATTTGACCTAATATAGTTACGGCGTAGCCTTTGGGAAGAGTTACGCCGTAACCTTCTGATAAGTTGGTTTTCTCAGTCACGCAATAGTTACGGCGTAATGTGAAAGATGAGTTACACCGTAACTTCTTCAAAATCAGCATACTATGATAATTCTTTAGATAATTCTCCAATTCCGCGTCTCCTTAGCTCCAATGCTCGTAATTTACCTGAAAGTGGAAAACAATGGAAAACAAGCGTAAATCCATATAAATGATATAAATTACAAGCATTAACGGGGGAAATTGACACTTAATATTCAGGACTATTTGATGTTATCAAATATCCCCCCACTTGAATTCTACTTGCCCTCAAGTAGACCTTATTAGAAAGATTCCTAAAAGATATCTCCCAAAACCTAGAAAATATAAGTTTATAAATCCCTTATGCTAGAATAAAACAAAGCCGAACACCTCACGAAAGGGGAACAAAACACTCAAATCTCTCAACTATTCTAAGTGTCAATTTCAGGGTGATCACTCAATCGCACAGTCATAGCATGTATTCTATCATAAGCTTGGCGGTTACACAAATCTCCACCACTAGAGTTAAGGGCTAAAAAATTCTCGAAGGCAATATGGGTAGACACGACAAAGGTTAAGGGGTGACTCGTCATTACTAACATGTCATGGCGAAGTGGACAAAATCAATGATACATGACCAAATCTATGGCCAAGACACCAAAGATTGCTCGCTGCATCACCTAGACATGCTTCATGACTAAAGGGTAGGATAAGACATGGGTTTTATAAATGGTGTAAAATAAAAAACAAGCAGATAGTCTAAATCTATAACCAAGTCATCACCGCTTACCGTCTGCCCAAAGTTCAAGCTTTGAAGTCAAGAAACCGGATCATGAAATACAAGGTAGATGTGTCATTAGAGGACGTCGTGATGGGCACACACCTTTTCTCCAACTGTTGGCATAATTACCAACTCCAATCTTCAAATGTGACCGAGGTGGCCTCCTCGATACTAAATCTATAAAGATCATAACAAAGTTCTTATAACATCGCACTTTACAATAACTAGATCATAACATTTTTTATTTTTTATTTTTTTCGAATCACTTTTTTTTGTTTTTTTGTTTTTTTTGTTTTTTTTTTAATCATAACTATAATAACTAAACATAATATCCCCCCACTTGAGATTAACAATGGGAATTTGGGGGGTCTTCAATGATCTTCAGGAATGTTGTCGAAGAAAACGTGATTTCCGAACCTTTCCACTCAAACCTTGAACTTAGGCAAATGATGACTTCCCAATCACAAATAAAGACTACAAGGTAGGCTAAGGTGTATAGGTGTATCGAAACAATATATCGGGTTAACAAAATGAAAGGAATGGCTCAGATGGGTGTATCTAGGGGTATCTTGCACTAAAGGTGAGTGCAACAAAAGGGTTTCACATGGGGGTTGAGAAGTCGAGGTGACTAATCGATAGACACACAATGGTAGGCTATTTGGGTGATAATCCTATAATATTGCCTTCTAAAACTGAAAAGTCCAAATACATCGAGCTAACTCAACATACCTCGTCTATGGTCTCGAAATGGTGCAAAGACCAAGTTCTAAAGTTTACAAGCTACCGGCACACTCATATTTGGTGGATTTGGGGTAAAATATTGGAAATGGATAAGGCTAATCTCACCATAATATATCAAGGGTTGTATGTGCTCAGCTAAGGTCTAATCTAGTTAGGTTAAGAAAAACATGTCAAAATTTTAAAATGGCATAATTTTTCGAAATAAACTAGAAAAACGAGGGAAAAATAATGTTCAAGAGATAATTCTACTCCCGTCCCCCCACTTGAATTGTAAAAAGTCCCTTTTGTACTTAAGCATTAAATAAAAGTGAAGAGAAAAGTAGAATTAGAGCGAGAACTTCCCTGAAATTTGCTCCATAAAGAAACAAGGCCCACGAAAAAGAGACGTGCCTCCGTATAAGCATCATGAACAAACTTCCATCCCTGAAATCACACTACCGACAAGCATAATTATAAAAGAAAAAAAAATGAAAAATGAAAAACAAACCTAACTCACTTTTGTAGGAATCACGGTTGCATTTAGCATATGCAACAAGCCTTTTAAACCACTTGGTGTCCCAAGTGGACGAGTGAAGTCTCGTGAGGGTTTACAGGGAATACACCCACAAAGTTCATTTAAAATACTAATACAAGGTTATTGTGTTTTAAAATGAAAGAATTAAAGCAGAGGAAGGTTACGTTGTAACTCTCTTGAGGGAGTTACACCGTAACTGGCAAAACCTGATATAAGCTGCAAAGCGAGTAGTTACGGTGTAACTACAGAGATGGTATTATGCCGTATTTAGTAATGCGTCAAGAATTCTGCTGCAAAAAGTTGGTTACGGCGTAATCACATAGATGAGTTACGCCGTAACCCTGGTCAGATCAGCAAACTGCAGCAGCAATTACCTCCTCATTTCCTGCAAAAATGGTTAGAAAACACAAAACCCTACAGAAATGGAAATAAAACAAAAGAAAGGGATAATTTGGGTTGTCTCCCGAAAGAGCACTTTTTACTTTATTTATGAGTCTTTAAGTTAGACTCAGAGCCGCGAGGCTTCTATGGGGGCCTTTGGACTTCCCCGACCTCTTCAATGTCTTTCATCAAGTTATGCCTCATCCAGGCGACATTCGTGGCAGTTCAGAGGTATTCATTAGTTTCGATTTTCCATATTTTGCAAAAACTTTCCTCCAGCCCCAAGTGGTAGCGAGTGAACTCGTATTTTTCGACAATAATTGGTGGCGGTCTCTTGTAGGGAATCCCAAGGAGTTTCAACCTCCTTTGCTCATAAGCTTCATTATCGGGATCAGTAAACTCCCCATTCCCTTGCAACTCAAGGTAATCTAGGATCCCTTCAATGTCATCGTCATCAGAAGTGGTACCTTTAAACCATTCTTCATCGAGCAGATTCTCCACTAGTACACGCTTGCATTCTTCTTTTTCATCTCTAACCAGCTCCTTATCATCCTCAATTGTTATTTCACTCGTGTTGTTAAGACTTGTTTGAATTTTCTCTACCCATGTACTCCTTCCAAATCTTCTCTTTGGTTAACGTATCAACATGTCCATACTTAATCTTCACCCAACTATCGAATCCCAGGTTGTCCAGCGAAGGCAAACTCGATCTCTCGTCATTGTTGGTTGAGGACCAAAAGAATTCATCTTTTCCTATTATCCTTGAGTTGCTTCCCCCGTTACATATATCGTCATAAGGGTTGCATGACGCCCAGAAAGTCTCCCCAAGAGATTTTATTCTTTCGCACCAGTGACTACGTATTTCTTTGTTATCCGTTTCACTTAAATGCTCATCCATGCAGTAGATGTCTTTATTAGCCACTTCCTTTTTCTGATTATGCTCCTCGTAATCAGTTTTAGCTTCTTGAGAAGATTCGAGTTAATCTTTGCATCCCCGAATTATATTGCGTGCCAGTCATCAAATGCCAAGTCACCGAACTTTATACAATGTCTTTCACGATCGTGAGGGCATGTCCACTCTTCCTCTCTTTCACTATCCCCGCCATTACAATACTCATGGAAGGGGTTGCATGTGGGCCATGCTCGTGTGGATTCATCGTTAGTTATGATGATCGGAGTAAACCAGTGAGTGATAAGCGGCTCTTCTTCATCTTCTAGGGAGAGTTCCTCGAGTCTTTCATCATCAGTATATGCAGGCCACATCAATTTGTTATGGTTGATCCTATCCTTATTGCTTCCTCCATCGCAAACTCGTTTCTCGGGTCACTCGAGGCCCAAAGATCATACCAATCTCCCTTAGAAACGAGTATCATTTTGTACCAGTGATATTTCCTCTTAGATCTTGGCAGAGGGCTCAAGTTAATGTCATGGGACCAGTCGTTAATCTTAGATGTTCCTGATTCGTCCACTTCAAGGAATTTTTCTGCCCACGTATCCCAGTTACGCCGTAACTGAGATTCTTGTTTACGGCGTAACTCGTAAGAGTCGTTTTCATCAATATTCTTCATACCCCGTTATCGCTGTCAAAAACACAGTTACGCCGTAACTCATATGGCAGGTTACGGCGTAACTCAGATCTGTCGACGGGATCAACCCCTGAATCCGTATCATTGGCCTGAACCTTCGAGTTATCATCAGCAAAAACCACTTTACATTCCATAGTAGGTTTCGATCCTTCAGGTTTATTGTTATTCATCCTTACTTTTTCGCTGAGCTTTTCCACCACAGATTCTAGGTTTTTTAGGGTTGTGTCGTGCTTGGAAAGGTTTCTGTCAGTGTTTTCCTCGAATTCTTTTACCCACTCATCTTGCTCCTTTTGTCTTTGGGCTGAACTCTCCAGGAACTTGTTAATTGTTTCTTCAAGACTGGGCTTTCTTTCTCCATAAGGCCCATGGTTGTAATTTCCACGATACCCGTTACTCTTTAGATTATCTCCGTAAAATGGTCGATTTTCTCCATACTTGGCTTCTTCAATTATATTTTCTTCGTCGACATGAGGACAATTCTTCGTGAGGTGTCCTCCTCCACAGCTTTCACAACCCACTTGGATGGCATGAATGGTTTCTCTAACCTTCAACATATCTCGACTAAGATTTTCAATTTCACTAGCGATTGCTGCAATTCCGTCAAAATTTCCGCCTTGATTTCTTTTACTTCCTCCGTCGTGCCATTTTTTAGAGTGATCAGCCATTTTTTGAATGGCTTCAATTGCAAGATTAGGAGTCATATTTGGGATAGGTCCTTGATAGTCCAGCATTTGTCTTGTAGTTACGTTAATTCCTTTGTAGAAAATGTTGACCTTCTGCTAGTTGTTCAGATCATGTGTAGGACACTTGTAAAGGAGATCGTTGTATCTATCCCAGGCATGATACAACGTTTCATCGTCTTCTTGCTTGAAATTATGGATCTCCAAAAGCTGGTTAGAAATCTTCGATGGCGGACAATATCTCTGAATAAAGTGCTTCTTAAGTAGAGCCCAAGTATTAATTGCCTCGGCGGGCAAACTTTCGATCCATCTTACGGCAGCTCCAGTAGAGTCATAGGGAATACCCTTAGCATAACAGCATCATAAGACACGCCCGAAATGTTGAAAATGCTAGCGATGTATAGGACATTTTCAACGTGCTCATATGCATCTTCGTCCCTATTTCCTGAAAAAGGGTTAGCACGAAGCTCCCTCATAAATTGGTCTTTGATTTCGAAGCGGACATCAGCTCCAATTGCCGGTCTTACGAGCCCTGGCCCTTGTTCCGCTCTTGTCAACACCAAATATTCCTCAAGGGTGAGGTTATTGATGTTAACAACTTCCATGGTACCTGAAAACTCGAAATATGATCGTGAGAATAATAGAAAAGTTTAAAATGAAATGAAAGACTTAATATTAATCCTAATATAACTCCCCGGCAGCGGCGCCAAAAACTTGATGCAGGTTTTACTGACCAAGTTTTAATATTTATAAAGTCTCGTTATACCTATGGTCTACCCTAGTGAACTAACGGGCAGTGTACCCGGTCGCGTGTAGTGTAGTAATCGATAAAGCCGAGGTTGTCCCAAGAGCTATGTGTGTTTGATTATTACTAAGTCTAGGTATCACAGATTAGTAATGGTTTCGATAGGGAATTAATTAATTAAACTACTAAAGCATAATAAAGCAAATAAATGGTAAAGGGAAAATCAATAGGGGAGAGTGGTGCTAACCTAGTTAATCCTCCTAGCTAGTTATGTCTACGTCTACTTACTGCCAATTACTTCAGGTGGCGTCAAAGTCGAGAGGACAGCATTTGGTCAATTCACCCTAACCTATCAGCAAAGATGCCACCACAGGAGAACTCAGGTGTCCCCACATAAGTCCTGTTGTTCCTGGTCCCCTAAGCCAAGTCATTAAGTACCGCTACATGCTAGATTTATAATAGTGAGTGCCCGGGCGTTAGCAACTTAAACACTCACCCACTAATTCTTAAGTTCATCCAAACGGTAGGTGATCAGTTGGTCAAATCGCACAAGTAGAAAAGGGACGTCAGATGGTCATATCTTACCCTTCCCATCTCAGTCCGCTCACCTAGGTTCATTTGGTCATATCTCCTAGGCAATTGGCCTCTACCACCATTCAAAACTACCAAACCAAGGGTGGCTACCAATAAACTATACATGCATATGTTAGGAATTGGAAATTCCATAGTGAAGTGTCGGTCACCCCATCTATAGTCTAGCATATGTTAGCTCGTAGACATATCGTTATTTACTGTTTTATTAGTTAGTTATTAGTCTAGCTTAGCGTAGTGTAACACCGTGAAGGAAGGACGGGTCTTTACCCACTGTATACCTGATCCGCAGGCCGATAGGAGGTCGTTATGTTTGTAAGTATAAATACCCCTTCCATCCATGGAAGGGGTGGTGCTTTCAATCTAATATTCCATACTTTTGTGTAAACCTCTAGCAAGAACACCCTATCTCTCTCTGCTAACTCTCTAACTATGGCAAACATGTATTTTGATCATCCAAGACCACCCGAATCATCAACACAATAAATATTACGATCCTACAATTGGTATCAAGAGCCAAGGTTTTTTTTTTTTTGTTGTTATGTTGATTTGTGTGGTTTAGTATCATGGTTATGTTGGTTTTTGGTTATTGTTAAAACTGATTTTACATCATGTTAGTGGTCGGAATAATGTTTTTTTTGCTTACTTCTTGTGAATACAGTTTTTATGTTATAACTGATTCTGTTGTGTCAAAAGTCTCGCTATTCAAAAGGTCAATCTGCTTTTATGTGTTGTATGTCTAAACTGACTTTTATGACATTCATTCATGTCTTTTTGTACCATTAACTTGTGGTCAAACAGTCATATTCATGGTCAAACTTGTCAAAAATATGAGTTTTTCTGGGTAAGTATGAACATAGTCGGATATATGGTCGGATTTTGGCCGGAAAACTCATCGAAAAAGTCAAATGTCTTAAAGCATGCTTCCTAGCGACTTGACACAAAATAACCTAGCGACTTGTTATTTAACTTGTCGTAGCGACTTGTTACTCAACAAGTTAGCAACTTAGTGTCTTAATCTGAAATGGCGACTTATGTCATGAAATGGACCTAGCGACTTGCTATTCGATTTTGGTAGCGACTTGATATTTATCAAGTAGCGAATTGTTTTGAAAACTTTAGCTAGCGACTTGACATGCTGCTAGCGACTTGACTCGTGTCTAGCAACTTGACTCGTAAACTAGCGACTTGCTTAAGATAAAATTGGTAGCGACTTGACACAACAGAAAGGATGAAGTAAGAGAAGACCACGACCACAATACAATATACCATTTTCTACATTCGGACTTCATGTCAAGACCATCATCAATCCATTTTCAATTCAACAATCGAGATGTCTAAGAAATTAAAACAGATCCGATTACCACGTTCAACAACAAACTACAATCTATCCTAACTTCAATCCCATCTCAAACACAAACCTTAAACAAGACTCGACTCTAATATTAACAAGATCTCAGCTTCACTTCTGTTTGTGTGTGGTTCTCAAAACACTTAGACCATTCAAGATCTTTACACACAAGAAGATTACATCACTGATCTTACAACTTTTGTTTGTTGTTCGAAAATCAAAACAAGGTTAAAACAAGATTGTTTTATCTTGTTTTTTTCTTTCGGTGGAAACAAAATTACAAGAATCATAACAATACCTACCCGTGAACATCCTTTTAAGATCCTGATGCTAAGATAATTGCTCAAAGCCATCCATGTGGCCATCCCAATACCATCTCTGTGGCGGTGATGTTAAGCCTCATGCCATCCCTGTGGCAAGGCAAATATGAGAAGGATCTTGGAGGAGTTAAGCAGGATGAATGATGCGTTCTTTTGTCAATGAATCTACGATGGAGAATATTTTTAGGAGATAAAGGCGCAGTTTTTCTCTGTTTATGTGTTTACATGATTTTAAGTCAAGTGGGTGTAATGTGTTGTTAAATACCCG
Source organism: Chrysanthemum seticuspe (assembly GCA_019973895.1). Classification (NCBI taxonomy): domain Eukaryota; kingdom Viridiplantae; phylum Streptophyta; class Magnoliopsida; order Asterales; family Asteraceae; genus Chrysanthemum; species Chrysanthemum seticuspe. Next base: position 123,942,247 of record BPTQ01000007.1, read on the forward strand.
AATGTTTAGGGCATCACATGTTGGTTTGGACGTGTGATATCCATGGGCCGAGAAATGTTAATCTTATTTGGGCCATGTGATGTTTCCTTTAATAATTTAATTGGGCCTCAAGGGTTGTAACGAATTAACGAGCCAGGCTTGAATACTAGTGTGACATTGGATCAGATTTAGGATTTTTAGACCGGATATTGAGGGATGATATATCTAGTGTTTATTTTCGGATATTGGATATTGAGTTATAGATCGAGTGCAATATTTTGTGAGTTGGGCCTCTTGTGTTTACATACTACTTGGGTTTAAAATTAATTTATTTGGATCAATTATAAATCAAGTGGGTTGTAGTTGGATTTGTGTTGGATCGGACTTGGGGGTGTGAATTGATTAGAATGATTTGGATAATGGACAAATTAGCTTTTCTAAATTGGACCATTTTCATGAAGATTTGATGTGATTTTATGTGATTTGGATTTTTGTACGTTTTGATGATAAGATTTGATGACGAGATTCGAAGGGTTATGAGGTTTGGTACTTTGGTGTATACATGTTCACGGAGAATATTATGTCACCGATTGAATTGATATTTGCACAAGGTTGACTACGGGGTTGTTTGGACGGTATTTCTTATTTGAATTTGAAGTGAGGTTTTCCGGGCACGTTTACTTATTTTATCTTCTTTCTTTCTACCCTTCCGCGAAGATGACTTGTTTGGGCATTTATAGAGGGTGATAAAGACTTGTCTATTTAGTTACGTTTGTGATTCTTTCTCGCTTAACTCACAACGTAGCTATCACTTCGGTGTCTCACTCAGTTGAGAATATCAAGAGTTTTGTACATTGGGTACACCGTTTCTTTTTCACGAGGATTAATACAAGTTTAAGTAATAAATCTAGGGATTTCTACTTCATGATCAAGTTTGGTATATCAAGTTTACTTCTCCATGTGGTCACTACTATAGCCGACAGAATGCGTGAATGATGTGGTTACCAAAGTATTGATTGGATGATTGATGTTATTGTTGATGTTGAATAATGAACCGTTGATGAACCGCTGCATGTTCCCCTAAAAACAGATATTCACCGAAACCAAAATTGTCACAACACATTCAAGCTGACGTTGTTTACGGTTTTGTCTTGATTTTGTAAAATCCCGCGAAAGAATCTATTTCTCGGTTTAAATCATAGACTTGTAAAATCCCGTGACAATGGAAACATCCTGGTATTAGTAAAGTGCATTTCCGGATCTATCCTACGGTTTATTCTTGGTTTTGTAAAATCCCGCGAAAGAAACTATTTCTCGGTTTAAACCATAGAATTGTAAAATCCCGTATTGATGGAACCATCCTGGAGAAAGGAAAATGTGTTTCGGGATCTTATTTGATGTTGGTGCTACGGTTTCTACTTCGAAGAAGGGATAGAAGGGTGTACTTCATGAATTGGATGTGTGTTTGGATATTCGTCATGGCAGTTTGGTTATTACATGGTTTTACGGGGTTATGTGCTTTTAACCATGGTCAGGATGAAACCATTATCAGAGTTCACTTAAAACGTCAAAGGAGGCTAGATTTGTGCTTTTAACCAGAAGATGTGACAACGGAGTTAATTCACTATTATTTCTTTGAGGTTGAAGTGAATTATCACGGGCGAGTGTACTTAGTATCTGAAGGTATCGGGGATGGATGGATGAAGATACTTCAAGATCCTTGCTCAAGCTTATTATAAAAAACGAAGACTTGGAAATCTAGTTATTGTTGGGTGTCTTTTACCTTTTCTTTTACCACTTGGGGGAATTGGGCTCATACCACTACAAAATAACTATCACTTTAAGGAGTTACGTTGTAGTGCTCAGTGTCACATTCAATTGTGGATTTTCAAGAGGTAATGTACGTCTTATACTTGATGGTTGGTTGGTTGAAGAGTATAGAGTACATAGAGAGTACTTAGAGATGCTAATGGAAATCGGCACCGCTCTTTGTTACATATGTGCAAGTTTAAGTCACGAGTTCGGGGTAGTTTACTTCAGGGTCAAATTCATCATATTGGGATTTCTCCATCAGTTGTCACGACAAAGAGCCTACAGAATGATAATGGGATTGATTACATGTTTTGCCAAGAGAGCTGAAAAGAGAGAGATAATGACGTCTGTTCACATCAGTTCAGGCCTCGTACTCTAAAGAAAAGAAAAGTGTACGTTTCAATGCGCTTTATCTTCAAAAGAAGAGAAATCTTCTTATGACGTATGAACACTTCAGTTTATGCCTCGTACTTCAAAGAAAAGAAAAGTGTACGCTTCAGTGCGCTTTATCTTCTGAAGAAGAGAAATCTTCTTATTATGACCATTCTCATCAACATGCTTCATACTTTTTCCATGCGCTTCAGTCATCAAGTGAACCGGGCTACCACTGATTGTTTTCTCATTCCACTTGCTCGATTATAATGAAGATGGAGACATCATGTGCTTATTTTGCGGGAGAGAAGTGTGAATAGAACATTCGGATGATATTCACTTATTTAATCAAGAATGGCATCTCCGTATGCAATTCTTGAGGGGGAGAAGAAGTATGATAATTATGCATGGTTGATCGATATCTGAGAATAAATGGTCAAACGGCTCCAAACTCATGTAAGAACCGAGCTTCCTCTTTTCGGGTCATCTTTACATGGTGTTTCTTCTAAGAGCCGTTAGTCGACATCTTCACAAACTGATATGAGTTTATTGACAAAGTGCTTCCGGTTAATGCTTCACGTGCACATTAACATGATGATTCCGAACAACCTTCTGTTCTTGTTTGATGTGATTGTTTGCTTGGTGTTACCATTTCGTGTGTTCGCTGCGGGCTGATTGCTGATTTCCTTGATGAACATCTTTCTGTTCTTGTTTGATTGGGAGGGATCTTAATTAAGGGGATTTGCAATATGTAAGTTAATTGGGATGCTTTTTGGTGATGTTCTTGTGTTTTGGTGAGTCGAAGATGTTAACTATCCAATCCCCAACTGGACAATCTTGAAGAAGGTCGAGTCTACAGTCTGTTCTACATTTTCTGATACATGTTAGAAGACTAAAGACGAGTTGCATTTGATTATCCAAAGACTTCTTCTTAATCTGGGCATTTTTCAAATAGATTGTCGGTTTAGGGGAGAGCACTAATTGGGGGAGGGTGAAATGTCTGATTTAATCCCCAATTAGACTTGCTCATATTCTTCAGCAAGTTGATTCTCACTAGAGTTCAAGTGTTCTTCTCATAAAGATTTCAAGTATTTGGGCTGATAAGATGTTGCTGATTATGAAGTATCAAAACCAGCAAGGGGGAAGGAGACAAGCATCTAAACGCGAGTAAACTTGATGAACTTAATACTTCTAAGTAATTGAAGATATCCCGGGAAGACAAATGTTATTACCGCAGAGAAACTCAATGTTTGACTCATGGCGAGTAAACTTGATGAACTTAACTCTTCAAAGTGATTGAAGATATCCCGGGAAAACAAATGTCATGACCGCAGAGAAACTCAAGGTTTTACTCATCAAGGCGTTTAGTGTTCTTATTCCAACTACGTGGGGGAAGAGATGGAAGAGTTAGTTTCTGAAGATGAAAGAGGTACACAAGTGTGTGATGATTTTGATGTTATCACAATCATCAGGGGAGAGAGATTGTGTACATTGGGGATGCTCAGCTATTTTACTTGAGGGCTTAATCAGTGATTCAGAGATATAATCACTTATTCCGGTGTTGACATCCGCAGAGATTGTCACCCGCAGAGATAATCAGTGATTCGGCCTGCTTCTTCAATGTTATCGGTTATTCTCTCTTTGGGCATTCGGGTACTTCGGGTTCTTGAGCTTCATACGCTTTCTTCAGGGGAGAGAAAAGTATACATCGGGGTTATTCTTTGGCTATTGGACTTAATCTGCTAATTCGATGGTATAAGTTTCTTTTGTCTTTGGGTATGTGTATTCGGGTTCGTGAGCTCTAGTCTAAGAGACTGACTGCATCAATTCAACTACTTGGGGGAATTGTTCTCTTGACACCTTTTGGAATGGATTGCTTCAGACTTCAGTGGAAAAGAAATTTGAGAAGATTATTTATGTGTGAGATGAAACGTTACTGTTCTTCTATTGGATCATATAACCCCGAATGGAGATCCTCGATTATCGTTCTTAAATGGAGCAGCGGGATTTATGATAATGGTGTGCTTCTTTGTGCACCTGGCTAAGACAAGCTTGAAATAGAGCTTCGAATCTGCTCATCTAATGGATCTTCGGTTTGGGGAGAAGCTGCTAAAGTCTCTCTTTCTCAAAGGCTCATGTTCTAATTATGGAGCCTCGGAAGCTTTGGTGGTGGAAGTTTAAGAGATGACGAAATCTATCTTCTACGACGTGCTGCTCGATATCCTTATCTTGGTACTCGTATCATCATCCTCTTAAATATATATCATCTATTCTATCTTTGTATATATTTTTCAGAAAAACAAAATACAAAAATATAAAACCAGCAAAACAAAATAGAAAATTATAAAATCAACAAAAAGCCATAAAAAATCAGAAAATTTAAAAAATACCAAAAATATGTTTTCTAAGACATGTCTTCTGGTATCGATAACATCTACGGTCTTAGAAATGTCATTCAATAATGGCACGGGACTTTAGATGAAGTTCGAGCAGGAGGTGTAAATATTTCTTTCTAAACATGTCACAAACTTTGGCTTACAGTTACGTCAGACTGTAACCCGTGCTTAAACAATGGCTTGCTATTATTTCTGATAGCAACCCGTTTTTCAAGAAAGGAAAGTGTTACGCTTAAACGATTTTCACAAAACTCGTGCACTTATCCTAAAAACAAAACAAGGAAAGTATGTCGAAGGACTGCTGTTCCTACACAAATGTTTTTCCGTCTAAAATTCTTCAGAAAAATATTTGGTGTTTTTAACAAAATGGTGGTAAATGAGTTGCTTCAAAAACAATCAGTTTCATAGTTTTTATAAAATTGAAAACTCAGTCAATGACTTCAGCACTTTTAAAATCTTTTATAAAATGAGTCATTGATTGAGGGGGAGAATGTTTTCAAATCTATATCTTCTAACGGGCTTTCTTAATTATCCTAAATGCTTAAACTGAAAAATGATGTTAACCTACGTTGAAGGACTAGGTGCCTAGGATAAGATTGTTAGGTTTAGATGATTAGAGTTTGATAAACACATATTCCCATACCTTTTATGATATGATTGATATGTTGGATTGACTTTTATTAGTCGATTGCTGTTTGGGTGATGTCGACCACCATATATTTGTATGTGTGTTCACAAACATATGCAGGTATATTGGTATATAAGAATGTTCCCGATCCGGATCCCACAAATGAACATGATTGGATGCCGCATGGAAAGGGTAACGATATCTTGGGTTGACAAATGAAGAAACGAAGCTTAATTGGACTTCAATGGAGAGTTGGCATAAATGCAACGTAAGAGGTCTCACTGTATCAGCAGATGGTTTTCTTCTAAGTGATTGAAGAACCTCAGTTGGCATTCAAAATGCAACGTAAGAAGAAGTCTCACTGCATCGGCAGACGGTTTTCTTCCAAGCCCTACAGCAACAACGGAAGCTTCTCAACCACCTAATGTATCTTTGTGCAGGACAAGTAGTGAATGATACCATTTTTCTAAAACTTTGAATAATATTGTTTTTGAAAATGGAAAAATATTGTTTTGAAAATAAATTGGACTAAATTTTGAAAATTACCGGACTTCATTTTATCAAAACATAAGTCACTCAATCATTGACTTATGTCATGGATTGAGGGGGAGTGTGATTTAAAATAAAATATTTTCAAACGATATTTCTTCATAAAAGGTCCAGTTTGTACGAAACAAAGTGGTGATCTAAAGATTTAATGTTATGTCATGGTATGATTTTCTTTAAAACTCAAAGATCTGTCAAAATGAAATTTTTTCTGTTCTTGTTTGATTGTGAAATTGTTTTATTTTACTAAAAGATCTCTTAAAACAATCATACCTGACACTAACAATCTTTAATGTCTTAAAATGGTCCTTATCTGTCATTTTTCAAAATCAAATCTTGCCACGTCTTTCCCCAAAATTTTCTAAATTATTTAAAATCTTTTGGGATCACTAATCTCAATTGGTTTGAAATTTTTGATCAAGGGAGAGATCATGATTTAAATCTCAAATCTGTTTTAATGGAATCGGTTTTAGTCCTTTATAGGCACTCCTGCCTCCATGTGCCAAACGATTTTAAATATACAATGCACATGTTGAGGAGGAGGATTTATCCAAAAAAACCAGATGAGTGTTTAAACAAGGCCACATTTTCTCCCATGTTTTCTAAACCTAATTGAATCACTTGGGATCCAAAATCTCAAAGGGTTTGATATTTTTGATCGGGGGAGAATTTGTGATTTAATAATGAAATTTGATAAAAGGTTATCGTTTTGATTTAATTGTGCAGGCTGTTCTCTCATATGTGCTAAACACTTTCGAATCTTGAAGCCATATTGAGGGGGAGCAAATAAACTATCGAGGTACGAGAAAGATTTTTTAAAGTAATTTATAAAGTACCTTGATTGAGTTTTCAAATGGTTTCTTAATGGCTCTTGTGATTGTGGATGTGCTTCAAAAGAACTCTTGCCTCTATGTGATCAAATGTTTTAAAATATCCTATGCACATATTGAGGGGGAGAATTTTACCAAGAAAATCAAATGGCTTTTTCGTATGAAAATTGTGATCAAAGAAAATATTTCAAAGTCCTCTTGCCTCCTTGTGCTAAACAATTTCTAAATCATATGCACATGTTGAGGGGGAGGTTTTCTAAATGATCAACACTATTAAGGTACAAAATTCTTTGATCTCGTATCACAAGTACCTTGATTGTTTTTCCAAATGATTTTTCAATTGGTTTCAAGAAGAAAAGAACAATACCAAAAGACTGACCAATTTACTTTATGCATGGTGTTATAAGGATGGTTAGGTTAGGTATTAGTTCCCACGATCCCGCAAGTGCCGGAGGGATCTACCCAGGGACAATTCACTAGATAGTGTAGAAGTCCTTAGGTATGATGAAAAAAGGAGAAAAATGAGAAATGGGAAGAGTGCGGACTGTGACAGAGCTAGTACTGGAATAAACCCAACAAGGTTCTAGTTATGAAGTCTCGGTAAGCACTGAAGGGGTTGAAGAATGAAAAAGAACTGAATGTGAAAAAGGGTGAAAAGAAATAGCCCTCCATCAATTCAACCTTAGGGCAGAAACTGGGTTCAATACATATGCTACTGGTGGTTACTAAGGTAACACTAGTATTGAAGACAAGACATCATGGACCCAGTGATGCACTGCACTAAACTTCCCAAGCCACTCAAGTTCCTCTTAAAAGGGCTTGTTTCATTCTCACGGGGAACCGACATAATCTATCGACTTTCTCTTAGAGATTGTTGATATTGAAGAAGGAGACCCTCTCCCTAGTCTCCGGCATAGGAACCAAATGTACACTATTGAGTCTAGAGCCAAGAGATCATCCACAATATCTCATTAGGACACTAAATTCTTGAAGACTTGCTGTTTCACACAATGTGGAAAGTAAGAATATATTAAGAGTCCTACGCATTATCCTTGTGGTATTGCCAGAACATCCGAGTGATATGAAAATATTCACGATGAAGATGGAAATCCTTCTAGAGCCAACATCAAACAAGCTCTTGGTGGGTGACATGTGAGATCTTCTCGTAAGATCAAGCTTGTGACAACTGGACAGAAACGATGGGGCGATTCACTCGTGAATCAACCTTGGTCCAGGAATGGAATTGACGAATACTTTTGGAAAAACCGTTCGATGTGCAAACCTTCTTTTCTCTAGCACGTCGAATGTGTATTCATTTCAAATTCGAAAAGTATCTCTGATTGAAAAATACTTTTAGAAAAACCGTTCGATGTGCGAATCTCTTCTTTTCGCTAGCACGTCGAATGTGTACTCATTCTCTAATACAAAAAGTATTTTGTTTAAAAAAATTGATCTTTCTCATAAAACCTTCGTCGTATTGCAAAACTCTTTCTTAAATCAATACGCGATTGTTTTCATATCATTTTTCATCAATCAGTGAATATCAATTCGCTGGTTCACTCACTCCGTGTTGTCTTCTTTGAGACGTTCCGGTTTGAGAACAGCTAGAACAGCTGCGAAACCCTGTCAAGGAGATTCTTAGGAATCCTACCTGATCACAGGCAGTACTTGTACTGATCAACGGGGAACCGTGGGCCGTGTACCTCAATTCAACGAAAGTGATCAAAGACACTTTCGTGTGTTTTATTGCTAACTGTTGTTTGCAGGTACATTTGGACGATTGCAGCTGATCAGAATTGAGGAGTCAATCCAAAGCCGCATGCTCACAGCATCCACACTTAATTGAAGAAATCATGACTGGTGCATATCTACATAACCTGGCTCTGATATTTCTATACTATGCTTCTGCTACGCTGCTGCAAATATCATGAGCCAGTAAAGCTTCCGCTACTCTGATGGAAAGATGTCTTGATTCAAAAAGTGTGAGCATGTCGGTCCGAAAGTCACAACTTCACATGTTGGCAACACAATAAAGGGTGATCCAGAGATTTACTGTAGCTGATGATCTCAAAGAAAGCTCGAAGATCATCAAAGATGTGGATCAGTTAAAGGCCTCCACTAAAAGTACAAATCAATGCGGACTATAAAGAGTCACTGCTAAAGCATAAAGATACAGAAGTTGAAGAATTCAAGTCTACGAGCCCAAGACTGAAGATCAAATAGTATGCTAGGATTCAAAATGTAAAACATGGGGTGACCTCCCTTAGGGGGAGATTGTTAGGAATTGGAAATTCTATAGTGAAGTGTCTGTCACCCCATCTATAGTCTAGCATATGTTAGCTCGTAGACATATCGTTATTTACTGTTTTATTAGTTAGTTATTAGTCTAGCTTAGCGTAGTGTAACACCGTGGAGGAAGGACGGGTCTTTACCCACTGTATACCTGATCCACAGGCCGATAGGAGTTCGTTATGTTTGTAAGTATAAATACCCCTTCCATCCATGGAAGGGGTGGTGCTTTCAATCTAATATTCCATACTTTTGTGTAAACCTCTAGCAAGAACACCCTCTCTCTCTCTCTACTAACTCTCTAACTATGGCAAACATGTATTTTGATCATCCAAGACCACCCGAATCATCAACACAATAAATATTACGATCCTACAGCATACACTTAGAAATAATTGTACGGAAGTAATGTAAACGCAAACAAAACAATTAAGGAATCATAACTAGGCCAGCACCAAGAGGTGCTTAGCCGCTCATATTAATCATACAAACCAATTCAATATTCAAAGGTACGAAATACATGAATTGAAAGTAAGGATAATATAAAATGCTAATGCTTATCGTAGGGGAGTGATTTCTCCCTTGGAGACAGCTCCGTACACTCCTCTAGACCTGCCTTAAGCTTTTTCCCACGTTCTCTGGTTGTTGTGTGTGGAATGGGATGATTAGAAATGCTGGAATTCGTGGGGTATTTATAGGCCAGATCTGGGTTACGGCGTAACTAATACAAGAGTTACGCCGTAACCTTCAATTCCTTCGTATTTTGTACTAGATCTACTAGTTACGGCGTAACCTTATAAGTGGTTACGCCGTAGTCTTCAATAAACTTGGTTACACCGTAGTTGATGGAATAGTTACGGCGTAAGTATCAGCGGCGTGGAACCTCATTTGACCTAATATAGTTACGTCGTAGCCTTTGGGAAGAGTTACGCCGTAACCTTCTGATAAGTTGGTTTTCTCAGTCACGCAATAGTTACGGCATAATGTGAGAGATGAGTTACGCCTTAACTTCTTCAAAATTAGCATACTATGATAATTCTTTAGATAATTCTCCAATTCCGCGTCTCTTTAGCTCCAATGCTCGTAATTTACCTGAAAGTGGAAAACAATGGAAAACAAGCGTAAATCCATATAAATGATATAAATTACAAGCATTATCGGGGGAAATTGACACTTAATATTCAGGAATATTTGATGTTATCAACCCACTGAATGAACCGGAACAAATGATTCCTCAACATCAATGCATTCTTCCTAAAGGTATACATGTAGAGACTGATCTGGAAGATTCACCAATAATGTCTTCGAGCGGATGAGGTAGTCATATTCCTTAATGTTCATGAGGTTGATTTATAGATTGCAGAATGAGAGGAACAATAATCCGTGAAGATTTGGCAAAGGAATACCAAAGAGCGGATCATTATTCAATAGTGCAACTACAATATCATGATAGTCATTATCAACGCCTTGTGAAATAACTGGAGATAAGGTTTCTTGAGAATTCCGAGAAGTACTTCTTAGATGGTGAACTAGTTGAGTCAGTAGGAACCGGAGCATGAGCTTCAGAAACTGGATGATCAACATTCGTTGGAGGTTGGAAGTACTCATCAAACATATCTTGAAACAATGAATCCCAAATAGTAAATTCCAGTTATCCTTAGTGAGTGAAGACATTAGGCGTTGGAGAGTCGTATGACCATAACTCAGGCATCCATCAACATGTAGTATATTCACTCTTCTCCCCCTCAAAAATTGCAATTAAAGTTTGCCATTTTTGATTGAGCAAGTGAATAAGAATATATACCAATGAACGGAGATCCACTTGAGGATTGAATGAGCATGGAAAAAAATAAAGCTTGTTGATAAAGAATGTCGATGAGAATGGTCATAAAAATGAAGATTTCCCTTCTTCTAAAGAACACTTTTCTTTTCTTTGAGGAACGGGGCCTGAAGTGTTATCCATAGATGCCATAATGTTAAAGTACGAGGCCTGAACTGATGTGAACAGACGTCATAGCAGATTGAATATCAAGGTTGAGTTACTTGAACCCGTGAGTTATGAGACATCAATCCATTTGTTATCCATACTTTAAGCCAATCCATGTAGTGAAGGATCGAAGTATCTGAAACTAAGTAAGGACTACCTGCACTAACATTACAAGCTTGATTGCATATATATGGGTTAGTGACATTAGTATCCAAACCCTTTGGGGTTTCAAGGTTAACCTTGATTTTGCCATTGGTAAACAGCTTTTCGGTAGGTATCCACCTAAGTCCAGCATCCTTAAACATTCTACCAGGCGGTATCCACTTATTGCAAGGTCTAGGATTGTTAGGCTTTTTAAGCATAGTGGAAGACTTATCCTTATTCCTAGTTTCCAAGGATTTAGCAGTTGGTATCCATCTAGGCAAAGTTTTCGGTTTATTTTGCTTCATATACACAGTAGATGACTTAGTGAAAATCCTAGACTTAATAGGTTGAACCTTTGCATGAGCATTTACTTTCTTTAGGGATGTTGAAAAACAATTATCATGATGTGCCTTAAAGATGCATTTCAGACAATTTGAGCAAACAGCTTGTTTGGATTCAGAAAATGATCTAGAGTTCTTAGAGTAATCTACTATGGGAATAGCTTTATTCGAAACGCAACTACTCTTAGATCCAAGCCAATCCCTAGTGTTTAGTTGAATGTTCCTAGGTAATGGTTTAAAACTACTAGCAATGCCTTGAAATCTCGTAGAATTCATCACCATAGGTCTAGCACCTAAAATTCCATCTTTTTGAATCTGTGCCTTTTTCTTAGCTTCTTCTAGATCATAGTTCTTGAACAAGTCATTCATATCATGTGAATTCTTAGGCAAATAATGTGAAGTGATTGGTTTTGACAAAACTTGTTTCACATCAACTTGGGAGGCAAACCGTGTTTTTGAAAATTTTGTTCTTTCAGATATAAATGTAGTAGGCTGCCTAACAACAGACCGGTCTCTAGTGGGATGAGAAACTGGCTTCCCCAAGGTTGATTGTTTTGTAAACTTAGTGTTCACACTTTTCCCTACGGTTTTTCTAAGCTCATTCTTTAAGGCAACAATAGCGAAACTCTTTTCCTGAAGCTGAGCTTTGAGTTCATCAATTTTTGCTATCAGAGATTTTGTTTGTTCCATGGACTTAGTTGTTTCATCGATAGAGTCGCTTAGGTCCTTTTGATGCTTTTTCAAAGTCTCATTATCCTTAAGTAATTTAGCCACATAAATTTCCAATTCATTATCTCTTGTTTTAATAGCATCGATGTCTTGTTTAGTCATGACTAAATTACTTTTCAAACTCAGGACAGAAATATGTTTATTCAGATTGTAAATGGTTGACTCTTTGTCTTGAAGCTGATCTTTCAAAGTGTTAATTTCAAAAAGTTCACGGAATTCAGGAAGTTCCAGATTTTTACATGGTTTGTTAAGTTGAAAACTTTCTTCTTTACTCTGTATCACAATTTCAAGTGAAATGCAATGTTTTTCAAGATTTGAGAATTTGTTTGAAAGTTCATCAAAAGCATTTTTATCAACCATATCTTTTGTTTTGAAACACTTAATCTCAGACTCAGCCTCAGTTACAGAACATTTATCAAAGTCAAGTTCAGCATCATGATAAGTTTCTTTAAGTAGTTTAGCAGATGCACTATGTTGAACAGTTAAGGGTACATCATTAAATGACACCTGTTTAATTTTCGGTCTGATATCTGCATCCACATCATGTGTAACAAGAGTCACTGGACCGCTGGCTGTTTCAAGCTTATCTATCTCTGAGCCTCTGTATTCAGTGTCAACTGATCCATCGTCTGGTGCTTTACCCGACTCAACACTACAATCTTTTGATTGTTCCCGACATTCATTCCCGTTTCTGATTACTACATCTACTTCTTGTGTGTTAGGAGTAATTGAACAGCTGGTTACATCATTATTTGTTGTCTCTGACATTCTGCATTCAACAACACCCGATTCTTCAACTGATACATTACCCAACTCATCACAACTTTCTCTCAACTGCACCAAACTCTCATCCACTTTTTCATCTTTCTGAGTAACTTCCTCAATATACTTCTCCACATTATCCATGAGATGGATAAGTGTCTCTATGAACATGCTAATTTCCATTCCAGTGTGTCTCTTGAAAGACATTTCAGTCATGTCTTGATCATAATCAGATGTAAATTCCCCACTAATGAATGACTGAAATTGGTTGTGGGTCACTTGAAGTGCAGCACTGGAACTATCCTTTTGAACCTTTTCTTTATCAAGTTGTTGTTCCAATTGTTCTAAGTTCAATAGTAATGTTCCCGTTAATGTGGATAAATCTTGACGGAAAAGGGCATTGCATGTTCATTCCATTGTTATAGGTGTGAGTAACATGAGGTGTGAGTGAAGTTGTTGATAAGGTTAAATGTTACTTTCCTTTAGCATGGCATTATGTAGCCTAAACAGGTGCAATTCTCTCTCTTCTGACTCAGAACACGTAGATCTCACATCCTCATTGATTGATTCAATCATCTTTAACCGTTCAGTGTAGCATACATTATCATTGTTGTCCACAGCATCATACAATTTAAGTACTTCCAAAATCATTGAATTAGGAGTGTAAGACATGATGTTGCTGTGTACACGGGATTTTACAAGTCTGTGATTTAAACCGAGAAATAGAATCTTTCGCGGGATTTTACAAAATCAAGAAGAAACCTTTAAGAAATGACCAATATAATGTATTAAGATGACTGATGGATCAACACAATGATAGAAAATTATGTGTTAGGACTTATGATTGTTTGTAGGATTAGCTGAGATGTTGTTTACTTGAGATTTGGATTGGTTGTTGCACGATTTTCTCGAGAAATTTAGGCCTAAAAACTTAAAAAACCTCAATAACTTCTGTTCGGATCGGATTTAGGCCTCGAAGTTTGACCTGAATGAACTTTAGTTGATTCGGCGTGCCATTCTCCTCATTCTCACGGTCGTTTTGATGGGTAGAACGCTGAAAACGGAGTTACGGTTCAAAAGTTATGGCCGTTTGAAGTTTTGTCGGGAAAAGTCAACAAAACGCACTGATGAAATGGTCAAACCGCACTTTTGTCAAACCGCAGAGTCCTCAAAACGCATACCACAAATCACACACTTGACAAATCGCTTAAGCAGACAAATCGCTAAACAGACAAATTGCTTAAACAAACAAATTGCTTAAACAGACAAATCGCTAGACAGACAAATTGCTTAAGGGACAAATCGCTAAACAGATAAATTGCTTAAACAGACAAATTGCTTAAACAGACAAATCGCTAGACAGACAAATCGCTTAACAGAAAAATCGCTTAAGGCACAAATTGCTTAAGGGACAAATCGCTTAAGTTGACAAATCGCATCCAAGAAAGGCTATCCGTGAGACAAATCGCTTCCAGAAAACTTTAAAAAAAAAACACCACTTTTCAATCCAAAAACAACCCAACCACGATGATTCAAGCCTTCCAATTCAAACCCTAAACACTTATAATGATTCTAAACACAAAAGTACTATCAAAATCTAAACTTTAGCACTAGAAATGATCCAAGTGATGCAAACTACTCTAAACTCATTTAAACCCAAAAACCTTATGAAAACTACTAGAAATTCAAGAACATGAAAGATGAGTGATCAAACCATGGCTCTTGATACCATTTGTTATATATTGGTTTTCATAAACACACAATCAAGCACAAATAAGGTTCGAATGATATGAAGTAATTTAGAGAGAGAAAGTAGAATGGGAGCCTTTCTAGAGAGAGAAAGTAAACAAAAAAAGAAGGTTAGATTGAAAGAAATGTCCAACCCTCTACCTTGGGAGGTAGAGGGTATTTATAGTTACATACTACACGTCCTCCTTCGGACTGTGGATCAGGCATACAGTGGGTAAAGACCCGTCCGTCCTCCACGGTGTTGCTCTAAACTAAATAACTAACTAAATAACTAATAAATAACGTAATGTCTACGAGCTAACATATGCTAGACTAGAGTTAGGGTGACCGACTCTTCAACATGGATTTTCTAAATCCTAACACCGTCTAACCCGTTTAATAAAAGGGTTGTGTTTGGGTTGAGTATGTATTAAACATGTCAACCCGTTAACCTATTTAAGTATATAAGCCTTTAAAAATAAAATATGTCTTATGTTTGATTTGGATTAAATGTACTTTGTTATGTACTTAATATGAGTGAATTACAACTCAGATATCATTGATATTGTAGAATAGTTATTTATATGCTATTTTTATCATTTTTTAAATCCTTATATTATTTTTGCATTTAAACTAATTAAATCGACAAACCACCAACTTTACTCATCGATTGAGCTATTTACTTAAATAGGTTCAACATGTCACAAATGGGTTATATGTGTTATGCAGGTCTGGGTTAGGGTTGAGTTTCTTAACACGATTAATAAATGGGTCGTAGTTGGATAAAGGTTATATAAACCTACCAACCCGCCAACCCGAACAGGTCATCACGAACACGACTCGATTTCCACCCCTACTATTTATATGTACATTGCTTTCAATAAGTTACAGGTACGGTTCCCAAAATTTAGCCTAGACGGATCCCTCACAGGAAGGATCAATCAGAACCGTCCAACAGAAACAAATTTTTTAACAAATTTGAAGCTCATTTGCAGGAAATAATGCACCATATACTTGTTTTCTAACCTTTGTTTTGTATATTTTCATAATACACATGAAGACTTTGACACCCTCAACAAGGGGGAGCTTTTCGTCAAAGCAAAGCATTGCAAAAACACTTGCAATACATTCACTTAGGCTTCCTAACTACCTAACGCCCTCATCAAAAGGGAGCACTCGTCAAGTGGAGCATTTTTTCAAAGTTAGAAACATTGCAAAATAATTGCAATCCACATGTTTTAGTCTTCCTAATTACTTGACGCCCTTAACAAAGGGAAGCATCTGCCAAGGGGGAGCTAAGACAAGAATCTCCTACTTACCTTACTACTTCTCTTTACTTTTATTTCTCTAACTCTTTCTTATTTTCTTACTTTTCACAAGTTTTTCTCAAAATGTTTTCTACAATGTTAGTTTCTTTTCGACACTCTTTTTTTTTGACAAAAAGGGAGAGAAGAGAGTAAAAACTCCAATTCAAATTTTTACGAATTTTATTTTTTTCTTAAAATAATCTTATGTTGTGTACTTGTGTCATCAACAAAAACGGGAGATTTTTAATACAAATAAACCATAAAAACGTTTATTTATATTTTACGATCTTCTAATGTTTTGTCGATAACAAACGTAAAATCATTTTAACGAAATAAATAAAATACGTAAAAGCTTTGAGCCAATAGTTTACTAACACACTTTTACTAAACATATTAAAACCATCACAACATGTTTAGTAAATAAGTTATATAAAACCAAAGACATTAACAATTAACATTGTTATGTATATGTGTAACAAACAATTAGTGTTTACATTTTATAGGTACAATAAATGTTGTTGGGTAAAACCAAAGTCCATAACCCATGACCCATGATCCATTGACTAGGTACAATACATGTTGTTGGGTAAAAACCAAAGTCCATAACCCATACCCATGGAGCATGATCCATAAACCATGACCCATTGCATGACATCATCCATGAAGTCGTGTTGGATATTATCCATGATCCATGACCCAAATTCCATGACCCATGACCCAAGATCCATAACCCAATGACTAGGTACATTACATCTTGTTGGGTATTCATAATCCAATACCCATAACCCATGGTCCATAACCTATAACCCGGTTTGCAACCCAAAATCCGGACTAAACTGACCTAGTAGCCGGATCCCAGGATTTGCACTAGCCAGATCCCTTAGGTGAGGGATCCGCCGGAACCGTGGACAATAAACATGTTTTATCTATAAATAGTGAGCCATTTCTCTCTTGCTCACTACCACTCTTAGATATACTTTTTCCCAGTATTCTAACATCACTAACCACAGATCCAAAGGATCATTCAATGTAGTTTTATGTTTGTGTGATTCTCTAGGTTCGTCTTAAGGCAAGATCACCACCTCTTGAAGACGTGCAAGCTCAAGGTCATGAGTTGCTAAGCTTCGTCATCATCAAGACCACTGAAGTGCATCTTGTTGATAGTTATTTTCCTCCTTCATAGAAGTGTCATATTGAAGGAATTAGTGAAAGGTGCCGAAGTCTCGTGTTGAAGGCATTAGTGAATGGTGCCGAAGGCGTACAATCGATATGGTGTGTCGATGTACAAGTTGTGTCGTTTGGGTTAAAGGATGTTGATATCCTTTCTAGTATTGTAAAAAGGAGTGTGTCTCCTTTGGGTAGTTGTGTTGTGGTGTAGTGTTGGGTAGTAGTTCCTCCTTTGTAATGGAACTCGGTATCTAGCCTTGTACCGGATAAAGTGTAGGCGACATTGTGATAGGTTTGGTTCTACCTCGTGGAAGAACCCGGTGTCTAGCCTTGTACCGGATAAAGAGTAGGCGACGTTGTGAAGGCTTCTCCAAACATTAAGGAGCTTGTGTTGTGTTGTGCTTAGAAACTCTCGAGTGGGGTACTTGGGAGTGGAGTAGGGCAAGGAAGGTGTCCTTGTAGCCGAACCACTATAAATACTCATGTCGTGGTTTCGTGTTTTCTTACTCTTTATCTTCTGCATTACTTACTTATGTTCATCTATTAATATCTAACACACAATCTAAATAGATTGACATAAGTAGATCTAAATGTTTTAGAGTGAGTGGCAAAACTATTCAACCCCCCCCCCCCTTTAGGTTTTCCACAAATCGTACTGAGTCATTCCTTCTCTCGTAACAGTATTTATGACTGAGCCGTCAGCATTACGAGGATTATTTTCCACAGTAGGACTTTCTTTCATAGGACGCAGTTGTTTTTTGGTACCACGGATGGCGCCACTTGATGAACCAGAGTTTTGCAGGTAAAGCTAGCTCACTAAAACCGACGAGGGTTCGTCTCTTAATCTTGGTTTGATGGAGATTCAGCGGGTTGAACCTACTAAGAAAAATGCATCGTTAGTCTCATTGTGGAAGGGGGCTCTAACGATCAACCTCGGGCGTGAGAATGAGTATTTTTTGTTTGGAGGTATTTAATTGAAAGTGAGAGCAAGGAGAGTTTATGTGTGTGTTGGAACCTGCCCCTCAATGACCAAATGCCTGGTATTTACAGGTGAGGTTCCTTGGTGTTACCTCCGGATCACGGGTGGTGATCCACTCTATTATCCAGTGGATAATAGCATGCTCTTTTCGGAGAAAAGGACGTGAGGCATCAATATCGTAGCTCCCTTGTCCTCTTAGTTGACTTCTAATGTTCTTGGGGCTCGTGATGTTACGTGCCCTCCAAGTTGTACCCTTTTAAGGTAAAGCTTAGACAACACTTCTTTCCCATGAAGGATCCTTGCTATTTGGGTGAATCATGTGGTTGTTGACTTGGATTGCACTCCAACTTCTTAGGTCCGGAGGGCGGAGTGTTCGTTCTTATGTAGGTCGTGCGTGATTCCCGAACACCAGTGGATATAGGTTTGCCCCGTTCGTATTTTTAGAGATTGTGTGCTTTGTTGGCCGACCCTTTATGGTCTTTCGTAATAGTCCTGAACCGAACCGACGAACTACCGTTGTTGTGTAGTTTGCTAGCCGCGGTCATTGGGTATCCGCGGCAAGCATATTAGCTTAGGGCGGTATCTGGCATATAGATGATCAAATACATAATTATTATTATTTTTATAATAAATCCATAATCAGTAGTGCAGATAAAAGCTTTTACAAATATTCTATTTTACCGATTGAATATTATCATTAAAAAATTTATTATCGAAACTACTACACGATCCCCTTACTTTTTTATCCATAGCATACGTACCATGTAAAATATTGGCACATTGCATTAGATCATTGGTTTAACAAAAAGAATATTTTGTGGCCAATGTGATTGATTACATTCTTTTAAGGGATTGATTATTCGATTGATAAGTATCTCTTAAATAGTTTGAAAAGTTTATGTTCTGTGTTATAACAAACTAAACTTTTCAAAAATATACATTTTTTTTTTGTCTTCTCTTTTTGGGCTAATTAACATACTTTTTTTATGTTTTCAAAAATTAAAATATAATAACTTTTTCCATTTCATGATATCAAACTCACAAAAGCTTCCAAATTAAAAAATGTAATTTTGTCTAGACACTTCGTCTGAAATAACTTTTCTGTTTTGCATCTCAGATGGAACAATATTGTTTGTATATTTTGAATAAAAGTAAAAACTTTTATATCACATACCACAATACACTAATATAGTGTCCGTGGGAGGATGAGAAGGGAATATACAAACAATACAATATCCACCATTCTTTTACATACATACTGATGATAAGTTGTAGGCATTTTAAAGTCATGATAAGATATGTTTCAATATTCCACCACTTCTACTTTCCATAATTTAAATAGTAAGAAATTTGACTAGGATAGGCAAAAAAGGACCAAGGTTTATTGTATCCAATTTTGATGCAAGTATGTCATGCACTAACTTAGTGCTAGCAAAGTTACACATGGCACTAACCCGTCAACCGAATTAAAGTTAAATTCTGCTTGGACACTAACATTTGAATGTTATGAAGATTGAAGAATTAAATAACTAAGATTTCATATACATGCAAGAACTAAGATTTCATATCCAATAACATGTAGTTCAATTTTTATTTTATTTTTTATTTATTTACTTTTTTCTTGCAAGAACGTACTTTCATAACTAATTTATGAATAGGAACTGATTGGTACACTGTCAAATATTATTAGAACACTTCACTGTATAAGCAGTTAAAGCAGGTTATACTTAAAGTATAATTGTTTATTACATACAATGGAGTATCTTAATAAATTTAAAGAGTGTGTCAATCATTTCCTTTTATGAATGTCTTCGATCGGGTAAACAAAGTTTAGATGTTAATATGAAATGAATCTACTCTACATAAACTTCATAGTAAGTAACAACGAAATATCATCATGCATGTGGCCTAGCGGTAAATGCTCAGGTCGTTAAGCGAGCCACAAGTGAGAGTAGTACCGGGTGGGTGACCTACCGGGAAGTCCTCACTTGTGGTCCACATGCTCTGTTGATATTTGCAATGAGGATTTGTGCCCCTTAGACTAAGCCGCTGGGGGTTCAAATCTGAGCAAGGTCGGGGTTTTCATCCGAACGTTACTCCAGCAAGGAAACTTGTGTGGAGGCGGTACGGTTTCCTCGCGGCACTGAAGCCACATATCGTACCAGCGTGGACCCGGTTAAGACAACATAGTCTGGTCGATGTGGGGTTAGGGCCCTCTTACGAGAGGGTGGTGAAACCTAAGTTGGAAAGTCACCTGTCAAAAAAAAAAGTAACAACGAAATATGCCAAAAAAGAAATAAGTACATACTTGCAAAAGAGGAATACATCACCTCACATCATCCAACAATGTGTACCACACGATCCAAAATTAATGCGATACGTCACCCACTTTCATGCAAATATACTTCTTTGTTTAATACTATTATTTTATAAAAGTGTATATAACAAAAGTATAGATTGAAAGATTTTTGATGAAATTGTAATATGTCTATGAAATTGGAATTTTAAGAAAGTGAAATGTTAAGGGTGCGTTTAGTTGGGGGAAAACATCATTGTTTTTCATAAAATGTTTTGTGGAAAACAAGGAAAATAGAGATCGCGTTCAAATTATCATTTTTCAACAAAATGTTTTGCAAAACACAAAATCCCCTATTCCTAATCTAACAAGGAAAATTAGAAAACAAATTTTAGTTGTTTTCCTTGTTTTCCTTTGTTACCCCCAACCTCCCTCCCCTTCTTCAAAATAGAAAATACAAATATCAACTAAACGCATTTTCTATATTTTCAAGTGTTTTGTGAAGATAAATTTTCCATCCAAATTCTTACAAAACTAGAGATAAAAAACAAGGGAATTTTTTTTCCAACTAAACGCACCCTAAGGATTTGAAATAGGAATTTACAAAAAAAGACGTGTTTGGTATGAAAAAAATAAAATGAAAAAAATATATATATTATATTAAAATATTTAAAATTTTATTTTAAATTAAAATTAATAATAATAATAATAATAATAATAATAACAATAATAATAATAATAATAACAATATTGATTTTGATGATAAATATAATGAATTCTATAGAATTGTAAACATTCTTCACAATTTGCTACAGAATATTGAATTCCACATAATTTTTAAGGATTTCGTTCCATTTCATTTTCCAACTAAACATGTTAAGTAATGGAATTCAGATTCTGAATTATTTGAATCTACCAACCAAACACGTTATAGAATGGAATCGGATTCCAATTCTATCAGAATCCTGAAGATTTTGCGAACCAAACGGGGTCTTAGATTATATCTTTCTAGTTTATATATCTTCTAATAAATCATGACTCGTGAGCAAGGATAAATAGAAAACCCGAACTCGACGGGGAAACTTGTATAAGATATCGTGACTTAAAACAAGGCACTTAAGTCACAAAAACTGAACATAGGGAGAGTAACTCATATTTTTTGGAAAAAGAAATCTTAATGTGTTTACGGAAATTCTAGTATCAACCATCAAATTGTCTTTGGTTGGTTTTACGCAAACACAAACACGCACGCAGGGGGTGCAAGAAATCTTATTTCAGGGCGAAAATGGTTTACATGCTTGTGAACTCCAACACGAATGCAGCTCTGGGCGAATCTTTTTGTTATCTATGGAAGTTATAATGCCATTTTTTTATGAAAAGGGTTATTATACAAAAAAGTCATTAAAGTTTGCAGGAAATTTGTCCTAAGTTACTAAAGTTTAAAAGTTGTCATTTAGGTTACTCAACTTATGAAAGTTGTCATCCACATTACTGAACTTATGAAAGTTGTCATCTACTTTACTGAACTTGTAAAGACATGACATTTATGTTACTTAACATATAGAAAAAATAAACGTAAAAATCGCTGAAATTATAGACGTGTTTGTTTTTTAACGTTGAGTAAGCTGAATGACAACTTTTAAACTTTAGTGACTTAGGATAAATTTCCCGCAAACTATAGTTACTTTTTTGTATAATAACCCTTTATGAAATGACTCAACATTTATCTTAGGTCACCAAGATAACTTTTCGATATAAACAAAGGCATTAACCTCAATGGTATTACACACAAGAACACGCATATTACCTCCCCACTTTTTCAGCAACCTTCGATCGATAACACGCCACTGATTCCGTGATCTTCCAAGAAAGTTAGTCATGTCCAGCTGTACAGCACCTGTGACCGTCGTACCCTGGGAAACAGAAAAAAAAAATCTTATTTTATAAGAATCATGACCGTTGTACCCTGGGAAACAGAATGCAAGTCTTGTTTTATGGGAATCATGATAAACACAAGCCTCGACCTTTTGTTGCTTCCTTTGAATCATTGTTAATTAGAGCATCTCTTCTATTTCTATCCCTTTATGTCTTTATTTGATTTTCTATTATTATTTATTCTTATTATTTACTTTAGTTAGCTTTTATTAATGAAAAGTGCACAGTTTTCCTAAATAGGGTTTTAAGTAGTGTTAAGAATTGATATCAACAGCTGAGGTCATGCCAGTTAGAGTGGACGGTGTGGGGGACGCCGTGGCTCGCCGTGGCCGACGTGGCGTCTCGCCGTGGCTCGCCGCCACACCGCCATGGCTTGTTGTGGCTCGCCGTCGGTGACCAAATCGTGGGGACGACGAGATGCAAACTCTGACACAAAGCAAAGTTTACGTTATAACGTAAACATTTTTCAAACGTAAACTTTTTTTTTTTTTTTTTTTTAAATTAACTTTTTTTTTTTTTTTAAACCCACCACTCCTATATAAACTATCATCATCTTCTTCATTTTACACATCCTCAAACCCAAAATACATAACAAATCTTTCTTAACCAACAATATCATTTTACACAATGTCTCAAAACCCACATGACGGAGGATACTTCACAAATCTACTTAACTCAAACGCACAACAATACGGGGGTTCTTCAAACCCGTCTACCCCTTCTTCGACCAATTCCAACCCGTCTCCACAAGAAATAATGCTTAACCAACAATATCAGTTTCAACAAGGTTTCGCAAGTTACCCCAACCGATTTCCATCACCGCAGTTCTTTAACCCGTTACAATCTCCACAGTTTTTTAACCCGTCCCAGTCTCCACAATTGCCCCAAATGGAATCACAACCGACCGGTTCACAATTCAAAGTTCCAAAAGCACGTGAACCGGCAAAAGGCAGGGGCAAAAAATCGAAGGCAAAAAAAACTGCAGTAGATTTGGACAGGGACGATGACGAAGATGTTGAAGCCATAGCACAAGTGAACAGGAGGAAGTGGACCAAGCCTGAAGAAATGTTACTTGCGCAGTGTTGGATAGAAATTTCCCAAGATAAAGATATGGGCAATGACCGTCCGGAGGAGCACTTTTGGAACGACATTCTCGAAATGTTCAATTCTCAGACAACCGATAACCAGCGTGGCAAGAACATGATAAGCGGTAAATGGACAAGGATTAACAGTGATCGCCAGAAGTTCAACGCTATTTACAAACATCTTCAGCGTCGAAGTGGTGAAAATGACCAAGATCATGTCGATAATGCCAAAGTTAGCTTTACGCAGCGTTTTGGTGGGAGGGAATTTTTGTATGAAAAATGTTGGGATGTTTTGAAAAATTATCCCAAGTGGGATGCCGAAGATCCTATTGACATTACATGTCTCGAGGATATATTCGGGCCGGACAAACGACCTCGGCCTGAAAGAGATGTATGCAAACGAGCCGGCAAGAAACAGAAGTCGACTTCAACGTCAAGCGCTGCAAGCTCCGGTGGAAGTCAAACGAGTAGTTTTTCGGGACATATATCTGAAATATATGCTCAAAAAGCCGATGCTTAAAGGGCTTGTTACGAGGCGAGGCGGGAGAAGGAAAAAACGTGGCAAGAGAAGATCGAGATGGATTTTCTCATGATAGATCCGAGTACCAATCCTGACCCGGTTAAAGCAGAAATCATCCGCAAGAGGCAGGAACGTCTAGTCAACAAATATCATCAAATCATGGACGACTAGTATTTTTTACTCGTGTGTTGTATTTTTTTTTACCCGTGTCGTTTTTTTTTTTACCCGTGTGTTGTTTTTTTTTTACCCGTGTCGTTTTTTTTTCGTATCGTTTTTATTAGTAAGTGTTTTTTTTTATGTATTGTATTTTTAATTTGAATGAAATGAATTTATTTAGTTTATTTGAAAATGAAAATTGAATAAAAAAAATAAAGTGATAATGGTGGGGCCCAAATGAAGAGGTTGAGGTTTGTTATGAGTGAGGAGGGGGTTTGTTGTGGTTAGTTGTGGGAAAATGAGATGCTGATGTGGCGCTGAGGTGACGCGACGATGAGGTTGAAGCTTGTTATGATACCTAGCCCTCTTATAATCTAGTATTTGAAGGGGAGATAAATGACACGTGTTAAGTTGTTATTGGTAGAGGATGGGAAGTCAATAGCGTTCTAAAGACTTAGATAGTCTTTTATGTACTATGTGCTTCACGATTATCCTATAATTCATTTTTGAGGATGACACATGCATAGCGTGCAACAATCATCAAAGAGCCGATAGTGTTTGATCACGTTTGTATATACTGACGATGCTTATATCCTTTCGAAACACTCCCCGTAAGATTCCGTACATATAGTATGAGAAGATTTGCATGTCCTTCTCTGTCAGTAGCACGCACACATAGTTATGACTTTGATCTTGTCTTAAGCCGATTTTCATGTTCATATAATCTTACTCCTTTAGGGTGGTGGCAACCATGCCTAACAAGATTTTCATGCCTAATCAACCACCAATAATATCCTTACAACTCATCTCATACCTAACAATAGATTTTTAGTGGCAACCATGCCTAACCCATACCTCACATTCATTAATATAAAATGAAGCAATATGATTGGTGGAAATTAATATAACACACAAACACATGCATGTTCTTGTTGATGTAGAATCGGCAAAGAATGCCGAATTTGGTCCAATTCATACCACACCGAATAATGCCTAGGAGGAGGCAATGGGCATGCCGATCGGCATCATGCATGCCGAATCCATGCCTAAGAGTGTTGCCACCACCTTAATAAAAAGTGTATCACTTTTTTTGAAAAAAAAAAAATTAAGAAATACAAAATTTGATGCTAATATTACAAATTATTTAAACAAATAATGAAAATTAAAGTCATTTGACTCAAAATAATAAATGTTACAAATATGAATATCTACACTATTATAATGTATTCTTGTTAATTGAATAATTAATAAAGTTTTTGTTATGATTTGAAAATTTATTGATAACTAAAATCTTGATTATATTTTTTTACGTATAAAAAAGAGAGGCGATCAAATTATTTGGTGCTTGAAAACATAATTTACTAATATCATCAAAAAAAAATATCATGTTGGAGATGAGATAACAAACTTAATAACGTTTTACAACGATCGACTATTTTGTATAAATCATAATTTACATCTTTGTATGGAGTACCTTATTGCATATAGTTGACACACAGTACTAATTACGGCAATCAACAAATTTTTGTCTTTTTGTTTGTAGAGAACTACTACGAGATAATCCATACCGTTGTTAGTAATCATGGTATGTATTGATGTCGTAACTATCTTTCACATAACTTTTGATCGCAAATAAATATGCTAGTTACATTAATAAGTGTACGATATGTTAGAATTTTCAAACCTTCGCTTGGGTTAAGAAATTTAGAAATGATTAACCACTTGAAAGAATCACACGTATGCATTGTGCTTGGTGACATGGAATGATGGAAATAACCTCCTGTTCCTACCCTCTACACCACTTATCAATGTCAAACCATTTACATGGTCCACTAACCTTATGCTGTAATATTTGAAATGATTACTTGCATAATAAAGAAACTTTTATACGGAGTAAATAATTAGTGAAATAACAACTGTAGTCTTTTAGAATAGAACTTGTTTTTAAAAAGGTTTTATTAGTTTATAAAATACAGACAAAGTGAATAGAGACGACATAACAATCATGTAACAAATGTTAAGCAATGTCTTTTAAACACAATGTTAAAGTTGATTAAAGTGTGTTAAAATAGAATTTGTATTCTCGTTGAAGTAAAGAAAAAACTTCATCAGCATTAACTTTTTTGGATAAGATTTTATGATTGATGTTGCCGTTCTGTTTTGTTTCTTGGTCGATGCTAGTGCTACATCTTATCTTAGTGTGGTCCTCTAGTTAACAATTTGATAAAATGGTATCTTAAAATTGTTGATTTAGTGCCATATTATTCCCATATATGTTTTGAAAGTGATGACACTGAAGTTAACTTTCAAGTTGAGATAAGAAACATATATTATCATTAACAGTGAAAGTCATTTTCTCTAAGTAGATTGTGCGAAGGTGGAATGTAGTGTTTGACGCAACATTTTTATGGTAGTAAAAGATTAGATCGACATTATGAAAGGTCGCTTCAAAATATTAGTCAACGAGTAATAATTTAAATAACATCTGCAAATGGTTTTCTCTTTCTTTGCTTTCGGTTTTAGTAACCATGATTTCCGAATTTTCTTTCGGGTTTTGTTTGGAAATCCCCAGTGTATAATCCCAATTGATATAAAAAAAATTAAATAAATAGCTTGAAAAAAAAAAAAAAAAAAAAAAAAAAAAATTGGTTGAACAAGTTTAAATACAGTAAATCATTTGCTATTGTCAAAGGTGAAACTTAACACTTCAATTTTTAGAATGATTTTTCCTTATAGATAATAATTTTTATTTTCACTCGAGTACAGGTCACAATCATATTGAGGACGTATCTGGTTTGATAGACCCGATTCGTCTAATGGAACACCGACTTGAGGGCCATTCGGTAGGCCTTCTTTGGTAGTGCTCAAGATTTGACTAAACATGACACTTCACTAAGTCATGAGATCAAGACGTTGGATGAAAGACACACCACATTAACTTCCATACGGAAGACATGCCAATATAACGACCAGGTAGGAAGGTCAATATGATGCCCAGATAAGAAAGTCGATAATTAGTGCTTCGTATGACACTAGCAAACAAAACTTAAGTATAACATTGTTGACCGTAGGCCTACAATACTATATTGGGGGACTTGATAACGTATGTAGTTCGATAGATCGATCCGTCAAATGGAGCACGGACTTATGGTCCACTTGGTAAGCCATTCTAAGTCGGTTGTTGGATGAAGGACTTATGGTCCACTTGGTAAGCCATTCTAAGTTGGTTGTCAGATGAAAGGCGTGTAGCATGCACCGAATGAAAGGCGTGTCCGGATAAAGGCCAATCTAGATGAAGGGCATGTCAGGATGAAGGACGCGTCCGAATGAAGGGCACGTCTGGATGAAGGGCGCGCTAGGATGACGAGCGTTCGGATGAAAAACGCGTCTGGATGAAGGATGCGTCTAGATGAAGGGTGTGCCAGGCTGAAGGGCGCGTCCAGATGAAGAGCGGTGAAGGGCACGTCTTGATGAAGGGCGCATCCGGATGAAAGGCGCACTCGATGAAGGACAGATGAATGGCACGTTTGGATGGAGAGCACATTGCATCCGGATGAAAGGCGCGCCCGATGAATGATAGATGAATGGCCTGTTTGGATGAAGGGTGCGGCATGATAAAGGGCGCGTCTGGATGAAGACTGGATGGAGACCACATTGCATTAACCATAAGGTAATAGCCCAGTGCCCACGTGCACCAATTACCCGTATATTGAGGGATAGGTTCCCCGTGATGACTTCATGTATATTAACTAAGGTACTATAAATACAACTGCGCTTGGTGGTTGGTGATCATTCTACACCATATCTCTCTCTCCCTCTCTCTCTCTCTCTCTCTCTCTATATATATATATATATATATATATATATATATATATATATATATATATATATATATATATATATATAGAGGATAGTGAATATGAGGTTGTCTCACATCTAAGCTTACATGCGAAACCATAAAAAAATTACGTCGTTTTAACAAGAAAAACATCAAATCTACCTCATTTGTATCATGTCCTTCACAATATTAATGTTTTCTATTGATTTCATCACAACATCACTTAAGTTGAGTTCACGTTGATACATGCATTTTCTACATCATATTGTTAGGTTATTTCATTAACTAACAAATTAACTATAGATTCAACAATGGTTTGATTTTATTCACCATTAAAATGCGTTTCACTATGCATATATTAGTTCCACTACTCAAATTTTGAAAAAATATTAACCAAAATGACGTATTTTTTAGGCATTTTTTATGGTTTCGCATGTAAGCTTAGATGTGAGACAGCCCCATATTCACTTTTCCCATATATATATATATATATATATATATATATATATATATATATATATATATATATATATATATATATATATATATATATATAGCAGGGATCCAGTGAGAAGTAAATTAAAATAAGAAGTGGTGAGAAGTGACCAAAACCACGCATTTGAGATGCAACGACTTGCATTAGATGAATTTCTATTCATATAGATGCAACATCTTGAGTTTCGAAAATTAATATGATGTATAGATGGTGCAAATTGATTTTCATGATTTTGGCACATGCAGAGGAACAAAAAACAAGAGAACTTATGAAATGCATCTAATATACATATAGGCATCTGATTAAAAGCTAGAAAACACACTATAGTGCGTTATAATGCATATAAGATTATAGGGATGCATCTAATTTAGGTCAGTGCATCTCGGATTTGCGGTTATAGTTCTTCTTATTCTTTCTTATTTTAAGTAATCTTCTTATTTGATCATAACTCTCTCTCTCTCTCTCTCTCTCTATATATATATATATATATATATATATATATATATATATATATATATATATATATATATATATATATATATATATATATAGTTAGGATCAAATAAGAAGATTACTTAAAATAAGAAGGAATAAAAAGAACTATAACCGCAAATCCGAGATGCATCGACCTAAATTAGATGCATCTCTATAATCTTAGAAGCATTATAATGCACTATAGTGTGTTTTCTAGCTTTTAATCAAATGCATATACGTATATTAGATGCATTTCACGATTTCTCTTGTTTTTTGTTCCTCTGCACGTGCCGAAATCATAAAAATCAATTTGCACCATCTATACATCAAATTAACTTTCGAAACTCAAGATGTTGCATCTATATGAATAGAAATGCATCTAATGCAAGTTGTTGCATCTCAAATGCGTAGTTTTGATCACTTCTCACCACTTCTTATTTTAATTTACTTCTCACTGGATCCTTACTGTATATATATATATATATATATACATATATATATACACATATACATATATATATATATACATATATATATATATATATATATATATATATATATATATATATGTGTGTGTGTGTGTGTGTGTGTGTGTGTATGTGTGTGTGTGTGTATATACTTTCTCTCTCGAGTATTATCTTCCATCCCGAAAGGCACCACCTTTCATGCTGATATCATGCCTACACTCTTATCACACATATTATATGCATACTCTCTCGAGTACTATACCTGAAAAGTATGCAACATGAGCCTCAAATACTACACCAACCCTAACACTTACAACAAACAGTACAACGACCCTAAAAAAGTATCAAACAAATACTACATTTGAAAACTTCACCGGCCCGGACATTTACATCAAACATTATGACGACCCTCATAAGTATCCAACAACCGAAGGAATAAATCTTCGCTATCGTACCCATCACATGACAATACCAATTAAAGGCATTTACCCGATAGAAACTATGAAACTTGGTGAAAAATCGACATTCACTTTAACACCAAGACAGAAACCCACTTAAACCACAACCTAACAATTCATGTCACACTTTCAAACCGAGTGGTGATATGGTGCGATATTGAGAAATTGCGTAATCTAAATAAGCCAATATATTCGCTAATTTTTCAATTATTATGTCAAACAAAACCTATAAGGTTGTTGTTAATATTTTTCTTAATTAAGTGCAATTATCTATCCTATAACCTTCTATAAAGTGATAACGTACCCTCCGATCAGGTCGAAGGACACCCCTTCGACCTCAGTTGAATTTGCATTACGAAGACCCAAGTCATTCTTCATAAGTCATTGGTGGCGTAAAATCATTCATCCTTGATATGGTTACCAGTTGGGAATTCGCCAGCGGAAGGCCTATGCCCTTCGGAGTCTTCTCTTGAAGGCACTAAGACAAAGGAGAACATTGACTTGGTCATCCCCCACGTCCCCACTATCTCCTTTGCTTCCCTGCCAAGACAGAGAGACTAGCGATGAAGCTTTAGCGGTTACCACAAATCATGGGATGCCCCCATGATCTCTGAAATGTGCGCAAACACTCTCCAAGCTTATTTCTTCATCTATAAATAGGTTGGACGAGTCATTTCAATGGTATGTTCACTCATCACAGTATTTCACATACTCTACATTACTTACAACACATATCACATACTTACTCTCACGCCGGAAGTGGTTCGCAGCGTCCAACCCCTGCGCAATCACTTAACGAAGCGTCTACTATTTCTTATTGCAGATTGGCTACAAGTTTGGCGCAAGCATATCACCCCTCATACCCTTCGATCACCATCGAAGGCCTGGTCGTACGAATTATTGTACAATCAGTGGCGCCATCCGTGGGACCCGCTACAATTGGTCTCGTTATTCCGAACTTATAACCAGTCAATCGCGCTCACTAGTTTTACGGCATGAATTAAGGAAGAGAAGATACTCCCCCTCCGGGTTTTCGACCTTTTCCTAACAACCTTCCCAACATAACCGCGTCCACTTTCACCACACGATCTCACCCTGAAATAACTCCCAACAACTATGCTTCGACATCAGCTAACCCCGAACCGGTAATCAGTCCTGTGTTCGTCGAAGCTAACATCGAAGCGCTAGAGTCTTTATTGAGGGCTCAAAGGAGGTAAGCTCGGAACATAGAGATGCGGAGGGAGTTGGAATACTCTAGTGATGAGTATAACGAAGAGATAGAAATGAAGACTAGGCCCTCGGCTCCTGGGCTACACGCTCAGTGCTGAGGGTAGGATCTCCGGGTAGTCGAAGGCCGAGTGGAAGATCAGTTGGTTTCGAAGATGTTCCGGAGAGGGATCCGACAAGAAGGGAAGGAACAATGGAAGGTTCCAACGGGAGGAGTCACCGAAGGGAGACTACGGAGGTTAACTTGCCACCACTCTTGGCAGCCCATCTGGGGAGAACTGAAGCAGGGGTTCCGTTGCAGCCTTCTCACGCATCCGACGTAGAAGGCAATCCACCTCAAATGAATGGGGAAGGAAATCTTCCTCCTCATGGTATGTGCCCTCCTTTTCAGGCTCAATCTTACCCCCATGGGGTTTATCCCCCACATAATGGGCAGACTAGCAACCCTATCTTTCCTCAACCATACGGAAACATGCCCTACGGCAACCTATGGTATACCCTTCGTATCCTGTTGGAAGTCACCCACCTTATATACCTACTGTTTACCCTCCTTATGTTAACCAAAATCCTGTCGGAGTACCTCCGAACCATAACCCATACAATGTTGCGCCCACTTACATGCCACCTTACAAGTGCCTCTATTCGGAGCCCATGGGTTCCAAAACACCCTTCGTACGGTCTTAGAAATGTCATTCAATAATGGCACGGGAACATAGATGAAGTTCGAGCAGGAGGTGTAAATATTCTTTTTCCTAAACATGTCTCAAAATATGGCTTGCAGTTATTTCAGACTGTAACCCACGCTTAACCATGGTTTGCTATTATTTCTGATAGCAACCCACTCTTCAAAGAGGAAAGTGCTGTGCTAAAACAATTTTCATAAATTAGTGCACTTATCCTAAACCAAAACAAGGAAAGTATGTCGAAGGACTGCTGCTCCTACTCAAATATTTTTATTTCT
Organism: Chrysanthemum seticuspe; assembly: GCA_019973895.1. Lineage (NCBI taxonomy): Eukaryota > Viridiplantae > Streptophyta > Magnoliopsida > Asterales > Asteraceae > Chrysanthemum > Chrysanthemum seticuspe. The sequence continues at coordinate 123,974,156 of BPTQ01000007.1, forward strand.
AAAATTCTTCAGAAAAATATTTGTTTTAACAAAAATGGTGGCAAATGAGTTGCCATAAAATCAATCAGGATCATGTTTTCATAAACTTTGAAACTCAATCAATGACTTCAGCGCGTTTAATTTTTTTTATGAAATGAGTCATTGATTGAGAGGGAGAATATTTTCAAATTTATATCATCTATCGGGCTTATCTAATTATCCTAAATGCTTAACTGAAAAATTATGTTAACCTACGTTGAAGGACTAGGTGCCTAGGATAAGATTGTTAGGATTAGATGATTATAGTTTGATGAACACATATATCCCATGCCTTATATGAACTGATTGATATGTTGGATTGACCTTTATTAGTCGATTGCTGTTTGGGTGATGTCGACCACCATATATCCGTTTGTGTCCACTAACATATGCAGATATCATGGTTCATAAGAATGTTCCCAATCCGGATCCCACATATGAAGATGATTGGATGCCGAAAGGAAAGAGTAACTATATCTTGGGTTGACAAATGAAGAAAAGGAGCTTAATTTGACTTCTATGGAGAGTTAGCATGATAAAATGCAACGTAAGAGGTCTCACTGCATCAGCAGATGGTTTTCTTCATCATCAAATGAAGAAACGGAGCTTAATTTGACCTTTATGGAGAGTTGGCATGAAAAAATGCAACGAAAGAAGTCTCATTGCATCAGCAGATGGTTTTCTTCCAAACCTCCAGCAACAACAACAAAAGCAGCTCAACCACCTAACGTATCTTTGTGCAGGATACCATTTTTAAACAATTTTGAAAAAATTTGATTAAATTGTTTTGAAAATGGACAATATTGTTTTGAAAATTAATTGGACTTAATTTTGAAAATCACCGGACTTCATTTTATCAAAACTTAAGTCACTCAATCATCGACTACGGTCATCGATTGAGGGGGAGAGTGATTTAAAATAAAATATTTTCAAATGATATTTCTTCACAAAAGTTCCGATTTGTACGAAATAAAGTGGTGATCTAAAGATTTAATGTTATGTCATGGTATGATTTTCTTTAAAACTCAAAGATCTTTCAAAAACCAAGAGGACCGACTTTGGAATTTATGGAAGAGTTAGAATGGATGGATGCAAATGATGATTTAACTTGTTTTGAAGTGGGACGTGATACCCAAGGAAACCCAATGTACGGACCGTTAGCTCCGCCTTATTTTGATATAGAGGACGAAATGGAACGTGCATTAGCGGTGGAAGCTTTCTATAACCCATTCAAGAACATACTAGTTTACAAGAAGTTGACCGACTTTTTAGGTTCTTTACCGGTGCAACTTAAGAATTTGGAGTGGAGACCCGAGGGGTCGGGGACTTACAAGAGACAAACTGGAGATGGAGATTGCCATATTAAGTTCGATATACTTTGTCTGGACGGAAGAAGATTCATGAGAAAGTTCAAAACTTTTGAAACGTTCCGTGAGTTAACCGGAAAATTTCAAAGCGAGGACATCCTAAGACAAGAGTATTTCGAGGAATTCTAAGGAAAAGACATGGGACCGTAATAAACAAGCAATTATTTGCTTGAATTTCATGAACTATTTCTTTTTGATTTGATGCATTTAGGATTTTTTTTTTTTGTTTCTTATTTTATTTTTCATTTTTATTCTTATGATTGAGGTAATTTGGTTAATGCATTATGACTATGAGTTTTGAGTTAAAGTTTGGTTTAGTTCATTAGTATGATGATTTGAGTTTTGGACTGGATGATTGTTGAAATTTCCAAATGGTGAACGAATGTTGTGTGAATCTTTGACAAGATTTTTGAGTAAAAACTTTTGTTGCTTGGAAGGTAAATGCCTAAGTAACATAAAAATGCAAAATTTGGCAAATGCATACCGAAACGGTTGTGTTCATGACTGAACCGGTTGCATACAAGTATAAAAACCAAAAATTCACTTTTCCAGAAAAAAAACACACACACACACACTAATTCCCAGCTGGGTTTTGCAAAAATTCATCCAAAGGAAGCTAATTGAAGATTGTTTAAGTTGTAGGAAGACATCATGGCACCCAAACAAGTAAGCATCTACATTCAATTAACTCAATTAAGGTTTAATTAGAGCATTTGATTCGAATTGAATATTAGGTCACAATTTGGGAGTTTTTGTTATAATTCGAATTCAGTTGTAATATTTTTGGATTGAGTGAGTAATTGATATAGGAATGCATTGCAAAAAGAATTGTATGGATTGATTCGCCATGGAATGAATACTAGATGATTGAATTTTTAGATTTGATTGGGTAGTGCTGATGAATCAAGATAAGTTGCAATTGGTGATTCCTAATGATAGATGATGTGTTTTTAGAGGTAATAGATGCCACATTACTAATTAGAACTAATGGTTGAAGGATATAGGTTTATCAAGTTGAGTTCTAAGATGATGAATTTGTGATGATTTGAAAAGCGAATTTAGAGCAATTCAAGTATGTGGAAATCATTGAGGATGATAGAATGCGATCTAGGAGTGGATTGGCCATAGAAAATTCAAGTGAATAAGGGTTTAAGAGGCAAAAGCCTTATGCAGACTGCATAACCGATTCGGTTGCGCATTGCAACCGACCGGTTGGATTTGGACCATAGAGTAACCGATTCGGTTTCTCTGGAACCGAATCCGGTTACGGTTTCTGTGTTGAAATTTTTGAAATTTTGAAATGGGTCTTAGAGGGTTCCATGAACCTTCTTGTTTGTTCTAACACTCTTATATGGTCTTATATTTATGATTTCTACAGAGAATTATTGTAGGTAGCTCAAGCGAGGAGGCGATTCCAATGAACCCGCTTGTTACGAAGTTTTGTCAAAGGAACGAGAAGAAGAAAGTCAAGTATAGCTTGAAGACGGAGGCAAATGCCAACTTAAAGTTCAAAGATCTCACCGACGGGGAGAAACATGCTTTTCGGGAAATGTTATCGAAATTGCAACATAGGACATGTTTGGTTCCGAGGGTGATTGATTGGGATTTGTTTGCAGAATGTGATTGTGAAAATGAGTTGAGAGGAATGATGCGGACATCTTATGTGTATTCAGGGGATGGTGATTCGTTCAATGATTTGTCATGGGAAAGAGCATTTAGCGTCAATGAAGAGGTTTATCGAGAATGGTGTATGGAGTTCTTTTCAACCATGTATTTTGAAAGAAAGGTGAATGTTCGGAACTTGATGAAAGAAGTTTGTGTTTGGTTTAGGCTTTGTGGAAGGGATCATGCTTACACTTTTCCGGCTTTTGGCGTGGCTCTTGGTTTGTATGAGCCACATGAGGTTAATCATCGGTTATTTGAAGCTCACTTTTCGAGGCTTAGGAGGTTTGAAAAAGACTATCCTAGTATACCCACTTATTGGAATCGAGTGGGAGATCCTTCTTGCTCTAGGAGGAATGCCTCAACCATCAGGAATCCATTAATGAGGATACTTCACAAGTTGATAGTGACCGGGCCGTTTAATAGGTTTGGAAGCAGGGAAAAATGTCAGAAACCGGACTTATGGGTTATGATGTTGTTAAAGGAAACTAAGGATGGTAATGCAGTTTGGCAGATAGCTGAGTATTTTTCTAGGAGGGCCCCGGGAATCAAGAGCAATAGCAACATTTGTGGAGGACATTTTGTGACGAAATTGGCGAAGAATCTTGGGTATTATGTTGATGAGGAATTGGCTAAGTGTGAAGAGCCAAAGTATAGTGATACGTGGACTGCACAAGGTTTTGGGAACGCTTTGAATAGGAGATTGAAAACCTTGGGGTTATGGATTGAACCAAAACAACAACAACCACCACAACAGCAGGGGAGTATACCTTGGGGTTATGGATTGGTCAAATGTTTGGAGTTAGATAACTCACATGCTTTCTTATGACCCTATATGCGTATTGCATATTTTGTTCCATGGTATCTTTTAACTATTTTTTTTCCCATTTTTCTTTACTTTGAAGTTCATTTTTATTACATTGAGGACAATGTAAAACTTACGTATGGGGGAGGGATGAAAATAGGAAAAATGATACGCATTTTTATTTTTTTAGATAACTTTTGGATGCAAGTGATTAGAAGGAATTCGCCCTTGATAGTCTAGTTGTTTTCACGCCTTATTGATAAATATTAAAAAAAAAATAACTTGAGAATTTCAATGGTAAAATGAAGTTTTTGAAAATTTTTGGATTTGAACCAAATTACGGAAGTAATTCATTTTGGATTCGATAGCATTTTCTAGCACGCATAATAGCCTTTTTCCCACGCAATTATGAGGTTTCTTTTTGTATAAGACACATCTTTTGTTTTATATTTGCTATGAGTGTGCCGGTGATTATGTCGATTCTAGAACTTGTACTAGTTATGCATTACGGTTAAAATCACTTTCGAGTGATCTAAATATGTTCAAGTGATAAGAGGCACCTTAGGATTTAACCCAAATGGCCTTCCATTTTACATCTAATGATATTTTAGCTAACCACATCGGTTAGTTAACCACCTTTATATGGACCCATTTGTTAGTGCTCATTTTTAGCACTAGATACCCTTAGTTACACCCTCTGAGCCTATCTTTTCATTTGTTACATCCAGAAAATACAAAAAGATTTTACATTTTTAACTTTAGCCAACCCTTGTCAAGTCTATTGGTTTGTTGCTAGTTGTTTGGAATGTTGGATTGTTTTTGATGATTATGAAGAAGCTACGCTTTCTTTATAGTGTGTACCATTCTCCATCATGGATGAAAGAGACGTCTTTCTCGATTTTTTTTTGTGGTGTATGCTTACACTAAGTGTGGGGGAATTTTGTTAAGTTAAAAAAAATGGTTATAGCCAATGAGCTATATTGAGGATATTGATTAGCCAATGAGCTATATTGAGTTATACATATTTGCGGAGATCGATATTTGAAGAAGTGAAATAATCATTTTAGGGATTGTGGTTTGTATTATGGCTAGCAACATGGAGGTTTAGACTTGATTTTATTTTTCTTTTAACACCAATTTCATAAACTATCCCATGCCTTATCCATACCCTTTATGAACCCTTAGCCTTAACGTTATAAGCCGAATAAAAGCCCTCTTTGATGAATTTATTTTCTTTGTTTTGATACTTGTACAAGCTTATGGTAAAAAGCATTGATCATGACTAGGCATTGAATGATTTACATATACCCACCAATATATGAGTATTGAGTGAATTCTTAAAATCATTCGTGAGGTGTTCTAGTTATGTTATCTAAAGTGTTTGGTTCATTTTCAAAGTTTTCACATATTATAAGCGAACCAATGATTATCTCTTTTGGGATGATTATTACATTTTTTAGAACCATGGTGTCTAGACCATTGAAATCAATTTTTGCAAATGTTAGACCTACTCGAGGGCGAGTAGAGCTTAAGTGTGGGGGAATTTGATAACGCCTAAAATGAACATGTTTTTAGTAGCGTTATTGTTAGTTTTGTGCATGATAATCGGCTATATTTACTCATAACTGTTGCAAAAGTGCAAAAGATGCGTATTGTATATGTATATGTAGCCAGGTATCACGAATAATGAAGAAATGAAGTTTTTATGCACATTTGGAAGATTCTCAAGGAAGGAAGTCGAGCTAGGAAGCTATTGGATCCAATAATTGGGAAGCACAATGATTTCTAAGTATCTACAAGAAGGAAAGATCAATTTTTGCCTTAGAAATCATCAGCGAGAGCAAAGAATGAAGCGTATGAGCAAAAGTCAACAAAAAGTCAAAACTGCAATAACCCAGCCGTTCGGTCACAACCCGTAACCGGATCCGGCTGGGCGTTGGGTCTAAATGCAACCGATCCGGTTGCCATCGTAACCGATCCGGTTTCTCGCACTGCAGTTACACAAAGTTGCATTTATTGTTGCCTTAACTCCCCATAATCATTGGAGTCTGATCATTTCTTGATAATAACTTGTTGGGAACGTTTTTGGTCAGTTGAGCAAGCATACTTGCCTATATAATAAACCTAGTCCTAGTTACTAGGTGTGACACAACCAAAATTGTACTAGTTTACACCAAAACTAATACCAACCATTATTATTCAGCCCAAAAGCTTAGTTCTTACTGAAAAACGTCCAGGAGCAAGGAGGGAACAATTCTCATCCATAGTTTTGGTAGTTTGGAGTTGTACGGTGAATCTAGGTGATTGGAGGCGCGTGGTTGCTACAATCCACGAATTCTAATTCTTGTAATCACAAAATTTTAGGTATTCTATGAACTTTGTTATGGAATTCTATTCTCTTGAATTGTTGGAATTACTTTGTTATGATTTGTGTTTAGTTATTATTATTATTATCATGGAGTAGTTTTGGGATATACTTGTGTCTTGGGATGTAGTTAATCATATTAGTGTTCTCAAAATGTGATGCATGTATATATGATCTTGTTTAAATGAGTTTGTTGGAAAAATACTAGTCTTGGTTTAATTTGTTGGTAAAACATGTTTTAAGAAAAAGGACCAAAAGGATTTCTCTTGTGTTTTATTCCAAAAAGTGAAGTGACAAACTAGTATGGGGATATGGTGATTGATACCCACCATGTTTGCTTATTAAAACAAGACTAGGAACATTTTCATCACGAAAGGGTCGAAAGATTCGTAAGAACAAATTTAATAAGAACATGTTGCAAACAAATGGATTTTCTAAAGAATAATCATTGGGATAAGGACCGAAAGGATTACCTAAATGTTTTTGTTCTTAGAATGATTTTTACAAACATATACCATGGTTGGGGGATCATTTGCTTATGATTTGTGCATCACATCAAGAGTATACACCAAACCTTCATGAATACTATTTATGATTGATTATAGACTACACACAAGTATATATATTTCTTATTATTGAATTTCACTAGAACATAATTATTTGAGGAAGCTTTGAAAAGCTTTCTTGCTGGAATCTTTTCATACAAAAACAATTTCAAACACAAAATCCCTTGGGACGATCTCGACTTACCAAACTTTGCTATCACAAACGAGTATACTTGCTCGTATATGTTAATAGGTTAGACGGTTAAATCGTGTTTATAAATTTTTAAAACTTGCACCAATCGTAGCACATCACCTTCTTCTTAGGAAAACCCATGACGAAGACTACAACAGAGACTTTTTCTCAAAATGAACCCGAACAGAGGCTCCTACGAAGGTTATTGAGTTTGAACCTTCTTCATGAAACGAACCCAAAAAGAGGCTGCTACGGAGTCTGCAACGGAGGCTCTTATGAAGGCTATTGACTTTAAACCTTCTTCTCAAAATGAACCCGAACAGAGGCTCCTACGAAGGTTGTTGAGTTTGAACCTTTTTCATGAAATGAACCCAAATAGAGGCTCCTACGAACGTTGTTGAGTTTGAACCTTCTTCATGAAACGAACCCAAACAGAGGCTGCTACGGAGTCTGCAACGTTTAAACCCGACAGAGGCTGTTGAAATGGTAAACGTAAAGTTTATGGTTGGTGGAAAATCTCGTGATTAGAGATAAAAGTGGAGATTTCAGTGGTGCTACCATGTGGTAACAAGGATATAAGGAATTACGGTTGAATTTAACCGTTATTTATGGAAAACAATTATTTGACTCTGAAAACGGGACTTATTGTAGCGTGTCCTACGGATGGCGCCACTAATTGTCAATAATATGCACATACCAGGCCGTCAATGGTGATTAACGGAGTTAGGAGTGATGGTGGTGATGCCGAGTGCAAGATAACCTGAAAATAAGAACTAGAAGACACTACGTTAGACGGAGCGCGTGGGGAAGCCCCGCGAACCGCCTCCGGTGTGAGAATCAGTCATGGTGATTATGTCATGAAAGTATTGAGGTGGAGAAGATGAGATCTCCTAGGTTAAGTTAGGTTACATACCTTTGTGATGGCTTCCTTATTTATAGCCATAAGAATCTGACAGAGCAGTTACAGAGGGTGTGTGGAGGCAGTTACAGAGGTCATGGCAATTACAGATGGTCATGGCTAAGATCATGGTTTTTGACCAGTTCTGTTTGACCAGATCTTCTTTGACCAGTTATGTTTGACCAGCTCGATCATACCCACATTCATAGGTAGAGAGGCTATGACCTTTAGGCTTCGACCCTTGTCGAAGGGGGCTCCGAACAGTGATGGAGGCCAGGCTCTGAACAGTGACGGAGGACAGGCTCCGAACTGTGACGGAGGACTGGCTCCGCACTGTGACAGAGGCCAGGCTCCGCACTGTGACGGAGGCCAGGCTCCGAACTGTGATGGAGGCCTTGAGGAGGGTACATCATACCCTTTGTACAAATGGTAAGCTAAGTACCAGAGTGACGGTAATGCTCGTTAGCAGAGCGGAGGGTACGTCATCATTAATATGTCGATTTCAAAACATGGAGATATAGAACATGTATCCATCTAGGGTTGATGAAAAGGTATCAAAGTGAACCAGCTATTAACTGTTTTTGTGGTGTAAACTTTTCTATATTAGTAGTTTAAAGTCTTTGCAATATCTACATATAGCCACGTACAAGGCTTATTTGAGTCATCATTTTACTTCTACCTTAAAAAGTTAAAGGAAGACTAAAAAAGGTTTTTGTATGCAAACTTACCTGCACCCTCTGAAGTTCAACAATTCACGACACTCATAACATACCTTAGCAGGGCTGTCATTGTTGATATGACTGTAAGAAAAAGGAAATGATTAACATGTAAATCCATCACCATTTATGCACAGCTGTTGAAAAATAAATGATAGAATTAAAAAATACACATACTTTGCTTATTTGATTTTAAGCTCAGAATCCACTTAAGTCTCCCTTGAGGCGTTAGTTTTTCCTGTCACTGTTGTTTAGCACCAATACCCGCAGGTTTTCTTAACTTCCCTAATCCTAAAGAATATACGTATATAACATTACGGCTTTTTAAAGGTTTAAATTGTGAATCAGTGCGCTAAGAAGACAAACCTTTTGTGCATGAATTATAAGTTGTGTGCATCAATTATGACTTCTGTGCATACAACATTACACCTGAATATTGTTGCATCATCGAGTGGACTCTTTCCACTCGGGAGTACATTTCAAGCGTCAGTGATTAATGTTGAGACGCGATGTTCAGGATAGCGAGACCCGTCTACAAGCCCCTGTGGAAAAATAGAAGGGGGGTTGAATAGTTTTGCCGATTTTAAGTTAGTTTCAAAAACTTTAGATTCGATATTATGTGAAATCGTATGGATGTAGAGAAAGTATAGATCTAATGATAAAGCAAGTAAAAAAAGTAAAGCAAGGGATAGAAATGACACAACCGATTTATAGTGGTTCGGCTACAAGGACACCTTCCTTGCCCTACTCCACTCCCCGAGTCACCTACTCGAGAGTTCAAGCACTATGTCAACAAACTCCTTCGACTTGGCGGAGAAGCCTTCACAACGTTGCTTACACCTTTTTCCGGTACAAAGCTAAATACCAATTCCGTAACACGGTGGACCAAACCAATACAACTATTACACAACAAATATGTGAAATATCAAATACAAGATCTTCGCTACAGAAATCTTGCGGAGGAACAAATCAATCAAGGACCCCTTGCTTGGATGACTTGTAGAATGCTCGTGATCTCGCCTTAGAGAAGGACCTATATGAGAATCACTAAAGAAAGAAAGAAATAAGTACTCTCTAGATCAAGTGATCTTTTGTCACTCTTTCCCGGATCCCACGGATCCCTCCCACAAGGGATCCATCTAGTGTAATCCTAGGGATCCGTGGGACGCTCCTCTTTGCCCATGGGTTTTTTGGTTATGGGTCATGGGTCATGGGTTATGGGTTGGTCCATGGGTATTCTTTTAGATTCAATGTATCTAATGAGGACAATGTATCTAGTCAAGTGGGTATGGGTCAATACCATGGGTTATGGATATGATCCATGGGTTGTGATTTTTACCCATCCTAATAAACTATTACAACAAATGATTTATTACAACAATTTGTATTAAATGGCTATATCTAAATGCTTTACAAAAATAACATGTATCCTTATAATTGTACTTAAGATAACATTATATTTGTTATCAACAAAACACAAAGAGATCGCAAAATATTAGTAAACATTTTTACGGTTTATTTGTATTAACAATCTCCCCCTTTTTGTTGATGACAAAACATAATGTTATGATGAGTAAAACTTAAGAATAGATGTATGTTTTGAAAGCCCCTAAGTTTTACTTCTTCTCCTCTTTTTTGTCGAAACAAAAAGTTAACCCATCGAAGAAATAAAAGTGTGGAAAAAGAGTCCACGTATCGCTTACTCCCCCTTAACGGTAGCTCCCCCTAGTTTGGGGCGTCAAGTGAAGAAAAATAAAAATATCCTACAAAGAGAAGGGTTACTAACATGCTTAAATAATCTTGTGATTGACAAGAATCAAGATTGGGAGCCAAGGTATGTAAACAAGGCCTTGTAATAAAACAACAAAGTGTAGTGGTATTTATGCCACCTACAAGCATGTAAAAATAAGAACAAGACTTGTTCTTGAAAATGACTCAAAAGAAAATTACTAAAAATAGAAAATAGTAATAATGAATCCGTCCATGCTTGCATAAGGTTATGGATGGAGGTTTTGATGAGTAATGGTATTGATGCGATCAAGGATGAGGTTGAGTATGAATCGCATTTCTTCCCTAACTTCTATTGCAATTTCCCTAGTGGATTGTCAACGTTCACAATGTAAGTGATGTGGGTAATGAGTGCGGAACCGGGTTGTTTTGATTTGTGAGTTGCGGAAGATGTGGTGGAAAAATAGGAAAATACGGATCAAAGTCCGGAATGGTTGGAAGTGGTGGTGGAAAAGAACCCAGATGTTCTTGTAGCTTAATGGGAGCTAAGGGTGGTGATGTTTCAAGGTCATTTGTGTTTGGAGAATTGGGAGGTGTCAAAAATGCTATTTGGAGAGTAACCTAGAAAGATACCTTCGGTTGATTTAGGATTAAATTTTGTAAGGTAATCTTTAGTGTTAAGAAGAAAACATTTGCTACCAAAGACTCTAAAGTGATCTAACGTAGGCTTTTTGCCTCGGAGTAACTCGTATGGAGTTTTACCTAAGATTGGTCTAATTAAGACTCGATTGAGTATGTACGTTGAAGTATCGACGACATTGCACCAAAACTTTTGAGGTATTGATTGCTCATTAAGCATGGTGCGACTCATTTCTTGTAGGGTTCTATTCTTTCTTTCAACTACCCCATTCGATTGTGGAGTGCGCGGAGCCGAGAAGTTGTGAGTAATACCATTAGCGTCACAAAAGGCTCCAAATTGCACTTCATTATCGAATTCCCTACCATGATCCATTCTAATAGACACTATAGGACTTCCTAGTTGTCCTTGGATTTTCTTGCTTAATATTTCAAAATAATTAAACCTTTCCGTTTTGTTCTTTAAGAATTTTGTCCATATGTACCTAGAGTAATCATCCACTATGACCAAAGTGTAGTAGTTGCCTCCATAACTTTGGATAGCGGATGGACCAAATAAGTCCATGTGTAGTAATTCTAAACATTTAGTTGTAGACACCAAGTTTTTAGCTTTATGACTAGAATGAACTTGTTTACCTACATTACAAGCATCACAAAAGTGATGTTCATATTTTAACTTAGGTAGATCTCTTACTAGATCTTTGAATGATAGCGATTGAAGAAGTCGCATATTGGCATGACCCAATCTTCGATGCCATAAGGTCGAAGTATCATCCATAGAGGTAAGACACAGTCTGTCTTTAGGTTCATTACCGATTTTAATGACATAGACTCCATGTTTTCTAATTCCTCTTCCTATGGTTATGCCATTTTTTAATATCTTACTACCGGTTTCGGTAAAAAGTACATTGCACTTTTTATCACAGATTTGTCCTATACTTAAGAGATTAAAGTTTAGGTTTTCTACGTGACACACATCGTTAACGGTTAGAGATTTGTTAGAAATCGTACCTTTACCGATGATTTACTTTTTCTATTTCCAAACACCACATTACCTCCATTGAAGGATTCATATGTGGAGAATAGATCTTTATTGCCGGTCATGTGCCTCGTGCACCCGCTCTCCTTGACCCATTCATCCGGGTCTAGGTCGACCTTTAAGCACACCTAAGAAAACAATTAACTCAAAAGTTTGGTCCCCATTTGTTCATGGGTTCATTAGTGTTAAACATTCCATTCATGTTAGACATGTATGGATAAGGTGAATATGCATTCCATGGTGCAAAGTTTTGAAAATGAAATCCATTTTGCATATTTGGGTTCCATCCCATTTGATGGTTACTTCTCGGGTAAACATTATTAGGTCTCCTAGATGGGTTAGGTTTTGAAAAAGATGGAGCCTTGTTTCTTGCAAAAATGGGATTATATTTTGGGGTGGTTGTCTAGTGGTAAAATGAGTTGGTTTCTTCTTATTAATGATAACAAAATCAGTTCTAGATGAAGAAGATATGTTATTACCACTGTTTGCTACAGCAGACCCACGGATCCCTAGCTGAACACTAGCAGGTTCCCTTTTTATGGGATCTGTGGAATCCGCCACAACAGTGGCTTGTTTTTCTAGTGCCTTAACAAATTGTGTGTCTTTGTTTTCACTAGTTGATGGATCAAGTTGTTGAATACCTAAACCCTTTTGGTTGTTTCCGGTTTTAACACTATCTAATATCATATCTAAAGTATTCGTACTCATTCTAGCAATTTTAGAATCTAGTTGATCAACTAGTGTTTGAAGTTGAACGCAAAGTTCACATTCACCACTTACTATTTTACCCTTTTCTAGACGTTTCAATTTTGTTTTTAATTCTATAACTTCTTTATCTAAACGTTGGTTTTGACTTTTTAAAAGCTTGTTTTTGTTAATTAGTTTTAAGCTAATATTGCAAAGTTTGTCATATTCATTATGCAATGAGTCGTCATCTAGTGATGAGCTTCTATAGTATTCGTGACATACCTCGTCATTTGCCATGAGACAAATTTCTTCGTCCTCCTCGTCGCTCATTCCCCACGTGCCGCTCACGAACGCCTTTTGATCATCCCGTTTGGGACACTTACTAATAAAGTGGTTTGGGTCCCCACATTTAAAGCAAGCACGATCATCCCTTGGCTTCTCGTCCTCTTTGCTTTTCTGGAATCCTTTCTTGTCGTCATACGGTTGTTTGATGTATCTTCCCTTCCTTCTAAAGAACTTTTTAAAGTCCCTAACCGCTATAGCATACTCCTCGTCGTCACTATCCGAAGAGGAGTTCTCTTAATCGCTTGAAGCCTTTTTGGCTTTAAGGGCAAGAGATTTGTGTTTCTCTTTCACCTTTGAGGCTTCGGAATATTTAGCAAGGACAAGCTCGTAGACTTTTATGTTGCCTATGAGTTCATCAATGGTGAGGATCGTCAAATCTTTTGACTCTTCGATCTCCGTCACCTTGGATCTCCACTTGTATGGAAGTGCCCTTAGATATCTCCTAACAAGGTTACGGCTAGAAAAAGATTCATCAAGTGCTTGTAAAGATGTAATAATAGTATTAAAATTAGCAAATGAATGATTTATAGTTTCCTCATCCGATATTGAAAATTGTTCATATTCTTGAACAAATAAATCAGTTTTATTATTTTTAACTTGTTGATTACCTTGATGAGTTACAACTAAAGAATTCCAAATTTCTTTAGAGGTTTTAAGCATAGAAATTTTTTCGAATTCATTTTTGGGTAAATCATTATACAAAACCATTTTAGCTTCACTATTTTTAGAAAGCTTTTTCTTCATTTCATCGTTTAGTTTATCATGAGGTATGTTAACTAAATTTCCTTTATCATCTTTTGAGGTAGCCTCAAAATTGCCTTCAACAATAATGTACCAAAGATCAATATCTTTAGACTTCACATACATTTCGAATCCATTTTTCCAATATATAAAACCATTAGTTTCAAGTAGTGGTGGTCGTTGCATAGATTGCCCTTCCTTGTAATTTTCAGAACCCATGGTGATCGAAAATTTTTAAAATACGGTTTTACTTTAAAACTTTTATAAAGTTAGCTCTTGTGCCAATTGTGGAAAACTAGAAGGGGGGGTTGAATAGTTTTGCCGATTTTAAGTTAGTTTCAAAAACTTTAGATTCGATATTATGTGAAATCGTATGGATGTAGAGAAAATATAGATCTAATGATAAAGCAAGTAAATAAAGTAAAGCAAGGGATAGAAATGACACAACCGATTTATAGTGGTTCGGCTACAAGGACACCTTCCTTGCCCTACTCCACTCCCCAAGTCACCTACTTGAGAGTTCAAGCACTATGTCAACAAACTCCTTCAACTTGGCAGAGAAGCCTTCACAACGTTGCTTACACCTTTTTCCGGTACAAAGCTAAATACCGAGTCCGTAACACGGTGGACCAAACCAATACGACTATTACACAACAAATATGTGAAATATCAAATACAAGATCTTCGCTACAGAAATCTTGCAAAGGAACAAATCAATCAAGGACCCCTTGCTTGGATGACTTGTAGAATGCTCGTGATCTCACCTTAGAGAAGGACCTATATGAGAATCACTAAAGAAAGAAAAAAAGAAGTACTCTCTAGATCAAGTGATCTTTTGCTAGAAGAGAATGAGAGTATATGAGAGAATTAGTAAAAAGAGGGGTGAGTTAGAATGAAGAAATGGCTCTCTATTTATATGCAAAACTTGCCACTGTTCCCCGGATCCCACGGATCCCTCCCACAAGGGATTCGTCTAGTGTAATCCTAGGGATCCGTGGGACGCTCCTCTTTGCCCATGGGTTTTTTTGTTATGGGTCATGGGTCATGGGTCATGGGTTGGTCCATGGGTATTCTTTTAGATTCAATGTATCTAATGAGTAATGAGTACAATGCATCTAGTCAAGTGGGTATGGGTCAATACCATGGGTTATGGATATGATCCATGGGTTGTGATTTTTACCCATCCTAATAAACTATTACAACAAATGATTTATTACAACAATTTGTATTAAATGGCTATATGTAAATGCTTTACAAAAATAACATGTATCCTTATAATTGTACTTAAGATAACATTATATTGGTTATCAACAAAACACAAAGAGATCGCAAAATATTAATAAACATTTTTACAGTTTATTTGCATTAACAGCCCCATTGAATTCCTTTTGCTATTTCAACGGTTGTTGTGCAAAGGTCTGCACTAGACGTATTGCTAGACCGTTGTGAGAACGAAAGGGTTTTGAGGGGTGAGTTAGAACAGGGCAATATCTTAAATATCTCATATCAATATTAGCAAATGAAGCTTTCAATATTCTACCGGGTGGAAAGATCCCAATCAGTGACACAACAATTCAGTTGGATAAGAATCTACTGCTACCGACTGCAAACGTATGGGCAATTCCAATCACCCCACATGAATAATAATTACGAATGCAGATCAGATATATGCACACAATAGCGATACCAGGCAACGAACATGGCTGCAGTCACACATTCGATGTGACTGCCCTGCCACGATGCGGGCCAAGGAAATGTATACACGTTGGTCAGCATATTATCGTCATCGCCTATAGATTGGTAGAAGGCTAAAATTCAAGCATACAATAGCGTTGTCAGGCAACAAACAGTGCCAGCAAGACTTGTGTTTGCGTTACAATAAACGCCCCAACAAGATAACACCATTTTAAAGGTTTAAATTATCAGCCAGTGCGCAAAGAAGACAAACTTTTTGCGCATCAATCATAAATTCTGTGCACCCAATATTGCTAACTCGTTGTATAGATTTTGCATCTGCTTACGAAACATGTTCAGAACTTTTGCATCAACACGACCTACAAACAAAATTTCATAATTAGTTTCGCTACTAAAGAACGCAAAATATTACATCGACAAACAATAATATACCATCCTTTATTTCACCTTAATTTTTTCAAAACCATTATAATGCCTAAATTCAACGATATCATAAAATTTTCACATAAGCTATTAACAATACCAAGTAACGCTATTCCATTAAAATAGCAAAACATTAATATAATTGTTAGGCAATTACCATGTTAGGTGAGAGCCAGTTGCGAAGTTTGTGCTAGCCAAGATATACATATAAGGAAATCGAGACGGCCCCAAGTAATATTATTCAGTTAAATACGTAAAATCTGAATTGGATCTTAATCATAAGCGCTGATCAGTATTCGACCAAGAAAAAGCAATCCCAGTACATCTGTAGTAGGATTAGTTTTTCTTGGCCGAATACTGGTCACAACATCCATTTGCCGAATACTGATCAAGAAAAGTTGAGACCAAGGAATTGCAAGACTGAGATCAGATCGTAGTCATACAACTAAAAAGGCTCAGGTCAGCAATTATTGAAGTGGTACTCAAAACCCCATGGCTGCAACCGTGAGGTCGCCATGCCAAGATATAGGTTTTGGTAAACAACACTTACAAAAGCACCAAACGCTGACAAATCCCATCATTGCCTACAGTTTAGTCAAACGTCAGTCCTTTAACAACATACTCATTTTACGGAACCTGCATTATGTACCACGTTTAAATATAATAAGAATAACTTCAAACGAATACATCCTAAAACTGACATAAACTGTAAATGCACCCTTCAATAATATTCAGTTTTCGTGCAACTACCGCTAGCAAAGTTTCCAAATTCCACAAGAATATGAAACAATGTACCTAAAGAAAATATCCTTGTCCGCACATCCAGAACCGAAACAATTATCACCACTGCCGCTGCTATTCTTACCAATAGCAGCTTTATTTATACATAATTATCTATAAATCTTAATCCCCACTGTCGGTGGGGTCTTAAAATTCTTTCCCAACTCGTGGTCGGGGGCTTCAGCTAGTTTCTTATAAATAATGAAGCGGACATAAGAAGCTACAGTTTATGACAAATAAGGCTCAGACTTGCAAATATTCAAGCAATACCAAGCACCCGTCATGGCTGCAACCACAATCCATGTGTGGCTACCTTGCCAACATACGGGTCTCGGTAA
This sequence comes from Chrysanthemum seticuspe, assembly GCA_019973895.1. NCBI lineage: Eukaryota > Viridiplantae > Streptophyta > Magnoliopsida > Asterales > Asteraceae > Chrysanthemum > Chrysanthemum seticuspe. Next base: position 123,991,137 of record BPTQ01000007.1, read on the forward strand.
ACTGTCTTCCGAAAAAAGATAAATTCACAAATCATTGTCTTAGAGGCTCAGAGCTGCAAATATAAAAACAGAACGACGAACCCCCCATGGCTGCAACCACAATCCATGTGTGGTTACCTCGCCAAATTACAGGCCGCGTTCCATTCTTTTTCCGAAAGAAACTAAATACAAAATAAGATCATCACTGCCTTTACAGATAACAAATGAATAGGACTGCAAACAATCAAATAGTACTAAGCACCCGCCATAGCTGCAACCACCATTAGTATGTGGGTACCTCGCCAAGATACGGGCCTTTGTACAGTATGCCCCAAAAGCAACGGTCCGTGTGAACGAAACCCCAACCTAAGAAATAATAACAGGGTCAGCAACCTTATACAGAACCTTGTCCACACCAAATAAAACTAACACGTATAATTCAGACAAACTATTACGTGAACGAAAAAGGCAAGGTACCTACAACGATCAAACAATAACAGGCTCCGCAACCTTATAAAGAACCTTGAAGGTAGCTAAATCGAAAATGACCATCCATACTCCATACACAAACATGCAACCAAGTTAAGACACAAGTAAGAAAGATCACAACTAAAACATTGCATACGACACTACAACAATCTAAGAAACAGCAACAAAATGCAACCAAACCGTAACATCATATGAGATCTGAGCACGTACCAGTTTTCCTCGTAGCTGAAGAAAGGTTTCAAAAAGTGTCTAATGAGATAAGCACCGAATCATCTACCAAATAACACCAATAAATTGGCAAAATACCATGAGATAAAAAGGGTCGGCTACCTCAAAAAGCCCCAAATAGACCAACCAAGAAAGACATAGAATACGCCAGTGGAAGCCACCAATCATGGGTCGGGAAAGAATTTTAAAACCCCACCGACAACGCGGATTAAGGTTTACAGATAATAAGATCATCACTCCCTTTACACTAAGCACCCGCCATGGCTGCAACCACCATTCGTATGTGGATACATCGCCAAGATTATGCCCCGAAACCCTAAGATCACATGAGATCTGACCACTGACCATTTTTCCACGTAGGTGAAGAAAGGTTTCTAAAATTGTGTAATAAGATAAGCACCGAACCGTCTACCAAATACAACCACTAAATTGGCAAAAGGCCATGAGGTAAAAAGGGCCGCCCACCTCATCCAACCAAAAGAGCCCAAATAACCCAAAACCAACAGGTAAAATACGGGTGTGAAAGCCACCGACCATGGGATAGGAAAAGATTTTAAAACCTCACCGACAACGCGGATTAAGATTTATAGATAATGTCAGCAAACCGAGTAAGGGGTGACTTTTGTGGAATCCATTTGATACCCAAATCTTACCCTTAGGGTGATGGGGGTGGTTGCCAATTTTTTTGTTGGCATAGAATTGGGCCAATCATAAAGTGACATGTCACTTGCCAAATTCTATGCCAAAAGGTGTAAGTTTGATGGGGGTGGCTGCCAAATTTTGGCATTGCTTGTCAAATATAATTTATTTTTTAAAAAAACCAAAAACTAAAACTTTTTTTACATTTCCAACAAACCAAACGGTCAAAAAATTCCATGCCAACGTCGGCATATACTTGCCAAAACCACATGCCGATGGCGATTTTTTATGAGAGGTGGTGTTTTGCCGATGCCGATTTCGATACCACGGCTCCATGCCTATCACCCCCATCACCCTTACCTCCTCAAACCAAACACACCCTTAAATTAAGCGTAACTTTACTTAACATACCTAAAAGCACACTGTAGCAACTTATAGTGTAACCAAACGATCCTCTCACATATGCCAAATGAGATGGTCCAAAAGATAGGGTTGGGCTTCTATAAACTGAAATGAGCTCTTTTTGGGCTTATGCTCAATATAAAGAAAAAATATTATAATAATAATAATAATAGTTTGGCCTCTTACTTTCAATATCTTTTCTCTCCCAACAGTGTGGGCAATTTATGGCCTACTGATGTGATCATCTTGATCTGCTGGGTTTTGGCCTACTAATTCAACTTTCTCGTTGTATTCAGTGATCCAACCTCTTCGTTGGCGTGTGGCTGTTTTCCTTCTTGTTGTTTTCTCTTTTTCAGGTGTCGGTTTCATCCTTGGAACTCGCTTCATCCTGTTTAGTTCTGTGAGAGGGGGCCCACGTGGAAGTTTTCTTGTTGGAGCTTCTGTTTGGTTCGCTTGATTGCGTTTTGTCTAAGGGATCAACAGGTTTTACATCGTGAATCTTTGTGTGATCGTTTCTTGTGGTTGTTTTCTTGAGAGGACCGGTTTAAGCGGGATTGTTATATGCGATTTGTCCTGTGGTCCCAAGGAGGGTGCTATGCGTTTTGTCTGATACCTTTTTTAGGGTTGCTTGGCATGCGATTTGGTTCTGATGGAAACTATTGTTGCGTTTTGCCTGTGGTCCCAAGAAGAGCGTTTTGTCCTTGGTTTCTAGTGGGTCCCGCCTTTGGGATTAACCTTTTGTTCTTGTTTGGTACATTTATTGCGTTTTGACCGTGCGAGATTCCTTCCCTTGCGTTTTGTTTCTTAAGACAATTTGCGGTTTCACCCCCTTGGAGTTCTGCGATTTGGCACTTGAGCACCTGCTTTTTTGACACTTGTGGTTTGCCTCTTACACATCTTGCGGTTTGACACTTGGACTCTTGCTGTTTGACTCCATTGAGTTTTGCGGTTTGACACTTAGGCACTCGTGGTTTGCCTCTTGCACAACTTGCGTTTTGACACTTTGTGAGACTTGCATTTTGTGGTGTGGTTTGACTTGTGGTGTCTTGTTACCGTTTATCATGGCAATCATGCGTTTTCATTGTCCTTTCGCGGGGTTAAGTGGATGTCAGGATGGTAGTGGTAACGGGCTTACCAAAACCTCGTTGATCTCTCATCTTCGTGATCGTCATTTCAATGAGGATGCTTTAGCCGTCACCAAACATTCTCTGGCTACTAATCTTGCTGTTTTTGAGGCTGCTGAAGTTTTGTTGAAACGTATGGGCCTCTGGCTATGTGGGGTTTGTTTTAAGACGCACACTCTGCGCTCTAGGCGCAGGCATAACCTTGATTTTATATCCCCCCCTGATTGTGGTGATGGTGTTGTTAGATTCGTGTTATTTGATCTCGCTAAGCCACAAGTTCCTTCTTCTATTTCCCGCATTGATGACCATGTTTTGGAGGAGCATTATGGTTTTGATCTACACCTACTTGACACTTTGCTTTCTAAGGGGTTGCAAACTGTCAAATCTACCCCTTCAAAGTGTCGTTTGGGATTCTCTCGCGTTTTGAAAGGAGCTCTTGATAAGGTGATCTGCACACCTGGGGACATTTCTTGTTGGGTTAGCTTGTTAGTCTTACCTCTTTGTCTCCTTAGAACCTTTTGCCCGAGGAGTAACATGGAGTGTAGATCTGCCATTAAACGCCAACGCCAAGAAGAATATATAGCTAACGCCATTTGCTCTTGGGGTACGTCTGGTGGGATTTTACAGCTTGTTAGAGAGGTTTTAGCTGAACCATCCCCCGTATGGTCTAATCTTGATGAGGAAAACCTGGACTTGGGTGAACGTAATGTCAAGCAATGTAAGAGGAAGATCTGTGATGGCCATTATACTACGGCTGTCAGAGTTCTTTCTTCTTCGGGGGTTGCTCCTTATAATGATACCACTCTTGAGGATTTAAAAGCTAAGCACCCCTTCAAGTCTGCCCCTTCCCTGCCTGATATACCTATAAACCACCATAACCTCATTGCATCTCCTGCTGTTGTTCTTGACATGATCAAGAGCTTCCCTCGTGGTACATCTTGTGGTCGAGATGGTTTACGTGCCCAACACCTTTTGGATTGTTTTAGTAGCGCTGATGTGGCTATTTCTGATGAGTTAATCGATTCTATCACCCATGTGGTGAATCTTTTTCTTGATGGTAAATGCCCTAGGGCGTTGGGGGAGTATATTGCTAGTGCCCCGCTCACGCCACTGATCAAGCCCGGGGGTGGTATCCGCCCCATTGCTGTGGGGACTATTTGGAGGCGTTTAGTCTCCAAGGTTGGCGCTTCTATGATTGGCCACTCCTTAGATGGTTATTTAAATGATCTCCAGTTTGGTGTTGGGGTCCCTGGAGGGGGGAGCCTATTCTTCATGTTGTGAATAGGTTTATTGAGGATCGAGGAGGCGAGGAAGGTCTTTCGATGCAATTGGTGGATTTCAAAAACGCCTTCAACTTGGTGGACCGTGAGGTCATGCTACAGGAGGTTCGCCTGCGTTGCCCTACCATTTCACGTTGGGTGGAATTTTGTTACTCTAACCCAGCTAGATTATATTATGGAGAACACACATTATGGTCGCACCAGGGAGTACAACAAGGTGATCCACTTGGACCTCTTCTCTTTGCCCTTGTGTTACATCCCCTGATATGTAAGATTAGAGACTCCTTTAGTCTTTCTTTTCAAGCTTGGTATCTAGACGATGGCACTATTATTGGAGATACGATGGCACTTTTTGGGCTTATTATGTTGGATGGACCACGGCGTGGCCTGCACCTCAACGTTGATAAAACTGAGGATTTTTGGCCAAAGGAAGACCCCAGAGGCATGCTTACAGGTGTTTTCCCACCCAATATTGCTAGACTGCTAGATGGTGTCAAATTATTGGGTGGGCCGGTTAGCATAGACTTTGAGTTTAGCATGGATCTTGTTATGAAAAAGGTTGCTAAAACTATTGAGCTCATGGATGCCGTTGCTAAGCTTAAGGACCCCCAATGTGAGTTCTTGCTCCTTCGCGCTTGTGCCGGCATTTCAAAGTTATATTTCTCTATGCGCACATGTTCTCCCAAGGTCTTTGAGCGTGCTCACGTTGCTTTTGATGTGGCACTGCGTTCTTCTCTGGAACGTATTGTTACTGCTTCTGGGCCTGGATTTGGTGATTGGCAATGGAGGCTGGCCACCCTGCCATTTACATTTGGTGGGCTTGGCGTATATTCAGCAGGGGATGCCTTGAACTATGCATTCCTTGCGTCTAGACTTCAATCCGCAAAACTACAGACTAAGCTCCTTAGACATTATGATATTGTAACCTCTAGACCTTCCTTCGAAGAGGCTTGAGCGTCTTTAATGAGAAAATGGAGATTGACCTTCTGAGTAACCCGGATGAGATCGCTGCCCCCAAACTCATGAAGAAATTGGCAGATATATATTTCACACGTGTTACCCAAATGGCTGAATCCACATTTTGCTTATCTCCTCGACAAATGGCACTTTGGAGGTCGCAAAGGGAGGAATACACTTCAGACTGGCTTAGGGTGGTTCCGATAGCTGGGTTGGGACAGACTATGAATGCCAGAACTTACAGGTGTGTATTATGTTATCAGCTAGGCGTTCCCCTTTTCTCTGTTCAGATGCCGTGTTCAGCTTGCTCCAAGGTTTTCACAGGGGATATTTACGGGGACCATGCAGTATCATGTGCTGGCACTATTGGTATTAAACATCGGCACAACATGGTGCGTGATACCTTGCTTGATATCTGTTCTCGATCTGGGGTCTCGCCTCGTAAAGAAGTTGACATCGGGTTGGGTGGAGAAAGGGATCAAGTCTTACGGCCAGCAGATATCTTGCTCTATTCTTGGGATGGAGGGCAGGACGTATGTGTCGATTTGACGGGGTCGTCTCCCCTCACGCAAACTGGTATAATAATAATAATAATAATAATAATAATAATAATAAAAAAAAAAAAATAATAATAATAATAATAATAATAATAATAATAATAATAAAGCGTATTCGACGATTCTCTATGACTCAAGAAATTGGGGCACGTGCTGCGGTTCATATTTTTAATATGATTGGTTTTGCTATTGCTAGAGGTGTGGGGGCCCAGTTGGTTTATCGGCTTCCCACTAAATTTTTTTAAATCCTATGAGTTTTTTTATAAAATAATAATAATAATAATAATAATAATAATAATAATAATAATAATAATAATAATAATAATAATAATAAACTTTTACGTATTATTTTAGAGGTAAAATAAAATTTTATTTTAATACAAAATAAAAAGTACTAATAAAGTAAAGTCAACATGTATTATATATATTAACTATTGAGCGGGCAACAGTGCCCCCCAAAACACTGTTTGCAATAAATGCCAACTTTCGCAAGTTGGCAAAAATAGCCCCTGAGGTTTAGGTGTCGTTGCAAAGTAAGTCCAAGTTGGCAAAAATAGTCCCTAAGGTTTAAGTGTCGCTGCAAAGTAAGTCCTTTATAGCAATTTGGCAAAAATAGTCCATATCCAAATTCACGTCTACAAAAGCAATCCCGCTGCATCGCGCGGGTTTCCGCACTCGTTAAGGGCTAAAATTTAACTTGAGGAAGGCTATATGTTTATGAAAAATAAGGTTCTCCTCAATCACTATCACTGCAATTCACTTAACCATATTCCACACATTAACAAAACGTCACTATGTAACCCGTATCCCCACTTCTAAAGAGCAAAAACATAGACAAGTATGTCTACTAATGACGTTCTTGTTTATTCCAAAACGAAGACAAAAACTTGGGCTGTTAGAGCTTTGGCTCATCAAGGTTAAGCCAATTAACATGAATTTCATCCGAAAATCATGAAAGTTGAGTACCAAGTTCTATCAACAGATTTTGGCTTTATAAAATGTTAGACGAGTACATGTGCATAGCAACGGAATTTAATAGCGGCAGATAGTTTAACGATAAAAAACGTTTATGAGTTATAAACTAAAAATAAGAAAAGTTTGAGGATTAAACATAATGTTTTGAAACCCGGTTCAACCCGAGTTGTTCAACCGGTTGAACCGTTCTGGTCGAAAAACGAGTCAAATTAAACTGGGTCAACCCGACGGTTGGGTCGAAAAAAACGGATCAAATTAAACCGAGTCAATCCGTCAGGTTTGAAGCATCCCCGATCAACCCGGTTTTCAATGTGTATTAATAGTTTCCTTTTGAAGTGTTGCAATAATAGAGATTCAAAACATTCCATTAATATAAAGTTTCATTTATTGTGATGTTTTAAGTTTTTTCTTACCTAATATAAAGTTTTTCACATTTCAGATATTGACTTTTTCACTTTTTCACATTGACCATTTTGCTTTTATATGGAATATAGATTATCGTACATTGTTTTTTCATTCAAATTTTCAACATTTGAATTTAGTAAAAAGAAGTCGCCAAATGAAATGAAAAAAAAAATAAAAAAAAAATAAAAAAAAAAAAAAATATATTAGGCTGGGCACACTCGTGACCCAGGTCACAAGCGTCACATCAGCTTTCTCTCTCCGACGACCAGACACGACCAAGTTGCCACAGTCGATGACCGATTTTTTTTAGGGTAATTGCGATTTACTATAGATCAGTGAAAAACATATTAAGCTTGGACACGAGTTAGGAAAGTGTGGAGTGAAGACTCATTGAGCTAATATGTTTCCGCTTAGACAAAGATGCAGGGGTCAAGGGGCAGCGCCCCTTACTGGTGAAGGGTTTTTACAAACCAGTATTAAAGGATTTAATAGTTTTTCCCGCCAAAACTCAACTGACATGTCTGTTGGTGAAGGGTTGAACCCTTTGATTTTAACCGAATGTAACTGCCATTAAGTGTTGCATATGTCTGTTATTTAACAGACATATCTGGTCTCATTAGAACATACAAATTTCACACAATCCTCTCTGTCTTGCTTCGTTCTCTTATAACTAGAAACGAACTGTTCTTCCCGAATTATCCGGATAAGGATTTTCTGCTACCCAGGCACCAATAGGGTCAAAATACTTTATACAGAAAATGAATTTACACGATTCGTGAAGATATCCAAAATTATTTTCACCTTAACCCCAATTTCTAATAAAATTTAGTAAAAGAATGTCGTCAAATGAGACCGCGAAAACAACTAAAGGAAAAAAAAAAACATACATTCCATTTGAATGACTCTTATACACAACCACCAGATGATATATCAATTGAAACTATCAAACAAAGACCACCATTAAATAGCGAGTACGAGTTAGCTGTACAATGTAGAACATATACCCCATTCAAGGGCATATGGGACATAGTTGATCACCGGTATCAAATAATTGGATAAATTTATAAATACGCAAAGGAGATTCTACGTTATATTCATACTTAGGAACAATCGGCCTTCGGCTGATACATTGAGTATGAGCGACATGATATATTAACAACTAAAATGCTACACACGTTAATAACCATTCTAATGTTTTTAATGGTCTACATATAGTCCGCCTAACTAACAAGAGACGTATAACAACATAAGTTTATACTCAAGACTGCTTTCAGTTTTATTTTGTGTTAGAAACATTTCGGCTTTATTAACAACTAAAATGCTACACACATTACTTCTTCCATCTTAAAATTATTGTCTAAACAAAAAACACAATTTAAAAAAAAAATATTATCACTACACTCATTAATCACTCAAATATTATTTTCACCTACGTAAACTCTTTTTCAACTATTTAAAATAATAAGCAAACAATTATTTTTATTAGTTGAAATAAGAAGTAGAGAATAATTTTAAGATGAAAAGATTATACTTTTCTAAAACATTGTCGAAAAGAAGAAAGTAAATACATAAAAGAGATTCAAGGTGTTGATTGGTTGACACAAACAAGAATCAAAGAATACTATCAATCTCATTGAATATGTTTGGTACAAGTACATGATTAATATACAAGAAGCCTTATTTTAAATGCATTTCATGAATTTTTCTTGATTTTACCTTCATGTGGGTCATTTATATTATTATCCAATCATAATTTATTACTACTTATTCACCGTATTAATTTATTACTACCTCCGTCCGAAAATTATAGTCCCCGTTTGACTTTTTCGGTCTTTCTTCTTCAACTTTGACCTTAAATATTTTTATTTATGTTTTACAATAGTTGATGAGAATTATACCAAATGAAAATACATTTAAAACCCAATCCATTCATATATTTTGTATCAAGTATTATATAACACAAACAAAAATATTAAAGGTCAAAGTTGTGAAAGAAAGACCGAAAAGGTCAAACGGGGACTATAATTTTGGGACGGAGGGAGTATTAGATTAAAGGTGTGGTTGGTTTGTGGGTGTGAGGATGAAATAATGATTTTTATTTTTTAAAAGGTTGTTTGGATTTAATGTTTTTTTAGAATGGGTGTAATTGTTTTTTCTTTTAATGAAACTTACAAAAATAGGCATTTTCTAAATCTCTTATCGGTGATGGGTTTTTAAGCCCATTCACACACCGATACAAACACCCCTAAAATAATTCATAGACAAAAGTAGGACCATAGGCAAGAATAAAACATTTTAAGGATGCGTTTGGTATGTTGTTATTAATCAATATGTATAGGTTAGGTATAATGTCAGCTATTCAGGAATGAAAGTTTCATATATTTTCCTTTTTAGTGATATGAAGTATAAAACATATCTAGATTTCATTCTTATATTTAAAAAATTTATATTTTAAAAAAATAGATGATTGGAATAAAAATTCATTCATCTATTCCTATTCTATAATATAACTTTTTGCAACCAAACAATTACAATAAAATTGTTAATCCATTGTCATTTCATATACCCAAACTTATATCGATTTTTATGAGAATTAACCAAACGTACCCCAAGTATTTGTTACAAAACCAAATGTTGTTCGATACTTTAGTCGCCACATTATCTTTAAAGTACAACACCAACCCACATTACCCAACCCCATAACATCTATGCCATGTAACTCGACTTAGTACTTTATTTTCATCTCTTCTTCCCTAAAAAAACCCTTTCTTTTTTGCATGCTAAAATCATCCCAATAAAACACACACATACACCAAGAACACACACTAAAACCACCTCTACCCACAAGGTACTTTTGCATGTTCTTTGATGCCATTACATGTTTATGAATCTTTTTAGTGTCTTAACCATATGGGTGTTTTTTATTTTCTACAATATTAACTAAAAGTATTTGTTTTTTGTGTTTCAAGATTGTTACATTTGTGGGTTATAAATGGGGCCTATACGAGGAAGCAAAAAGAAGAGGAAAATAGATATTGAAAATGTTTTGGTTTGTGGGTCATTTGAAGAGGGTTGTGCTGATTGGTGGGAGCAGTTCTGCAAGCAGATTGCTGGTAAATTACGTTTTTTTATTAAATTATATAAATTTTTAAGCTTTTCTTTTTGTTTGTTTGTAGTGATTAATATATGATAACTTTAGGTGAATTTGATTTTTGGGATTTGATGTTTTTGCAAATGCATATTGAATGTTGTAAGGAAAGGTCTTTAATCTGCTTTTGTGTAGTATTTTTAGTTTATGTTCTTGGCGTAGAAATGTTAATTGGTAGATGAATTTGTGTTTTGACTTTTATTCGGGAATTTTGTTTGTGACGTGCTGGCTTAAATGTGATATATAGTTGCAATTCATTTAGGGAAATGTAAAGTGTTTGATTCGTCGTAAGGGCTTCCAAGTGATTATTATCATTGGGTGCTATGATGGAAGTTTGGATGCAAAGATTAAAATAAATTTAGGTATCTTGTATTGAACAAGATTGGAAAAGTTCAGGTCTTTTAGGAAAAGGATATCACCATACATACTTCTTTCAGTTGAAACTTTTGAAGTTTTGATGAACTTAGTTGTCTTAGCCAAATTATGACTACTCCTTAGTGGTTATTACATAGTTCCTGTAGTTTGTTTATGTCTTACTCTCGGCATTGAACAATTTGACGTTGCATACTTCCTTTGAGGTTCTTATATTTTTATGCTATTAGGTCGTCCATTTAACGTTGCTCCATAACGAAAAGTATTATGTAAACGTCCCTAGATTAGTTAAACAACTAACATATATCGTAAGTTAAAACGAATATTGAAGTGCAGTACTGTAGTTGTTGACTAAATTTCAAGGTTCTAGTACTTTAAGGTTTTGACACTCCATTTTAGGCTTGTAGTTATTTGAAACCACTGCAATCACTGTAAACTTGTATACCATTTTGACCCTTTGAAGTTATACAACATGTGTACTATCTTGAAGCAGTGACATATATTAGGTGTATTTAAGACAATGTACCATGTCCATGGATTAGCTAACTGACTAACATTACAAGAAAGTTAAAATCTCATAATGGGGACTAACAAGTGGGAACATAGGGATTGAAAGCTTAAATTATAGTAAACTTGAATCTTGTTCTAAAAGAGTATCATCAATGAGCATCTGCGTACCCTGGAGTTGGCGACCTCCATCTGATGTGCCATTATGTTGTCTCAACCGAGGCACGCCTACTGCTTTAGAAGCCTCCTGTATATGCCGCTTGTAGTAGTAAGAAAAAAAGGGCTGATGCAGTATTGCAACTTTAACATAATGAATTGAAGAACAATAATTCTAATCTACATGGAGATGTGACCGATGGTTTAGAAGATGACTGCTAAGTACAGATTACATTGGCTTGTTATGTAAGTAAGGAAGTAATAAATATCAGAATATACCTAGTTCGGGATCATTAGGCTTTAAAATCATGTCATTAAGCTTCTGGAACATATTACCGAGTTTAGATTAAGATATTTAGAGTGCAGAAGTCAGATTGGTTTTATTCGTGGGAGTTCAATCATGAAGGTTATTTTGTCAATAGAGAATTAGAAGGATTGTGCAGGGAAGTTACGATTTAGGATATGTGCACAAGTTTTCTTAATATTTTTTATGATTATGAGTTCGTGATAAGACAAATGTACTGGGAAGTACCCTAAGACATCTTTTGTGAAAACCATGATGCGCCACGGCTTTCGGGGCCCTTTGCACCTTTTGAAACCAAGACTTCAATGTTCAGAGATTGTTTATGCCATCCATGAAAGAAAGCTCATTGTGATATTGATATGACTTTATTAAACTTTACTTTGTTGCTGGTTGTGCTTGTGATTACCACATGCTATGCTATTGCCACAATTACGTTTGACTCAGTTATCAAACCACTGGAACCATGCCCGTCTTCATCTGATAGCTTTGGGTGCTGATTGTTAATCATGAAAGACTATATCACTTTGCTGGTCTCTTCCTTATTATTTGTGGGTCTTAAGCGTTTTTTCATGTTAAGCATCTTGTTGACGTATTTGTGAATTACAGAGCTATCATGATCGAGGTACCAAATGCAAAATTGCATGTTATAAATCAAACAGCTCTATCTTCACTTAAACTAACAAAAAGTTCCTCTGTTCGATAAGAAGTGCAGCGATTTCTGTTTTTCAGTGTCCCGTGTTGATTGCAATTTCAGTTCTTCTATTGTCATGGTTAGTTTTGGTTTATAAGGTTCATCGTCTATCTTTATTACTAGAGGTACTTTCGGCATTTGACTAACATTCAAACACATCTGCACAGTCAAACACTGCAGTACTGTTGGGACAGAGAGTTCAAGTTTTACCAGAGTGATTAAGACAGACATCTATCTGCTTAAACTACATTAAATTTGTAAATTAATGTAAAAATATGTGCTAGTCGCTTACAAGATTGACTGCATGTAGCATAGAGTGGATCATTTAATATAGACTGGTGTTTTCTGTGGTATTCTGTTTCCATATGTAGTTGAACGTATGTGTCTGTTATAGTCAAATATCTAAATACCCTTCAGTGGTAAAACCAGATACTAATTTGTAGAGTCCTAAATCAATATCATTAATTATTGTTTATGCTTGCGAATATATAGGTCGTTACACATATTGTGACATCCGGGGATATAATTTTTTGCTATCTTTTTAGACAAAGGGGGTAGTAATTACATGATGTTGGTTGTCATCTATCATTTGAACAATAGAAGTTAGACGACTCAGGGAAAAGGGGAAAAAAAAAAACTGAAGCGTAAATATATGAAAAGCTAGAAACTTAATACAGAATCGTGTCAACTCATTTCCACCTTTTTGCAGGTTCGGTATCTCCATCAAAAAGTCCAGATCATTTTGAGTCTGTTTTCAAGGTTTCAAAAAAGACGTTTAACTACATATGCTCACTCGTAAACGAGCCAATGATGGCCAAAGCTACAAGTTTTGCATTCTTAAATGGCAAATCAATGTCTTTATACGATCAAGTAGCTTTGGCACTAAGAAGGTTGAGCTCCGGTGACTCATTGACTGGTGTAGCCAATGACTTTGGTACAAGCCACATTACTGTCTCTCATGTCACCTGGCGGTTCGTGGAAGCGATAGAAGAACGTGGTCTCCACCACCTCCAATGGCCTTCAACAGATTATGAAATCACACAAATAAAGTCTAAATTTGAAAATATCAGAGGCCTTCCAAATTGTTGTGGTGCGATTGATACCACTCACATTATGATGTTGCTGGCGGTGACTGATAAAAATAACGATGCCTGGCTCGACCATATGGACAACCACAGCATGATCTTGCAGGTATGTGGAATTGATGTTCTATACATGAGTGGTTTACTTTCCGTACAAACAAACCATCTTTTTTGTTTGATGGTTTCTTACATGTTACAATTTACAAGAACAATGGTTAGTTTTCCATCAAAAACAGATTTAAAGGCATTCCACGTGGTCTATAAAAAGAGTTTGACCATTAGCCAAATGTGCATACTACATTGAGCGACCTGTTGGTTCACCAAACCCCGACTCAGCGTCACACGTTCTCCAGGTCCGAAGGGATCCAGTGCCCAACTACCGACTCCTCCCGGAATTGCGTTATCGGAGCCGAGCCAGGAATGGCCGTTAGTGGACACCCACCTTCACCGGTTAGAGAGGCCTGTTAAAAATAATGAAACAAGGGTATTTTATTGACCAACATCAATAAGATCGTGATGAATATACCAATAAGTATTTTTACCTTTGAAAGTTGCAAGTAAATTTACCTTAGGAAGTCACATGAAGGGATCTTTCATTTTTCAAGGGACAATCTTATAAACGAAAGTTTTGCAATTTCCATGATATATAGGCAATGTATTCAGGTTTTTTTTTTTTTTTTTTTTTTTTTTTTTTTTTTTTTTTTCATCACAGTTCTGTTATTCTTTATTCATATACGCTTTAAATGAGGGCAATAGGTAACTAAGTACATTTATACAGTAGTAAAATAGAATAAAACGTTGTGGTTCTAATTGACTTACTCACATCAGATATAAAGCTACTGTACTTTTCATGGTGCTTGACATTTTAATGAACATAATGACGACCATGGAGGAATACTAAAAGTACTTTTACTTAAATAAACTTTAATGCTTTATGTGAACTGATATTCTGTATTATGTATATGTGCTTGCAGGTGATTGTGGACCCCGACATGAGATTCCGTGACGTAGTATCAGGATGGCCCGGGACACTGGATGATGCATCCGTGCTTCAAAAATCAAGTTTGTTTGATCGATCAGAGAAAGGAGAGAGACTAAACGGGAAGAAATTGAAGCTTACAGAAGGAATTGAGCTTCAAGAATACATAGTTGGAGACTCAAGTTTTCCTCTACTGCCGTGGCTTATAACTCCATACCAAGGACGAGACCTTCCTGAAACAAAATCTGAATTCAACAAACGCCATCTTGCAACAAGGATGGTGGCTCAGAGAGCACTGGCACGCTTGAAAGACGTATGGAGGATGATTCATGGAGTGATGTGGAGACCCGACAAAAATAGGCTACCTAGAGTTATTCTCGCGTGTTGTATCCTTCATAACATCATGATTGACATGGAAGATGATGTGTTAGATGAGTTGATTTTGACTCACCAGCATGACCCGGGGTATCGTTCCGAGGTTTGTGATATGGCGGATAAGAATGCTTCGATCTCAAGAGATAAGTTGGCTCTTTATTTATCTGGAAGACTGGCTGCTTGATCTTTCCTTCATGCATTCAGCTCAAGAAATGTATATTACATACCGGAATGCTTAATGATTCAGGTGTTAGATTTCTATTCTTAGATATATATACATAAAAGTGTATCATGTTACACCCGTTTTTCGTATTTACTGAAGGGGGTAACTTAATGTAGAGCATTCTTGTGCGACCAGGCAAGATACGGCAATAGTCTCTTTGCAGAAATGTTGTGTATCGAGACTTTTTCCCCCATAACTAAAACTGTTGTGTTGGTTAGGTATGTGATCACTAAAGTGTTTGGTATCTTTGCCTTTTTGTATGTTGAAAAATGGATGAGTCGAGTTGAATGCTTTGTGGTAGGGTGTTAACAGGGCAGGGCAATTCGGCTCGGCTGGAAAATTTAACTATCCATCGCAGGGTGGACAGTTTGTTTTACTATCCAAAACCGAACAGTTCTAGGCGGGTAACCGGACATGCGGGTAGGGGTGTTCAGTGTTTGGTTTGACACCGAATAAACCGAAAAATAAACCAGACTGAAACCGAATAAAATCGAACCGAACTTTTTAATTGATGTATGCTTTGGTTTAAAACCGAACCGAAGTATTTTATCAGTATTTGGTTTGGTTTATGATTTGAAAACAATATAATCAAACTGAAAAAAAAAAAAAAAAAAAAAAAAAAAAAAAAAAAAAAAAAAAATCCATGTAAAAAACATAATAATAATAATAATAATAAAAATGCATATA
Source organism: Chrysanthemum seticuspe (assembly GCA_019973895.1). Classification (NCBI taxonomy): domain Eukaryota; kingdom Viridiplantae; phylum Streptophyta; class Magnoliopsida; order Asterales; family Asteraceae; genus Chrysanthemum; species Chrysanthemum seticuspe. The sequence goes on from BPTQ01000007.1 coordinate 124,006,696, forward strand.
GTTTCTACCCTATCATTTCAAGTAACAATTCTAAAAGCTCAAAATATTTTTAAGCTAAAAAAACAAGATCCTTAAATCAAGCATTGTGATGTATGTCCTTGAGAGTGAATTAACTTACTTGATTCCTAAATATTTCGTATCATCTACTATTCTACTCCTACCATTATTTCACACACCACCCTTTAATAAAAAAGATGAATAATCAAGTACTTATGCCGTATCATCTACTACTAGTCTACTATCAATAATTTACTTTCATTAAGTTGTAAAACCTTGCTGGTGTGCGATATAAGCGATTATCAAGCGGTTCGCGTTGCGATTAACCATTTTTAACAACTAAACGAATTAAAGCAGATGAATAATAACATAATTTAGAGCGTAATAATAAAAAATCCAAATCATAATATATAACAAATTAATTAAGACTAATTATTTAGTGTTTATAGGTTACGATCACTTTAATCAAATGCGATACTGTTAGTGAAAGTTCACATTAAGTAAGTAAAAATCATTATACTATAAAAGTTGTGCAATAACATAGTCAATACTTGTACAATTTAATAAATATTTAGTTAAAACCTACATGTATATTACAAGGTTCGGTTTGGGCAGAGCCAAACCGTGACAAGTGGGTTTTTCTGGTTTCTGGTTTTTCGGGTTTCGGCTTTTTGCGGTTTCAGATTGAGCGGATCAGCTCGGTTCGTCAGTTCTTCAGATTTTTTCAACACTCCTACTTTGTGGATCATTCTATTAGTCTATTATTAGCCGGTACCCGCGCGTTGTGTTGGCATATGTGTCCAAAGGACACGTGCCGGAGGACAAATGCCTCCACATGTCCGAAAGGCACTGGGACGAAAGAATGAAGACCGAACGAAAACAACGGATAGATGACGCGGTAAAGGTCACGTGTAGAAAGAAAGCACTCTTTTACCCAAAAGATCCTTTGACCCAACAGTCTGTACCAAGGACCATACATGAGTCGCCTAACCCGGATATTACGGGATATTGTCCCCTACGTAGACTGATACATAGCACCTATGCTAGGCATGGCTCTGGCCGCCACTTCCTCATGTTGTCAGGTACAGTGGTTGGGGTAGTATGAACACCCTTCAATCAATGTTCAACCAACTCAATTACTACGCATTTACTCTCACATTTATTACTCAGCATTCCGGATTTAGCATTTACTTACTCTCACACCGGAGCTTGGTCTTGGGGTCAAACCTAAGACGAGGCTAATGTGTTTCTTTCATCTATGTTAGGTGCTCGAAGGACGTCACTCATCAAGTTCGGAGGAACCAACACGTGCTCAATCCAGGGAGCAACTATTTACATTTACAAATTGGCGCCATCCGTGTGACCCATTATTTTATCTACCAAGGCTCAAGAGTGACGAGTTCTACCCCAGATCCTAACCAGTCCAGAGGAAATAGGGAGAATAACTACAGCTCACCAGTACGCCATACCTCATCGAAGGGCACTTTTCTGCCTTCCAAACCCTTCTAAAAGAGCATAATGATAAGAACAACGGCTCAACGATTCCGTCACGTTTAGATTTTAGCGATGAAACCTTGTTCGCGACAGGGGAGGCAAACGATAATGCGACCGGAGGGTCGAAAGAAGATGACCTCCAAAAAGCTTTCAAAGAGTCCATAAGATCACCATGTATAAAATTGATCATCGATTTCTCGGCCCCGAAACACACAATGCCAATGAACATAAAGATATGGGTCAATGGATCTGGACGATCACATCAGTAGATTCGCTAGAGCAGCGTACTCTAGAGAATGGCCAGTGCATGTAACGCCCTGTGAACGACACGACTTAAAACCATTGAAATTTAAACTTTTACGCGGAAGCGACATGATCAAAACTGACCTGCTGTTACTCTTTTGACCATTGACAAAAATCTATAAACTTTCAGACCTTGGGACTATTTTTAAATAAACTAGACTCAATTACCTTCGAAACGTCGGGTGGCACGACTGGTGGCGCCTTACGGATTAAAAGATATGATTTTTCGAAAACCGACAAAATCTGTCCACAGATTCACTCCCAAACTGAAATTTGGGAGTTTTGGTTCCATACCGAAATTTAGTGTACCCCATACCGAAATTTCACATATTTTCACAATAAACAACCCATACTACCTTATTTCCACACCAAACTCATTCAAAGCCATTAACATTTCATAGTAAATCGTTTACATAATAAATCAACCCCGTTTGCTACCCAGAATGGGTAAGAACACACTTAACCCAAACGCCCCTTTTTCTGCATGACCCTTTTATGCATCTTTTTGACCCATTTTCCGGTAAAACAACTTCTTTGATCCGACAATTAACGAAACTTTTCAGATTTACTTATTCTATCCTTGGGCTCATTTTCATATAAAAACATTTACCGTTTAACCCTCGGAATAGTATTTTACAAAATAACGGGTTTTGAGCCAAAACCCGTTTCAACCCATTTTCACCATAAACCATTTTTACCACTTCATTTTCCCACCGAACTTAACCAACATCATTAACTTAACATATTAAACTCGATCCATAGACACATGACCCGTTTACATCCTGAAATGGGTATTTTCACACTTACGCCAAACACCCCTTAAACTTTGACTATAAACACATCAAACATGCTTTGACACACCTTTTGACCACCAAATCGTTATGACACAATTAACATACATTTTGACCCTTGACTCCACTTTACAAACCATTAAAAGACTTCCGGGGGTACAACCTTGACTTGAGCTCGGTATTCTACCTAGCTCTACCTTCTTACCATCTTCTAACTTCCGTATAATCCAACCTTAAACCTTAGTCCAAGTCAAGCATCAATACACAACCTACAAAACATTAAACACTTAAACCGTAAGCACGAGGCTTAGTAAGCAAAACGAATATAACTTAACATTATACATCAATCACACAATACACTTTATAACCATTCATCCATTACAACATTTGAACATAAGATATACCTTAAGCCATCACTAAGCTTCACCATTTACTTCATAGTCAAGCCCTCCTATTCTAACATTCATTTGCTAGTTATGTCAAACTAGCCTTACTATCCAATATCACATATGCACAAACATTTGAGTCATACCATGTCCTTAACATAAACATCACATAACACATAATGCATTGAAATCCATATAACATTAACTTATAACCAGTTTACTTACCTTAATTCCAAGCTAGCGAAACCAAGGACATCATCTTCTCCATACTTGACATTTAAGCCAATACCACTATAGACATAAACACATAATTAATCAACTATGTCATGGCCATAATAAACCATAACCCCTTTTTAACCATTACTAATTATCACATAATCATATGATGATTATATGATAATTAATCCCACTAACTTATTAACTTAACTTCAATAATACTTAACCCATATTCATCATAACTTCTTAATTTAGCTTATAAACATCATTTACCCAATTCCTCCAATTAGGGTTCATAAACCCTAACCTTCTAATCATCAATTAAACACTAATTAGAGGTTACTTACTTGCAAGGATCATTGCTAGGGCTTCATCTATTTGATTTGGAACACATAGACACCATAATTGATCATCAAGACTTGGTCCCTTCTTCCCTCCTTTCTATATTTCACGACATACACACACACTTACAATATCCTGGAACTCTTGTGATGATAAGAGAATTATCCAGACATTAGTAGAGGATGAGTTTGACTAATTAGCACTTTAGGTCCATTATGTTCCCTTTTTTCCACTTTGGCCACAATATACTTTATAACATGTTAGCACTTGGCAACTTAGGTCCCATAAGTTAATTTTCCTTATAAATGTGACACATCATATTTTCCATAACCATTTACATAACATTTAATACTTGTAGTTTGACTATCGGGGTTGAATAACCAATCCCTTAAGTCCTTTTAACTTATAAAAGTCATAGTCAACTATTCCAATGGCATTCTTATAATAAAACGCTTATGCCCGGTTTCAGGGTGTTATAATTCTACCCCTTATTTAGATTTCGTCCCCAAAATCTCTCGTCTAAATTAACCTTGACTTAATCATATGTTGCCCATTCTTACGACTAAGCACACTTTCATTCGAACATTACATTGCAATTATCTAATTGATCTTGCAACACAAGGTAACACTTTCCAAAAATCCTAAATTCGCTCTACTTCTTGTTGATTTATCTAAGAGCATACGGCTCTTACTAAGGTTATTATGACAAACGAGACACATTTATTATAACCAAAATATCATTTGACTACTTTATCACTATTACACAACATTCTTACTTGCTTTACTCTAACTTTTACTCAAGGACTATATGTCACTTGAGAAAATTTGTGCCAATTTGACTTTATATAAGTCAAATAGAAACTAATAAAACTTAACATTCTCATCTTTACCGTAATCATCTCAATACCCTTTTAACATTTTTTTTACACCTTACTTTCTTTACTTCATTTTAAGGATTTCCGCTAAGTATTATAAGTCACTTAGAAAATCTTAGGTCGCATTTGACTTTCACAAGTCAACATTGACTAATACCTTCACTATCTACTATGGTCATTCCATTATTTCATTAACATTTTTATTATAGGGCCTTGTTTCCTTTACTTCTTTCTATAATTTCACGTCAAGGACTATAAGTCTCATAGGAAATTTCAATACTTTGACTTCATAAAGTCAAGATTTATCTTACATCCTTACATTTACACATAAGGGTGCCAATGAAGATTATCATCCATAACTATCATTACTCACCTTTTGTACCACTCTTCAAGCCACATTATAACATCATTATAAATTCTTAATCTTTCCAAGTCATACTTAAGACACTTAAATGATTGGTTTCATTTAATGTCTCAATTTAAAAAGTCACATTCTAATTCTACCCCGCTTATCATAGTTTTTAAAACTTCTAACTAATTATAGGCTTTCGTTTTCTACCCTTTCTACCTTACTCATGCCATGTCGGGAACACATAAGCCCACTCATTTATATTTCCTCATTTACATGGAAAGGCGTCCCAGTCGATGTAAATCAAGAAACATAAACTCATGGTTCAGCGATTCATAATTTCTTTAATTAAATGAAAAGGCGTCCCAATCCATTTAACTAAGGAAATCATAAATCGTCCTACTTATACACTTTTGACATAACATTTACACCTATTGGTTACACATTTTAACTTCTGTTTCTCTTTCTCATTTCACATTCATTGTATGTAAATTAAATATTTCACTTTTAACTTTTCTCTTTTCTAGCTTGGATCCATCTTACCTTATCATTTCAAGCTTGGTCATCCCGGAGGATACCATCATTAACGTCATTAATTTGGTCATACCGAAGGATACCATCATTAACATCATTATCTTGGTCATCCCGAAGGATACCATCATTAACATCATTAACTTGGTCATCCCGAAGGATACCATCATTAACATCATTAGCTCGGCCATCCCGAAGGATACCATCATTAACATCATTAGCTTGGCCATCCCAAAGGATACCATCATTAACATCATTAGCTCGGCCATCCCGAAGGATGCCATCATTAGCCATCATTAACTCATTGGTTACATGATATCCATCTTTAACCTTTCACATTTAATATTGGATCCAAGTCATTTATATTTTAACGCATACATTATTTCATTCATGCTATTTAGCTAAACCAAGCATCATAAAGTATATGAAACCTGCTTATCATACCTACACATGTACTATGTGTTTACATTTCTCATTACAACTTACATTCTTTAACGTGCGTTAACCATTTCCACATCTTTACTCTTGCCTCTATTAGGTTATTCAATTCTTTTCTACATCTAACCTTACATAGGTTAGTTCGATAACACCTTCATTAACTTACATTTATCCTTTACATACACTTTATACATTAACACGATCTCTTCGTGTTTAGTTCGGTAACATATCCTTACATTCTTAACTCATCTCTTTTAGTTATTAGCACATTAGCTATACAAATTTCATTTCATCATTACTTGTCATTATTCCTTAATCACATTCTATACTTTTCGTATTTATAGACACTTAACCGTTAGTGTGTCAATTCTCATTTTACCTTCACACATTATACTTTAGCACACCTATCATTACTACATTCCACACTTTAAACGTCAAATACTTTGACTCGCTATTAGCCCATCTCTATTACCACTTACCATTCTAGTCACATTCCATTATCATCATTCTAACACACGTTCATAAAATCATAATACGATCACCGGTACTAACCAAGGTGTACGGCAATCTAATCACCTAAATACTTCAAGTCCTCCACGGACCTATATCACATACACGTTGACATTATAAAACACATTCATCATCATCAACTTAGGTTCATGATGCAGGTTATACTGACCAGATTTTAATATTTATAAAGTCTCGTTATACCTATGGTCTACTCTAATGCACTAATGGGCAGTGTACCCGGTCGTGTGTAGTGTAGTAATCGGTAAAGCCGAGGTCGTCTTAAGAGCTATGTGTGTTGGATTATTACTAAGTCTAAGTGTCACAGATTAATAATGGTTTCGATAAGGAATTAATTAATTAAACTACTAAAGCAGAATAAAGCAAATAAAGGCAGATAAAAGGTAAAGGGTAAATCAATAGAGGAGAGTGGTGCTAACCTAGTTAATCCTCTTAGCTAGTTATGTCTACGTCTACTTACTTCCAATTACTTCAGGTGGGGTCAAAGTCGAGAGGACAACATTTGGTCAATTCACCCTAACCTATCAGCAAAGATGCCACCACAGGAGAAGTCAGGTGTCCCCTCATAAGTCCTGTTGTTCCTGGTCCCCTAAACCAAGTCATTAAGTACCGCTACATGCTAGATTTATAATAGTGAGTGCTCGGGCGTTAGCAACTTAAACACTTACTCCCTAATTCTTAAGTTCATCCAAACGGTAGGTGATCAGTTGGTCAAATTGCACAAGTAGAAAGGGTCGTCAGTTGGTCATATCTTACCCTTCTCGTCTTAGTCCGCTCACCTAGGGTCAGTTGGTCATATCTCCTAGGCAATTGGCCTCTACCGCCATTCAAAACTACCGAACCAAGGGTAGCTACTAATAAACTATGCATGCATACACTTAGAAATAATTGTACGGAAGTAATGTAAATGCAAACAAAAAAATTAAGGAATCATAACTAGGCCAGCACCTTAGCCGCTCATATTAACCATATAAATCAATTCAATATTCAAAGGTACGAAATACATGAATCGAAAGTAAATAAAAGATAAAATGCTAATGCTTATCGTAGGGGAGTGATTTCTCCCTTGGAGACAGCTCCGTAAGCTCCTCTAGACCTGCCTTTAGCTTTTTCCCACGTTCTCTGGTTATTGAAGGATCGTAATATTATTGTGTTTGATGATTCGGGTGGTCTTGGATGATCAAAATACATGTTTACCATTTTAGAGGGAGAAAGTAGAGAGAGAGAGGGTGTTCTTGCTAGAGGTTTAAACAAAGGAAATGTTAGATTGAAAGCACCACCCCTTCTATGGATGGAAGGGGTATTTATAGTTACAAAGAAACCATCCTCCTATCGGACTGTGGATCAGGGATACAGTGGGTAAAGACCCGTCCTTCCTCCACGGTGTTGCACTACACTATTCTACGCTACAAATTAACTAATTAACTACTACATAACGTAAATAACTACAAATCTATGAGCTAACATATGCTAGACTATAATTGGGGTGACCGACACTTTAACATGGAATTTCCAATTCCTAACAATCTCCCCCTAAGGGAGGTCACCCCATGAAATACATTTTGCATCCTAGCATTCTTTCTTTGACATTGTTCTTGAGCTCGTAGACTTGAATTCTTCACTTTCGCAATCTTTGTGCTTTAGTAGCGATTCTTCAAAGTCCGCACTGATTTGTACTTTTAGTGGAGGCCTTTAACTGATCCACATATTTGATGATCTTCGAGCTTTCTTTGAGATCATCAGCCACAGTAAATCTCTGGATCACCCTTTATTGTGTTGCCATCATGTGATGTTGTGACTTTCGGACCGACATGCTCACACTTTCTGGATCATGACATCTTTCCATCAGAGTAGCGGAAGCTTTACTGGCTCATGATATTTGCAGCAGCGTAGCAGAAGCATAGTATAGAAATATCAGAGCCAGGTTATGTAGATATGCACCAGTCATGATTTCTTCAATTAAGTGTGGATGTTGTGAGCATGCGGCTTTGGATTGACTCCTCAATTCTGATCAACTGCAACCGTCCAAATGTACCTGCAAACAACAGTTAGCAATAAAACACACGAAAGTGTCTTTGATCACTTTCGTTGAATTGAGGTACACGGCCCACGGTTCCCCATTGATCAGTATAAGTACTGCCTATGATCAGGTAGGATTCCTAAAAATCTCCTTGACAGGGTTTCGCAGCTGTTCTAGCTGTTCTCAAACCGGAACGTCTCAAAGAAGACAACACGGAGTGAGTGAACCAGCGAATTGAGATTCACTGATTCATGAAAAATGATTTGAAAAACAATCGCGTATTGCTTGAAAGAAAGAGTTTTGCAATACGACGAAGGTTTTATGAGAAAGATCAATTTTCAATCATAAATACTTTTTATATTTGAAAGAGTACACATTCGACGTGCTAGTAAGAAGAAGAATTGCACATCGAACGGTTTTTCCAAAAGTATTTTTTCAATTAGAGATACTTTTTGTGTTTGAAAACATAAGTACATATTCGACGTGCTAGAGAAAAGAAGGTTTGCACATCGAACGGTTTTTCCGAAAGTATTCGTCAATTCCATTCCTGGACCAAGGTTGATTCAAGATTGAAACGCCCCATCGTTTCTATCCAGTTGTCACAAGCTTGATCTTTTGCAAGATTTCACATGTCACCCACCAAGAGCTTGTTTGATGTTGGCTCTAGAAGGATTTCCATCTTCATCGTGAATATTTTTACATATCACTCGGATGTTCTGGCAATACCACAAGGATAATGCGTAGGAGTCTTAAGATATATTCTCACTTTCTACATTGTGTGAAACATTGAGTTTTCATTAATTTTGTGTCCTAATGAGATATTGTGGATGATCTCTTGGCTCTAGACTCAATAGTGCACATTTGGTTCCTGTGCTGGAGACTAGGGAGAGGGTCTCCTACTTCAATATCAACCATCTCTAAGAGAAAGTCGATAGATTATGTCGGTTCCCTGTGAGAATGAAACAAGCCCTTTTAAGAGGAACTTGAATGGCTTGGGAAGTTTAGTGCAGTGCGTCACTGGGTCCATGACGTCTTGTCTTCAATACCAGTGTTACCTTAGTAACAACCAGTAGCATATGTATTGAACCCGGTTTCTGCCCTAAGGTTGAATTGATGGAGGGCTATTTCTTTTCACCCTTTTTCACATTCAGTTCTTTTTCATTCTTCAACCCCTTCAGTGCTTACCGAGACTTCATAACTAGAACCTTGTTGGGTTTATTCCAGTACTGGCTCTGTCTCAGTCCGTATTCTTCCCATATTCTCATTTTTCTCCTTTTTTCAATATTCCTAAGGACTCTACACTATCTAGTGGATTATCCCTGGGAAGATCCCTCCGGTTCTGGCGGATCGTGGGAAGAAATACCTAACCTCACCATCCTTATAACTCCATGCATAAAGTAAAATGGTCGGTATTTTGGTACAGTTCATTCTTCCTTGAAACCAATTGAAAAATCATTTGGAAAAACAATCAAGGTACTTGTGATACGAGATCAAAGCATTTTGTACCTTAATAGTTTTGATCATTTAGAAAACCTCCCCCTCAACATGTACATATGATTTGAAATTGTTGAGCACATGGAGGCAAGAGTTCTTTGAAATAATTTCTTTGACATAATTTCATGATCACAATTTTCATAGAAAAAGCCATTTGATTTTCTTGGTAAATTCTCCCCCTCAATATGTGCGTAGGATATTTGAAATGTTTTTATCACATAGAGGCAAGAGTTCTTTTGAAGCACATTTACGATCACACAAGCCATTAAGAAACCATTTAAAACTCAATCAAGGTACTTTATGTTAAAACATAAAAGCATTTGCACCTTAATAGTTTCTTTTATTTTTAAAATGCCCCCCTCAATATATGCTTCGAGATTTGAAAGCGTTTAGCACATATGAGAGAGCAGCCTGCACAACTGAATCAAAACGATCAATTTTTATCAAATTTCATTATTAAATCACAAATTCTCCCCCGATCAAAAATATCAAACCCTTTGAGATTTTGGATCCCAAGTGATTTAATAAGGTTTATAAAACATGGGAGAAAATGTGCCTGATTTAAAAACTCATCTAGTTTTTGGATAAATGCTCCCTCTCAACATGTGCATTATGTATATTGAAATAGTTTGGCACATGGAGACAAGAGTGCCTTTGAAGGACTAAAACCAATTCCATTAAAACAGATTTGAGATTTAAATCACGATCTCTCACCCGATCAAAGATTTCAAACCATTTGAGATTAGTGATCCCATAAGATTTAAATAATTTAGAAAATTTTTGGGGAAAGATGTGGCAAGATTTGATTTTGAAAAATGACAGATAAGGACCATTTTAAGACATTAAAGATTGTTATTATCAGGTATGATTGTTTTAAGAGATCTTTTAGTAAAATAAAACAATTTCAGAATCAAACAAGAACAGAAAAAATTTCATTTTGACAGATCTTTGAGTTTTAAAGAAAATCATACCATGACATAACATTAAATCTTTAGATCACCACATAATTTCGTACAAGCGGACTTCTGATGAAATATTGTTTGAAAATATTTTATTTTAAATCACTCTCCCCCTCAATCGATGACCGAAGTCGATAATTGAGTGACTTAGGTTTTGATAAATAGAAGTCCGGTGATTTTCAAAATTTAGTCCAATATATTTTCAAAACAATATTTTCCATTTTCAAAACAATTTATTCAAATTTTTTAGAAAAATGGTATCATCACTATTATTCCTGCACAAAGATACGTTAGGTGGATGAGAAGCTTCCGTTTTTGTTGCTGTAGGGTTTGGAAGAAAAACCAACTGCTGATGCAGTGAGACTTCTTTATACGTTGCATTTTGAATGCCAACTGAGGTCAAATTAAGCTCCGTTTCTTCAATCACTTAGAAGAAAACCATCTGCTGATGCAGTGAGACCTCTTACGTTGCATTTATGCCAACTCTCCATAGAAGTCCAATTAAGCTTCGTTTCTTCATTTGTCAACCCAAGATATAGTTACCCTTTCCTTTCGGCATCCAATCATCTTCAATTGTGGGATCCGGATCGGGAACATTCTTTTATACCAATATACCTGCATATGTTAGTGAACACACATACATATATATGGTGGTCGACATCACCCAAACAACAATCGACTAATTCAAGTCAATTCAACATATCAATCAGTTCATATAAGGTATGGGAATAATGTGTTCATTAAGCTGTAATCATCTAATCCTAACAATCACATCCTAGAAACCTAGTCCTTCAACATAGGCAATTATATATTTTAATTAAGCACGTAGGATAATTAAGAAAGTCCGTTAGATGATGTAAGTTTGAAAACATTCTCCCCCTCAATCAATGACTTATTTTATGAAAAGATTAAAAGCGCGGAAGTCATTGATTGAGTTTTCAAATTTTTCTAAAACTCTGAAACTGATTGATTTGCAAGCAACTTATTTACCACCATTAAGTTTAAAACAAATATTTTTCTATAAGAATTTTGAAGGAAAAATATTTGAGTAGGAACAGCAGTCCTTCGACATACTTTCCTCAAATTGTTTTAGGAAAAGTGCACAATATTTTTGAAAATTTGTTTTAACGCAGTACTTTCCTTTCTTGAAGTACTTTCTTTCGAAACTAGACACAATTACCTTCGAAACGCTGGGTGGCACGACTCGTGGCGCCTTACGGATTAAAAGATATGATTTTTCGAAAACCGACAAAATCTGTCCACAAATTCACTCCCAAACCGAAATTTGGAAGTTTTGGTTCCATACCGAAATTTAGTGTACCCCATACCGAAATTTCACCTATTTTCACAATAAACAACCCATACTACCTTATTTCCACACCAAACTCATTCAAAGCCATTAACATTTCATAGTAAATCATTTACATAATAAATCAACCCATTTGCTACCCAAAATGGGTAAGAACACGCTTAACCCAAACGCCCCTTTTTCTGCATGACCCTTTTATGCCTCTTTTTTTACCCATTTTCCAGTAAAACAACTTCTATGATCCGAAAATTAACGAAACTTTTTAGATTTACTTATTCTATCCTTGGGCTCATTTTCATATAAAAACATTTACCGTTTGACCCTCGGAATAGTATTTTACAAAATAACGGGTTTTGAGCCAAAACCCGTTTCGACCCATTTTCACCATAAACCATTTTTATCACTTCATTTTCCCACCGAACTTAACCAACATCATTAACTTAACATATTAAATTCGATCCATAGACACATGACCCGTTTACATCCCGAAATGGGTATTTTCACACTTATGCCAAACACCCCTTAAACTTTGACTATAAACACATCAAACATGCTTTGACACACCTTTTGACCACCAAATCATTATGACACCATTAACATATATTTTGACCCTTGAATCCACTTTAAAAACCATCAAAAGACCTCCGGGGGTACAACCTTGACTTGAGCTCGGTATTCTACCTAGCTCTACCTTCTTACCATCTTCTAACTTTCGTATAATCCAACCTTAGACCTTAGTCCAAGTCAAACATCAATACACAACCTACAAAACATTAAACACTTAAACCGTAAGCACGAAGCTTAGTAAGCAAAACGAATATAACTTAACATTATACATCAATCACACAATACACTTTTAACCATTCATCCATTACAACATTTGAACATAAGACATACCTTAAGCCATCACTAAGCTTCACCATTTACTTCCTAGTCAAGCCCTCCTATTCTAACATTCATTTGCTAGTTATGTCAAACTAGCCTTACTATCCAGTATCACATATGCACAAACACTTGAGTCATACCATGTCCTTAACATAAACATCACATAACACATATTGCATTGAAATCCATATAACATTAACTTATAACCGGTTTACTTATCTTAATTACAAGCTAGCGAAACCAAGGACATCATATTCTCCATACTTGACATTTAAGCCAATACCACTATAGACATAAACACATAATTAATCAACTATGTCATGGCCATAATAAACCATAACCCCTTTTTAACCATTACTAATTATCACATAATCATATGATGATTATATGATAATTAATCCCACTAACTTATTAACTTAACTTCAATAATACTTAACCCATATTCATCATAACTTCTTAATTTAGCTTATAAATATCATTTACCCAATTCCCCCAATTAGGGTTCATAAACCCTAACCTTCTAATCATCAATTAAACACTAATTAGAGGTTACTTACTTGCAAGGATCATTGCTAGGGCTTTATCTATTTGATTTGGAACACATAGACACCATAATTGGTCATCAAGACTTGGTCCCTTCTTCCCTCCTTTCTATATTTCACGACATACACACACACTTACAATATCTTGGAACTCTTGTGATGATAAGAGAATTATCCAGACATTAGTAGAGGATGAGTTTGGCTAATTATCACTTTAGGTCCCTTAGGTTTCCTTTATTCCACTTTGGCCACAATATACTTTATAACATGTTAGCACTTGGCAACTTAGGTCCCTTTAGTAAATTTTCCTTATAAGTGTGACACATCATATTTTCCATAACCATTTACATAACATTTAATACTTGTAGTTTGACTATCGGGGTTGAATAACCAATCCCTTAAATCCTTTTAACTTATAAAAGTCATAGTCAACTATTCCAATGGCATTCTTGTAATAAAATGCTTAGGCCTGGTTTCAGGGTGTTATAGTGCAAGTGTGGTGTAGGATATTCCAACAGACATTGGACGGTTCAGCCAGAGGATTATTCGATCAGCTTCCCCTAGGTTGTATTGATAATTGAGCTGAGCTCCGAAAAAGGTTCATGACATGGTTTGCCTTGTTGAGAACGTGTTTTAATGACCCCACGGAGATTAAAAAGATTACACGGAGATCAAATGAAATGTTACCGAAATTCAAGGAGTGGTGGACCGAGGAAAGTAGTTACATTCTTGATGTGTTGGAGGTCCTGTAGATCTCGTCTTTCATGCACACAGGTTTCTGGAATTAGAAAAATGGTTTTTTGACAAAGTGCCTCTTACTGTGGACGAGATGATGAAAAGGATGGATGATTTTGTTAGCTCGGAAGAAATATACACTAGCATGGAGTTACCAAGAGGTAGATGTCTTACTTGTACAAGAGAGTCCAACGTTCTGTCAACAGGAATGATGGCCTCGTATGGGGGAGATCATCGTCGAAATGATCACAGGAAGGAGTAGCGATCGAGAGAACAATACTCCCCATATGTCGCACACCGAAATGATTACCGCCAGAATGAACCACCTAGAAATGACGCTTCTCGCCCAACTTTGAATTTGTTTACCAAACCTCCACAGGAGAGTCTAGCAACAAAGAACCAGTTGCATCTGCCACTTCCGCCTCCAATGATAGGAGCTCCAAGGAAAGAGAATATTGTTAGGTTTTGTGACTATCATGGGGAAGTAAAACTATAAGGATACTTAGTACGAAGTATAAGGATATTTAGTATCAAGAGTACATGTAGATAAAGGAGTATTTGTGGAGGTAATGTAAGAACACAGCTTTGAAAATCTTAAGTCCCACTTGAAGGAGACCTAAACGCCTTTGGTAGGTTTTTTCAAAAAAGTCATAAAGCCATTGGGCAAGATAGAGTTAGAAGTGTCCTTTGGGAATGATGGCTTGTTTCGAAGGACAACCATGAAGTTTATGGTCGTTAAGTCACCTTCACCCTAAAATATCATATTGGGTCGCTCAGGGCTAAAGGAACTAAGAGCTATACCCTCCACAATTCATTCGATGATGAAATTTCCCACCCCGAAAGGGATAGCTAGCTTGGTTACCCGTTCAACTTTCATTTTTCTAATGTCAAAGATTGGAGAAGAAACAAATAAATGAAGAAGAGCCTGAACCAAAGAAGGAACAAGTTGTCAAAATACAAGTTGTAGCACCCACGGAGGCGAAGGAAGTCCCTCTTAAAGAAGAAGTCCTGGTTAATCCGGCCTTCTTGGACCAGCTTGTAATAATTGGAAGAAATCTCTCACCGGAGTGTAGAGATCAGCGCAAGGCTTTATTGAGAAACAATGAGGATTTCTTCGCATGGCAAACATCGAAGATGACTGGGATATGAAGGCGCATCATTGAACAACTATCAACTCCAACATATTGGTCCAGCCGGTCAGGCAGAAAAAGTGGGTTCTAGCACCTAAAAGAAGTCAAGAAATGATGAAGGAAGTTGTTGAATGGCTTAAAGTTGGTATTGTTCGACCAGTACAATATCCTATCCGGATTTCAAACCCGGTGTTAGTTAAGAAGAGAAATGGAAGTTGGAGGATGTGTATTGATTTCAAAACATTAATTCGGCATGTCCGAAGGATTATTATCCACTCCCAGAAATGGACTGGAAGATCATATCAATTATTGGATTCAAGTATAAGTGTTTTTTTAGATGCTTATAAGGGGTACCACAAGATCCTGATTTTGAAGGAAGATGAAGAGAAGACCGCATTTTACACATATCAAGGGACATATCGCTACACTAAAATTCCTTTTGGTGTAAAAAATTACGGGTGACACATATTCAGGGTTGGTTGACTCTACCTTTCAGTCGCAAGTCGGAAGGAATCTGGAAGCATATGTGGATGATATGGTTATTAAAATCAAGAGTGAAAAAGACATGCTGGTGGATATAGCAGAAACATTTGATACACTTCGAAAGATTAGCATGAAGCTAAACCCAAATAAATGTTCCTTAAGTATAAAGGAAGGTAAGTTCCTTGGATACATGGTGTCATCCAAAGGGATACGGGCAAACCTATGAAAGACAAGATAAATTGTTGATAGGAAATCTCCCAGAAGATGGAAACAAATGTAGAGTATAAGTTGGAAGTTAGTAGCATTAAACCATTTCTTGGATCATTCGACCAAGAAATCATTACCATTTTCTAAAACATTAGAGAATATCACCAAAAGCTATAGGTAGTTTTAGATATAAATATATAATAAACGCAGCTGAAAATCACCTATGAACGAATCCATATAAGCCATATGATCAATCGAAAGAATAACAAGTAAATGTATACCTTTGTAGTGTGATTCGGTAGATCGCACGAAGACTATCACCAACACTTGTTCTATGCAAGAAACCCAAGTGATCTATATGGCTGATCACCTCTAAGTAGAAACACACTACACTTCCTTGTATACCACCTTGATGCTAGTCCAATAACCTAGATCTACAACTACAAACCTTGATCTACAATAGAAAAAAGTTTATGATCAAAGAACCCACACAACACTTGGTGAGTGTGTATGTTCCATGAGTTGCATCAAGACAGGTGAGTGTAGTGACTTGCCATTTATAGGCGAAGTACACTTGGATAAAAGGGGGTTGATGTGCCCGGTTGGTGCAAGTTTTAAATTTATAAAAGGTGAATTACCAATATTACCAATAACACATACGAGCAAGTATACTCGTCCGTTATAGCAAGATTATGAAGGTAAGTCGGGATCGTTCGCAGGGATTTGAGTGAATCTAAACACAAGTTTGAATTAACGGAGTCTATCCAAAACATATAACAAAGCAAATAGATATAATGAAATTCAGATGATTAAAAACTACACTTGCTTAAACTAGTTTCATATCATAGATTAATGTGATTGTGTTAACCTCTTAACATGTTGGTTATGACAATTAGTTGGTAGACTAATCTATTGTTCTTACAAGTCAAACTTTGATCAAGAGTTTAGTTTATAAAAACAAGCATTAAGTTTAACCAATCAATTCAAGATCAATTCAAGTTTCATAAGTCTACTTTCATAAACTTAAACACAAAAACATCCACTTGTTCATCAAATTGCTTAAGAAATGGTCAATACAAAAGGTAACCGATCATAGACAAAAGGCTACAATTGATTCTCAACAACTAATCTTACGACCATTTAGATGTTTCCAACCAATCCAATTTGATAATCAAAAAGCGTTTCTATTACAACCACACCTTAGTTCCTTTGTATAATCAAGAATAATGGGTAAAAACAATCATCCATAGACAAAATGATTATGACTAGTTGAATAACACGAAGTTCTTTCGACCCCAACGATTATTATCAATTAGCCAAACTTGATTAACAAATGTCACTATGAAACTTTAGCACAATTGGATCTTAGAATCGACTTGAAATTGAATTAAAACATGTTAACACAATCACTAACTAATCATATGATAATCAACATCATTTAAGCAAGTGCATAAAGAAACTAGCCACTCATAGCAAACATAAACATAAATTCAGTACTTTGAACATTAGAAAACATGATTAAAGGTCTTACAATGCTTGGAATAAGATTACAAATGATGTAGTAATGATTCCTCAAGTATTGGTGATGACTTCTTGATGGTTTGACCTCCAAATGATGACTTCTTGGACCTCCAAAGTTTCCTGGAACTTTATGAACGAATTTAGGCTTTGAGAGAGTAGTAGTGGTGGTAAGATAGGTGTGAGAGAAGATCTCTCAAGTTTTGGTGTATTTGGATGATGAAAACATACACAAATGAGTCCTATTTATACTACTCTCAAGCCCTAGGGGTTATAAATGCATTCTTGGTCACCAAGGAGCTTGGAAGGGACTAGAATACATGAAGGAAGGACCTAGAATCGTTTGGAACAAGTTTGGAACCTTAGTAGTGCAAAAATGGCTGAAACAGGACCTCCAACCGGATCCGGTTGAGCTCCAACCGTCCGGTTGGTCTACGTGACAATTCTCCAACCGGATCCGGTTACGGGTCTCGACCGACCGGTTGGAGCAAAAATCATAAAAAGTCATAAACATGAAAGTTGTAGATCTTTCTCTTAGCTTTCCGTGGCCGCGAACGGGGGGTCAAACGGAGTCCGTATGCCAAAGTTATGGCCAAAATGGTGGAGGTGTGTCGGGAACAACGAGGCTTCCAATATTTCTTCGTTTAAGCTTCTTTTCTTCATTTCTTTCTCGTTTTACTTCTTGAACTTTATTCTTGAGTCTTTGGGCCACTAACTTGATGACTTTATCTTCTCGAATATACTCCACAAGTCTTGCTTTTGTCAGGAACTCTTCGTAAATGGAGAAATCTTCGTATTTTACTTCTTTTTCCGCCTTTTTCTCCACTTTCCTGTACTTGGCTACAAATGAACTAGCAAACGCACTTTGATACGATTAAGCAACAAAAGTATATGATTATAGCCAAATAACACACATAAAAGCACAGATAACGCTACTAAAAACATGCACAATTTGAGCGTTATCAAATTCCCCCACACTTAAACTTTGCTTGCCCTCAAGCAAATCTAAGAAAAAAGAAAAATCAAACTACATACCTGAAATGACAAAACGAAAAGAAAAAAAAAAATATAAATATTTTTTGGTTTTTTTTTTTTTTTTTTTTTTTTTTTTTTTTTTTTTTTTAACAAACATAAAAATAAGCGAAAAATGAGCGCAAACTCCCCCACACTTAAGGTTTTGCTTGCCCTCAAGCAAATCTAGAAATTAAGAAAAATAAAATACCACATGGTGCATGAAAGATGATTAGAAAAATGTGATGCAAATCTACCAAGTACAAGTACGAGATAAGATTCATCGTTTTAAGTTTTTAAAGGTGAAAAACCGAGATGTTTGACAATACCTCATGGATTCTCTTGCTTGATAACATGGCTAAGCACCTCACGAATAAGAACGGATGTATAAGTCACTCAACACTCAATTTATGATGGATAGTATTAAGGAATAGTACACTCATATTGCTCAGTCATGATCTGAATATTACCATAGGCTTGTACAAGAAACAAAACTCCACCGACGTGGCGTAAGCACCAAGTGTAAACATCTAAAGAGGGCTTTTATTCGGGTTATAACGATAGGCTTCGGGTAATTTAAAGGGTATGGATAAGGCATGGGATTATTAATGAAATTGGTGTTAAAAGAAAAATAAGGTCAAGTCTAATACCCATGTTGCTAGTCACGAACAAACCACAAACCCGTAAATGATTATAGTTACAAGCTTCTTTTCACATATCGATCACCAAATATATATATCACGTCTTAGCACATTGGCTAATCGATAAATCAAACATACTTCATCTTCATAATAATATACCACATTGGCTATAATTGTCATCACATACACATTTTTTTTTTTCGATGACTTTTTTTTTTTTTTTTTTTTTTTTTTTTTTTTTTTCAACACTTCTTCTTCATACATCACATCTCCCCCACACTTCGTATAAGCACACACCACAAAAATACAAATAAGAAGCGTGCACTCTTCGTCTTTGTCGGAATGGCACACACGATTGACAAAGTGCGGCTAACTCATAATCATCAAAAAAAATCCAACAACCAAGCAACTAGCAACCAACCATTTAGACATTGACAAGGGTTTAGGCTAAGGTTTAAAGTGTAAAATATTTTTGTATTTTTCTGGATTTAACAAGAACGAAAAGGATGGCTCAGAGGGTGTAACTAAGGGTATCTAGCACTAAAGATGAGCGCTAACAAATTGGTCCATATGGGTGGTTAACTAACCGATGTGGCTAGCTAATATATCATTAGATGTAAAATGGAAGGCCATTTGGTTTTATTCCTATGGGTTGCCTCTTTATCACACGAATACACTTATATCACACGAATGCGATCTTACTGCGGTCTGATAATGATTTACAAGTACAAGTTCTAGAATAAATAAAATCATCGGCACACTCATAACAAAAGATTCAAGCATAAAAGATGTATGCTATTAAGAAATAGGCTAAAATCCTCACAATTTAGTGGAAAGGGCTATAATATGTGCTAGCAAATGTCATCGATCCCAGAATGGATTGCAATATTAATCGGGACACATCTCAAGTTTTTCAAAATTACCGATTTCACCAGTGGGTTAATCCAGTTATTCTAATATATTATCCTATAAGCGTGAAAACAACTAGATCAGGAGGGCAAACAAGTTCACAAAATTATAAAAAAACTGGCCCAAAATATTTGGATTTTAAAAACTAGTTTCGCTTTTCTTATTTAACTTTCCCCCACACTTAAGTTAAGCAAAGTCCTCAATGTGAAAAATAAAACTTCAAAGCATGTAAAATAGGGAAAATAAAATAAAAGAGAAACAAAACTTCCCGGGCCGAAAAAATCGCGGTTGAACTCCATATGATAAAATGCTACGCATAAGCTAGCATACGCTTGTGAGAACAATCGATTTCAAATCCAAGCATCCTCCTCCATCACCTGCTGCAATTATTCAAACAAAACAAACAAAATGCACACAATAATAGATATTATTAGCATGTAACACCCCCACACTTAATATTTTTCAAGTTTTGAAAAGAATTTTGCTAAAAGGGTGTACATGTTTATTTAAAACAAACAAATAATTAAAAGCACGGGTTGCCTCCCGAGAAGCGCTTAATTTATTTATGAGTCATTAGCTAGACTCTTCCCCGGGTTAGGATACTTTGACAATACGATTCAAATGGGGAATTTCAGTTCTTAAACGTTGAGGGTATGGGATCTTTGGTTTGTACTCCACAAGTGATGGAGATACATTTGATTCTTTTGGTTTGACCAAGTGAAAGTCCTTCTTCGTTATCTTGAACGCTTGATTGATTTCATTAGAAATGAGGACAGTTGGTGGATCTTTTTGATTTTTCGGAGGATCATCGGACTTTCCCTTCCCAGTGAATATTGCATCCACATTCTCAAGGTGAGTTGTAGGAGGTGGCTTAGTCCTACCGTTTTGATTTAAAGAAACTGGATCTTGTGGTTCAGACCATTCTTCTATCTTTCTTTCCAGTTCTCCATTCCAGTTGCCTCCAATTTCGTTGAACTTCTTATCACCAACATGGTGTTCAAAACTTTGTAATTGAGTGGTTGGGATATGCATGGTGCAATCATCAAGAAAAGGTAACACGGTTGGTGAGTTAGACTTGATTTGGTTCGGATTTAGCGTGGTTGGAATATGCTCGGTCTCGTCCTCTTCGATAAATTCATCCTCACCCTTATCGTTCTCGTATTGAATTGAGGTTGGTTTGTAGACAAACTCATGTCTAGAGTTGGAATCTGTGGTGTAAGGAAGAAATTCAACGTGATGGACTTCCTGTTCCTTACTTAATCTTTCTATTATCGCTTGTTGGTTCCTTCTTCCTTGATCGACTTTACGTTCCAATTCAACCAGCAAGTTCGTTATATTCTCATTGGCTTTCGCTTGACTGGCCATCCACTCTCTCATCATCTCCTCCGGTGAGGTTTTAGGTGTATTGAAATGTTGTGATGGATGTGGCTGATATCGAGAATAGTTTTGGGTTGGGTTGTGGTATGGAAAGGAGTACGAATTTCTGGAATTTTGGTTGTGATATCTTCCGTGATATCCTTCATGTTGAACTTGGTTCGCTTCCATGGGATCACACATCGGCATGCCATCCTCAGCATCGTGGTTTGAAGCGTGGTGATTATTTCGCAGTTCCATCATCTCTCTCCGTATGCTTATGAATTTGGCGTTGATGTTTGTTGAGAGAGCTTCCAATTTCTCGATCAATAAGACATGATCGGTATTGATGTTGCTTCCACCAGCGGAAACAACGGCTTTCGTATTGGAATTGATCATAGATTTTTCTGAGAGATCAAGCTTGAGTTGGACCTTGTCCTCGAGGATTTTGAAAGCTTCGTTTGGAGTTTTGTAGAGGAAGATTCCTCCGGCTTCGAGATTTCCTTGAGTTGGATCGTCTAAACCGTGATAGAATATTTGAATTATCGCTCCTTTGGTTAGACCGTGTCCATGACAAGTGCGAAGCATATCTTTCATGCGGAGCCAAGCGTTAACGAGAGTTTCATGATCGATTTGGTGAAACTTGTGAATGTCATTCAGGAGACGTTTAAACTTAGCGGGAGAAAAGTATCGGCTAATAAAAGCTTCTCTCATCTCTTCCCACGTAGTAATCGTTCCTTCATTTAACTCGTTCAACCAAATCTTGGCTTCTCCGGTTAATGAGAAAGGAAAAGTCCTCAATTTAACCACTTCCTCTTGATTTTCACCATATTGGAATAGGCTACTAATCTCAAGAAAATCGGCTATATGTCGGTGAGGATCGGATCGGATTCTCCCATCAAATTGATTCACCCGAATCATTTGCATGTGGGTACCCTTGATATGGAAATTGTTGGGAAAAGGGCGTTGAATAACAGCGGAACTAGGTGTTGGTGCAACGGTCCTAGTGCTTGACCACATGGGTTGGTCATCGGGATCAATGACGATTATGGTTGGGGAATCGGTTGGAGGTTTGACTTTCTCTTCAAATATGTCGATTACGACAAAGAGTTCCTCGATGAACGGTGGTTTCGGATAAGGTTTGGGTTTAATCCTCTCTTTGATTTGACGTTTAAGCTTGTAGAGTGGACTAACGAGTTGATCACTCCAAGAGTGTGAGTTTATAAAAACCCAAAGCGATTCACAAAATATTTTAAAAAGAAAAAATAAAAAGATAAAAATAATGAAAACGAACATGAAGAGAAATCTTTTTGTATTTTTATTTTTTTTAAAAAAAATGACTTGAAAGAAATAAACTAAATAACTTTAAGACCCTTTTTATTTTTATTTTTTTATTTAAAAAGAAAACTAGTTATGACCCTTTTTTTTTTTACTTTTCCCAAGGGTTCTCGGTAGCTCCATTGAAACGCACAAAGAAGCGGAGAAGCAGGTCAGCGCGAAGCATATTAAAAACCCAACTTCTTTAGGGAATCAGGGAGACCCGCCTTATACCTCTCACACAGTTTGTTTCCAATGGGTGAGCCTTACTTTCTAGGGAAATTTTTTTTTTATTAAATAATCTACCAAACAAACAAACAAACAAGGAAAAACACAATTTTTTTTTTTTTTTTTTTTTTTTTTTTTTTTTTTATTTTGACAGAATGGTGAAACCGATCGGCTGGGATTCCAGCCGATCCGGTTGGATTTGGTTTCGATGTCTAGCCGAATCGGTTATGGGAGGTGACCGATCGGCTGGACGAACTGATGAATGGGCAAACTCGTAACCGATTCGGTTGAGGGGCAACCGGATCCGGTTAAGGTTTCTGAGATTTTTTTTTTTTTTTTTTTTTTTTGGTTGAATCGACTTAGGGAAATTCAAAAACTTGTTGAAACACAATCAAATCCCCGGCAGCGGCGCCAAAAACTTGATGTGCCCGGTTGGTGCAAGTTTTAAATTTATAAAAGGTGAATTACCAATATTACCAATAACACATACGAGCAAGTATACTCGTCCGTTATAGCAAGATTATGAAGGTAAGTCGGGATCGTTCGCAGGGATTTGAGTGAATCTAAACACAAGTTTGAATTAACGGAGTCTATCCAAAACATATAACAAAGCAAATAGATATAATGAAATTCAGATGATTAAAAACTACACTTGCTTAAACTAGTTTCATATCATAGATTAATGTGATTGTGTTAACCTCTTAACATGTTGGTTATGATAATTAGTTGGTAGACTAATCTATTGTTCTTACAAGTCAAACTTTGATCAAGAGTTTAGTTTATAAAAACAAGCATTAAGTTTAACCAATCAATTCAAGATCAATTCAAGTTTCATAAGTCTACTTTCATAAACTTAAACACAAAAACATCCACTTGTTCATCAAATTGCTTAAGAAATGGTCAATACAAAAGGTAACCGATCATAGACAAAAGGCTACAATTGATTCTCAACAACTAATCTTACGACCATTTAGATGTTTCCAACCAATCCAATTTGATAATCAAAAAGCGTTTCTATTACAACCACACCTTAGTTCCTTTGTATAATCAAGAATAATGGGTAAAAACAATCATCCATAGACAAAATGATTATGACTAGTTGAATAACACGAAGTTCTTTCGACCCCAACGATTATTATCAATTAGCCAAACTTGATTAACAAATGTCACTATGAAACTTTAGCACAATTGGATCTTACAATCGACTTGAAATTGAATTAAAACATGTTAACACAATCACTAACTAATCATATGATAATCAACATCATTTAAGCAAGTGCATAAAGAAACTAGCCACTCATAGCAAACATAAACATAAATTCAGTACTTTGAACATTAGAAAACATGATT
Organism: Chrysanthemum seticuspe; assembly: GCA_019973895.1. Classification (NCBI taxonomy): domain Eukaryota; kingdom Viridiplantae; phylum Streptophyta; class Magnoliopsida; order Asterales; family Asteraceae; genus Chrysanthemum; species Chrysanthemum seticuspe. Next base: position 124,031,037 of record BPTQ01000007.1, read on the forward strand.
AAAGGTCTTACAATGCTTGGAATAAGATTACAAATGATGTAGTAATGATTCCTCAAGTATTGGTGATGACTTCTTGATGGTTTGACCTCCAAATGATGACTTCTTGGACCTCCAAAGTTTCCTGGAACTTTATGAACGAATTTAGGCTTTGAGAGAGTAGTAGTGGTGGTAAGATAGGTGTGAGAGAAGATCTCTCAAGTTTTGGTGTATTTGGATGATGAAAACATACACAAATGAGTCCTATTTATACTACTCTCAAGCCCTAGGGGTTATAAATGCATTCTTGGTCACCAAGGAGCTTGGAAGGGACTAGAATACATGAAGGAAGGACCTAGAATCGTTTGGAACAAGTTTGGAACCTTAGTAGTGCAAAAATGGCTGAAACAGGACCTCCAACCGGATCCGGTTGAGCTCCAACCGTCCGGTTGGTCTACGTGACAATTCTCCAACCGGATCCGGTTACGGGTCTCGACCGACCGGTTGGAGCAAAAATCATAAAAAGTCATAAACATGAAAGTTGTAGATCTTTCTCTTAGCTTTCCGTGGCCGCGAACGGGGGGTCAAACGGAGTCCGTATGCCAAAGTTATGGCCAAAATGGTGGAGGTGTGTCGGGAACAACGAGGCTTCCAATATTTCTTCGTTTAAGCTTCTTTTCTTCATTTCTTTCTCGTTTTCCTTCTTGAACTTTATTCTTGAGTCTTTGGGCCACTAACTTGATGACTTTATCTTCTCGAATATACTCCACAAGTCTTGCTTTTGTCAGGAACTCTTCGTAAATGGAGAAATCTTCGTATTTTACTTCTTTTTCCGCCTTTTTCTCCACTTTCCTGTACTTGGCTACAAATGAACTAGCAAACGCACATTGATACGATTAAGCAACAAAAGTATATGATTATAGCCAAATAACACACATAAAAGCACGGATAACGCTACTAAAAACATGCACAATTTGAGCGTTATCAGGGGTCCTCAATAGTATGCATTAGGATGACCTCTCTAGTGTGTAATAGGATGACCTCTCTAGTGTGTAAGAGGATGCCCTTTTATTCCTTCTTATCCACTTCATCTCATACATGGGCCGACCATATTGGGCTCTAAATGGGCTTGCCCATTTGTTTGGCCCAATCCAAATAACTAAGTCTCAACTTGGTAATTAGCGGCCCGTTATTGATCCCAATTTACGTAGGTTATTGATGAGTGTCTAAATACTCATCATTTTTGTACTATCTAGACTGCAAAATCATCTGAAAACACTCAAAAATGCTTCAAAATGATAAAAATATCACAAATCAGTGTTTTATGTGTTTTAAATGCAAAAATATCAAAATCAGATGAAAAATGATTCAAGTTTGCAAAATTGGCAGTTTTAGTCCCCCAAGTTTCAAAAGTTGTCAAATCTAGTCCCTGGAATTCAAAAATTTGGAATTTTATCATTCAAGGTCCCTGAAATATTCTAAGTTGTTAAAATTGGTCCTTGAATGATTCGTTGGTCAAATGGCAGAAAAGGTCCCTAAACTTTGAAAAATTGCAAAAATAGTCCTTGGATTTCTAAAAATGGAATTTTATGCAAAAAGGGTCCTTGTACTATCAAAGTTTGTCAAATTTGGTCCTTGTGATAAGTTTAGAAATGTGTCATTTTCAGTCCTTGAGGTTTGGATAAATTGCATTTTTGGTCCTTGTATACTAGCTAAACCAAACGGCCACCCTTTTAATATCAAGCCAAATCCAATCCAAACACAGCTGGCCCAAATCCTTAGCCCAACCCAAGCTTGAACCTTGAACCCTTAAACCATGGACCTTGAGCTAGGCCAATATACATTCTGACCCCTGCCACAACCAATTTTGGACCCCCGTATTATTAATACCACTTGGTCAAACTCGGTCAAACGCGCCAAAACCCAGCACTGTTCATCTCCCTCTCATATGCCTGTAAAACCAAAAACAAGAGCTGTTTTTCCACCTTTTTCAAACACACCACTTGTATACTCCTTACCTTGTCCCCCCTCCTCTTCCACTAACACCCAAAACCCATTAATTGCAAAAAAACTGCTTGTACATGCTCAAGACTTTTGGCGCCAAAAATGACAAATGGCAATTTTGATAAATTCAATGGCTGAGATCAAGTGTGATTCATTCAGAGTACATGTGGAAGAACTTTTGCATATAAAAAGGAAGGAAGAAGCTAGAGGGCAAGTAGTTAGTTTTTAGTTTTCTTTATATGTCGTTTTTTTTAAGTTATCTTAATTAGTGTGCTAAAATGTAATTTTAAGCTTTAAATGTGTTAAACTCAAGTCATTGTATCATTGTAATTCACTTTTAAGTATCAAATCCAAGTTTTTATATAAGTTTCATGTTACTGTTGCAAATTTCATTCTCAAATTCTTATGTTTAAGCTTTCAGTAGTTTGTATTTAATCTCAAACAAGCTTGTATAAGCTTATGATAGCTTTGTATAAGCTTACATTCAAGGTTTAAGTAATTTTGGTACTTGGTCAAAGAAAGTCAATTGGGCAGTGAAACTTTGGTTCAAGCAGTTTGGTGATGATATGGGTGGATGCAGAGGTTGATTTGGGTTAAAATAGATTAGGTTAGTATAGGATTTGGTTTGGTTTTAGCCTGCAACAAGTTGGATACATGTAAGTAAGAAATCTCATTTTCATTTTCAAGTCTATTTGCAGTTTTTGTTGTACTTGTAACTGTGGTCACCATTAGTGTAAAACTTGTTTATATAGTTGTATTCAGGTCTTGTAAACTTAGTTTGATCATTAATACAAGATGGTTTAGTGTTTAGCTCATTTTTATTACAAATCAGTTAAATAAGGTGTGTTTGGAATTGCTGTCAAATCTGTCCTAGAGGCTTGTTCTGTGTTTGACTCTTGTTGTTTTAAGTTTGCTTAGCTCTAATAAACTCATTTGAGTCATTTATGTGTGACTGCAAACCACAATAGTCAAAATCCCATAAAATCTGTCCCATAAGCTTATCTGTTGTGATTTTGGTAAATCAAGTTCTTGTTTTTGTGTTTAAAAATCTTAGATATAGCTTGCATTAGGTTTTATTCATCCTATAACATCATATTCAGTCCTTTAAATTAGTTGTTAAGTTCACAAAAGTCAATTTTCAATTCTGTCAAAAATAAGTCAAAACCATGAAAAATCTGTTTTGAGCCTAGTTAGAGAGATTTTTCTTGGACTCATTTCTGGGCCAAATCATGTCAAATTGTGGATTCAATAACTTTAGCTGGTCCTATTTCTTATTAGCATTTTTTCATATTTTTATCAAATTTTTAGAAGCCCCAAAAAGGCTTGTCAACATGGCCTTAGATGCCCTGTGCAACTGACTCAGTATTAACTGAGTCTGCACAGGGGTTTTGTAGGGCTTGGGAAAAGCTCAATTGAGCTTATCTGAGTCTCATCCTTGGCTCTGAGATACTTAGCCAGGTCTTGTTTTAGTTCCTACTTTCTGTTTTCCATTTCAGCTTATTGACTAGCTTATGCTTAAGCTTAAAGTTGCCTACCTAAAACTGTTTTTAGCTCAATAGCTTATCTCATCAAATCTTTGTAGATTGCAATTCAGAGGTTAAGTGTTGTTATTTTTAGTTGCATTTTGGTAATTTTAGCTTATCCTAGCTTCTCTTACAGGTTGGTAGCTTATTGTAGCCATTTGCTTATTTCTAGTGCTTATCTATAAGCACTTTGCACATCAGTTTCATATTCCTCCACACAACCCCTGTTTTTTATATTTGTCTTAGATTCCTAATATTATTTTAAGCTTTTCTTGAATTTTTCAGATTTTTCCAAGTCAGTTTAGTATTTTTCTTGATTTAATTTAGTTTTTAAGCCTTTTTAATTAGCTTTAAATACAATTAATTAAGAAAAGTTTCAAAAAAATAATTTTTCATTTTTCTTAAGTTAAGATAAATATAAAAAGCAAAAAAAAATATTTTTCCATAATTTTCTTAGCTTAAATAGTATTTTCTAGCATTTTAATTAGTTTTAAATAGTATTAAATTAATAATAAATATATAAAAAGTCAAAAAAATATATTTTCAGTTTTAAAATAAGTTTTATAATATTTTAGACTTTCCTAAGTCATAATTTTATTTTTCTAGCTTTATTTCATATTTTATCATATTTTAGGTTATTATTAAATACTTAAAAATAGTTTTTAATTAATAATAGTTAGATAAATAGTTATAAAAATAATTTTCTGTTTCCAATAATTTTCTTTTATAATTAGGATTGTAAAAATGTATTTTTCATATTTGTAGGTCTTTTATCTCTTTAATATCACGTTTTGTTTTGTACGTTAACGTAGTTTTTTAATTTAAACGTAAGTTTTAAATTTTAAACGTTCATCATCATTGTAAAAATAGTGATAGCGTTTATTTAATATAGTTTATCTTTTTAATTTTCTTAATTTGCATTTAAATCGCTGTATTTTATAAACTTTTTCTTTAGGTATAATTATCCAATCCAAATCCTTACTGATCACTATCCTTAGTGATCATTCTATCATCTGATCAAGTTTTGATATACCATTGAGTATCCGTGGGACTTAACGACCCGGGAATTCATTATATTCTCCAGGACTTCATTGTATTTGAGTTTTAAGCAGTTTTAAGCTTCTTACGGTTAGCCATTCACAAGTGGCTAGTTTGTGTGAGGTAGCTTGACGGTTTAGCACAGATCAAATTTTGGCGCCGCTGCCGGGGAGGCTTTAGCGTGTGTTAACCTTTTTCAGATCCATTCTTGCACATACCCCACCTTTTGTAAAAAGTTTTTTGTAAAGTTATCAGAAAATCCAAAAAGTTCATTAACACTTTTCCTAAAGTGTTAAAAACGCCAAAAATATTTTCAGTCTTTGTTTTTATCATCATGTTTTTCAAAAATACCAAAAATATTCCTCTTTACCCTCTTACCTTTTTGATTCTTCATTTCTTACCCTCTAAAACCTTTTGATTCTTTCTATGTCTTATCCTCACCCTCTTGGTTGTCAATGGTGTGGTGGTCCTTATAATGGTGGCAATTGCCCCAGTTGTAGCATGGTGGAATCAGGAAACGGGTCTGTCTATAACCAAGATCCCTATTCCTACCATAACACAACTGATTTATTCCATCAGCTACCACACTGTGAGACTCAGCAGTTTTACTGTTGTGAGTACTGTGGTGGTTCACATTCAGTTCTGATTGTCAATCAGGAAACACGCTTGTCTATGAGCAGGTTCCTGATAACAATTATGACTACAACACATACTACTCACAACCACATCAGTTTACTGTTGTGAGTATTGTGGAGGTCCTCACTCTAGCTCGGATTGTCAAACAAGGAATCCATTTCCTTGTAACAATTACGACTCTTCGTATCATGACCAACCTCTACAGTACCAACCTGAGCCACTTCCTCAAAATCTTCTCTTTGATCTTTTGGATTTAGTGAAAGATTTGAAGGAATGTAAACACTCCCAAGATAATCCAAATGAGAAATCCATGGAAGTTTTGTTAGCCGAAGAGCGGGCTGCTAAATTAGATTCCCAAATTGCCTTTGAACAATCTATTAGGGAATCAATTGCAAAAGAAAAAGCGGCCAAATCTAGCTCTCGATTCCGTTTCATTCCTGATGACGATGATGATGAAGATATCCTTGATATTCTACAATTTTATAACGGTTCTTCAAGTTCATCAGTTGAAACTCCTTCCATGAAAAATCAGGGAGAAAAGACTATGATGGAATTACTAGCAGAAGAACAAATGGAAAGTATAAAACATATGTATGCTAGTCCTTCTAAACTCCCTCAGTCTGTTGTTATCACACCCGAAGCTCCCACTCACTCTCTGAACATGGGGGATGAGCATCTTGACACTGTTCCTAAAAAGGAATCGGACGAATTTATAAAGTCTAGTGTTGAGGACCTTGTCCCAATCCCGAGAGAGTCACAGGGAATTTCTGATCATATGTGTGATTCTTCTTCCCCTCTTGAGTGTTCAAATGATCATTTTGAGACTCTCTCCGATTTTAGCAATGATTGTAAATCTTATGGAGACATCGAGTATGTTGAGGCATCACTCCCGCAGTCTGATCCTCTTCTTGAGGAGTTCACCGATGAACTCACTCACATCAGTCCACTTTCATCAGAAAGTGACGATGATCTCTTTGATTTCGAAGCCGATCTTGGAAAAACTAGAAATCTCCTATATAATGATCATCCACTCATTTCTTATCCCATTTCCGACTCTTCCATTCCTTCTCTCACTCCAGATGAGGAAGATGACAACTTTTGGAAGGAGGTCGATGATTTTCTTAGTGATGAGTCGATTCCAACAGGAATTGACAATACTTACTTTGATTCGGAGGGAGACATCCTTTTTCTTGAAAATCTGTTGATTGAAGAACCGTTTCCAGCTTTCCCTCCCGGAAATTTTGTTACCAATCACCATAAAAGCTTCAAATTTAAGCTTAAAAATGTCAAAAATGGTGATTTGCTTCTTTCTGATGAGGAATGGACATGCATTGTGATGCACATATTTATTCCATTCTTCACAAATGGTGTGGTTGCTCTTTCCCTTTTCTCCTTCAGGAATGAGGACACTATTTTTGATCCCGGCATTTTCATTTATCATTTTTGAGCCGGTTCTATGTATATCTCATCGGTGTGGAACTTTCACGTGCTTCAAATGTTTGTCCAAACATCTTGAATGAAAGTCCGATGGAGATTGTTTCTTCCACTTTGCTTCCCCATGAACAAATGAATTCGGGGTCGAGTCAAGCTAGCGACTCGGTAATCAAAAACAGTAGCACACACCATATGGGTTTTCACCCATATTTCTGACTTCTCACCCCTTTCTACCACCTAAGTGTGGGGGTGATGCCCCACATGTTATATATATATATATCTCTCTAAAAAAAAAAAAAAAAAAAAAAAAAAATCTTCTTTTAAAATGGCCGTAGTATTTCCCTTTTACGTTCTCAGTTTCGGCATAACCGCCGGTACTTTGAATATTGAGGGCAATATTCATTTCTAAGTGTGGGGGGGAATTCTCACGAATTTTATCATGTATTATCCACCCAATTCCCCCGTTTTTGGCCAAATTTTTTTTTGGAGTAAGTGTTTTTCACTTACTCAGCTTATGGTTATCAGTCCGCCATGTCTAAAAAACAAAAGGATTGGCTAATCCAGGAGCAAACGGCTCTTGGTAAAGATATATCAAATCCGTTTATGGCTTGCAATTTGCCCAAAATTGTATGGTGTTCAGCTCACCATATCCTAAAAAGTGAAGAGTTGGCTAGCCCGCAAGTTTATGGCTTGTGGTAAAGGCAGTGGAAAATCCATAATTGGTAATCAGCTCACCAAAGATAATACTGATAATTTATCTAAGAGTTGGCTAGTCCAGAGCAAACGGCTTCTGGTAAAGACTAATCAAATCCGTTTACAGCTTATGATTTGCTCAAAATCATTTGGTTATCAGTGTACCAAGGTTCTTACTTGAACTGAAACATTTGGCTACTCCAGAAGTGATGGCTTTTGGTAAAGAGTTTTTAAAATCCATTAAAGATCTAAATCATTGCTAGGGACTAGCAATATCTTAGTGTGGGGGATTGATGAGTGTCTAAATACTCATCATTTTTGTACTATCTAGACTGCAAAATCACCTGAAAACACTCAAAAATGCTTCAAAATGATAAAAATATCACAAATCAGTGTTTTATGTGTTTTAAATGCAAAAATATCAAAATCAGATGAAAAATGATTCAAGTTTGCAAAATTGGCAGTTTTAGTCCCCCAAGTTTCAAAAGTTGTCAAATCTAGTCCCTGGAATTCAAAAATGTGGAATTTTATCATTCAAGGTCCCTGAAATATTCTAAGTTGTTAAAATTGGTCCTTGAATGATTCGTTGGTCAAATGGCAGAAAAGGTCCCTAAACTTTGAAAAATTGCAAAAATAGTCCTTGGATTTCTAAAAATGGAATTTTATGCAAAAAGGGTCCTTGTACTATCAAAGTTTGTCAAATTTGGTCCTTGTGATAAGTTTGAAAATGTGTCATTTTCAGTCCTTGAGGTTTGGATAAGTTGCATTTTTGGTCCTTGTATACTAGCTAAACCAAACGGCCACCCTTTTAATATCAAGCCAAATCCAATCCAAACACAGCTGGCCCAAATCCTTAGCCCAACCCAAGCTTGAACCTTGAACCCTTAAACCATGGACCTTGAGCTAGGCCAATATACATTCTGACCCCTGCCACAACCAATTTTGGACCCCCGTATTATTAATACCACTTGGTCAAACTCGGTCAAACGCGCCAAAACCCAGCACTGTTCATCTCCCTCTCATATGCCTGTAAAACCAAAAACCAGAGCTGGTTTTCCACCTTTTTCAAACACACCACTTGTATACTCCTTACCTTGTCCCCCCTCCTCTTCCACTAACACCCAAAACCCATTAATTGCAAAAAAACTACTTGTACCTGCTCAAGACTTTTGGCGCCAAAAATGACAAATGGCAATTTTGATAAATTCAATGGCTGAGATCAAGTCGGATTCATTCAGAGTACATGTGGAAGAACTTTTGCATATAAAAAGGAAGGAAGAAGAAGCTAGAGGGCAAGTAGTTAGTTTTTAGTTTTCTTTATATGTCATTTTTTTAAGTTATCTTAATTAGTGTGCTAAAATGTAATTTTAAGCTTTAAATGTGTTAAACTCAAGTCATTGTATCATTGTAATTCACTTTTAAGTATCAAATCCAAGTTTTTATATAAGTTTCATGTTTCATGTTACTGTTGCAAATTTCATTCTCAAATTCTTATGTTTAAGCTTTCAGTAGTTTGTATTTAATCTCAAACAAGCTTGTATAAGCTTATGATAGCTTTGTATAAGCTTACATTCAAGGTTTAAGTAATTTTGGTACTTGGTCAAAGAAAGTCAATTGGGCAGTGAAACTTTGGTTCAAGCAGTTTGGTGATGATATGGGTGGATGCAGAGGTTGATTTGGGTTAAAATAGATTAGGTTAGTATAGGATTTGGTTTGGTTTTAGCCTGCAACAAGTTGGATACATGTAAGTAAGAAATCTCATTTTCATTTTCAAGTCTATTTGCAGTTTTTGTTGTACTTGTAACTGTGGTCACCATTAGTGTAAAACTTGTTTATATAGTTGTATTCAGGTCTTGTAAACTTAGTTTGATCATTAATACAAGATGGTTTAGTGTTTAGCTCATTTTTATTACAAATCAGTTAAATAAGGTGTGTTTGGAATTGCTGTCAAATCTGTCCTAGAGGCTTGTTCTGTGTTTGACTCTTGTTGTTTTAAGTTTGCTTAGCTCTAATAAACTCATTTGAGTCATTTATGTGTGACTGCAAACCACAATAGTCAAAATCCCATAAAATCTGTCCCATAAGCTTATCTGTTGTGATTTTGGTAAATCAAGTTCTTGTTTTTGTGTTTAAAAATCTTAGATATAGCTTGCATTAGGTTTTATTCATCCTATAACATCATATTCAGTCCTTTAAATTAGTTGTTAAGTTCACAAAAGTCAATTTTCAATTCTGTCAAAAATAAGTCAAAACCATGAAAAATCTGTTTTGAGCCTAGCTAGAGAGATTTTTCTTGGACTCATTTCTGGGCCAAATCATGTCAAATTGTGGATTCAATAACTTCCGCTGGTCCTATTTCTTATTAGCATTTTTTTAGATTTTTATCAAATTTTTAGAAGCCCCAAAAAGGCTTGTCAACATGGCCTTAGATGCCCTGTGCAACTGACTCAGTATTGACTGAGTCTGCACAGGGGTTTTGTAGGGCTTGGGAAAAGCTCAATTGAGCTTATCTGAGTCTCATCCTTGGCTCTGAGATAGTTAGCCAGGTCTTGTTTTAGTTCCTACTTTCTGTTTTCCATTTCAGCTTATTGACTAGCTTATGCTTAAGCTTAAAGTTGCCTACCTAAAACTGTTTTTAGCTCAATAGCTTATCTCATCAAATCTTTGTAGATTGCATTTCAGAGGTTAAGTGTTGTTATTTTTAGTTGCATTTTGGTAATTTTAGCTTATCCTAGCTTCTCTTACAGGTTGGTAGCTTATTGTAGCCATTTGCTTATTTCTAGTGCTTATCTATAAGCACTTTGCACATCAGTTTCATATTCCTCCACACAACCCCTGTTTTTTATATTTGTCTTAGATTCCTAATATTATTTTAAGCTTTTCTTGAATTTTTCAGATTTTTCCAAGTCAGTTTAGTATTTTTCTTGATTTAATTTAGTTTTTAAGCCTTTTTAATTAGCTTTAAATACAATTAATTAAGAAAAGTTTCAAAAAAATAATTTTTCATTTTTCTTAAGTTAAGATAAATATAAAAAGCAAAAAAAAATATTTTTCCATAATTTTCTTAGCTTAAATAGTATTTTCTAGCATTTTAATTAGTTTTAAATAGTATTAAATTAATAATAAATATATAAAAAGTCAAAAAAATATATTTTCAGTTTTAAAATAAGTTTTATAATATTTTAGACTTTCCTAAGTCATAATTTTATTTTTCTAGCTTTATTTCATATTTTATCATATTTTAGGTTATTATTAAATACTTAAAAATAGTTTTTAATTAATAATAGTTAGATAAATAGTTATAAAAATAATTTTCTGTTTCCAATAATTTTCTTTTATAATTAGGATTGTAAAAATGTATTTTTCATATTTGTAGGTCTTTTATCTCTTTAATATCACGTTTTGTTTTGTACGTTAACGTAGTTTTTTAATTTAAACGTAAGTTTTAAATTTTAAACGTTCATCATCATTGTAAAAATAGTGATAGCGTTTATTTAATATAGTTTATCTTTTTAATTTTCTTAATTTGCATTTAAATCGCTGTATTTTATAAACTTTTTCTTTAGGTATAATTATCCAATCCAAATCCTTACTGATCACTATCCTTAGTGATCATTCTATCATCTGATCAAGTTTTGATATACCATTGAGTATCCGTGGGACTTAACGACCCGGGAATTCATTATATTCTCCAGGACTTCATTGTATTTGAGTTTTAAGCAGTTTTAAGCTTCTTACGGTTAGCCATTCACAAGTGGCTAGTTTGTGTGAGGTAGCTTGACGGTTTAGCACAGATCAGTTATCTGTAACGTAAATACGATAAATACGTTATATAAATGGTACCTATGTATATAAGGGTGTGACCCCATAGGCTCACATGTGTCTAGCCATATAAATATTTATTATGACATGAACATACTCTAACAACTCCCACTTGCGCACGTCATAATAATCAAGTAATTATACAAGCAAAGGTTAGCGTCTAGCAACACGCCAATGCCCCTAGAAACATATGAGGATATTTTCTTAAACATCTCATTTAAATGGTTTATTAACCAATCATTATTGTTTTTCAGATACTTTGTTGAACGTTAGACATGGATTAAAGTCATTCTAGTTTTGTTCGACGATTCTGTTTCTCGATATAGATATTGAACGATTACCAAATTAATCAAGATTCATCTCAATTACATTTGGGTGCGGACACAAATACATCTGATCAACTCATCGAGGGGCCTATAGTATCTAACTCTAGTAAACACGTGGTGGAACAAATCCTATTTTGACTGCACGTGTCATTCTTGTGCTTCTCATCACTTCTGAAAATAGTTGTTATAACTACCTTATTCAGGACAACATTTACCTATATCAAGAAAATGATATCCACACATGCAAGACCTACTTGCACTCAAGTCTGAGGATGAGAGACATAATTAATTGTGAGATTTACTATTGACATCGATCCATGCAGTGAACTCTCGTAGGTTGGGTCGGTTTAATGTTCATCTCCAATGAACAACATGTGAGTTTGGTGGCATCATCACTAAATAATTCATCACAATGAATATTACCAATATTCTCACAATTTTCTTAGTTTGATTTTACTCCCGTATCGTTAATCGACAATGGAGAGTTTATAATAAATAAATTATTCATAAGTTAAACATGCAAATATAGAACATGTTAAAATAAATATCGTCCAAAAACGTTATTTATATTTTATGATCTTTACCATGTTTTGTTAACGACGAACGTAAATTTCATTTTTGCAAAGTGTAAAGCTTGTCAAAATTGTTAGATATTAGTACAAGTTTTCTTAAATAGTTTTCAACATTTAAGCATTTGCATCTTATCACTTTTTGATTAGCTACATATCAGTTCACATTATTAACCTTGTAAAAGAACACAACATCTAGCTTTGTGTCGGAAATCTTGTGTAAGCGACGTGTAAAGGTTTTCTCTACCGGTTAAAGGAGATTGTTGGTTAGTGAAGATAACTCTCGAGTTGGAGACTCGAGGAGTGGAGTAGGGCAAGGAAAAAAAGTCCTTGTAGACCGAACCACTATAAACAACCTTGTCGTGGTTTGATTGTTTCTTTCCTTACTTACATATTATCTATTGCTTGCATATTATTCATTCTTTACTTACACATCATTTATCTATATTGATTGATCTCACAATAAGTTTTCGAAACAATTAAGTTTTTAAACGGTAAAACTATTCAACCCCCCTTCTAGTTTTCCACAATTGGTACTAGAGCCTCGTTGCTCAAGATTTTCTCAAATATATTGTATTTTATAAACTTGAAATGATCCATGGATTTCAAAAACTTTAAAGAAGGGCAATCTATGCAAAGACCACCTCTTTTTGAACCCAATGGATTTATCTATTGAAAAAATCATTTTGAGACATATGTAAAATCAAAAGATATAGATCTTTTTGTTATCATCAAAGGTGATTATAATCCTACAACAAAAGTTATTTCAAATGATGAACAAAAAAAATTAATAGGTAAAAATAATGAAGCTAAAATTATGCTTTATAATGCTTTACTTAAAAAGGAATTGAAAGAATTTTATGTGTGAAACCGCTAAAGACATTTGGGAATCTTTAATAATTACACATAAAAGGAATTCACAAGTTAAGGATAACAATATTGATCTTCTTGTTCAACAATATGAACAATTTGTTATCCCTGAAGATGAAACCATTGATTGTGGATTTGCTCGTTTTAATACTATTATCACTTCTCTTAAAGCACTTGATGAATCGTTTCGTAGAAAGAACTTTGTCAGGAAATTTCTTAGAGCACTCCATCCGAAATGGAGAGAAAAAGTAACGGCTATTGAGGAATCAAAAGATCTCTCAATAATGTGACTTGATGAGCTAATTAGAAATCTCAAAGTACATGAAATGGTGATGGAGAAAGATTCAGCAATCATCAAAGGCAAAAGAGAGAGTCAAATCCGTTGCTTTAAAAGCAAGAACGGAATCTAGTGATGATGAAGAATCTTGCTCGAATAGTGAAGACGAGGAGTATGCCATGGCCGTAAGAGATTTCAAAGAGGAAAGTTTGTAAGGCAACCCCGAGATAAAAAGAAGTCATTCCGAAAAGACCGAGATGACAAAAAGGGAAAAAGTTAAAGGTAGTGCTTTAGATGTGGTGATACAAGTCATCTAATAGGAGATTGCCCCAAGCCACCTAAAAGCAAAACTCAACGAGCTTTTGTAAGTGGTGCTTGGAGTGAAAGTGATGATGACGAAGAACCAAGTAAGGAGGAGATCGCTCTCATGGCACATGAATCAAACGAGGTACATTCTGGCTCATCTTACTCCTCCATTGATGATGACACTTTGCAAAAACAATATAATCAATTATGTGAGCTTAGCTTAAAATCGTAACTAAAAAAAGTTTTTAAAAACTAAAAAGGAATTTTTAGAAAACAAAGTTTATGAGTTAAAAGAAAAGGCAAAACGATTAAGAGAGGTCTTGAAATAGAAAAGCTAAAATTCATAGAGGAGTTTCTCATCGAACCTAACTCTAAATTTAAGAGATTTAATAAAAACATTTCTTGTACTGATGAAATAGTAAGAATTCAAAAAGTACCAGGAAATACAAGTGGATTAGGTTTTAATGAAGTAATGATTCCAAGTAGTCAAACCAAAATGGACAGAAAAGACAAAAAAACTATGCCAACTGAAACAGTAAACCACGAACCAGACGAAACCAAAAATTTGGGTCTGTCTGTTGAACTTTTTGGTTCCGTGGTTACTGCAGCAGGACAGCAAGTTTGCAAAACGGACCGTAGTGAATTTGTCAAAGTTACTAAGAAATCTAAAGATGTTTTTAAATAAAAACCTGCTGTTACAATAGGAGTAGAACTTGCTAAAAAAGAATTTAGATCTAAAGCCACTCAACAAAGGCCTAAAACACCTATTATAAAACGCCCTTTTCCCAAAAGCAACTACATCATACAACCCATCTATCAACATACCGAGACCATATCAAACTCTTACATACATGTCATGGAACCCATATCCATCATTTCCATACATGAACCAAGTAAATGGTATGTTTAACCCAAACGGACCCATGAGATATTGGGGACCAAACGCTTGAGTTATATGTGCCATAGGTATGCTTGAAAGTCGGCTTAAAGCCTGATGAATGGATACAAGATAGCAGATGCTCAAGACACATGACAGGAAACAAAAGCCTCTTCTCAACATACCAAGAGTACGACGGAGGTAATGTTACTTTTGATAGCAATCTCAAAAGTAAAATCATTGGCAAATGTACGATTCCTAATGATTCTCTAACTATTGAAAATGTTGCTTGATTCTTAGGAAAGAGATCAATTATAGTATTTGTAGTATTTGGTAACTCAAATGTATTCGATTTGAGCACCGGGATCGTTCCTAGCGAGAGATGAATGGAATTTTCAACTCACGTCGCGTAATTCGTGATTTGAATGGAAAAAGGGAATTTTGGTGATTTATAAACTACGGGGCAAGGAATAATAAAGGGAAGCAATTAAAACTACTAAATATATGATGCAAACAAGGAATTACAACTAATTATGCAAGATAAAACTAAAACGCAAATTACGATATATCTAAAACGTGAATTAAATGCAAACTAAACTATTTTAACCCCTAAAAATGAACTAATATTTTTCTACAGCTAAAAATATGATTTAAAAATTATCGACAATTTAAAACTAATTTTTATGATTTTTATTGATTTTATTTGAATTAAAAACTATTTTTGAAATTTTAAAATAGATTTAAAATGCTAAAAAATATAAAAACTTATGATAAAATTACAAAACTATTTTTCAAAAATCTTAACTAACTAAAAATAATTTTCAAAACTGGGTTTGCATTTTTCTGACTTTTTCTAAAATTTTTATGAATTTAAAACTAAGTGAAACTAATAAAATGGCTAGAAAATACTATTTAACTAATAAAAATCTGGAAAAATATTTTTTATGAATTTTTGATTTTTCTAAACCTAAGAAAATTAAAATTATATTTTTGTGAGTTTTTTCTGATTTATTTTTATTAAAAGCTATTTAAAAATGCTAAAAACTGTTTTTAAGTGCAGAAAAATAGTAAACAAGCTAGGAAAATTATGAAAAATTACAGAAAAGTTCTAAATGCATATATGAATCTATTAAACTTAACAAAAGCAAGTAGTGAATGCAGAAAAAGCTACTTGAATGCTAACTGATTATGAATAAGCAAAGAGAAATATGCTAGAAGCTAAATTAGATCACCAGAAGCTGAAATAAGCCTAAACTTTCTTAAATATACCTAATGGAACTTGATATGATCAAAAAATCTCAGATTAAACGCCAATAAGCAATTTCAATCTCAAATCAGCAAACAACCCATACAGTCCTGAACCACTTACTTTTAGCTTATCAATAAGCTTCAAAATGAGCTTAAACAGAAAACCAGAAGATGGAACCTAAAGTACACCCGGAAAAGAACTTCTAAACCAAAATTGAGCTAATTATGAGCTGTAATGAACTTGCTAGAAGCTCTCAATTAAGCTGTGACAAACTCAGTGAATGCTGAGTTTTTATGCACAGAACACCTAGTGTGAAAACTGACCCAATTGAAGACTTGATTTATCTGATTTAAAAAAATTACATAATAATTCTAAAAATATCTCAATGTAGACCACCAATAAGAGTTCTAAAATCCAGAATTTTAACAGAATTGGATTTAAGGTGAAGATTTTAAAATTATAGAAATGACAGCTCTTAGAAAACCATTGAAACCAATTTGACTTTTTGCCAGAATTTGAATTTTGACTAATATGAACTTTGATCTAATAAAAATGATTATGAATGATGTTATAAGGTGCAATAAGACTAATTATAGCTATATTAACTAAATATGAACCTAAATGCAAAGTATGCTAATCTAATTCTAACAGATATGCTAGTTAGATTAATTGAAAGATGATTTGACTTTGTGATGAACTTTGATGCAAAACTCTGATCTATTCTTACTAAAATTACCTATATGAAACTAATGCAATAACAACTAAACACTAAACCTTTCTCTAATTCAGATCTAACCTCTGATCCAAACAATCCTTAACAAGACTGTTTATCCACATAACACTACAAATCCCAAATCTAAGCCATAAGTATCTCTAATTCAGTTTACTTATATCAAATTATAACTAATTAATGCAAAATGAACACTCTACTCAGTCTCAAATTATGAATCACAAATATGTGCAGTCCAACTCAGATTCAATCAAATACAAGTGCAGATAAAAAAATCAAGCTTCAAACTGATATGAACAACTAAAATAAGCTATAAACTAATGTAATTAAGCTATTTTAACAACTATAAGCTAAACATAACAGATCTAATTACTGTATCAAATAAATTGCAAAATTACACTAAAATCAAAATTTTAACTCACATCAAGCCTCAGCTGAACAGAGGCTCCCAATTAAGGGCAGCTACAAGCTCCAGCTTATTCAGAGAATAAGCTGGTCATAGTTCTTCTGGCTAATCCCTTACAGCCACTTCCTATGCTTTCCACAATTCAATGCAAAGGTATTTTTAGAACTGATTTGGTTAATATGAATGTAGAACTGAGTAGATAACTGATCTTAAGCACACAATAAGCTATAGTGAGCTTATGTGAGCTTAAATAAACAGAAAACACAGCTTAATGAAGCTTAACAACAGATTTGATCATGATTTTTATTTTTCAAGTATTTTTCCAATTTTTTTGTGATTTTTGATTTAAGATTAAAAACAAGCTGAATGAAATTAGAAATAAGCTAATGATGATAAAACAGAAGTAATGAAGCTACTGAAATGAATTTAGTAACAAGTAAAGAGCTTATGAGATTCTTACTTAAAAGGAAATTTTTATTAATAATAAACTGAGTACAGAATTACAATATGAATGAAAAACTTTGACAACTAAATAAAAACAGGATTAAAAGCTACAAACTACTACTCAAATTCTACACCATTACAATGTGAAATCAAGGGGGTTTATATAGCTGAGCTCCAAGCTTCAGAAGGATCCAGAAGATGAAATTTGTGCTTCTTTTGGAGAATCTCAGCCTTTAGATCATATCCATCAAACATCCCATCAATCTACACCCTTGATTCACTTACTCCACGTATCTCTAGCCAATCAGGAGCAAGGAAGCACACGAATTGTTGACATGTCATTCCACATGTCAGCAATTGTCAGATAAAGTACGGAATTGCCCTTAATTGTGGTTAATTGGGCGTGGGTAAATTAGGGTTTATCTGGGTAAAATTGGGGAAGAATCCTTTGGCGCGTTTGTTTATTTGTTTTATTTTAATTCGTTTGACTGTTTGACCATGGGTAAATAAAAGGGGGGTCGTGGTTATTTGACTGGTGGTTCATTTGAAATGAAAGGGTTCAAGGGATATTGTTTTGACTTGGCATCTTTTAAATGAAAGGTTTAATTTTGGTTTTAAACTCTTTGGGTTATTAAAGGAATAAGGTTTATTTAAAGGGTAAAATATGTAATATTGTGAAAGTAAAGGGTAAATTATGGAATTTCAAGCATAAGGGTTCAAGGGTGTCTTTTGCCAATATAGGAAAAATGAGGGACCATTTCTGCCAACTTTGAAACTTCAAGGGTAATTCTTGACAATCTTTGAAACTTGAAGGACTAATTTTGCCAATTCTTTAAAGTTGATCCAATCTTTCAAAAATCATCCTTTTAGCATCAAAATCTTCACATTCACTCACTTCTGATTTCCCGGCTTCAGCTTTTGCACTCTTTTCCTTCTCGTGCTCGGTTTTTGTCTGATTTGTCTTTCTTTTGTGTGTTTTGCCATATCCGTACCTGCACATGCATAAACTCAAGAAACCAAAAAATATTAGACATAAATGGCTCTTTCTTGTTTATTTTGGGCCTAATTTGGTAAAGAAATGGTATGTGTTTTAGCACATACCAAAATACCTCAGACTAGACGATTGTCGTGTCCTCACGCAATGTAATCAACTCACGCTTCTAAAACCAAAGATTTCAATCTCTTTCTACTAAATCTATGAAAAGTAGCAAAGATTCATCAAAAGAGATTAAGAAACCCTTAATTCTAAAAATGCCCCGTTTACCTTTTATTTCACATATAGATACTACGTTTAAGCACATTCCGATTATGAGTGACGGTTTGTTGAACTTTCATGTCAATCAATAACTCCAACATTTTTCAAAAGACATTTTTAGGATCACGGAGTAGGAAACACAACTCAGCGAGGAGTGACCATACGAATATAATACATCGTCCCTGATTTTTCACAAGTCCCCAAACTAAGCGTAAATTGTTAAATATGACTTTAGATGCTAAAAATACCCATGGAAGTTACTTGTGTAATTACCTCTTGCTCCCATTTTCCTATTTTCCTCTATTTATTTTATTTTTGGTGAGAAATGAATTTCTTCAAGTTTCTCGTTTCGATAATTTTTATTCCGATAAAGATATGAAGCTAAGACGCTAATTAGTTTTCCATCTTCTCTCAAGAACCATTATCTTAAAAATGAGGTCAACATCAAAGAAATTTTATTCACTTATATTTTTGATTTTTTTACACAATTTCTTTTCCATACACAATTTTTTTTTGCACTTATACTTTTAATTATATGAGCTATGAACTACGGAGCTTCACGGGGTAATTCCAAGACCTTACACGTTTCAGAATAAAGGATCCAAGGGCCGTTACGACGGAGAATTCCAAGACTCTAGGCGTTCATGAAATGAGGATCCAAGGATGTTAGGCCAAGACCTCACACAATTCCGGCTAAAGGTCCAAGGGCCGGCGTAAGAGGGTAGCCAAGACCTAAACGCTTACTTTCAAAATAAGGATCCAAGGGTCCGATCTCGAACCGCAGCTCATAACTTAACTTATTACTTTATTTATTACGAGACCTTGATGTGTACCCAATTTTTAAAACAAAGATTCTTTTAAGAAGATAAAGAACTAACTATCGCCAAAACCTAACATCTTTAATTATTTATTCACAAATATGGGGTGAGACAATTTTGTGGGAGCGCAAAGCCACAAGTACCTTCGATGGGCTCTAAAGAGAACCATTTACTCCACGCTTAGCATCTAAACTCATAAGTAACTCTATCATTCCTCGATCTCCGCAAATTTAAAATCTCAAATAATGAGATCCGCGGATGCTTAGCCGATAATTTAATTATCTATGGTTAAGGGAACAAGCTAGGGCTCAACACGCCCGGTCAAGTCAGAATTCTATTCCTACTCTCACCAGCGGAAAGTCAACAAGGTGTCAAAATATATATTAATTTAGCAAATGCTTCGTCAAATAATCTCAAGTCTCGCATTTTTAAAGTCACTCATTAGAAACTAGCAAATTCTTTTAAAGCTTCGCATATTTAAAATCACTTAGGGAAGCTTGCAAATTCTTGGCCTTGTGAGCTAGAATCGCATTTTATAGCCTCTTGTCTAAGCAATTAGCAAAGAATTTTTCAAGAAAACGCATATTTAAAGTAACTTCTAAGAGACTCGCAAAGACTTTTCAATCATAAAACTAGCAAAAGCTTACAATTTTTTTTTAATTTTCACATTTTTACACAATTTTTTAATTTCTTAAGGAAAAACGGGGTTGCGAGAGTACATGGCAAAGAATAAGCAAGTTCGGTCAAATAAAATCGAAGATTACCCACCCTAGACTAAAACGAAACATTGTCTTCAATGTTTAAAGGCAAGGGTAATAACGAAAATCTAAAAGCCGTTTATTAAGTATGCTAAAAGATAAATGTTAGTCGATAAGATAAGGATATCGGATTTCCATCAGCATCGATCATGAAACTCGAGTAGAGAAAAGACAAACTTCGAGCACGAGAGTCTTCATATCGGTGAAATCCTGGACAAAAACATCACAAACAACCAAACACGAGAAATCAAAGAGGCTAACCCCTTCACGTCACTTATTAGAAGAAAATAGAAAGAAGATAGATATAAGTGTGGAAAACTAGAAGGGGGGTTGAATAGTTTTACCAATTTAAAACTACTTTTTAAATATTTAGATCGACTTATGTCAATCTATTTGGTTGTTTATGTTGGACGTTGATAGATAGATATATAAACGTGTAATGAAAGTTAAAGAGTAAGAAGCACATCACCACAACACAAGTATTTATAGTGGCTCGGCTACAAGGACACATTCCTTGCCCTACTCCACTTCCCGAGTCACCTACTCGAGAGTTCATAAACACTACACCAATCTCCTTATGGCGGAGAAGCCTTCACAACGTCGCTTACACCTTTTTCCAGTACAAAGCTTCTTTCACACCAAGGCGAACCAAATCTAACACAATGTCGCCTACCCTTTATACGGTGCTAGGCTAACCACTGAGTTCTTTCACTCCAAGGAGAACTAATCCTATCACAACGTCGCCTACCCTTTATTAGGTACTAGGCTAAGCACCTAGTTCCATTACTATGGAGGAACTACTACCCATCACAACACAACACCTAATCTTAAGGAGATCCACTCCTTATTACAACACCATCAAGGATACCACCATCCTTGGAAATAAACAAATACTTATATGTATAACGATGCACCTTATCAATTATACGACCTAGGCATTCTTCCCTAATGCCACTTGATTTGATTCCTAGGCATCCTTCACTAATGCCTTTGACTTGACACCTTTAGCATTCTTCACCAATGCTTTTGACACAGACGTTAAGCACCTTTCACTAATGCTTTCATCTTGAGTCTTTCGGCATCCTTCACTAATGCCTTCAATCACAACATCTACGGAGGAAGAAAGAACTATCAACAAGAGAACCTCGGTTGTCTTGATGATGACGAAGCATGGCAACTCATGGACTTGAGATTGCTCGACTTCAAGAAGTGGTGATCTCACATTTAAGAGGAACCTAGAGGATCACACAAAAACAAAAGACAAACTACATAGAGAGATCCCTTTGGATCAGTGGTTAGACAGGTACAATACTTGGAGAAAGTATGTGTGGAAGTGGTGAGCCAAAAGGAAGAAATGGCTCACTATTTATAGAGGAGAAAGTTCACTGTTCCCCGGATCCCACGGATCCCTCCCACAAGGGATCCGGCTAGCGTAAAGCTAGGGATCCGTGGGACGCTCCTCTTTGCCCATGGGTATTTTTGGTTATGGGTCATGGGTCATGGGTTATGGGTTATGGGTTGATCCATGGGTTTCTTTCTAGATACAATGTATCTCTAGAATACAATGAACCTAGTTAAGTGGTTTGGACAAAACCATGGATTATGGGTCAATACCATTTGTTAGTTTTTACCCATTTTAGTATATACTTGTTTTTACCCATTTTAGTATATACTTAGTTAAGTATGTGTTAGCCCAATATGTAAACACTAGTTGTTGTACATATGTATATCATAAAATCACTTATACTTGTTTTAGTGTTTTATCTGAAAACGTAAGTGTTTTAGAAAACTATTGGCTCAAACAGTTTACGTATTTTATTTGTTTCGTTAAAATGATTTTACGTTTGTTATCGACAAAACATTAGAAGATCGTAAAATATAAATAAACGTTTTTACGACTTATTTGTATTAACAATCTCCCCCTTTTTGTTGATGACAAAACATAAAATTATTTTAAGGAAAAACTAAAAATTCGTAAAAAGTTCGAATTGGAGTTTTTACTCTCTTCTCCCCCTTTTTGTCGATACAAAAAGTGCGTCGAAAATAAACTAACACACAGTTTTAGGAAAAATATGTAAAAAGAAAAGATGTAAAGTGAGTAAGTGACGGGAATGGTTCTCGTCTTAACTCCCCCTTGAGGAGTCCATCCCTTTGTGAGGGCTTCAAGTACATAAAAATGCTTCCCCTTGAAGATTGAAATTTTGCAATGACGTGTCATGAAGAGTAATCCAAATAAGGATCAAGTTGCAAGTGAATTTGCAATGTATAGTTTGACACAAAGATCCCCCTAGCTTTATGGTGTCAACATCTTCATGTGTATTTTGAAAATCTACAAAATAAAGGTTAGAAACCAAGAATATAATGCATAATTTCCTGCAAATAAGACTTAAGTTAGTAGTAATTTGTGCTTATGTACCACGGATCCCACGGTTCCATTTATGAAGGGATCCGTCTAGGCCATTTCTAGGGATCCGGCTGTTTAGTGACAGTTTGTTCAAGCACAAAACAATGAAGATATGCCAAACAATGCAAATGAAGAGGTGAAATATATGATTTATCAAGCACAAAACAATCATGGCATATAGATATTCATTCAATAAAAACAAGAGATAATCAAACAAATATCTAAAACTAAGAGAATGATCTAGCCATACACATAGTACTAATGCTAACTAGTTACTAGACTTAAAACGCGATAATGTGCTTGAGTCTAGGGATGAGTGGACTTGTTGATTTGATCCAACTTTGTAAGAAGATGATTAAACATGAAATGTATCTCATTTCGTGCTTCTTGAACAAGTCCTTGAGTGATTAGACAATTTGGACAATTATTGTCTTGGTTTGGAACCGGAGGGAAATGGATATTCTGAAGAGGCTCTATGTGTGATTGTGGATCTTCATTTTGAGAAGTGGGATGAGGTTCTAAAAATGAGGATGGTAATGGAAATTCTTCCATATGATCAAGTACTTGATTGTTCCTTGTTACCCATGATGGACTAGTTGGTGTTGTTGGTGGTTCCCTATTCAATGAAAAGGTTGGTGAGTGAATGGCTCTTGGTGGTGAATGATCCAATGAGTAGATGTTTGGATGAGGATGAGGCTCATTTAAGGAGTGTAATCCATTATCAAGGAATGAGGGTTTTGATGGCTTGCTAGAACTAGCCATGTTTGGTTTTGAACTAGATGATCCTTTTTCTAGTCCGAAAGGTTTGATGCTAATCCTTGTGGTTCTCTTAGCACTTGTTGGATGAGTTTGATGAGGTGGGATTCTAGCATTATTATCTCTAATGGGAGATGTTTCGGTGGATGAGATTTCATGGATCATTTGACCCTTTCTTTTGGATGATCCTATGGTTGAAGAGTTGTTGCTAAGAGCCTTAGTCATAGTGATGATGATGCTAATATAAACTTCTAGTTGCTGATTTTAGAGAGGTAAGTGAGCGTGGTGCCTTAACCCTAAGGTTGTTTGGTTTATAAAGGATAATTTGAATTAGGAAATTAAATTCTTGGCCACTAAGAGGGTTAAGCATGCACTTAAGATATTGATCAGCTCTAGGAAGATAATAAATGAATGCTAAAAGTGGTTAGATAACCAAAAGGTGGCTTAAAATTGAATATGGAAGCTGATTAAGGCTTTCTGCAGCTACGGATCCCGTGGATCCCTCTCAGCAGGGATCCGTCTGGTTAAAGACCAGGGATCCGGCTGTCAGGCAGGTTCTAGGTGAAATGATTATGCTTTTGTAAGATTTATTATCTATGGATTTCGAGGTTTGACTTAAACTTGAAGTCTTTAGCTGATGGGTATCTTAAATGCTTAACCATAAGAAGTGAGGATGCTTAATGATGGTTTTAGGTAAGAAAATTTTACTTTAGGTAGTCCAACTAAGTGTTTGGCAAAGATTTTATTTGATTTTAAATGGTAAGATGGTGATAACTAGTCTTAGAAGTTAGATGATGACTCAAGAAAAATTCACTAAAATCTTAAAAATTAGAGAAAAATAAAAAAACTAGTCTAGAGCATAATTTTTGAGTCAAAAAGTGATTAAGATCAATTTGCTAAAATTGATGGATATACCAAACTAAGTGTTATGAGATGTGACAAATAATGTGTGAGCGTTGGAGCGGAATTATGGTGAGTTTTGATGAGTTGATAAATCAAAAACACTTTGAAATATATCCTAGGTAAGCCATGGATGAGTGTGAGGCTTTCAACTATTTGAAGAAAACTTAGTTGGCTCTAGTATCTTATGTTTGACTAGTGTGAGGTGATCTAGTAAGCTATTTCGATGTAAGCAAGTCTGTATTGCTCATTAGTGGTCACGGATCCCGCGGTTCCCTTCTGGGAGGGATCCGGCTAGTTCAAATGCTAGGATCCGCCTACTGCAGATCAGAAGGCTTTCAGCAAATATGCAACTTTGCACTTTTTAGTAAATGCTTCTCCTAGTTGTTTATATAGGGACTAAATGCAAGAACACAACAAATATAAGTCATAGCAAAGTAGGGAGAGTTAAAAGTTCCTAAAATGAGTGACGACGACCAGTTGAATATTTTCAAGGAGTCGTAAAATCTCATTCTACAAGTTCCTAAGTTACGATTGTTTGGTGCCAAGATATGGCAAGACCTACCTACTACACAATTCTACATAAGCATTGTTTAAGAGTTACAACCCATTGTTTGAAATTGTTCTTCACAAATTTAGGTCTATGATCTTACCTCATTTCTCTTTTCCTTCACGTCCTCACCCGTCCTCCACTCTTTATCATACCATCTTCACTTCTTTTTCCTCAAGAAATTGGCGAAGCATTTGAAGATTCCCTTGGTTTGTTGCCATTCGGGTGATTCATTAGGAATGTTTGGCAATTGGTTAATGTAGTCCAAGGGGTCAAGATCGGTATTTCTGAGTGGGTTGCTACTACTTCCTTCACCTCCTCCTTGTCTCTCCCTTTCATCCGAGGAATCCGTGGGTGGGTGAGGCCTCTTGCCTTCCACCATAAACCTTGTTGTTCTACCCTCGGTTAATGGTACCATAACTTTGTTGCAAAAGCTATGATCATAGGATTGTGGAGAAGGATCTAATGCAAAGATGAATTTAGCAAGACGGGTTAGGAGCATTGCGTACGGGAGTACCATTTTGTCCATGCTTCTTACACTTTCCATTCTTTTGATCATGTAGTAAGCAATGTTGAAACGAGTCTCGGTCACTATGCAATAGATCATGAAGCTTAGAAAAGCGTTGGGGTGATCCTTGTTTCCAACTAGACACACCACATTCTCCCTCACCACATTCTCCAATTTCTTATACAATGCATACATTTCCGAAAGCTCCATTTGGAAAGGATCCCTATAGATCACCTTCGAGTTCCTAGTGACTCTTGATGGTGATGCTCTTGGCATGAATACAGTATCCCTCACCGTGGTTGCTTCTGGGATCATGGAGTGGTAGATAGCATGATGATCAACCATTGAGTGTAGTTCTTCCAAAGACCATTCATTGGAGTACATGCAAACCCCTTAGTATGGAACCCCTATAATTCTTCCAAACTCTACAAGTGAAATACTAAACTCTTGCTCATTGATGGTGAAAACGATTGAGATGGACCCATCTTCATTTCTAACTATTCTCATGGTCTTGTAGAACTCAAGTACAAAGACCGGGAAAATTTGTTCGTCTATGTCCAATAGACAATCAAACCCAATAGTTCCAAAAACTTCCCTTATGTCGGTATTGGCAAGAAATGAAGGATCAACAACTCTACCTTCGTCAAAGAGTCTCCTTTCAAGCATCTTAAAGGCTTTCCTATCGTCCGGACTTAGTCCATCTTTCCTATGGTACATGGGTATGTAGTGAGCGGTGTCTTGGTAATCTTGTTGCTTGGCATGATTGTTCCTAAACAATACAACCACAATGTGGTGTTAATTGTGAATAGTAACCTAGAGGGTTTGATCACAATTTTGCTCTCATCATCTTTGTTGAATTCAAGAAATGTGTTTAATTTGTATTAACAATGTTAATTCTTTGATTTAGATTATCTTAGAAAACTATGTGGTGACAAATTATGATAAACCCATTTGAACCCAACTCTTAAAGATGAAGAAACTGTAATCCTAGAAATCAAGGAATTAAATTAACAATGTAGTGAAGATTATACTTACACAAGTGATTGTTAAGCTTGAGAGAAATGATCAAATTGCTCCTTTGAACAGTAGCTGAGTTCTTGTTCGTGAGTCTTGGAGGTTAATATAATTGTGGAACATCCACAGTGATCATTCTTTAACTTATGCTGTCTTCTGTTGCACGGATCCCGCGGATCCCTCTCATTTGGGATCCGGCTAGTGTAAACGCAGGGATCCGGCATGACAGCAAAAATCAGCTCAAACATTCCTAGATAACTTTGGTTTGGGAGTTCTAAAACGTCTAGTGTTTTGATGTTAAGGCTCTAAAACTTGTGATATGAGGTTTTGAAGATTTAATACTATTCCTATTAGATGTGGTTCCCTTTTTAAGAATTAGTCATAATTCTTGGGAAGTTTTTCAAACATTATAATAAAATCCCATTTTATCATAATATAAGAAGTTTCACATAGATATTTATTGATATAGATGAGGTGTCAATAAGCCTTTTGTGATGAATAATGATAGAGGCTATCGAATAACCAAGATATCATTATTACGAGTTGGTAGTGTAGTCTATACAAATTAGTCGAAGAAAACTATTCTTGATGATGACTTTAATATAGATAACTATTTAAGTAATTACTAATAGATATAAATCATGCAACTAAGGTTTTAACGAAAATAAAATCAAAAGTAAATTATTAGCGATCATACATTTGCTAAATATTCTTTATAAGAAAAGAAGTATTTAGATGAAATGCTTTGTGATCTTCTTGGAATCTCCAGATTCATGTTGTGAGAAGGACAATACTAAACAAGGAAAATGTTAGAACATTCTATCATTGTCTAACAATAAACATTATAATGATTTTTAAAATATGACAAAAAAATCGTTCTTTGTAGTTTTCAAACATACACGGATCGTATCAAGTTTTTAAAGTACAACATACTCTAAGAAACTTGGTAACGAAGCTCTGATGCCAATTGTGGAAAACTAGAAGGGGGTTTGAATAGTTTAACCAATTTAAAACTTCTTTTTAAATATTAAATATAATTATGTCAATCTATTTGGTTGTTTATGTTGGACGTTGATAGATAGATATATAAACGTGTAATGAAAGATAAAGAGTAAGAAGCACATCACCACAACACAAGTATTTATAGTGGTTCGGCTACAAGGACACCTTCCTTGCTCTACTCCACTCCATGAGTCACCTACTCGAGAGTTCGTAAACACTACACAAATCTCCTTATGGCGGAGAAGCCTTCACAACATCGCTTACACTTTTTTCCGGTAAAAAGCTAAATACCAAGTTCTTTCACACCTAGGCGAACTAAACCTAACACAACGTCGCATACCCTTTATACGGTGCTAGGCTAACCACTGAGTTCTTTCACTCCAAGTAGAACTAATCCTATCATAACGTCGCCTACCCTTTATTAGGTACTAGGCTAAGCACCTAGTTCCATTAGTATGGAGGAACTACTACCCATCACAACAAAACACCTAATATTAAGGAGATCCACTCCTTATTACAACACCATCAAGGATACCACCATCCTTGGAAATAAACTAATACTTATATGTATAACGATGCACCTCATCAATTATACGACCTAGGCATTCTTCCCTAATGCCACTTGATTTGATTCCTAGGCATCCTTCACTAATGCCTTTGACTTGACACCTTTAGGATTATTCACCAATGCTTTTGACACGGACGTTAAGCACCTTTCACTAATGCTTTCATCTTGACTCTTTCGGCATCCTTCACTAATGCCTTCAATCACAACATCTACGGAGGAAGAAAGAACTATCAACAAGAGAACCTCGGTTGTCTTGATGATGACGAAGCATGGCAACTCATGGACTTGAGATTGCTCGACTTCAAGAAGTGGTGATCTCGCCTTTAAGAGGAACCTAGAGAATCACACAAAAACAAAAGACAAACTACATAGAGAGATCCCTTAGGATCAGTGGTTAGAGAGGTACAATACTTGGAGAAAGTATGTGTGGAAGTGGTGAGCCAAAAGGAAGAAATGGCTCACTATTTATAGAGGAGAAAGTTCACTGTTCCCCGGATCCCACGGATCCCTCTCACAAGTGATCCGGCTAGCGTAAAGCTAGGGATCCGTGGGACGCTCCTCTTTGCCCATGGGTATTTTTGGTTATGGGTCATGGGTCATGGGTTATGGGTTGATCCATGGGTTTCTTTCTAGATACAATGTATCTCTAGAATACAATGAACCTAGTTAAGTAGTTTGGACAAAACCATGGATTATGGGTCAATACCATTTGTTAGTTTTTACCCATTTTAGTATATACTTGTTCTTACCCATTTTAGTATATACTTAGTTAAGTATGTGTTAGCCCAATATGTAAACACTAATTGTTGTACATATGTATATCATAAAATCACTTATACTTGTTTTAGTGTTTTATGTGAAAATGTAAGTGTGTTAGAAAACTATTGGCTCAAACAGTTTACGTATTTTATTTGTTTCGTTAAAATGATTTTACGTTTGTTATCGACAAAACATTAGAAGATCGTAAAATATAAATAAACTTTTTTTGATAACCGAGTCGCTAGCCTGACTCGTCCCCGAATTCATTTGTCCTTGGGGAAGAAAATGGTAGAGATACCAGGGTCAAAAACGGTGTCCTCATTCCCGAAGGAATGAGACTGTGTGGGTTGGGTGGGGAAGAAAATGTCAGGCTCAAGTACATAAGGGTCAAAAGTAACACCCCCCCAAACTCTCAATGGTTATATCATGAATGAACGATCCATCATCCGGAGGCTTAGCGGGAGGACGAGGGGATGATGGATAAGAATGAGAATACTCCAAAGAAGACGGGAGTCCATGGTACAGAGAAATGCTACTTGAAAGCTCAACAATGAAGGCATCCATGATAGGATCCTTTTTCCGGATAACTTTGGTGATATGAAGTGCATCTAAGACGAGTATCCCAGGGTTAAAAATCTTGTCCTCGGAGAGGAATGAAATCAAAGTATCATCTACGGGAAAATTCTTACGAGAAGAGGAATCACTCTCGGATAAAAAATATTGTTGGACCTTTGGATCAACAAGCTCATCAATAGAAGCTTTCACTTTCTTTTCTTTCTTAGAATAAAATGGATCATCATATTCCAGTTCTTCCAAAAGATCATTTTTTGAAGAAATCGAGTGTGTGGGAGCAAGTTCATCGGTGAACTCCTCAAAATAAATTGACGGATCTCAATTCAACAAATATTCGATTTCTCGTAAATCGGCTCTAAAATCAAAGACGTCGTCCTCACTTCCCGGTGGAAGAGGATCGATGCGAGCGAGTTCATCGACGAACTCCTCAAGAAGTAAATCGATAGAAAAATCCTTGAGCTCGGGCTCTGGAGGATTAGTAGACGGCTCGACTTCTTTAATAATTACTTTCTTTTTCTTCCGAAGGGAGTGAAGAGTCCATTTTAAGCATTTCTTCAATTAAACGAATATCTCCCTCGATGTCAATTTCGGCATTATCAATTTCCGGTGAAATTGAATCGCTTTTTAAATAAGCCTCAATCTCTTCCATGATAGAATCACTCCCCTCAAATGGAGTGAGGGAAGAGGAAGAATCATAAATGATTTGTTTAGAAGAAAGTTCCATAATTTCAGAAGGAAGAGTGGGATAGCCACTCAAAGAAAGTTTGAAGTTCTTAGGAACAAGATCAATACGATAAACAGAAAGCGGAGGTAGGACAAGTGGTGTGCTATGAGAGCTAGCAGTTTCCACCCCTTCCGTTGTAGACTCCTTTTCTTGTTTCTTCTTTCGCTCAGCACGTATTGTCGACAAACTCTTAACCGTAAAACGTGAAAGACTTGGATCAATTCTAGACGGTTTAGGTTCTACTTTTTGGACAACCGTAGGTTGGACGTTTTTGGTACTTCCTTTATTAGTAGGAATTATCGGGTCCTTTGTCACCTCGGTGTCACTAATTTTGGCCACATCACATTGGTTGGTTAGAGATTTAGAAGTATGGTTAACATTGAAAGTGACGGCTTCTTTACCCACTCTTAAAGTGATCTCTCCTTCATACACATCAATCAACGCATGGCCCATCCTCAAGAAACACCTTCTGAGAATGAGGGGTACTCGAGGATCGACATCGAAATAAACTACAACAAAATCAGCGGGGAAATCGAACTTCCCCACTTTAACAAAAACATCCTCGGCTAGACCGATTGGTTTCGTTGTAGTACGATCGGCTAGCTCGAGGGTCATACACGTTGGGGTTAGTTTGGGCAATGAAAGCTTATTGTAAATCGATAACGGCATCAAATTTATACTCGTGCCAAGATCGGCCAAGGCAGAGCACTGAACGATTCCTTGAAAATTACAAGGAATGAGAAACTTGCCGGGGTCACCTAACTTTTCGGGAAGTTTCTTGAGGATAACCGCCGAACAATTTTCATTCAAAGACGTTCTTGCCAAATCCAAGAGTTTCTCTTTATTACTTAACAATCCTTTTAGTGTCGAAACAAATTTAGGCATGAGAAGAAGAGCATCTGCAAAGCTAATTTCGAAGTTAAGATCTTGAAATATTTGAAAGAATTTTTCCATTTGAAGATTTGCTTGTTCACGTTGCTTCTGATCATTCATTCTTGACGGGTACGGAAGTGTTGTTCTTGTGTTAGTCTTTTCAGCACTAACGGGAGCATCCTTGGGCTCAGAAGTCGGGACAACCGTAGGTTGGACATTCTCGGTACTCCCCTTATTAGTAGGAAGCACCGGGTCCTTTGTCACCCCGGTCTCACGGTCTACCACATGAGACGGAGAAGAAGAAGTAGTGGTAGGAACCGTGGGTCCATCGTAAGCTACACCACTTCAGGTGGTGATCGCTTTCATGTCACCTCTCGGGTTAGGAATCATGTTACTCGGAAGAGTACCGGAACCCGAGGGTTGAGAAGAAGAGGTAGAAGGTTGACTTGACTGAAAGTAACCAGCCAACATATTCCTCATTTCATCCATTTGCTTATTATGGTTAGAATCAATCTTATTCCTCGAGATGTTGATTTGCGTCTGCATCGTCTGAATGGTGTTATTGGTACTCTTGACGTATTTATCAAACTCGTGATTCGGAGCAACTTGATGAGGTGGTTGATAAGGTTGTTGAGGAGGTTGTTGATAAACTTGAGGTGGAGGAGCTTGGTAGTTTTGATTACCATGATTGAGATTAGCTCCTCGCTTTTGATTATAAGATTGGTTTTGATAACGGTTTTGGTTTTGTTGTGGAAC
Organism: Chrysanthemum seticuspe; assembly: GCA_019973895.1. NCBI lineage: Eukaryota > Viridiplantae > Streptophyta > Magnoliopsida > Asterales > Asteraceae > Chrysanthemum > Chrysanthemum seticuspe. The sequence continues at coordinate 124,062,435 of BPTQ01000007.1, forward strand.
GGGTGCAAAACCGGGTGGTCCCATTTGGTTGGCACGGTATCCTTGGTTCTGATGTTGAACTGGATTAGCGGTGGCTACGAAAGCATTTCTAATATCACCATCCGTGGCTTGACATTTGTAATACGGATGGGGACCACCGCAAATAACACGAGTTTCGGTAACGGCTTTGACTGGCTCAGATTTTTTATTCTTGAATTCTTTCATCATAGAATGGATAGCATGAGTGAGCTCAGTCAACTCACTCTTCTGAACGTAATTGTCATTGGTAGCGATCCTAGAAACAACCGGTTTGTTTCTAGGCGAACAAACTTTGACTTGTTGTCAATAATCGTTCTAATATCGGCGACCGCGTTAAGAGAATCTTGATCGGTCGGCGTTAGAGCATTGTAGAACGTATCTATTTGATGGAGATCGGTAAAACCGTGATTTGGGCATTTACGTAAAAGTTCCTTGAATCTATCCCATGCTTCTCCAAAACTTTTGTCAAATTTTTGTTGAAAATTTATGATTTGATTTCGTAACATTGTAATTTTTTACGGAGGAAAGAATTGGTTCACAAACTTCTTAGAAAGATCTTCCCATGTTGTAATTGAGTGAGGGGGTTCTTTTTCAAGCCAAGTCCGGGCTGCCCCCTCAAGGAAAAATGGAAAAAATCTCAACTTAATTGACTCATGAGAGACGCCCCGAAAGTTTTTCGTAGAAGCTACTTGATTAAACCAACGGATGTGTGCGTGGGGCTCCTCTCTATCCAAACCACAAAAAGGTTTTGATGAAACCAATTGAATTAGATTAGTTTTGAGTTTGAAAGTCTCGGTATCAAGTGGTGGAACAACAATAGCATCACCGTAGCCGTCTACGGGAGCTTGAAGTAACTCGATCATTGTTCGAGTATCCACCATGACGGGTTCTTCAATGATAGTACGTAACTCGGGTACGTCTATTCTACGATTTCGATGACGTCGTGACTGAGAACGAGTGCGCATGAACTAAAAAATCAAAATTAAAAAGCAAAAAGGAAAAATAATTTGAAAAAGGAAAATCTTTTTGGTTTTTATATTTAAGAAAACTTTTGAAAAACAATCTTTTTGGTAACCGTCCCGTCAACCGGTGCTCGGTAGCTCTCAAAAGTACTCGCAGCGAAGCGGGAAAGAAGAGTGGATCTTTCTTCAGTCTGCAACTTAATGTCAAGACTTCCTTATACCCCGTGTATAGGTTGTACTTCCAAGGTGAGCCGACGTAACAATTGACCTTTCGATTTCTTTTGTTGGTTTTTTAATTTTTATGGTTTTGTAAACACTCTAGGAAGAATGTTTTGGTTTTTTAGATGTTTTTGGGTTTTTGAAAAAGATATAAAAACAACGATAACTTCACTCGGGGAAGGATCTTCAAATGCATGCGAATCGAGACGGAATCGAAAACTCACTACATGCCCTCCCCGACAACGGCGTCAAAAATTGATTCTTAGGAAAGAGACCAATTATAGTATTTTTAGTATTTGGTAACTCAAATGTATTATATTTGAGCACCGGGATCGTTCCTAGCGAGAGATGAATGGAATTTTCAACTCACGTCGCGTAATTCAGGATTTGAATGGAAAAAGGGAATTTTGGTGATTTCTAAACTACAGGGCAAGGAATAATAAAGGGAAACAATTAAAACTACTAAATATATGATGCAAACAAGGAATTACAACTAATTATGCAAGATTAAACTAAAACGCAAATTACGATATATCTAAAACGTAAATTAAATGCAAACTAAACTATTTTAACCCCTAAAAATGAACTAATATTTTTCTACAGCTAAAAATATGATTTAAAAATTATCGACAATTTAAAACTATTTTTTATGATTTTTCTTGATTTTATTTGAATTAAAAACTATTTTTGAACATTTAAAATAGATTTAAAATGCTAAAAATTATGAAAACTTATGAGAAAATTACAAAAATATTTTTCAAAAAATCGTAACTATATTTTTGTGAGCTTTTTCTGATTTATTTTTATTAAAAGCTATTTAAAAATGCTAAAAACTGTTTTTAAATGCAGAAAAATAGTAAACAAGCTAGGAAAATTATGAAAAATTACAGAAAAGTTCTAAATGCAATTATGAATTTATTAAAATTAACAAAAGCAAGTAGTGAATGCAGAAAAAGCTACTTGAATGCTAACTGATTTTGAATAAGCAAAGAGAAATAAGCTAGAAGCTAAATTAGATCACCATAAGCTGAAATAAGCTGAAATAAGCCTAAACTATCTTAAATCTACCTAATGGAACTTGATATGATCAAACAATCTCAGATTAAATGTAAGATATAACTTTTCACATACACATCAAACCATAACACAAAGTAGTATATAGATGGAATTCTAGAGAGAGAAAGTTAGAGGTTTAGGGAACTTAGTGAGAGAAAGTGAAAGATATTATTATGAGCTCCAACTCTCTACCTTGGAAGGTAGAGAGTATTTATAGTCTTACATAACTCGCCACACTTTGGGCTGTGGATCAGGCATACAGTGGGTAAAGACCCGTCCGTCCTCCACGGTGTTACTTAACTAAATTACTACTTAACTTAAAAGAACTACGACTACGAGCTTTCTAACGATTACATATACTTGAGGTGACCGACTCTTTAATACCGGGAATTTCTAATTCCTAACAATCTCCCCCTAAGGGAGGTCACCTCAATCATGTACCAAAATTACATTGAATACAAATAGATATTACATTTAACAATTGATCTTGCATTCTTGATGTAATCCTTTGCTCCTAAGCTCGTAGTCATTGATTCTTCACATTGCATGTTTGGTTATTCCAAGTGGAGGTCTTTTACTGATCCACGTGATGATAAGTTTGAGCCATCTTTGGAGATCATCTGCTATCAACAATCTCTGACACATCCTTTGTGGTGTTGGTATTTTGTGATGTTGTGACTTTGGGACCGACATGCTCACATTCTGGATCATGAAATCTTCTTATCAGAGTAGCGGAAGCTTTTGTTGAATCATGATATTGGCAGCAGCGTAGCAGAAGCTTGGTGTGAAATATCAGAGTCATTGATGCACTAGTCATGATTTCTTTGAGTTGAATGTGTTAAGTGAGCATGCGGCTAAGGATTGACCGCTTCATTCTGATCAGCTGCAAACGTCGGGAGTACCTGCATACAACAGTTAGCAATAAAACACACGAAAGTGTCTTTGATCACTTTCGTTGAATTGAGGTACACGGCCCACGGTTCCCCGTTGATCAGTACAAGTACTGCCTGTGATCAGGTAGGATTCCTAAGAATCTCCTTGACAGGGTTTCGCAGCTGTTCTAGCTGTTCTCAAACCGGAACATCTCAAAGAAGACAACACGGAGTGAGTGAACCAGCGAATTTTAAGTCCACTGATTGATGGAAAGAGATTTGAAAAACAATCGTGTATTGCTCAATAGAAATTGTTTTTGCAATACAACGAAGGTTTTATTGAAAATCAATTATCAATCATAAAAATACCTTTTGGTTTGAAAAATGAGTACACGGTCGATGTGCTAAAGAAAAGAGTTTATAAGCACAAAGACCGGTTTTTCAAAGGTATCCGTCAATCCCTAACCTGAACCAGGATTGATTCAAGAAATTGAATCGCCCCATTGTTTCTGTTCAGTTGTCACATGGTTGATCCATATAATAGATCTCACATGCCACCTACCAGGAGCTTGTTTGATGTTGGCTCCAGAAGGCTTTCCATCTTCATTGTGAGTGTGTAAACACATCACTCAGATGTTCTGGCAATACCACAAGGATAATGCGTAGGACTCATGATATAATCTCTCTTTCCACATTGTGTGAAACGGAGAGTCTTCATTGAAAGTGTCCTAATGAGATTTATTGATGATCTCGTGGCTCTAGACTCAATTTGTGCATATTTGGATCCTGTGCCGGAGACTAGGGAGAGGGTCTCCTTCTTCAATATCAACAATCTCTAAGAGAAAGTCGATAGATAATGTCGGTTCCCCGTGAGAATGAAACAAGTCCTTTTAAGAGGAACTTGAGTGGTTTGGAAAGTTGAAGTGCAGTGCGTCACTGGGTCCATGACGTCTTGTCTTCAATACCGATGTTACCATCAGTAGCATATGAAGTGAACCCGGTTTCTGCCCTAAGGTTGAATTAATGGAGGGCTATTTGTTTTCACCCTATTTTCATTCAATTCTTTTTAATTCTTCAACCCCTTCAGTGCTTACCGAGACTTCATAGCTATTACCTTGTTGGGTTTATTCCAGTACTAGCTCAGTCTTAGTCCGCACTCTTCCCATATCTCATTTTTCTCCTTTTCTCATCATACCTAAGGACTTCTACACTAACTAGTGGATTGTCCCTGGGTAGATCCCTCCGGTTCTGGCGGATCATGGGAACCAATACCTAACCTTATCATCCTTATATCACCGTACATAAAGTAAAGTTGGTCGGTCAATTTGGTATTGTTCATCTGCCATTGGATCCAATTGAAAACCATTTGAAAATCAATTCAGATACTCGTGATATATTATCAAAGTATTTTGTACCTGAATTGTTTTTGATATTTTTAGAACGAGAACTCCCCCTCAACATGTGCATCAAGTATTTGAAAATGTTTTGCACACGGAGGCAAGAGAAAGAATTAACTTCTTTGATTACCATTTTCTAAAAGATATCAACATCACTTCCCTCATCAAATCAAGTAGATTTAGCATTTCCGGGAAGGATGAGGTTTCCATAAATTTGCTCCCCCTCAATATGTGCCTCGAGGTTTGAAAAGAGTTTTGCACATACTAGAGGGAACCTGCACATTTTAGAAAAGTTGATCACATTTCAGATCATATGTTTAAGATAGATGCTCCCCCTCAACATGTGCATGGAAAATTTGAAATCGTTTGTCACATGTGGGCAGGATAGCATGTACATCCTTATAAAACCATTTACCTATTTATCAGTTTAAATCCAATTTAAATCACACATTCTCCCCCGATCACAATTATCAAATCATTTGAGATTTGTGATCTCTTATAGATTTAAATTGATTTTGAAAGCTTTTAGGGAGAATTGTGACTTGATTATGAAAGCGTTTGAACTGATTTGATCGGATTTTAAGACTTTAAACTCCATTGATAAAACATGCATGTATATCTTTTGAAAACAATTTAATGCCAAATAACTTTTTTAATTTAATTGAAATCATTCTCCCCCTCAATCAATGACATAGGTTGTTGATTGAGAGATAGAGATTTTGACAAATAAGTCCTGATGATTTTCAAAAATAGAGATCGAGTTATTTTTCAAAGCATTTGGTTTTCAGCAGATAAATGTTTATAGAATAAGAGCATGGAATTTGAAAACATGTTAAAACATGGCTCTGTTCTTTCTTTTAAAGCCGGGTTACTGCCTGAAAATGACAATAAACCATTTCACTTTCTCTTTTTTTTTATTTTTTTTATTTTTTTTTAATTTTTTTTTAAGAATTCGAACAACATCTAAAGTCCCGTGTCATTCTTTGAATGACAGCACAAAGACCGTAGATATTATCGAACCGGAAGAAACATGACAAAAATGACAATATTTTTTTGAAGTTTTTTTTCGAATTTTTCAAATTTTTATGGATTTTGAAAGTTTTATATTTTTCTATTTTGTTTTTTTTTTTTTTTTTTTTTTTTTTCAAATAAATATGTACAAGAGATAGATGAAGAAAGACCTTTACTCCTCGTCTTCCTCCTGAAGACGTTTGAGAGTTTCTGGTTGAAGGCTTTTCAACCCAAGTCGTGGAAGAATAAACTCAAAACGTTCTCTTGGAAGAGCTTTGGTGAAGATGTCTGCTAACTGATATTCAGACCTCACAAAATATAGTTCCACCACACCTTTTTCCACTTGTTCCCTGATGAAATGATGTCGAATGTCGATATGCTTTGCTCTTGAGTGTTGAACGTTGTTGCATGAGAGAGCAATAGCACTTTTATTATCACAGTACAGAGGGATTTTGTTGAATTCAAAGCCATAGTCAGATAATTGAGATCTCATCCATAAGAGTTGAGCACAACAAGATGACATGGCTATGTATTCAGCCTCTGTAGAGGAAATAGAAGTACTCATTTGCTTCTTTGAAGACCAGCTCACAAGCTTATCACCCAAAAACTGAGCACCTCCTGACGTACTTCGACGAGTATCTTGACAACCTGCATGATCAGCATCTGCATAGGCCGTTAGTGACATACCGGTGTCCTTCGGGTACCATAGTCCCATATTGATGGTTCCTTGGAGATACCGAAAGACCCGTTTAACTGCTTCAAGGTGCTTTTTATTAGGCTTAGCCTGGTATCTAGCACACATGCAAACAGCGAACAAGATGTCTGGTCTACTAGCAGTGAGATACATCAGGGATCCAATCATACTCCGATATTTCGTTTGGTCAATCATGATCCCTGAGAGGTCCTCATCTAGTTTGGTTCGGTCAATCATGGGGGTGTCAACAGGGTCACTTGAATCAAATCCAAATTTCTTTAAAATCTCTGTTGCATATTTAGATTGATTAATGAAAATGCCTCCGGGACTTTGAGAAATTTGTAATCCCAAGAAAAATGACATTTGTCCCATCATTGACATTTGAAACTTTGAACTCATTTCATTTGAAAAACGATCACATTCCATTGGGTCAGTCGAGGCAAAAATAATATCATCAACATAAATTTGAACATGAATCAAATGTTTGCCTGACTTCCTGGTGAACAATGTAGGATCAACTGCTCCTTTGATGAATCCGGTTGATAGAAGAAACTTTGACAGTGTATCATACCATGCCCTTGGAGCTTGCTTTAAACCGTAAAGAGCTTTCTTCAAACGATAAACGTGAGTAGGATGCTCTTGATTCACAAATCCTTCAGGTTGGCTGACGTAGACGACTTCTTTAAGATCTCCGTTTAGAAATGCCGTCTTTACATCCATCTGATAAACTACCATGTTCTTACTAGCAGCATTAGCCAGAAAGATTCTGATTGCCTCTATTCGAGCAACTGGAGCAAAAGATTCTTCAAAGTCTATACCCTCCTCTTGACGATATCCTTTAGCAACTAATCGAGCCTTGTTCTTCAACACATCACCATGCTCATCAAGTTTTACTTTGAAGATCCATTTTAGAGCTATAATCATAGCACAGTCTGGAGCAGGTACTAACTCCCATACATCAAGACGATCAAACTCATGAATTTCATCTTGCATAGCATTGAACCAGCTATCTTCATTCATAGCAGTTTTAACATCTTTTGGTTCGATCTTAGATAGTATGGAGTTGAAGAAGCACCATAAGGCATCGGTTGCGAGTTGCTTCCGGGTTGATACAGGACGAGAGGGATTACCAATGATGTTGTCTAATGGATGATCGTGAGTCCATTTTCTGAGGTGTTCATGTGGCATTTGTTGAGGAACTGAGGTAGCTGAGTCGACGTCTCCTGAAGAAGATGGTTCTGATGATGATTCAGGAGTAGCAAATATGTTTTCAAATGGAGCATCTTCAAGAGTCGCAAAGGGATTAACTTCATCATTGATGCCAGAAACATTTCCATGATGTACATTTGAAGAATGATGATTTGTTGATGAGACTGAAGGATCAGCAGCAGGTGCTTCTTGACTTACAGATATTGAGACTGATGGATTGACTTCATTCACTGGAATATGAGCATCCTCTGTTGTAGGGATCAGCACCTCATTAGTAGTAGACTCATACAGTTCATCAAACATGGGATCAAATAATTTCTTTACATCATCTTCAGATGGAGGTACATATGGAGTTTCTTGAGAGGAGTTTGGAACAAGGGATGAACCAATAGGACTATTTTGAAGTGCGGGTCCTGAGCTGGAGTGTCCAGGAGCCATTTGACCGGTCAGCTCATCAAACGTAACGTGAATTGTTTCCATGATATTTCGGGTTCTTTTGTTGTAGATTCGGTATCCCTTTTTGTTTGGTGCATATCCTACAAATACTCCAATGTCAGCTTTAGCCCTAAGTTTGCCCAAGTCTTGACCCTCATTAGTTGGATAGCACAAGGCACCAAACACACGAAGGAAAGATAGATTAGGTTTTCTGTTGTGGACAAGTTCATATGGAGTTTTTCCATGAGAGGTGTGAATCAGGGAACGATTTTGTGTGTAGCATGCAGTGGCGATTGCTTCAGACCAGAGAAACATTGGAACCTTTGAGTAGATCAGCATTGTTCTAGCAGCTTCAACAAGGGTACGATTTCGTCTTTCAACTACACCGTTCTGTTGTGGGGTTCGTGGAACACTTCTTTGATGGCTGATTCCAACGCTTTCATAGAATTCACTAAGTTGTTTGTTGACAAACTCAGTTCCATTGTCTGTTCTGATAATTCTGACAGTTTTGTTAAGTCGAACCTGCAGCTGTTTGATGAGTTTGATGATGATATCAGGAGTTTCATCCTTTGTCCTTAAGAACTTGACCCAGGTGAATCTAGAGTAATCATCAACCACAACTAACACATATTTCTTCCCAAAGATGTTCTGCACCCTCATTGGTCCACATAAATCCATATGAAGCATATGAAGAACTTCTGTGACAGAGTTAGTAGGTTTGGGTTTATGGGCATACTTCTTGCTTTTTCCCAATTGACATGCTGAACAAAGATGATCCTTTTCATACTTTAGTCTAGGTAAACCTACAACTAAGTCTTTTCTGGAAAGATCGTTGATGGTGCCGAAGTTCAAGTGATTGAGACGACGATGCCATAACCATGACTTTGTTTTTGAAGCCTTAGATAACAAGCAGATTGGAGAGGCCCTCATCATGTCCTCGATAGAGATGGTGTAAAGGTTTGAGCCACGAGTTCCTTTTAACAGTTCCTTACCATTAAGATCTCTAACAAAGCAGGTATGTTTTCTGAAGGCTACTTCTAGATCAGAATCACAGAATTGACCAACAGAGAACAGATTATGACCTAAACCTTCCACATAATACACTCTAGAGATGACACTATCACCAACAACATAATCTCCATAACCCATAATAGCACCGAAATGATCATTACCAAATCTAACAGTCCCGATGAATTTGCTCACGAAGTTCATGAGCCGCGACCGGTCTCCAGTCATATGCTTGGAACAGCCTGAGTCCAGGTACCACAGAACGATTTGAACGATCTTCAGTTGAACACAGACAAGAATGGATAACTGGATAATTGGGATCCCCATGCAAGAATGGGTTCCATTTGGTTAGTAACAATGTTTGGAACACCCACATCAGAAATAGAAGAATTCATATCAGAAAGTGAGGCAATGGAATCGATGTGAATAGATGCAGTACTAGTGTCAGTATTAGCCCTGTTCACAGTGTGATCACTTCTTAAGGGAATAGTTCTACCAGTAGGCATCCATTTTCTAGAGGGCATTATCTGATTAGTCTTAAGACCAACAGGTGTCCAATAAAAGCCTATTTTACTGAATGTTCTTCCTGTGGGTTTCCACTGTTTTCTAACTTTCTTACGTTTTTTCCTTTTAGCCTTCCTAGCATGAACTTTAGCATTAACAATATTAACTGGACAATTAACATCATTAGGCAGAAGATTAACACCACATTCATGATTAGAAACAGAATTCAAGCAGACATCAGTACAAGGTTTGCAAATAGTATCAGAATTCGAATTAATTACAGTACGCCTATGGCTAATACTAGAATCAACACGATTCGTTTTATTCGATTCAAACGTAAAGTTCCTAGATTGTTCTTCTACTCTTTTCCAGTGGACATTCTTAGCTTGCGAGGTCCTATCATTCCTTGTATTGTCTTGAGACTTTGACCTGCTCCGTTTAATGTCACTGATTACTCCTGTAGAGGGAATGGGAACATTAGTTTGTTTTACTACTCTTTGCACCACCTGTTTAGATGTGCTGGGATCTGAACTACAAGCAGGTGCGCTAAGGTTCACTTTCTTAACACTAGAGGTACTGAGACTAGTACTCCTAGAAGGCACATTTGAGTTCTTCCTAGCATTGACAGATCTAGAATCTGAGCTACTCAATGGTACACTACTCCTCACATTCAAGCCATTGGGAATCGAGTGCATATCATGTTTGGCCTTAGGCATTGAGCATGGAATCAAAGGGTTAACTCTCTCACCTAATGTCTTTGGGCATATTGTGATCAAACATTCTAAGATTTCTTGAGATCGTTTGGCATATAAGCATGCATGTCCAATTGCATTATCATGAGGTTTCTCTAGCTTAACCTCTTCAACAATCTCACGCAGGCATTCTAAGCAATCCTTAAGGGATGAGAAATATGTTTGAATGGCAAGTTTGTTGTTCCTTAGATGAGGGGGGACATATGTCACAGATAAAGCATATTTCTTACAAGAGTGAGCCTTTGATACAACATTCTCCCCATTGGTCATTGGCATTTTTCCTTTTACCTGACTCTTCAGATTCTCAATTTCCTTTTGCAGTGAAGCTATTTGTTCGTTGTTTTTGTTACGAGTGACTTTAATTGATTCAAATAACTCATTGAAATGACGTTTAACCTTTTCATTTTCTTCTAGGAAACTTTCGTTTTCCTTTTGTAAAGCATTTACTAGGTTTTGAAGATGAAACGTTTGAGAATTCTGAGAATCTAAAGGAGGAGGCATTTGGGAGCCTGTCATATTGTTCGTTTGACCCTTTAATTGAGAGATTTGGGCTTTCAACTTTCTGATCGTGTTACACTGAGCTTGAATCTGTTCATCTCGTTTGTTAATTTGAAAAACTGCATCAAACTCTGGAGCATCTGCAGATGTCTTGATATTTGAAGTTTTGACATTTTCTTTGAGATGTTGATATTTTAGTTGTAGATTAAAATACTCAACTTCTAGGTTAGAAAAATGTTTAACCAAATTGTCGTGATCATCCAGTTCAATTTTCTCATTTAGTTTAGAATTGGTTTTTTCAAGCTAAATGACACGATCATGGGAGACTTTCAGGGCCACAGATAGTTCATGAAATTTGGAAGCATTAATAGAGCAATTTGAAGCAGTGAAAAAGACATCTTGAGCAACACATTCAGTAATAAGATTCTCATTCAATGTATGCAGGTTCTTCCTCTCAATCTCATTATATTTTAGTGCACGCTCATAGTCACTAATTTCAACTATTATTGCATCAAATTCCTTTTCCATTCCCTTAATATCTGTTTCTATCCCCTTTTTAAGACTCTCAAAGTGATCTTTTAGAAGTTTAAAGAAAGGCATGACCTCAGTTAAATAACATTCTTTCATTTGTTCAAAACCCCTTTCTCCTTCAGTTATACCAGTGGGTGTGATCCTTTTCTTGCAAGTTTTCTCAAAATCAACAAATAGTTGAAATATAACGTATTGGCTAATTAATGTCTTGCTTTTAGTGGCAATTGTTCTAGGTACAAGATGCATTGGTGTATTAGGAGGATACACAGTCGCTCTAGGCATTTTCCGAAGGGGAGGGTTTGTTTCTACAATATTTTCCGCTTTCTGCTTATCTAAATCCATTTTCCAGAAGACTTGTTCGGGAGTCAACAATGTCTGAGTCTTAAACTTGTTCAAGGAAATCCAGTTTTCCTTCTTGTAGTCATGGGGAGTGATAATTACTTTCTTCTCTTTGCATTTAGGATCATTTAGTTTCTTATTCATCTTCTCCCTAGTGACTTCATCTAATTTCTTGTCATCCTCAGTGCACTCAATGCAACTAGGTTTTTGTCTAGGTTTAAGGATCTCATTGCCATCATAGATAACACTTTGAGCTGCTTTTGCTATCTTTCCATACTCAGGGTTGGGTTTATCTATAATGGGAGTGCTATGCTTATCGCTTAGAACTCTATGCTTAGTGATCATGTGAGCAGTCTGAATGGTGTTTCCTTGCATGTACAACTTGTTTTCAAGTTTGTTTTTCAAAGTTTTCAGATTAGAAAAATCTCTTAAGAGCTTTGATTCCTTTGCATTAAATTCTTGCTTAAGCATTTTCACATTTTCTTGAAGTTCTTGTTTTTGCTTAGAAGTTTTAGAAAGTTTTTCTTGCAAGGAATTTAATTCTTGTTTCAATACTTCTTCTCTAAAATTACTTTTTCTAATTACTGTACGCACTTGGTCATCCATTTCCTGCTCACGAGTGGTCAACTCAAATTTTGCACGTTGTTCATAAATAGCAACACGCTCCTTATAGGCATTTAGTTCAGAAATTATGGAATCATCAGGAGCACATGCTGTGTATTCATCAAAGACATAGTCATTGTTGACTGCAGAAGATGCATCACTTGGTACAACTTCACTTTCACTTTGTTTCACGTATTGATCGTATGGGACAATATTGATATTACCCATATTTTCAATATTTGATTCAATAGTTTCAGTTGGTTGTACTTTGTCATGCATCTGTTGCACATCAGCATCATCGTATAGCTTTAATACCTCTGAGATGAGTTTGTCCTTGGATGGGCCAGCTTGTGGTGAAGAAGAGATCTTGGGAGAAGCCATTGGAGAGATGCTAGCCATAAAGATTGTGTGCGCAGTAGGTCCATCATCTACATCAGAGTCGTATGCATCACAGTCAGCGACTTGAAAGGCATTCTGATGATTGTGACCTATCTCCTGAATAGGCTGCTCATCCACATCTGCATCATAGGTCTTGGCATTGCCCTCAGCAAGAAACAGCAATTCCTCTTCATCCAACGCAGCACCATTGTCCTGAGCTTGTGCCAGCAACATCTTATCTCTGAAGTAGTCAGCATTCTGTGGACGCTTTGGAGATGTGCAGTTCCTTGCAATGTGTCCTTCACCACCACAGCTATAGCATTTGATTGGCTTAGGTTGACCTTGGTTACCATTTCTTCCTCGATTCTGGTTTCCAACATAACCTCTCCCAGCTCCACCTCTTCCCTGATCATACTGTCTTTCCTGAACTGGTTGCACCACGATCCTTCCATCTTTAACAGTGGCTTGATTATGTGGGTTAGATGCAGTTCTGAGGTTGTTGTTGGTTTGTGGGAGAGAATTCATGTTTTGACTAATGAGAAGAGCTAGTTGATTGATGATGTTACCCACGTGTGCATCAGCATCAGCTTGTTTGAACATGGGATCAGGAATGAGTTTGTGATTACCATTCCCCAAGGGTATGACTTGTGATGCTTTGGTTGTGATTCCAATGTTTGAGTAGAAGGCTGTTGAGTCATTAGACGAGCTTGTCTCTCCCTGGTTGGTTTTGAACTGATTGAGAATCAATTTTTCAAACATGGCATGTCTCTCATTCTGAAGGAGGAAGGCATAGAGTTGCTCATAGTTTGTATTCTTCAATCCTTTAGTGAGCTTCACAGCTGTGACAAACTTGTGCCATTCGGGATTCATGTTGTTCACAAACTTTGAGTTCAGCTGAATGTTAGGCATAGTCATTCTGATGTTTCTCATGTCATTCACTAACTTATGGAATCTCACATAGTACTCATAGACACTCTCATCTGGTTTCATCTTGAAGTGCTCAAATTCGTCATAGAGTTGGGATTCTCTGTCTTCCATAGTTAATTCTGATCCTGAGAGAAGCATCTTGACATTATCCCATACTGCCTTTGCATCGGTGTTGTGATTGATCAGCTTGTAGATGTCTTTAGGAAGACCTTGAAGAACAATGTTAGAAGCCCTGATATCTGCATCGAATCTCTTTTTCTCCTAATCATCAAGCTCATCATACATTTTAGGTCTGTCCATTCCGTAAATGGGAGTTCCATCATCATTAGTATCAAGTATGTCTCTAGTCGTCTCAACTCGATATGGTCCTTCATCAATGGATTTGAGAATGTTGACACCATTTTCCTTTCCAAGGCAATACAATCTGATTCGTTGAGCCCAAGAATCGTAGTCAGTTCTGTCAAGCATGGGTGGACGAGTATCTGAGCCAGCTGCTTGAACATCCTCGGCAACAGTGGAGATGACAGTAGGGACGTTGGTAGACATGTTAACAGATTATACGGGATTTTATAACTCTATGATTAAACCGGGAAATAGATTCTTTCACGGGATTTTACTAAATCAAGAGAAAACCGTAAACAATCACTCAAGTCGCTAGAAACAAATGCACTAAGTCGCTAGAAACAGATGCACTAAGTCGCTACCAATTAATTCGCTAGACAGCCAAGTCGCTAGAATCCCAAGTCGCTAGACAGAAGGCAAGTCGCTAAGTAGTAACTCGCTACAGACCAAGTCGCTAGCCAAATTTTGGCAGCAATTCGCTACACAAGTCGCTAGAGAAGCAAGTCGCTAAAGAGCAACTCGCTACAGACCAAGTCGCTACCACAAGTCGCTACTCGTAGTGGAGAGTCCACTACTTGTACTTTAACTCGCTAGATCTAACTCGCTAGCTTTAACACTGTAAGTCGCTACAAAACTGTGAAGCAAGTCGCTACCAAGAAAATAGTCCGAGAGCTAAGTCGCTAGCTTGAAAAACCAAATAAACTTCACTTTTCAATCCAAAAACAACCCAACCAAGATGATTCAAGCTTACCAAATGAAAACCTAAACACTTTTGATGATTCTAAACATAAAAGTACCAACAAAATTCAAACTTTAACACAAGAAATCAACCAAATGGTGCAAAAACCACTAAACTTTTTCAAACTCAAAAACCACCTAAAAACCACTATAAATCCAAAGATGTGCAAGATATGATCTAACCATGGCTCTTGATACCAATTGTAAGATATAACTTTTCACATACACATCAAACCATAACACAAAGTAGTATATAGATGGAATTCTAGAGAGAGAAAGTTAGAGGTTTAGGGAACTTAGTGAGAGAAAGTGAAAGATATTATTATGAGCTCCAACTCTCTACCTTGGAAGGTAGAGAGTATTTATAGTCTTACATAACTCGCCACACTTTGGGCTGTGGATCAGGCATACAGTGGGTAAAGACCCGTCCGTCCTCCACGGTGTTACTTAACTAAATTACTACTTAACTTAAAAGAACTACGACTACGAGCTTTCTAACGATTACATATACTTGAGGTGACCGACTCTTTAATACCGGGAATTTCTAATTCCTAACATTAAAAGCCAATAAGCAATTTCAATCTCAAATCAGCAAACAACCCATACAGTCCTGAACCACTTACTTTTAGCTTATCAATAAGCTTCAAAATGAGCTTAAACAGAAAACCAGAAGATGGAACCTAAAGTACACCTGGCAAAGAACTTCTAAACCAAAATTGAGCTAATTTTGAGCTGTAATGAACTTGCTAGAAGCTCTCAATTAAGCTGTGACAAACTCAGTGAATGCTGAGTTTTATGCACAGAACACCTAGTGTGAAAACTGACCCAATTGAAGGCTTGATTTCTCTGATTTAAAAAAATTACATAATAATTCTAAAAATATCTCAATGTAGACCACCAATAAGAGTTCTAAAATCCATAATTTTATCAGAATTGGATTTAAGGTGAAGATTTTAAAATTATAAAAATGACAGCTCTCAGAAAACCATTGAAACCAATTTGACTTTTTGCGAGAATTTGAATTTCGACTAATATGAACTTTGATCTAATAAAACTGATTATGAATGATGTTATAAGGTGCAATAAGACTAATTCTAGCTATATTAACTAAATATGAAGCTAAATGCAAAGTATGCTAATCTAATTCTAACAGATATGCAAGTTAGATTAATTGAAAGATGATTTGACTTTGTGATGAACTTAGATGCAAAACTATGATCTATTCTTACTAAAATTACCTATAAGAAACTAATACAATAACAACTAAACACTAAACCTTTCTCTAATTCAGATCTAACCTCTGATCCAAACAGTCCTTAACAAGACTGTTTATCTACTTAACACTACAAATCCAAAATCTAAGCCATAACTATCTCTAATTCAGTTTACTTAGATCAAATTATAACTAATTAATTCAAAGAGAGCACTCTACTCAGTCTCAAATTATGAATCACAAATATGTGCAGTCCAACTCAGATTCAATCAGATACAAGTGTAGATAACAAAATAAAGCTTCAAACTGATCTGAACAACTAAAATAAGCTATAAACTAATGTAATTAAGCTATTTTAACAACTATAAGCTAAACATAACCGATCTAATTACTGAATCAAATAAATTGCAAATTACACTAAAATCAGAATTTTAACTCACATCAAGCCTCAGCTGAACAGAGGCTCCCAAATAAGGGCAGCTACAAGCTCCAGCTTATTTAGAGAATAAGCTGGTAATAGTCCTTCTGGCTAATCCCTTACAGCCACTTCCTATGCTTTCCACAATTCAATGCAAAGGTATTTTTAGAACTAATTTGGTTAATATGAATGTAGAACTGAGTAGATAACTAATCTTAAGCACACAATAAGCTATAGTGAGCTAAAATAAACAGAAAACACAGCTTAATGAAGCTTAAGAACATATTTGATCATGATTTTTATTTTTCAAGTATTTTTCCAATTTTTTTGTGATTTTTGATTTAAGATTAAAAACAAGCTGAATGAAATTAGAAATAAGCTAATGATGATAAAACAGAAGTAATTAAGCTACTGCAATGAATTTAGTAACAAGTAAAGAGCTTATGAGATTCTTATTTAAAAGGTAATTTTTATTAATAATAAACTGAGTACAGAATTACAATATGAATGAAAAACTTTGACAACTAAATAAAAACAAGATTAAAAGCTACAAACTACTACTCAAATTCTACACCATTACAATGTGAAATCAAGGGGGTTTATATAGCTGAGCTCCAAGCTTCAGAAGGATCCAGAAGATGAAATTTGTGCTTCTTTTGGAGAATCTCATCCTTTAGATCATATCCATCAAACATCCCATCAATCTACACCCTTGATTCACTTACTCCACGTATCTCTAGCCAATCAGGAGCAAGGAAGCACACGGATTGCTGACATGTCATTCCACATGTCAGCAATTGTCAGATAAAGTACGGAATTGCCCTTAATTGTGGTTGATTGGGCGTGGGTTGTGACAATTCGTATTTTCGGGTCATTCTCAAAACATTATTCATGCTTCATTATTTATCATTTATCGTGAACTAGGTTTACGAGCATCAAATTCACGTAACCGTAATGGTTTAGCTGTGAATTCATGATCATATCATTGAGGACATTTCATATAGACTAAGTTTAGTCTACATTTCATTAACATCATTGTCATCATTTCATATCAATATTATGCATGGTTTTGCATTTTTCATTAAACGTATAACTTTTATTAAATAAACGTTATCGCGTAATTAATTATTTTGAACAATTGATCCATTAATTCCAAAAATCATCCCGATATATTTTTATACTCATATTAAGTTATAAAAATAATATTATGAGTTTACCCAGTGTTTTAAATTTATTTTGTATATAAATTGTTATATTTATATAATTACGACGATTTCCTTAAATTCAACCCGATAAATATTTATTCACTCAAATCTTTCAAGAAACGTATTTTTATAATTTTTATGACCTCAATATATTTTATCTTGACCCGTGGAAAATTTATTTTTATCCAACGCTACCCTAAATATTCAAAAGGGACTACAACTTATCATTTAACTTCAAATAACTTACTAAATATTACACTTATACTTGTAAAAGCTACTCAAAAACAAAACTCAAATGTTGTTCTCATATGTGTGTCGACATAGATGATGAGTCACAAAGTGATGTTTGCAAAATATCTAAGTAAAAGTATTATACAACTTTACTTTCACTTCATTTATTCAATGGTAAACCAAAACAAGACCAAAGTTCCATCTCTTTCTCTCAAGTAAATTCGGCAGCCAAGGGACCAAAAGAGGGATCATCTCCAAGTTTTCAAGACAAATTTTAATACACACTAGTATCATTTGTTACAAAGGTTTTGTAATACAAACCTCAAGTGATTAGGAAAAACCTTTTGTCCATAAACCTCATCATATCACTAGTAAGCATTCATATTCATATTTTTATTTCATATTCATTTTTATGGTCATATCCTTTTATTTGAGAAACATGCAAGTCTCATGATGTTTATACCATTTTTAAAGGTTTTTAAGGTTTTTAAGTGTTAACTATATATAATCCATCCTATAATTACTCCTTGTTATATATTATTTTTGGTGATGCCTAGGAACCCATGACACCCTAAGAAGGTGTATGGTAGGATTAGAATAGCTTCGGAGTTGTTTTGAATGGGTTGAAATAGTTTCGGCGCGAGAAAAACTCATTTCGACACGTTTTGAAAAGGGTCTGTCCTTATTTTGAAATTCTGGAAAATCTGACAGTAGGTAAAAATATTTGACTTAGATATTTAGAAAATATACTTTAAAACGAAACCGTGGCCGCTTGAACGGATTAAAACGGAGCTATAACGAAGAAGTTATGAATTTTTCAAGTTGATCGTCAAAAACTATAAATTCTGGAAATTTCAGCATGAAAATGTCACTCTTTACGAGTCAAAAATGAGTCTTAAGCTTTATAAATTTTGTCGAATTATCAAAAATATATTAGTATACTTTGACACGAATCTAAGGATGTAGAAAACGTAGAAAACGGACTTGTAACGAGCAAATTACACGCGATAAACAAAAGTTGCCGTAACTTTATTCTATTAGCAACATTAATATATTTTCTATTAAACATATACTTCGGCAACTAGGGACCATGTTGAGGGTCGTTTTTAACATGGACGTAATACTTATTATAAAAAGATGTCTTCTAGTAAAAGTAAGTTCGCCAACCATATTTTCCAAAATGTCCAACCGTTCATCAAGCGGAGTTGTAATGATTAAAATACGGTCGCTCAAAGTTTGCCGAAAAACCATCCTTAAACTATATTTTGGGACAAAAGTACCATACTTTAGCTATATTTTTCTCTATGATCGGAACTTCTATGACGAAAACTTAAACACTAAAACTTTGAGATAATCATACGAGCTTCCCAAAACCGTTGAGTTTATTTCCTAACGCTCGACGTGCACCATTTTACGACTAGCTTTTCGAGGCTGTTTTAGTCACTTTCATGGAAATTTCAACGACATTATTTTACGACGAAAAGTTATATTTTCTTAATAAATCACCAAATGATTATCGTCGGATATCATTTCAACGTAAATACATGTGAAGTAATTTAAAAATGGTCAAGACGTTAAAAGATTATATTTTCGACGAGAAGTATTATCTTCAAAAATTCACAAGTGGTATAAATATCATCCGAATTGCATGCATAACATTACATCATGACTTATTACATATCATATCATATCATTCATAATAGGTCATTTTCGAGATTCACGCTACATTTCAGTGTATCCACTTTTGCCATTTTATCAACATAAACATTGCACCAGGTGAGTCATAGCCCCTACTCTTTTAACTGTTTTGAATTACTTTTGGGGGAGATACATGCTCAACTATTTCTATGACATTCATGATATTTGCAACTACATGTTTAACTGAAATGAATGTTTAATCATACGAGGTAGCAATATTGTCATATCTAGAATTTCTATACGATTATCATTGAGCTGAATGTCTTGGGATTATCATTGAGCTGAATGTCTTGGAATTATCATTGAGATGAATGTCTTGGGATTATTATTGAGCTAAATGTCTTGGGATCATCATTGAGCTAAATGTCTTGGGAACATCATTGAGCTGAATGTCTTGGGATTTTCATTGAACTAAATGTCTTGGTATAATTATGTCAAGTAACTATTGATACATAAAGTCATGCACTATTATGTGAATTCATTTGACATCATGTGTTTGAACATAAATTATACATATTTTGGCAGTGGGTTGTGAACACACAGGTTACAAGTTTTGTATGGGCGGAACTTGGAACTGAGTGGATTTACAATGCCTTTGCTGCATAAACGATTTTGAAAGGCTTTACATTTCAACTCAAACTCTATGAACTCACTCAACCTTTGTGTTGACACTTTTTAGCATGTTTTATCTCAGGTATCTAAGGCATACACTTCATGGCATGCATGTGGACATAGCATAGAGTCGCGGTGACGACGCGTCTCACATGGGATTTATACATTTTAAAAACATCGTTTGACTTGTACTAAACTTACTTTCCATACATAGTAACTTTCATTTGGGACCTATCTTTGTAACTCTGAATGTTTTTATTAATTCAAGCGATGTATTTTCCAAACAACACTTTAGGTCGTTCAATATAACTGTGATTGTGATGCTATGACAGTCAATCCCCAGGAATTCCATTCCGCTGCAAAACAGGTAATTTGGGGGTGTGACAGATTGGCATCAGAGCTTCAGTTATAGAGAACTAGGCTGCATCATTGACCCTAGACTATAACTACATCATCATAGCATCTCATTATTTCATCATAAGTGCATGTTCACTTTATATGCGGTTTATATGTACATTTTTCGAGTTATTTACTTTCACTTCAAAACGATTGTCACATGGATGCCTTTAATTACCCATTCCATTATCATTTCTTCATACTCTAATATGGAGAATGCTTTGTCATTCTCTATCGTAATTTTAATATCAACTGATTCATCACCGATAACGTCGAATGCTGAGATAAACCTTTAAGTAGGGCGAAGTCACTCTCACTCCTTTGTTTCATCACTAACATGTCGAGTTACACGTTATTCACACATTAAGTCACTAAACCATCATACATTTGAAGCACTTACAACATCTCATAACTCATCCTTTGGGAACCCGTCGATCATTTTGAAAAATAACCTCAAACTTATCACCTCACATCACATCTCTTTAGAGCGCTTATTCTTAACATAGGACTTTGCTACGTCTCACCTTTCCTCTTATTTTGAAGAGTTATGGCACCGAAGAAAGCTGCACCAGAAATGAAACCAGCTGCTATCCAAAGGTATATAGAGGATAGTATAGCCGAGGAACTAAGGAAAGAGCGAGCAATGGTAACTGCTGCTGCCGAGGCCGCGGCTGCTGCTGAAGCTGCTAGACTTGCTGCTGCCACAGGAGCTGCAGGAGGATCTGGAGTTCGAAATTGTACATACAAGGACTTTAAGAACTGTGATCCTACAAAGTTCAAAGGCACTGAAGGAGCCACTGCTATGGTTCGATGGTTTGAGAAGATGGAATCTGTGTTTCTTCTATGCAATTGCCCAGATGACTACAAGGTGAAGTTTGCCACCGGTACACTCTTAGATGGCGCAATGTCATGGTGGAATTTGTATGCACAACCTATTGGTATCGAAAATGCTTACAAGCTCACGTGGGATCAATTCAAGAGGTTGTTGACAAAGAAGTATTGTCCGCGCACGGAGGTGAAGAAATTAGAAACGGAATTCTATGAGTTAGTGACTATTGGTTATGACATCGAGACCTACATCAGGAGGTTTCAAGAATTGGCTGCACTATGTCCATCAATGGTTTCGGACAATGAGAAACTACTGGAAAATTTCATTGGAGGACTTCCACAATGTATTCAAGGAGATGTAACTTCTTCCGATCCACAAACAATTGAAGAAACTATCAAGATAACTCAAAAACTCATGGCTCAAGTTGTGAAGGGGGAAAATATTATCAACAATAACCGCAACAACAACAACAACCAAATTAACAACAACAAAAGGAAATGGGAAAATGACCAATGAGGTTATAATAACGACAACCAAAACCGTAACACTAACCAGCATCAACAACATAATAGAGGGCAAGAAACTGCAATGGTTTATGTTGCTGCACCAATAGAAGGCAAAGGTTATGCTGGAACCTATCCACTATGTAATCGATGTAAGTATCATCACTCGGGTCTTTGCCCTGTTAAGTGCTACAAGTGTCAAAAACTAGGACACCATGCCAGGGATTGTAGAGGTAAATCCATAGTCACATGCTTCAGATGTGGAGAGCAAGGACACTATCGGAACCAATGTCCCCAAAACCAAGGTCAACAAGGTGAAGGTGCTCTTGGGAAAGCATACATGTTAGAAGGAGGTGAAGCTCGTCAGGATTTCAATAACGCGGAAGACTGAAGAAGTTCGGAAACTAACAGTCTTAATTTTCCTTATGTACTATGTCGTACTAAGTTTATGTCTTCCATCGTATTCGGATCTTATGACTTAAGATGTACTACTTTTGATGAACCACTCGTTGTAAATATTCTCATTAAGAGTACTTTCTTTTCCTTCTGATTCATTATTACTTACAAGGTTTAGATCTCTGTAAACATCAAGAGTTATAACAACTAAACCGAACGTCACATTATCGTTCCTTAATTATACATAGCCTAGCTAACTATGTCTAATTCTGGAGGGATATCGTTCCTTAATTATACATAGCCTAGCTAACTATGTCTAATTCTGGAGGGATCATGTTATGTTGGGAGCAGTTATTTATAAATATTAGTGCAAGCAAAATTTTCACATATTCCAAAGTCAAAATGTTACTCATGGGAGATTCATCCACTATTTTCTTTACTATGATGTTTTGTACGCTTTAAATCACCGACAACCGTAACGATATCTCTTCATGTCTTCTCTCCTCGTTATTCATCACAAACTCAAAAATTCGATAGACTAACACGAACTGAATTCAGGGACTGAATTCCTTTTTGGTTGGGCGAATGTGACAATTCGTATTTTCGGGTCATTCTCAAAACATTATTCATGCTTCATTATTTATCATTTATCGTGAACTAGGTTTACGAGCATCAAATTCACGTAACCGTAATGGTTTAGCTGTGAATTCATGATCATATCATCGAGGACATTTCATATAGACTAAGTTTAGTCTACATTTCATTAACATCATTGTCATCATTTCATATCAATATTATGCATGGTTTTGCATTTTTCATTAAAAGTATAACTTTTATTAAATAAACGTTATCGCGTAATTAATTATTTTGAACAATTGATCCATTAATTCCAAAAATCATCCCGATATATTTTTATACTCATATTAAGTTATAAAAATAATATTATGAGTTTACCCAGT
Organism: Chrysanthemum seticuspe; assembly: GCA_019973895.1. Classification (NCBI taxonomy): domain Eukaryota; kingdom Viridiplantae; phylum Streptophyta; class Magnoliopsida; order Asterales; family Asteraceae; genus Chrysanthemum; species Chrysanthemum seticuspe. The sequence goes on from BPTQ01000007.1 coordinate 124,085,388, forward strand.
GTTTTAAATTTATTTTGTATATAAATTGTTATATTTATATAATTACGACGATTTCCTTAAATTCAACCCGATAAATATTTATTCACTCAAATCTTTCAAGAAACGTATTTTTATAATTTTTATGACCTCAATATATTTTATCTTGACCCGTGGAAAATTTATTTTTATCCAACGCTACCCTAAATATTCAAAAGGGACTACAACTTATCATTTAACTTCAAATAACTTACTAAATATTACACTTATACTTGTAAAAGCTACTCAAAAACAAAACTCAAATGTTGTTCTCATATGTGTGTCGACATAGATGATGAGTCACAAAGTGATGTTTGCAAAATATCTAAGTAAAAGTATTATACAACTTTACTTTCACTTCATTTATTCAATGGTAAACCAAAACAAGACCAAAGTTCCATCTCTTTCTCTCAAGTAAATTCGGCAGCCAAGGGACCAAAAGAGGGATCATCTCCAAGTTTTCAAGACACATTTTAATACACACTAGTATCATTTGTTACAAAGGTTTTGTAATACAAACCTCAAGTGATTAGGAAAAACCTTTTGTCCATAAACCTCATCATATCACTAGTAAGCATTCATATTCATATTTTTATTTCATATTCATTTTTATGGTCATATCCTTTTATTTGAGAAACATGCAAGTCTCATGATGTTTATACCATTTTTAAAGGTTTTTAAGGTTTTTAAGTGTTAACTATATATAATCCATCCTATAATTACTCCTTGTTATATATTATTTTTGGTGATGCCTAGGAACCCATGACACCCTAAGAAGGTGTATGGTAGGATTAGAATAGCTTCGGAGTTGTTTTGAATGGGTTGAAATAGTTTCGGCGCGAGAAAAACTCATTTCGACACGTTTTGAAAAGGGTCTGTCCTTATTTTGAAATTCTGGAAAATCCGACAGTAGGTAAAAATATTTGACTTAGATATTTAGAAAATATACTTTAAAACGAAACCGTGGCCGCTTGAACGGATTAAAACGGAGCTATAACGAAGAAGTTATGAATTTTTCAAGTTGATCGTCAAAAACTATAAATTCTGGAAATTTCAGCAAGAAAATGTCACTCTTTACGAGTCAAAAATGAGTCTTAAGCTTTATAAATTTTGTCGAATTATCAAAAATATATTAGTATACTTTGACACGAATCTAAGGATGTAGAAAACGTAGAAAACGGACTTGTAACGAGCAAATTACACGCGATAAACAAAAGTTGCCGTAACTTTATTCTATTAGCAACATTAATATATTTTCTATTAAACATATACTTCGGCAACTAGGGACCATGTTGAGGGTCGTTTTTAACATGGACGTAGTACTTATTATAAAAAGATGTCTTCTAGTAAAAGTAAGTTCGCCAACCATATTTTCCAAAATGTCCAACCGTTCGTCAAGCGGAGTTGTAATGATTAAAATACGGTCGCTCAAAGTTTGCCGAAAAACCATCCTTAAACTATATTTTGGGACAAAAGTACCATACTTTAGCTATATTTTTCTCTATGATCGGAACTTCTATGACGAAAACTTAAACACCAAAACTTTGAGATAATCATACGAGCTTCCCAAAACCGTTGAGTTTGTTTCCTAACGCTCGACGTGCACCATTTTACGACTAGCTTTTCGAGGCCGTTTTAGTCACTTTCATGGAAATTTCAACGACATTATTTTACGACGAAAAGTTATATTTTCTTAATAAATCACCAAATGATTATCGTCGGATATCATTTCAACGTAAATACATGTGAAGTAATTTAAAAATGGTCAAGACGTTAAAAGATTATATTTTCGACGAGAAGTATTATCTTCAAAAATTCACAAGTGGTATAAATATCATCCGAATTGCATGCATAACATTACATCATGACTTATTACATATCATATCATATCATTCATAATAGGTCATTTTCGAGATTCACGCTACATTTCAGTGTATCCACTTTTGCCATTTTATTAACATAAACATTGCACCAGGTGAGTCATAGCCCCTACTCTTTTAACTGTTTTGAATTACTTTTGGGGGAGATACATGCTCAACTATTTCTATGACATTCATGATATTTGCAACTACATGTTTAACTGAAATGAATGTTTAATCATACGAGGTAGCAATATTGTCATATCTAGAATTTCTATACGATTATCATTGAGCTGAATGTCTTGGGATTATCATTGAGCTGAATGTCTTGGAATTATCATTGAGCTGAATGTCTTGGGATTATTATTGAGCTAAATGTCTTGGGATCATCATTGAGCTAAATGTCTTGGGAACATCATTGAGTTGAATGTCTTGGGATTTTCATTGAACTAAATGTCTTGGTATAATTATGTCAATTAACTATTGATACATAAAGTCATGCACTATTATGTGAATTCATTTGACATCATGTGTTTGAACATAAATTATACATATTTTGGCAGTGGGTTGTGAACACACAGGTTACAAGTTTTGTATGGGCGGAACTTGGAACTGAGTGGATTTACAATGCCTTTGCTGCATAAACGATTTTGAAAGGCTTTACATTTCAACTCAAACTCTATGAACTCACTCAACCTTTGTGTTGACACTTTTTAGCATGTTTTATCTCAGGTATCTAAGGCATACACTTCATGGCATGCATGTGGACATAGCATAGAGTCGCGGTGACGACGCGTCTCACATGGGATTTATACACTTTAAAAACATCGTTTGACTTTTACTAAACTTACTTTCCGTACATAGTAACTTTTATTTGGGACCTATCTTTGTAACTCTGAATGTTTTTATTAATTCAAGCGATGTATTTTCCAAATGACACTTTAGGTCGTTCAATATAACTGTGATTGTGATGCTATGACAGTCAATCCCCAGGAATTCCATTCCGATGCAAAACAGGTAATTTGGGGGTGTGACATGGGTAAATTAGGGTTTATCTGGGTAAAATTGGGGAAGAATCCTTTGGCGCATTTGTTTATTTGTTTTATTTTAATTCGTTTGACTGTTTGACCATGGGTAAATAAAAGGGGGGTCGTGGTTATTTGATTGGTGGTTCATTCGAAATGAAAGGGTTCAAGGGATATTGTTTTGACTTGGCATCTTTTAAATGAAAGGTTTAATTTTGGTTTTAAACTCTTTGGGTTATTAAAGGAATAAGGTTTATTTTAAAGGGTAAAATATGTAATATTGTGAAAGTAAAGGGTAAATTATGGAATTTCAAGTACAATGGTTCAAGGGTGTCTTTTGCCAACATAGGAAAAATGATGGACCATTTCTGCCAACTTTGAAACTTCAAGGGTAATTCTTGACAATCTTTGAAACTTGAAGGATTGATTTTGCCAATTCTTTAAAGTTGATCCAATCTTTCAAAAATCATCCTTTTAGCATCAAAATCTTCACATTCACTCACTTCTGATTTCCCGGCTTCAGCTTTTGCACTCTTTTCCTTCTCGTGCTCGGTTTTTGTCTGATTTGTCTTTCTTTTGTGTGTTTTGCCATATCCGTACATGCACATGCATAAACTCAAGAAACCAACAAATATTAGACATAAACAGCTCTTTCTTGATTATTTTGGGCCTGATTTGGTAAAAAAATGGTATGTGTTTTAGCACATACCATTGCTCATGTTGATAGACTAGGATTTAACTTGCTTTGTATTAGTCAACTAGTACTATTTGAAGAAAATGGTAGCAAAATACTAAAAGACGGTATCACCATAGCAAAAGGAGTTAGGAAAAACAACATATCTGTCATGAAAATATATAGAACATCTAGAGATAAGCTTTTCTTAACAACCTTAGATGATAGCTCTACCCTTTGGCATAGACGTCTAGGTCACGCTAATATGAGACTCATTCAAACCTTGTCCTCAAAAGAGCTAGCTAGAAACTTACCCAAGTTGAAATATGACCAACACTTTTGTGATGCTTGGAAAATTAGAAAACAAGTTCATAGTAGCCATAAAGCTAAAAACATGGTTTCCACATCTAGGTGTCTAGAGCTTTTGCATATGGATTTTTTTGGTCCATCCGCTATACAAAGTTATGAAAGAAACTTCTACTCTTTGGTCATAGTAGATGATTACTCAAGGTATACTTGGACAAAGTTTTTGAAAACTCAAAATGAAGTTCTTGATCAATTTGAAATACTTAGTAAGAAAATTCAAAATCAACTAGCTGTTAACATTGTGTCTATCCGAACGGATCATGGTCACGAATTAATAATGAAACACAATTTGGAAACTTTTGTGATACTAATGGTATAACACATAACTTTTCGGCTCCTCTAACACCCCAATCTAATGGTGTGATAGAACGTAAAAATAGGACTCTTCAAGAAATGAGTAGAACAATGCTTAATGAACAAAACATACCCTAAAAGTTTTGGTGTAACGCCGTTGACACATCTACTTACATGTTAAATAGAGTCTTAATACATCATTTCTTGAACAAAACACCTTATGAAATTTATAAAGGCAATAACCCTACCTTAGGATACTTCCGAGTATTTGGATGTAAATGTTTCATTTTAAATACCAAAGACTATCTCACCAAATTTGACCAAAAGTCTTATAAAGGTGTGTTTCTTGGTTACTCACAAACTAGCAAATCATACATCGTTTTAAACAAAGAAACAATGAGAGTCGAGGAATCGTTAAACATAATGTTAATACAAATAAGCCGTAAAAACGTTTATTTATATTTTACGATCTTCTAATGTTTTGTCGATAACAAACGTAAAATCATTTTAACGAAACAAATAAAATACGTAAACTGTTTGAGCCAATAGTTTTCTAACACACTTACATTTTCACATAAAACACTAAAACAAGTAAAAGTGATTTTATAATTTAGAGATACATATGTACAACAACTAGTGTTTACATATTGGGCTAACATATACTTAACTAAGTATATACTAAAATGGGTAAAAACTAACAAATGGTATTGACCCATAACCCATGGTTTTGTCCAAACCACTTAACTAGGTTCATTGTATTCTAGAGATACATTGTATCTAGAAAGAAACCCATGGATCAACCCATAACCCATGACCCATGACCCATAACCAAAAATACCCATGGGCAAAGAGGAGCGTCCCACGGATCCCTAGCTTTACGCTAGCCGGATCCCTTGTGGGAGGGATCCGTGGGATCCGGAGAACAGTGAACTTTCTCCTCTATAAATAGTGAGCCATTTCTTCCTTTTGGCTCACCACTTTCACACATACTTTCTCCAAGTATTGTACCTCTCTAACCACTGATCCTAAGGGATATTTCTATGTAGTTTGTCTTTTGTTTTTGTGTGATTCTCTAGGTTCCTCTTAAAGGCGAGATCACCACTTCTTGAAGTCGAGCAAGATCAAGTCCATGAGTTGCCATACTTCGTCATCATCAAGACAACTGAGGTTCTCTTGTTGATAGTTCTTTCTTTCTCCGTAGATATGTTGTGTTGAAGGCATTAGTGAAGGATGCCGAAAGAGTCAAGACGAAAGCATTAGTGAAAGGTGCTTAACTTTCATTCCAAAACCTTAGTGAAGAATGCTAAAGGTGTCAAGACGAAGGCATTAATGAAAGGTGCCAAGCGTTGTGTCTAAGGCATTAGTGAAGAATGCCTAGGAATCAAATCAAGCGGCATTAGTGAAGAATGCCAAGGTCGTATAATCAATGAGGTGCATCGTTATACATATAAGTATTTGTTTATTTCCAAGGATGGTGATATCCTTGATGGTGTTGTAACAAGGAGTAGATCTCCTTGAGATTAGGTGTTGTGTTGTGATGGGTAGTAGTTCCTCCATAGTAATGGAACTAGGTGCTTAGCCTAGTATGTAATAAAGGGTAGGCGACGTTGTGATAGGTGTGGTTTACCTTGGAGTGAAAGAACTCGGTGGTTAGCCTAGCACCGTACAAAGGGCAGGCGACGTTGTGTTAGGTGTGGTTCGCCTTGGTGTGAAAGAACTCGGTATTTAGCTTTGTACCGGAAAAAGGTGTCAGGCGATGTTGTGAAGGCTTCTCCGCCACAAAGAGATTGGTGTAGTGTTTACGAACTCTCGAGTAGGTGACTCTGGGAGTGGAGTAGGGCAAGGAAGGTGTCCTTGTAGCTGAACCACTATAAATACTTGTGTCGTGGTGATGTGCTTCTTACTCTTTATCTTTCATTACACGTTTATATACATATCTATCAACGTCCAACATAAACAACCAAATAGATTGACATAAGTCGATCTAAATATTTAAAAGGAAGTTTTTAAATTGGTAAAACTATTTAACCCCCCCTTCTAGTTTTCCACAATTGGTATCAGAGCTTCGTTACCAAGTTTCTTAGAGTATGTTGTACTTTAAAAATTTGATACGATCCGTGTATGTTTGAAAACTACAAAGAAGGATTTTTTTTTCTTCAAGTCATATTTTAAAAGTCATTATAATGTTTATTGTTGGACAATGATAGAATGTTCTAACATTTTCCTTGTCGAGTATTGTCCTTCTCACAACATGAATCTGGAGATTCCAAGAAGATCACAAAGCATTTCATCTAAATATTTCTTTTCTTAAAAATAATATTTAGCAAAGGTATGATCGCTATTAATTTACTTTTGATTTTATTATTGTTAAAATCTTAGTTGCATGATTGATATCTATTAGTAATTACTTAAGTAGTTATCTATATTAAAGTCATCATCAAGAATAGTATTCTTCGACTAATTTGTATAGACTACACTACCAACTCGTAATAATGATATCTTGGTTATTCGATAGCCTCTATCATTATTCATCACAAAGGGCTTATTGACACCTCATCTATGTCAATAAATATCCATGTGAAACTTCTTATATTATGATAAAATGGAATTTTATTATAATATTTGAAAAACTTCCCAAGAATTAAGACTAATTCTTAAAAAGGGAACCACGTCTAATAGGATTAGTATTATATCTTCAAAACCTCAAATCTCAAGTTTTAGAGCCTTAACATCAAAACACTAGACGTTTTAGAACTCCCAAACCAAAGTTATAAAGGAATGTTTGAGCTGATTTTAGCTGTCATGCCGGATCCCTGCGTTTACACTAGCCGGATCCCAAATGAGAGGGATCCGTGCAACAGAAGACATCATAAGTTAAAGAATGATCACTGTGGATGTTCCACAATTATATTCACCTCAAAGACTCACGAACAAAAACTCAGCTACTGTTCAAAGGAGCAATTTGATCATTTCTCTCAAGCTTAACAATCACTTGTGTAAGTATAATCTTTGTTGGAATCACTCCTAAACTAGAATTCAAGTGTTAGTAATTAATATGTAATAGTTAGCTTAATTAGGCCTTTATGTTTGTTATTATGCTAAGGCTTATGTAGAAGGCCCATAAGCCTTGGGCCAAGCCTAATAAGGAAAGGAAGGGAACTTGCATGTTGCCCTAGTTCCTTCCTATAAATACCTCATGTAAACTGATGGATCTGGACACACACCTTGTGTCAATGATATTGTCATTGCTTGAAGATGCTATTAAGTGAGTCATTGCTTGAAGCAGAGAAGTTTTCATAACTTTGCTTCAACAATGTCTTTTGTGTCTTCTTTGTAGCATCATTACCACCAAACACAGAGCAAATCTCTTCAAAAAGTTCTTTAGCAGTCTTGATTTTGCTGAATGCTATGATCTGGTCTCTAGGAAGAGTCATCAGCAACAAACTTCTAGCCTTTAGATCATTCTTCTTTAGTGCCTTTTCAGTACTAGATTCAGGCACAGAAACTGTCACCACATCTGTGTCACCAACCTTCTGTGTCTTCGACACAGGCTTGAAAGAATCACCAGTTAAGATGATTTCCCATAGAGCATAGTCTTGAATGAGAAAGTATTGCTCAATCAGTATCCTCCACATCTCAAACTCATTAAGTTTGAGCTTAGGTAGCCTTGGTGTAGTAGAGTTGGACTGGTTGTTTTCCATCTCCATTGAATTGAGTGAGTAGGTTAAGCTTATTCCTTGGATCTTCTATAACAAAATATCAGAACCTTCGCTCTGATACCACTTGATGGATCTGGACACACACCTTGTGTCAATGATATTTTGTATAATATTAGTAAGAGCGCGGAATTTACTTAGTAATACTTAGAAGATGGATTGTATGATGTATTGTAAGTAAACACAGATTAAACACAAAACTTAAGCTCCAATATTATTAATGAATAATACGAGTGATCTTGCTTATCACTAGGGTTACACCTTGAAGCCTTTGTGAATAATACGTATGTATGTAAGTATGTATCTAAGACAATGACCTAAGACCTCCTTTTATAGTACAAGGAGTCCTTTACAAGATAAGTATAAAGCTAACAATATAGAATATACACAAGATCTTTTCTATACTTATCTAGACACGTTCTCCTAACCATTATCTAATAGCAGTGGTAATAATGTACCAGCAGTGGTAATACGTTTCCACTGCTAGTGCAATCCAAGCAGTGTCTTCCACTACTATCAATGGTAACAGATTATTCCCAACAATCCTCCCCTAAACTTATGATTTCTCTGCAAATCAATAAGTTTCTTCAATCTGCATCATCTTCAAGGATTTGGGGAATTCAATCAAACACTTTACTTCTTCCTTAACTTTTGAATAGCTCTTGAACATTGATCTTGAAACCTATGTAACTGTAACACCTCAACCCGACAAGGGTAGAAGTGTCACATTCTGGTGTCATATCAGAACATACAATAAGATTTTTCAAGCATAAGCATTATAAAATAAATTACCAAGTCATATAATGGATGACTTACAAAGAAAATACAAAATCTAATATGTCCAAAACGGAAATAAAATCTGAAAACAATAACTCTTCAAATTAAATCCAAAATGATAAAGTAGCTAAGGTCGGTCTACTCGACTAATCTAACTCTCAGCCCAACAAGCCCATCTTCAAACCTAAAAACCTGCCGCAGGAAAAGAAATGCGGCTGAGCTTAAAAAGCCTAGTGAACAGATATAACAAAACGAAAGCTACATAAAATCAGAAATGCGAAATGAAATAAGGAACTGATAACAAGGTCGCAACGGAAAGGAATCAATGAGTCAATGAGGATCCTGCAGAACACAATTATACCGATATCCAGAATGAACAGATAACAAGGAGAACGAAGCAGGGTAAGGCATCCACGACATATACATAATCACATATAAGCAGACCGACATACAGGTACCGAAAACAAAATCAAACATAGCAACGCCGTATTCGCTCAACAAGAATAGCATACAATCAATTCAGGAAGTCAGAATATAATTAAGCCAAATAAAAAACTAAACGCAAGCGGAAGCAATTAAATTAGAAAGTGAGCATGGCAATCATACAAGTCAAGTAACCACAGTTAATAACATCGCAAGTATCACTACAGCAGAAATACTATCAGTAGCCAGACATGGTAACCACACGTATCAAACACGAACTCAGCATGAATACTACAATTGAATGACTTAAGGACATAGCAGAGCAAATTGACAAGTTAACAAGCCAGACCACATAAGTCGAACCATTTATCCAATCATACAGTAACATAAACAGCAATGTACACTTGGTAGATCAACAATAAGCGGGAAAAGATACTAACAGATATTCATAGACCACGAGGTTAACAAAACAGAGTTTACATGATAAGCCGTCAAAACAATCATTTATACACTAACATGGACCAGACAAATCAAAGAGTCACATAACAGTATGGTAAACCGTTTGTCAGTTATTAGCATGTCAATAGATGAATCAGAAAAACACATATTAATCATATAGTAGCAGGGCAAACGATTGTCAGCTAAAACATGTAAAAGCATAATCAAATTCAATAACCATAATATTAATAACCCGGTATGTGAATGGAATGGTAGAAGAATAAGTCACATAAGGGTACAGGGTAACGGGCAGTCAATACAGAATATGGTGCATTGGGGTAAACAGATGGTACAATATAAGTATATCAACAGTGTAAGGGTTGTCATAAATCTATCCCGAGCCAACAGTACTGTACAGTAATATCAGTAGTGGCAATAGCAGCCCAGTAATCAATAGTAACCATCGTATTCGGAGGGGTGACCTCGGAATACCAGACAATAGGAGGGGAGACCTCAGTAACCAGTGAAGTAGCTAGCTCCCAGACTATGGGGGTGTATTGCACACACGCACCACATCACCAGAACAATATATATCAGTAACATTACAGTACATATCTAGGATGCATCCATATGCCCCTGCAGAACAAAAGTGGCCATACAATATATATCCAAAGCGCGCATAATCAATACAGAATAGGGACGGTGTGGAGCATCACTCAACCACACTAGAGTCATGCCATTGGTGCATCAACGACACGGACATGGAACCCCCATGCCTAGTTAATGGCTCGAGTATCAAATTGACAGGTCAAAGCAAAAGGTCCTCAGTGTAGCAATATATAAGTCATCATAATCAAAGGTTCACAATTTAGAAGTTCATAGCAATGGTTCAATATCAAAGGTTCATAGGATAAGTTCATAATTCGAAGGTCCATATCAAAGGTTCAATATCAGAGGGTCAATAGCAAAGGTTCAAAATTAGAGGGTCAATAGCAAATGAATCATAGCAATGGAATATCATAAGCGAAACAAAGTCGAAGGATCAGAAAGTCATGAGAAACCCCTACTAAAAAGGGATAGAATATCTATACCTCAATCAAAGCAAGCAAAACAGGAAGGTAAGATCACACGATGAATCAATCCCGCCGCCCGGAACCTATATGAATTAGGTAACGCTTATTAAGAATCAGATTACTCATTTTAGACAGCTTTCCATTATTAGCAGGTTTACACTTTTAGTAACTTTCCATTTTAGGTAACTTTCTATTCTAGGCAGGTTTTCATAATTAGCAGGTTTTCGTATTTAGTAAGTTAGCCATTTATGAAGCATTTAAGGTCATATTAGGTTACATGATGCAAAAAGAGTATTATAATAGTTTAAGGATCACTTATGACAAGTTTTATAAGTTTAGGGTTTAAAGAGTCATGATTACAAAGTGTAGGGTCAAAAGTGTCATTATTATAAGTTTACTCCTTTTACCAGTTTAGTCCATCCTCTTATCACCTTTAACGAGCCACCCTTCCAAGTTTCATTATTTGCAAAACCAACCCTCATGCTTATACTTAATGAAATAAACCTTAAACCTTTTATTATCATTAAAACTCTTTTTACATACGTATTAGTCTCATTTAACTCGATACAAATATGGGTGAAACATCTTCATGGTAGAATGGTTAGGGGTCGAGCAGATTTCAGACAGAAAACATACTTGGGTTGATTTAACATGATCATTACTTTCAATATTTAGATGACTCACAACATGATTTCATGGGACAACTTATTAGTTTATGTGATGATTATATTAGAGTATAACATGCATGATAAGTTGAGTCCAAATCAGATTTATATGTCGACATATTTAAATCAAGGCCTAAATTGTATATATGCGCCTCATTTTAACTCGTTGCCAATTAAATAGACATGTAAGTAGTCGTGTGATTATGGGGTCGAATAATATTCGTTACATCAAAGTTTATAAGGTCGACAGTATGGACACCCCATTCAATATTTTATGTGATCAAATCTTATAATATCATGAGCCCTTTTTAACATATTATTACATGTGACACGAATGACATCAAAATAGATGGGTCGATATGTATGTGAGTTTGAAACAGGTTAAATGCTTATGATTCAATAAGACAAGCCTCATTATTTCATGTGGTGATTAAATCAGATTCATGCATGCATTCTAGTCAATTTCAATGAGACAATTTTATTATTTTATTTGAAGAGATTAACGTGCCATGCATTCTTTTGAAGTTATAACCACACAAATCAAAGAAAGCATGAGCATGGTCGAATCAAAAGAGGTCTAATAGATTTGAAATAAAAAGGTTTATGTCCATGTTTCCATTCAATATGCACTTGTACTAATATTATGATTTATAAGACCTGGTTTTATATGCTATTTATTAGGTTATAACACTCTTAGGTTTAACATTCTATACTACATGTTTTAGGGTTCAAAATTGTGTGCGTATGGAGCTCAAAACCCCACGACCAGATTCCAAGCCCACGACCAGAAAACAATAAATATAATCAGGTTCATAAGGTGTACATGTCGATACGTAATGAGCTTTGCTTCATGGTTTAACATGGCCCAATTATAGGTGTAAGTGACTTAGGTTTATAACATGATTTTATAACCAAACATGTGTGTGAAGGGTTCCTAAAACCCACGTCCAGAAAACAGAAAAAAAACAAGGAGAAGACTAATCGTAATGGTACCTCTTGTAGCGTGCAATGAGACAAGAAAACAATGGACAAAAACAGAACCAAGGCACCCCTCTTGGTGCCCTATAACCACGGCTACAACAGCAGCAATACACGACCCAAACAACCAAGGAAAACCTCGTACAAATACGTAACGATAGCAGTTTTAGAAGCACTCCGAAGCCTCTTCTTGGACTGGTATGTGTCGACAGAAAAGTGGAGATGATGAAGGAATTATTTTTGCCGTGAAGTTCTATGGAGAGGCTAGGGTTTTGTGTTACTGTTTTAAATAAGGTGAGACTAGGAATCATAAGATAAGAATTTGTTAACTTTGGAAATGATTTAGGAGCCTCTTTGGGGCGTTTTTTTTTCTTGGCCGAAATTCAGGGAATCACAAAACCAATCAATAATTTAATTTTTACCTTACCAAAATTACCTTTTACACTTTTATTATTTTGTTTTCTAAATAGGTGCAATACCATATTTAATGTGTCAACTTTTATTTGTAAGTTAAAATGAAAGTTTTAATCTCAAATGCTCCATATAATTTTACTATCATAAGTACTTAACGAGTCCCTTTTATTTTACGGATTATTAGATGAGGGCATTATGGTCATTTCACACGTTAACGATCTTAGGGTTTTACAGTAACAATGCTCTGACCTTATCTGTTGGAATCGCTCCTAACTCGTAAATGGAACGACATTGACGGGATTACATTTCTATCTTTATTACCTCAAACACAAGGGCTTGTTATGTCATTTAGTGATAGATGTAAGTGTTTGGGTATATAAACCCCTCCATGCTTCCATGGAGGGGTGAGATTTCTTGTGTAAGCCTTTCACCTTTCAATAAAATATCACATAGTTATCTCCCTTCTCTCTTGTTTCTCTCTCTAACATGAAGATGATGTTCTTTCATCTTCCCCGACCTCCCGAATCACCATATCAACCATAGATACGATCCTAACAGTGGTATCAATCGCCAAATAGTTGGGTGTACACTTTGTTTTTTTGAAGTTTTGGTTTTGGGTCTTACGCGTAAAGATAACACAATCTTTGTTTCGCTTAAAAACTGATTTTTTACACTTTTGAATCCAAGATTCTTGTACTTTCAACGTTATTAGGTGTTAAACTATTGGTTTTTGGCAAAAAGTTTGGAACTTTACGTGTTTTTCCTTGTTTTTAAGCTTGTTTTTGTACGCAAGTGTTATCCTATGCGTAACTGTTTTAAGTGCTTTGGATCATCAAGTTTCACACTTTTGTGTTATTTTGGTGTTATTGAAGCTATTTCAACACACAAAAACTGGTTTAGAAACACATTTGGATAGAATCAAAGTTACGAGTAATCTTACGCGTAACAAAACCCTAAAATTACGCGTAAGACTTTCCTTGGTTTGATCTTCAATTTTCTGGTTTATTCCGTGTTTTCTTACTTGGATAAGTCTGAAAATACGTCGCCTTTGGATTTCTTTTGCACTGTGAAGTGTAAAAGATCACTTGGGATAAAACCCTAATCTTACGCTTAAGCATAAGCTTACGCGTAGAAAATATTACGCTTAAGATTCATCTTACGCGTAGACTTAGTCCTACGCATAAGGTAATCCTACGCCTAACTTTCTACGCCTAACTTACTGTTTACGCATAACATTAGTCTTTTTTCCTGCTTACGCGTAAGCTAAATCCTACGCGTAACTATTCTTGTTACGCGTAACTTTTGGTGTTTTTACGCATAAGTGCTACTTGGTTCTTGTCATTTCTACGCCTAAGGATACTTCATCAACAAAGGTTCATTCGACTACAAAGATCCATTATTACTACACAAGTTTATCATCATGTCTCAACCACCATACTCTAACTACTTCCCTCACACTTATAATCATCAACAACAACAACAATTAACTCCACAACATCAACAATGGAATCAACAACAAGCCATTTATCAACAACAATTTAATCAGCAACATACTCCACAACTTGGTGCAATTCCACAACCACAAATGGTTCAACCACCACCAAGTCTTCAAACTCTACCCTACACAAACGATTTCAAAAAACATCAAAGAAGCAAGGAACACCTATACTCTAGAGTATAGGTGTTCCTTGCTTCTTTTTAATTCTTCAACCCCTTCTTTCTCCTTTCTCACATTACTCCTTTTTTCAATCATTCCTAAGGACTTCTAGTTCTAAACTATTTGTGATATCCTTGGGTAGATCCCTCCGGCTCTGGCGGATCATAGGACGGTTTTCCTATCCTTAGTCACCTTATAACTCCATGACTGTCCTATTGTTGCCATAAAACCATTTTTCTTGAAAATCTCTCAAAGTGTTTATGATAGAAAACATGTTTGAGACACTCCGAGAGTTTTATATTTTCAGAAACACTCCCCCTTCACATGTGCTTATAAGTTTTGACAGAAATCTGCACATAGAGGGTAGAGTTCGCACTTTTTGAATTGATCGACTTTAAATGAACAAGACCGATTCGAGACACGTTTACATTACTAGAGAACTAGCTTGAAATTATTACCCGTCCTGGTCAAGTCATAGAAAGTTTCTCGAAATGGAACATTTCCTGACTTTAGTTTCTCGTCAATTCACTGGTTCCGTCTGAGTCGAGCTCTTTTGAGATTCAAACAACGATCATTAAACTTTTTTGATCACATTTTAATCACGTCTTCTCCCCCTCAAAAATAGCATATCCATGATGTTTTTGAAACAAAATGATTAAAAGATATGTTTTTCGGAAAGCATTTGGAGAGAAACTGATTTAGCATGAATTTTGGAACAATTTTTGTTTTATACTCCCCCTTAACGAAAGCATATTTTTCATACAGAAAATTTAGAATCAATTAAGGGTTTAGAGGGAGTTATCTTGGTACCAAATGTGAGAGATTTTGAAAAATCTTTTTGAAAACTTTCGAATCAATGGTACACAAGATGAGAAGAAGATTTTGAAAATCTTTTGAAGATATTCGAGAAGAATAATCTTCATTTGTTTTAGGATAAGTGCTCGATATTTATGAAAATCGATTTTGCGTAGCACTTTCCTTTCTTTAAAGATCGGGTTGCAAGCGGAGATACTTACAAGCCATTATGTTTTTAGGAATAGCGCTTGAAAAAATATTTAAAACCTTTGATGTTGATAAGCACTTTCCTTTCTTTGAAGCGCGGGTCCTGAACTGATGTGTTCAGAAGCCATTATGTTGAAGTCCGGGTTTCGTATGGTTGATCTTTGGTGAGATTTTTCTTGTCAAAATACTTGTTTTAAAAAGTCTGTATTATTCTTTTAACCGTTCACACAAAAAAAGAAAAAAAAAATTGTTAACAGATTTTTTTTACAAGTTTATTGTATCAGTTTTTTTTTTTTGCCTAAAAAGTCCTATCTTTTCAACATATCTGGTTGGTACAAGTTATGTATTTTTTATGCCTTTAAACTTTCTCGTGAAATATTGGTGGTCAAGTCAATATGGTCATCTAAATGGGTCAAAGGTTTAATCCTTTTTGTCAAGTTTCTGGGTTTATGAATCTCAACGGTAAAGTGGTCGGAATACATCGCCGGAAAAAGTCAACATGGGTCAAAACCCTATTTTTACGCATAAGGAGCCGTCTACAGTGATATTTACGCATAACTGTGAAGTTATGCGTAAGAACAGTTACGCGTAAGGTTTTTACGCATAAGCTTTACGCATAAGCCTTACGCATAAGCTTTACGCGTATGTCTTACGCGTAAGACCTGTTACGCCTAAACCGTTTCTTTTTTCTACGCGTAAGACCAGAAATCAAGATGAAGTAGAAGACCTTGACCACAACCAACATACACTTTGACTTCAGTCTAAACATCATCAGTCCATGGTTCTTTAACGAAAAGAAAACGAGAAGAAACGAAGCTGTAAAAACATATCAAAATCAAAAACCCAACATCTACTACAACAAATCTCATTAACTACCTATCCCATCTCACGTTTCCTTCTCACACATCATGACTCGCACGATCTCAGTATTTATCTTTCGTTTGGTACGCAATTCGTCCAAAGACATAAGCCATAAAGATAAATTCATCATAGACCTATCTATTTTAAAGATGAACTCTTTCTAATCTTCGAACCACTAAAGGTACATACAAAAACCATAAGGTTAACATATGTCATTTCGTTCGTTTAAAATTGAAACACATGTTACTAAAACAACACAACATCTATCCCTACCTTAGACCTCTTACGAGAGACCTTGAAGCCATATCTTGTGCTTGAACAATTTTATCAATCCTTGGAAGATGACCGGTGCTAGTGTGGGGTTTTGATGGCTACGAGTTTTGGGTTAATAACTGTTTCAATAAGATTAAAGGAGGTGGTGTGCTCGTTTATGAGATGAGAATATGATATTATGCTTGATGAGATTTGTGTTGGAGAGTAAACGTTTGGTGGGGCGGTGAGTATGAAATGTTGTTAGGTTTAGGTTAAAATATGAGGTAGAGCAGTTTTTATCTCAAACGGATATGATGTACATAGGGCCCGTGCTACATTATTCATTGCTTGGGCTAAAATAGCTTATCATACGTTTGATTATGGGCTGGGTACTCCTAAGTAGGGTAAATCCGGAAATTGATTAAATTCTCACATTTCTTTACATGGGTTGTTATATGTTATGACTTATGACATATAAATGGTAAATCAAAATTTGTTATCCGAAATAAATTTTTGGATACACAATTTTGTTAACATTTATATAATTAGTGGTATTTTTTGGTTGTTATAAATTTTTCACAGGGATACATTTTTGACAAGATCGGGGAACCATTATAAAGTTCATTTTAAACCGTTAATGAAGGCTAGTTTTGGGGATATAACCGCAAGATGTGATTACGGCGTGAATTCGTTATTATTTATTTGAGGTTGAAGTGGGGTATCACGGGTGCGTGTACTTAGTATCTGAAGATATCGGGGTTGGTTGGATGCATGATTCTTCGAGATCCTTGTTCGAGCTTTAACCTTTTCGATTGACAAAGACTTGAGTTATCTAGTTGAACCTGATGTAAGGAGTTACGTTGTTGTGCTCACAGCTTATGGCTATCACTTTTAAGGAGTTACGTTGTTGTGCTCAAGTGTCACACTTAGGTGTGGATAATTTGAGAAACTATAAGCTTACCTTTTTTCGATCAGGATTCGAAAAAGGGTTCTTCGTCTGACAATAGTGCAAGTTTAAGTCACAAGTTCGGGTTATTTTACTTCAGTCTCAAGTTCGTCATATTGGGTTTTCTCCATCAGTAGTCACTACAAAAAGCCGTCAGAATGATAATGGAGTCGGTTAAGAGTTAGCTGAGAAGAGTATACACGAGTAGAGATGTTTTATCAGCAGCTGATTCTCACAAGATATTTATGGTACTTCACACTTGTTCGATTAATTGAACATACATGGTTTCGATGTCTCCAATTTCATCATCAACATACGTGGTGTATGATTCTGATTCGTTGAAAACATCGGGGGGAAGAGATTATAGGTGTTCCTTGCTTCTTTGATGTTTTTTGGATTTTTTTGGAAAACCCGTTTCCTTTCATGAATTTCTTCAATCAGGGGGAAGAAATGAGACGATTTGTGGTTCAAACGTCTCACTTTGGTGTTATCGTCTCACTTTCACAGAGTTATCGTGTGTGAAGATTACCTAAATAGGATGTTATGATGCCTTACACACGGTCATTTTATCGAGTAATTGCAGATTAACCGGTAACTACTATTCCGATAGACCGCAACATTCAGGGGGAAGTCGTTTCTTTTCGTCTTTCGTGGTCTGTTTGGTGTGAAGCATCTACATACGTGAGAAGATCTTGTTGATTTCTTGCATGTTACCCCCGAACGGATTTTCCGCAACAAGTCAGATTTACCTTGTGTGGTTTACTGCTCATCTACAAATTCCGCTGCGTACTGAAAACTTCAAAAGTTAGAGGAAATGTTCACTACATCAAAGTTTCGAATCTGCTGAAGACAGTTTTCAGTTTGGGGGGAAGCTGATTCAGAAACTTCGCCAAAAAGGAGTGTACGGAGAAGCTGCTAAAGACATGCAGCATGAATTGGGGGGAAGTTAATCCAATTTATGCATATTACATCATTTGCCTACAAGTGAAGAAAACGGTTCTCAAGTCAAGGTACCAGAAGAAGACAAAGAGCGTAACCTTTCATCATCCTCAGCACTTGAAGAGCTTATGAAGACCTTTCTTTATTTGCTTTCTATATTTGTAGTAAATGTTGTAAGTAATCCCTTATGTCGTCCCA
This sequence comes from Chrysanthemum seticuspe, assembly GCA_019973895.1. Taxonomy (NCBI): domain Eukaryota; kingdom Viridiplantae; phylum Streptophyta; class Magnoliopsida; order Asterales; family Asteraceae; genus Chrysanthemum; species Chrysanthemum seticuspe. Next base: position 124,103,959 of record BPTQ01000007.1, read on the forward strand.
TTGGGGGAAGATTGTTGGAATCGCTCCTAACTCGTAAATGGAACGACATTGACGGGATTACATTTCTATCTTTATTACCTCAAACACAAGGGCTTGTTATGTCATTTAGTGATAGATGTAAGTGTTTGGGTATATAAACCCCTCCATGCTTCCATGGAGGGGTGAGATTTCTTGTGTAAGCCTTTCACCTTTCAATAAAATATCACATAGTTATCTCCCTTCTCTCTTGTTTCTCTCTCTAACATGAAGATGATGTTCTTTCATCTTCCCCGACCTCCCGAATCACCATATCAACCATAGATACGATCCTAACATTATCATTGTCTTCATGAACTCTTATTGTTGTACATAACATTACTGTGAGAGTTCCAGCTCTGAGTGGATATTCTTTCTCAGCAAGCATGAATGCATCTGCTCCATTTGCTGTAGAAACATGGTGAACTTCACATGAATCATAGTAAAACCATTTAGTACCAGGACATGTACATGAGAATTTCCAAAAATCATCATTAACATCTGGTTCATAGAGCCTTCTAAGATTAACCCATAACTGCATCTCCTTTATATCTTTGAGATCTTGAGCATCAAACCTTTCTTGAACCAACTTCCATAATTTGTCAAGGTCATCTCTGTCAAAAGCTTTGATGAGATCTTCAAATTGAATGAATGAGGAATTTGCACCACCTAGCCTTGTGATCTTCCATGTTGGAGCAAACTTGCTAGCAGTGTAAACCTCCCAATCAATGATAGGATGTCTAACTTGCAGTGGTTCTGGATAAAAATCTTCTTCTTCTATTACAATCATTTCAGTCATCTGTTCTTCAGTGTACTTCTCAGTTGGAACTTCTTGTTCTTCAGCAAATTTGGTCTTCTTACCAGTCTGAGATTCATTATCTTTGGCCTTTCTTTTCAAATCAGGATACCTTCTTGCTTCTTCTTCAGAGTCCATTGGAATGAAATCTTTATCAAATATTTGAACTCTGTAGTAAATACTTTCAACTTTATCATCAGACATTCCTTTGAATTGATGTCTCTTCCAACCACCAACATTGCAACAATAAGTCTTCATGTATGCAATAACTTGTGACTTAGTTGGTTGCCTTGGTTTCTTGTGACCTTTCTTGACTGAAACAATAGCCTCTTGAAGTGCTTGATTATTCTTCATCTGTATAAAATCTTTTAACTGTGTAGTTCTTTGTTCTGCAGTTAAAGATTTATCAGCTACAAGGTCAATTGCCTTTTCCTTGATTACTGGATCATGTGCAATCAAGAAATCAATTTCTTCTTCAGTAGGTACATAGCTGAACTATGGAGTCTTTTCTCTAAATCTTGTAGGCTGAACAGTGGAAATTGGATTTTCCAATCTATCCAGCCTTTTAGCCTCCATAAAGCTTGCAACTTCCAATTCTTCAAGCTTTTTCTTTTCAGCAACTTCATCTTCATATATCTTTTTAGCAACTTCTTCATCATGAGCAATCTGAACTTGTTCTTTCTTTGAAATCTTTCTTCCCGGTTGCTCTTCACTTTCCATAACTGCTTTACCTTTATCTTTCTTCTGTTTATCAATTTCTTCACTTGCAGTGGCAACATCATGTTCAACATTGGAAATATTTGGCTCTGCAGTGGAAATTGGATCAGTGGTAAAATCAGTTGCAGTACTGAAAATGTCTTGCTCTAGTTGCTCTTTTTTAGTATCAGCTTCCTCTGTACCTTTACTAGAAACACCTTCATCGTCAAAATCAATTTCCCTCCCCTGAGTTTCAGCACCTGCTTTCCTCCCCTGTTTGGAAGAATTACCCAAATCTGTACTGAAGTCTTCTGAAGCACCACCAGGAGGTGAAGATGGAGATGAAAGCACAATATTTGCAGTTCTTCTTTGCTTGAACCCCTGCAACTCTTCCTTCAAGGTCTGAATCTCTACCTTTAAAGATGTAATATCCTTGGCATGTTGCTCCTTAAGATGTGCCAAGTCTTGTTCCAGAGATGTGACCTGTTTGGTTAACTTTGTACACAAAACCATCAATTCCAATTGTTGCCCACTGCCCTCATCACTTCCAACTGTGTAACCTGTTGGGAGAGGTGAATCATGGGGCAATGGTTCAGATTCCTCCCTACTTGGACTAGGTTGAAGTATAGAACCATCACTGCTTGTTCCTAGACCAAAAGGTTCAGAAACATGCTGTGTTGTCATGAGAGAAGTTGGCTGTTTGCGCCTCCTCTCATAGGTGTGAGAAACAAGTGGAGTACAATCAATGTTTGGAACAGAGATTATGGGTGAGTTTTGTTCAGGTGAAATCTTTGCAATCATTTGAGGAAAGAGAGGTGTAAAAATCATGTTTCCATCTTTGTTCATGTTTTGAAAAACTTTAGGCTTGAGGCAATTGATTTTATAAACATTAGTATGGGGTTGCAGTTGAAACTCATTAAGCACTGCTTGCACAAACCTTGGATACATTAAAAATTTTGTTGAACTCTTTACATTGCCTGTCATACTTGTAAAAATATATTTTGACCAGTTAAAAATCTTATCAGTGGCTAGACAAACCAAAGGGTAATCCATGGTTGAACTAAATTGCTAATAAGATGTTTTCTTTGGACTAAGACAATGTAAAAGAGTATGTATAAAAAATCTCCATTGGGGACAAAAACCACTCTTTTTAAAAGTAGCCTTTTTATCAGTGGTATCATACCCCATGGATGATAAAGTATCATGTATTTCTGGCATAGGTCATGTGATGATACCATTGAGATTATCCAATTGGATAACTCTCCTCAAGGATGCCTCAGTAACATCAATAGTTACCCCATCCACAGTGGCTCTAAGAGCATCCACTGGTTCATGTGTATCTCTATTCTCAAGTGTTATAGACTGAGCAGAAGTCCAAAACTGTTTGATTTGAGAGATATAGATTGTGGGTTTTAAAAGCAAAGCATAGCTTATATGGGTAGTATTGAGAAAGTCCACAATCTGATAAAAAACAGGGCCACTCTTCTCATTTAACTTTTGTAGGTAGGCCACTTGGTTGTGCTCATCTGCAAATTTCAATGGTGCCATAGAAACTTTTGATGAAAAACGATGTTAGGTCAGTAATAATTAAAGGAATAACTAGCCAATTGACACAAAAGATATATAGAGGTAGGGTTTAAGAGTGAAGCACAAGAAAGATTATCTAAGGAAAGTATTTATCTTTAGAGGATAAATATCAAATAGGAAAGTAGATAATTCTCTAGAAGTTACCCTATATATATGGAAAGCAATTTTTCTACAACGGCTAGTAAAAAATTTGTTACTGACACAGCAGTTGTAACGGCTAGAACAGCAGTGGTAAAATAACACTGTCAGTGGAAACTGTGAACTAGCAGTGGTAATTTTTCACAAAAATTTCAAAGAGCAGTGGTAAAGAAAAACATATGAAAACTAGACTGCTCTTATCATAGTTTTTAGCAAACTACCAGCTATCAACGAATTTGATATGTCTTTACCATGAGCCGTTTGCTATGGACTAACCAACTCTTAATCATAAAGAATATGGTGAGTTGATAACCATATAGTTTTAGGTAAACTATCAACCATGAACGGATTTGTCATGTCTTTACCAGTAGCCGTTTGCTCTGGACTAGTTGATTCTTATGTGGATTAGACATGCTGAATCAATAACCATTTGTTTTGTATCTCAGATATACACCTTTTAAGATCAACTCCCATCTTTGCTGCATAAAATTTATTGAACAAGCAAAAACACAAGCACAAACCATATACAAACTTATATAATAATATTAGTACCCAGAAACTTCCACTCAACACCAAAGACAATTTGACACAAAAAGTTTATGGATTTAGCATTCCAATACTTGTTACCAAGTACTGAAATCTACCCACATCAAGTCCTTTTGTTAATAAATCAGTATAGTTGTCATCAGTATGAATTTTGACAACTTGAATTAGTCCTTTTTCATAACAGTCTGTTATGAAATGGTGTCTAATTTCAATATGTTTAGTCTTTGTGTGTTGAATTGGATTCTTAATAATGCAAATGGTACTGCTATTGTCAATATGAATGATGGTTTTCATGAAATTGTACCCATAGTCCAAAAGTTGATTCTGAAGCCATAGAACTTGAGCACAGCAACTTGCAGCAGCCACATACTCTGCCTCAGTTGATGAATTAGCCACCATAGTTTGTTTCTTACACTGCCATGACACTAATCTGTTGCCAAAAAATTGGCATCCACCTGTTGTAGATTTTCTATCCAAACTTGCTCCAGCATAATCACTATCTGAGTAAGTAACTAAATCTAGAGGAGAATCTCTAGAGTACCACAATCCTAGAGTAGGAAATGCTTTAAGATATATGAAAATATTCTTCACAGCAGTCAAGTAAGAGAACTTGGGAGTGACCTGAAACCTTGCACAAGCACACACTGCAAACATGATGTTTGGGCTAGATGATGTAAGATACATCAAAGAGCCAATCATAGACCTGTACATGTGCACATCAACTGCTTCACCACTATTTTCCTTCAAGAGTAGATGTGTAGTCTTGTCTGCAGGGGTGCTGGATGACTTTGCATCAGTGAACTTAAACTTCCTTAGTATCTCAGCCACATATTTATCTTGATTGATGAAAATACCATCTGGCCTTTGTTGTACTTGAAGTCCCAAAAAGAATGTGAGCTCACCCATAGAACTCATCTTGAATTCTTCTTTCATTAGTTTCTCAAATTCTGTGCACATCTCTGTCTTTGTAGATCCAAAAATGATATCATCAACATACACTTGAACCAGCAAGATATCATTCTTGTCTTTCTTGATGAACAAAGTTTGATCCACTCTGCCTCTATGAAACCCATTATCAAGAAGATAAGTAGTTAAGGTTTCATACCATTTCTTTGGTGCCTGATGCAGGCCATACAAAGCTTTAAATACCATGTACACTTTATTAGGATAGTCAGGGTCTTCAAAGCCTGGAGGTTGAGAAACATATACCTCCTCATCAATCTGCCCATATAGAAAAGCACTCTTTACATCCATTTGATAGACTTTAAAGCCCATAAAGGATGCATAGGCTAAGAACAGCCTGATTGCTTCAATTCGTGCAACAGAGGCAAACACTTCTTCATAGTTAATACCCTCCTCTTAAGTGTATCCTTGAGCCACAAGCCTAGCTTTGTTTCTGATAACAATTCCTCTTTCATCCTTCTTGTTTCTGAACACCCATTTAGTACCTATTACCTTCTTGCCAGAAGGCAAATCACAAAGCACCCAAACCTTTTGAAGCTTAAATTGGAGCAACTCTTCTTGCATTGCTTCCACCAAACTTTCATCTTCAAGCGCCTTGTAAACATTCTTTGGCTCCATTTGTGACAGAAAACACATAAACATACATTCATTCTTGCCTTCATGAGTCTTAGATTCATATATTTCACTAATAAATCCATGAATATCAGACAACTTTGTTTGTCTTCTAGTCTTCACATGTGAATGGACATCCCCAATCACATTTTCAAGAGGATGTGATTTATGAATAGAAGTGTGGGGAGTTTGAGGAACTGCAATCTCACTTGGCATATTTGAGATTTCAACATCATTGGCTTGAGCTTCCTCTGTAACTGGAGTGATAATTTCCACTTCTAGTGTTGCAGTGGAAACTTCTGGCCTAGCAGTGGAATCTGAATTTCCACTGCTTTCGGAATTTTCAGCATTCAAGTTGTTACTTCCTTCCTTTCCAAAATCATTAGAAGGTTGAGCATCTCCAGTCTTTGGTATATCATCATTATCTGCATAGTCCCAAAGTAGCAGACTGAATTCATCTTGATCATCTATTTGATCCTTGCTTGGTTCATCATCATCAAGAAACTCTTCTGAACCTGCAAAATCAAAAGAAGATGTACCTATAGAGATAGGCACATAATTCATAGTATTGGTTAGAGTATCAAGATCAAACAACCTTTTTGGACCAGTTCCTTTAGGATTTACTTTGTTTTCCAGGAACTCCACATGCAGATTTTCTTCAATCTTTTGGGTTCTTAAGTTGAATACTCTAAAAGCTTTGCTGACCATAGAATACCCAACAAAATACCCTTCATCAGATTTTTCATCAAACTTTCCCAGATAATCTATGGTATTGAGAATAGATACATGACATCCAAATGGTCTCATGAAGTCAAGGATAGGTGGTGTACCCCTGAATAACTCATAAGGTGTCTTGTTCTTTGTTTTTACCACTAAAACTCTGTTTTGAATATAACATGCAGTGTTAACTGCTTCAGCCCAAAAAGTGATTGGAAATTTTGAATCTGCCAACATGGTTCTAGCAGCCTCTATAAGTGTCCTGTTTCTCCTCTCAGCAACACCATTTTGTTGAGGAGTTCTAGCAACACTAAATTCTCTTTTAATACCTTTATCTCTGCAAAACTCATCCATAACTCTATCTTTGAATTATGTCCCATTGTTACACCTAATGATTTTAACTTTCATATCATATTGGTTTTCAACTTCTGTGATAAAGATCTTAAGGATGCCAGTTGTTTCATCCTTGGTTCTAAGAAAGAAAACCCATGTAAACCTTCTAAAATCATCAGTCACTACAAGACAATATTTCTTTAGATTCAAGCTGCTCACAGATGTAGGACCAAATAAGTCCATATGTAACATTTGAAGTGGGTGAGCAATAGAGTTGACAAGCTTTGACCTGCAAGAAGCTCTGTGTTGTTTGCCTTTAAGACAAGCCACACAGGTTTGATCATTTTCAAATCTTTTCTGAGGTAAGCCTCTTACCAAACCATCTTTGACAATCTTATTAATGGTTTTGAAGTTAACATGACCAAGTCTTCTATGCCATAACATGGATTCATCCACTGTGGCCTTTGCAAGCAAGCAAGCATAATTATCTTTAGTAACAATGTTGTTCATATCAAAGCTATATAGGTTGCCTTTTCTAGGAATTTTAAGAAGAATCTGACTTTCATCAGGCATCTTAAAATCCTTAGAGAGAACAAAACACATATCTTTGGTAAAAAGAACATTGTTCTTCTTGTCACACATTTGTGACACACTAAAAAGATTATACTTAAGCTCTTTTACATAATACACAGGTTCAAAGTCCAAGTTACCAGTTTTGATTACACCTTTACCAGTAACTTTTCCATTAACTCCACCTCCAAAACTGACATACTGTCCATCGTAATGTTCAAAATTTGAGAGATATGACTTGTTTCTAGTCATGTGCCTTGAACACCCACTTTCTGTATATCCTTGATCTGATCTTTTTGACCTTGGATGTTCCTGTACATAAAAGTAAAGAGTTAGTTTCTTTTGGGGACCCAAGCCATGATTGAATTGGATCTGCCTCGTGTATCAATATAGTTAAATCTATCAAAGGTCATTGATACACCATTGGGATTGGTTGTAGTGGTAGTTCCTTTAGGTTTCCATTCCCAACGTGCTGAGGCCTTCATAGCATTGCCCACGTCCCCTCTTTTCTTGTTTACAACCCTTGCAGTGGAAACTTTTGATTGAGCAGTGGAAACTGCTAGTTTAGTTTTAGGTACCCACTGTTGGTTATAATGAACCTTTTTAGTTTGAAAAGTTTCTTTCCCTGTATGTGCAGATTTTGCAAAAGTTGTTTTGGACTTTGCACTTTTAACAGGTGACTTAGGGTGAGCAGTGTTAACAGTTTTTGCAGTGGCAAAGGTTTTGAGGCCACTTCTTAGTTGAACTGCTCTTGGGATCATTTTCCAGTGTGGATTAGGGTGTACATTATTTTGAAACCTGTTAGACTCCACCCTTTTATTCCCATGGACTTCCCTTCTCCCAACATGATAGTCACAATAAGCATGTAGATGATCAAAACTACCACAGATATAGCATGCCTTATTGTACATCACAAAATCACCACCTAGTTGTTGAGATTTAACATGATTCCAACTCCTCTAGTTACCCCTAGGAGCTGTAGGCTTGTTCCTATACATCTCAGCATACCTTACAGTTGATCTAGGTTTATTAGCTTATTTCCTAGGTTCCTCTGTAACAGTATTTACAACTTTTGGGATAGAAGTCTCTACATTCTTTTTAACATTCTCATCAACAACTGATGAGTCACTAGCACTTTCAAAAATATCAGTTTCTTGCTTAACCTGTTCCTCAGTTTTCACAAATGTGTTCTTAAGAGGACCATATTCACGTTCAAGATCCTGAAACTCTTCAAAGCCTGTATGAGCTAAATCAATGCCTGAAGGTGATGGAACACCTCTTAATGGTGGGGGAGCTGTGTTGTAACCCATACCAGACTTAACTTTACTAGTTATTTGAGTATTCCAAATTTTATCAATTGACTTAGACTGATAATAACAGGTGTCAACAGTTAAATTGACATTTTCATTTATCTTTCTAAGTTTATCAAGCTCTTTTTGGAAAGCCTCATTCACAACTGTCGTATGTTCTACCTCTCTTCTAAGAAGAATCATATCATCATTATATTTAGACTCATTTTCTCTATAGTGCTCTAGTTGTTTTTCTAACACAGCTATACCTCTCCTAAGATTTGACACAACATAATTAGCAACAAACAACTCTGTTCTTTGACTTTCATAAGATTCATTAAGCTTTTCAACTTCTCTAGCAGCCCTACATGTTTTAGAACAACTTTCAAAGTTTTGTACCTCAGAGTCAGAGAAAGCCATGAGAGCAGATTCAGTAGAAACAAGGGCAGCATTTGAAGGTTCTTCCTCTTGATCATCAGCCATGAAAATCCAATCATATCTTACACCATCAATAGCCAACATTGCCTTTGGTTCTTCCACAGTTGGTTCCTTCTTTTGCTTGTACCAAGTAGACCTGTTGTCCTTGGTCTTTGGTCTTCTACATTCTCTAGCAAAGTGTCCCAACTTGTGGCAGTTAAAACACTCAACTTTCTTCTTATCAAAGCCTGCAGTTTCACCACCATTGATGTGAATAGGCTTGCCATTTTTTTGTAGAATTTCCTAGCCCTCATGCTAAGAAGAGCTATTTGCCATTTTATATCCATCTCCTCCAAGTCATCTTCATCAATTTGTTCTATGTCTTCATGAGTTAATATAGAGCCATTAACTTGAGTGGAGATAAAAGCATAAAAGGTAGGATCTCTAATACTAGCAATCTTCTTCTTTGAACCTGCAGTGGTAACACTAACATTACCAGTGGAAACTGTAGAACCAGCAGTGGCAATATCATGATCACTGTCATCTTCAGAATCATCACTGTCAACAGAGGTTGACATCAAAGCCAAGCTACTAGAGCTTGTACCAAGTTTCCCTGTCTTCTTCAACCTTTGTTCAATAAGTTTGAAGTTGTTGTAAAGATCATTGAGCTTCATTGTTTCAATATCTGCTTTATTTTCCTAGACAGTAACATTAGTTTGAAACTCTGAAGGCAAACTTCTTAGAAACTTCAAATTGAGGCCTTCCTTTTCTACCTCAATGCCAAACACAGTTAGTTGTGTAACAATCTTCTAGAGTTTGGTGAAGATGCTATTAAGTGAGTCATTGCTTGAAGCAGAGAATTTTTCATAACTTTGCTTCAACAATGTCTTTTGTGTCTTCTTTGTAGCATCATTACCACCAAATACTGAGCAAATCTCTTTAAAAAGTTCTTTAGCAGTCTTGAACTTGCTGAATTCTATGATCTGGTCTCTAGGAAGAGTCATCAGCAACAAACTTCTAGCCTTTAGATCATTCTTCTTTAAAGCCTTTTCAGTACTAGATTCAGGCACATAAACTGTCACCACATCTGTGTCACCAACCTTCTGTGTCTTTGACACAGGCTTGAAAGAATCACCAGTTAAGATGATTTCCCATAGAGCATAGTCTTGAATGAGAAAGTATTGCTCAATCAGTATCCTCCACATCTCAAACTCATTAAGTTTGAGCTTAGGTAGCCTTGGTGTAGTAGAGTTGGACTGGTTGTTTTCCATCTCCATTGAATTGAGTGAGTAGGTTAAGCTTATACCTTGGATCTTCTAAAACAAAATATCAGAACCTTCGCTCTGATACCACTTGATGGATCTAGACACACACCTTGTGTCAATGATATTTTGTATAATATTAATAAGAGCGCGGAATTTACTTAGTAATACTTAGAAGATGGATTGTATGATGTATTTTAAGTAAACACAGATTAAACACAAAACTTAAGCTCCAATATTATTAATGAATAATACGAGTGATCTTGCTTATCACTAGGGTTACACCTTGAAGCGTTTGTGAATAATACGTATGTATGAAAGTATGTATCTAAGACAATGACCTAGGACCTCCTTTTATAGTACAAGGAGTCCTTTATAAGATAAGTATAAAGCTAACAATATAGAATATACACAAGATCTTTTCTATACTTATCTAGACACGTTCTCCTAACCATTATCTAATAGCAGTGGTAATAATGTACCAGCAGTGGTAATACGTTTCCACTGCTAGTGGAATCCAAGCAGTGTCTTCCATAACTATCAGTGGTAACAGATTATTCCCAACATAAACCTTCATTTGAAGGTTGGTTGTTCATCTCATTTCAATATCTACGCATATCCTTTCTTTCATTCATACGCATATTGTTTTGACTTGTTCAACCGATCATTTCTTTATCTTCACTTCTTATATTGTAGGATCGTAATATTTATTGTGTTTGATGATTCGGGTGGTCTTGGATGATGGAAATACATGTTAGCCATTAGAGAGAGAAAGTAAAGAGTTGGGTGTTTTCTTGGTAGATACTTGATGAACAAAATGTGAAAGGTTAGATTAGAAAAGCACCACCCCTTCCATGGATGGAAGGGGTATATATACTTACAGCTTATACGTCCTCCTGTCGGACTGTGGATCAGGCATACAGTGGGTAAAGACCCGTCCTTCCTCCACGGTGTTACACTAAACTAAACTACGCTATAAACTAACTAATTTACTACTAAATAACGTAACAAACTACAAGTCTATGAGTTAACTTATGCTAGACTATAATTGGGGTGACCGACACGTTAACATGGAATTTCCAATTCCTAACAATCTCCCCCGAAGGGAGGTCACCCCATGAAATACATTTTGCATCCTAGCATTCTATCTTTGTCATTTGTTTTGAGCTCGTAGACTTCAATTCTTCAAGTTCCGCAATCTTTGTGCTTTTTGTAGCGATTCTTCAAAGTCTGCATATTTTTGTACTTTAAGTGGAGGCCTTTAACTGATCCACATCTTTGATGATCTTCGAGCTTTCATTGAGATCATCAGCCACATTAAATCTCTGGATCACCCTTTATTGTATTGCCATCATATGAAGTTGTGACTTTCGGACCGACATGCTCACACTTTTGGATCATGACATCTTTTCATCAGAGTAGCGGAAGCTTTACTGGTTCATGATATTTGCTGCAGCATAGCAGAAGCATAGTATAAAAATATCAGAACCAGGTTATGTAGATATGAACCAGTCATGATTTCTTCAATTAAGTGTGGATGCTGTGAGCATGCGGCTTTGGATTGACTTCTCAATTCTGATCAGCTGCAACCGTCCAAATGTACCTGCAAACAACATTTAGCAATAAAACACACGAAAGTGTCTTTGATCACTTTCGTTGGATTGAGGTACACGGCCCATGGTTCCCCGTTGATCAGTACAAGTACTGCCTGTGATCAGGTATAATTCTGAAGAATCTCCTTGACAGGGTTTCGCAGCTGTTCTCAAACCGGAATGTCTCAAAGAAGACAACACAGAGTGAGTGAACCAGCGAATTGAGATTCACTGATTAATGAAAAATGATTTGAAAAACAATCGCGTATTGCGTAGAAGAAGGAGTTTTGCAATACGACGAAGGTTTTATGAGAAAGATCAATTTTCAATCATAAATACCTTTTATATTTGAAAAGAGTACACATTCAATGTGCTAGATAAAAGAAGAGATTCGCACATCGAACGGGTTTTCCAAAAGTATTTTATCAATCAGAGATACTTTTTGTGTTTGAAAACATAAATACACATTCGACGTGCTAGAGAAAAGAAGGTTTGCACATCGAACGGTTTTTCCAAAAGTATTCGTCAATTCCAATCCTGGACCAAGGTTGATTCACGAGTGAATCGCCCCATTGTTTGTATCCAGTTGTCACAAGTTTGATCTTACGAGAAGATCTCACATGTCACCCACCAAGAGCTTGTTTGATGTTGGCTCTAGAAGGATTTCCATCTTCATCGTGAATACTTTTACATGTCACTCGGATGTTCTGGCAATACCACAAGGATAATGCGTAGGACTCTTAATATATTCTTACTTTCCACATTGTGTGAAACAACAAGTCTTCATTAATTTTGTGTCCTAATGAGATATTGTGGATGATCTCTTGGCTCTAGACTCAATTGTGCATATTTGGTTCCTATGCCGGAGACTAGGGAGAGGGTCTCCTTCTTCAATATCAACAATCTCTAAGAGAAATTCGATAGATTATGTCGGTTCCCCGTGAGAATAAAACAAGCACTTTTAAGAGGAACTTGAGTAGCTTGGGAAGTTTAGTGCAGTGCATCACTGGGTCCATGATGTCTTGTCTTCAATACCAGTGTTACCTTAGTAAACACCAGTAGCATATGTATTGACCCTGTTTCTGCCCTAACGTTGAATTATTGGAGAGCTATTTCTTTTCACCCTTTTCACATTCAATTCTTTTTCATTCTTCAACCCCTTCAGTGTTTACCGAGACTTCATAACTAGAACCTTGTTGGGTTTATTCCAGTACTAGCTCTGTCTCAGTCCGCACTCTTCCCATTTCTCATTTTTCTCCTTTTTTCATCATACCTAAGGACTTCTACACTAAGTGGATTGTCCCTGGGTAGATCCCTCCGGCTCTGGCGGATCGTGGGAACTAATACCTAACCTCACCATCCTTATAACTCCATGCATAAAGTAAAATGGTCTGTCTTTTGGTACAGTTCATTCCTTCTCGAAACCAATTGAAAAATCATTTGGAAAATCAATCAAGGTACTTGTGATATAAAATCAAAACATTTTGTACCTTAATTTTTTTTGATCATTTAGAAATGCTCCCCCTCAACATGTGCATATGATTTTGAAATTCTTTAGCACATGGAGGCAAGAGTTCTTTGAAATAATTTCTTGATCACAATTTCCTTAGGAAAAGCCATTTGATTTTTCGGTAAATTCTCCCCCTCAATATGTGCGTTGGTTGCAAAACTTTTTATCACATAGAGGAAAGAGTTCTTTTAAGTACTTTCACGATCACACATGCCATAGAGAAAACCATTTGAAAACTCAATCAAGGTACTTTATGTTAAAACATAAAGGCTTTTGTACCTCGATAGTTTATTTTCTTTTGAAATGCTCCCCCTCATTATGTGCTTCAAGATTCGAAAGCGTTTAACACATATGAGAGAGCAGCCTGCACAATTGAATCAAACAATCACCTTTTATCAAATTTCATTATTAAATCACAAATTCTCCCCCGATCAAAAATATCAAAACCTTTGAGATTTTGGATCTCAAGTGATTTAATTAGGTTTAGAAAACATGGGAGAATATGTGCATGGTTTAAATACTCATCTTGTTTTTGGATAAATGCTCCCCCTCAACATGTGCATTATGTATATTGAAATCGTTTGGCACATGGAGGCAAGAGTGCATTTGAAGGACTAAAACCAATTCCATTAAAACAAATTTGAGATTTAAATCACAATTTCTCCCCTGATCAAAACTTTCAAACCAATTGAGATTTGTGATCCCAATTGATTAAAATCATTTAGAAAAGTTTGGGGAAAGACGTGGCAAGATTTGATTTTGAAAAATGACAGATAAGGACCAATTTAAGACATTAAAGATTGTTAGTGTCAGGTATGATTGTTTTAAGAGATCTTTAAGTAAAATAAAACAATTTCACAATCAAACAAGAACAGAAAAAATTTCATTTTGACAGATCTTTGAGTTTTAAAGGAAAGCATACCATGACATAACATTAAATCTTTAGATCACCACATTTTAATGTACAAACCGGAACTTTTATGAAGAAATATCGTTTAAAAATATTTTATTTTAAATCACTCTCCCCCTCAATCGATGACTGAAGTCGATAATTGAGTGACTTAGGTTTTGATAAACAGAAGTCCGGTGATTTTCAAAATATAGTCCAATTTATTTTTAAAACAATATTTTTCCATTTTCAAAACAATTTTATTCAAAGTTTTAGAAAAATGGTATCCCTGCACAAAGATACGTTAGGTGGTTAAGCTGCTTTTGTTGTTGTTGCTGTAGGGTTTGGAAGAAAACCGTTTGCTGATGCAGTGAGACTTCTGACGTTGCATTTATTATGCCAACTCTCCATAGAGGTCCAATTAAGCTCCGTTTCTTCATTTGATGATGAAGAAAACTGTCTGTTGATGCAGTGAGACCTCTTACGTTGCACTTTATCATGCCAACTTTCCATAGAAGTCAAATTAAGCTCCGTTTCTTCATTTGTCAACCCAAGATATAGTTACCCTTTCCTTTCGGCATCCAATCATTTTCAATTGTGGGATCCGGATCGGGAACATTCTTATATACCAATATACCTTCATACGTTAGTGAACACACATACAAATATATGGTGGTCGACATCACCCAAATAGCAATCGACTAATAAAAGTCAATTCATCATATCAATCAGTTCATATAAGGCATGGGAATAATGTGTTTCATCAAACTATGATCATTTAATCCTAACAATCATATCCTAAATTCCCAGTCCTTCGACATAGGCACATATCATTTTTAATTAAGCACATAGGATAATTAAGAAAGCCCGTTAGATGATATAGATTTGAAAATATTATCCCCCTCAATCAATGACTCATTTTATGAAAAGATTAAAAGCGCGGAAGACATTGATTGAGATTGCAAATTTATGAAAACTACGATACTGATTGATTTACAAGCAACAAAATTTACCACCATTTTTGGAAAACAACAAATATTTTTCTGAAGAATTTTAGAAGGAAAAATATTTGAGTAGGAACAGCAGTCCTTCGACATACTTTCCTCAATTTGTTTTAGGATAAGTGCACGAAATATTTGAAAATTGGTTTAGCGCACCACTTTCCTTTCTTGAAGAGCGGGTTGCTATCTGAAATAATAGCAAACCATAGTTTTAAGCACGGGTTACAGTCTGAAATAACTGCAAGCCATATATTGAGACATGTTTAGAAAAGAATCTTTACACCTCCTGCTCGAACTTCATCTATGGTCTCGTGCCATTATTGAATGACATTTCTAAGACCGTAGATGTTATCGATACCAGAAGACATGTCTAGAGAAAGCAATATTTTTGGAATTTTCAAATTTTCTGATTTTTATGGGTTTTTGAAGGTTTTATATTTTTCTATTTTCTTTTTGTTGGTTTTATATTTTTGTATTTTGTTTTTGATAAATATTTACAGATAGAATAGATGATATAGTTTAAGAAGATGATGATACGAGTACCGAGATAAGGATATCGAGCAGCCCCGTTGTAGAAGATAGAAGTCATCATCTCTTTAACATTCACCACCAAAGCTTCCGAGGCTTCAGAATAGAAGATAGAACATGAGCCTTTGAGAAACAGAGACTTTGGCAGCTTCCCCCCAAACCGAAAATCCTTTAGCTGAGCAGATTCAAAGCTTTCTTTCAAGCTTCCATTAGCCAGGTGTACAAAGAAGCACACCATTATCATCGATCCTGCTGCTCCTTTTAAGAATAATCAACGTGATTCTTCGTTCGAGGTTATATCATCAAATAGAACAACAGCAACGTATCATCCCACATTTAAATAATCTTCTCAAATTCCTTTTCCACTGAAGTCTGAAGCAATCCATTCCAAAAGGTGTCAAGAGAACAATTCCCCCAAGTAGTTGAATCTATGCAGTCAGTCTCTTTGTATAATGCTCAAGAACTCTCCCGAATACACATCATGAGGGGAATGAAAACACTTCCCCATGTTCACATTTTTCTTCCCTGATGATCGTGTATGAAGCTCAAGAACCCGAAGTACACCAATACCTAAGAGCTCTCCCGAATACACATCATGAGGGGAATGAAAACACCTACCCAATGTTCACATTTTTCTTCCCTGATGATCGTGTATGAAGCTCAAGAACCCTAAGTACACACATTCCCAAAGAAAGAATAATCGATAACATTGAAGAAGCAGGCCGAATCACTGATTATCTCTGCGGATACCAATCTTTGCGGATGTCAACTCCGGAATAAGTGATTATATCTCTGAATCACTGATTAAGCACTCAAGTGAGACAACTGAACATCCCCAATGTACATAATCTCTCTCCCTCATGTCATACATTTATCTCCCCTGAATATGTCATACTTGTGTACCTCTTTTATCTTCAGAAACTTTCTCTTACATCTCTTCCCCCACGTAGTTGGAATAAGAGCACTAAACGCCACGATGAGATAAACATTGAGTTTCTCTGCGGTTATGACATTCGTCTTCCCGGGATATCTTCAATCACTTAGAAGAATTAAGTTCATCAAGTTTACTCGCGTTTAGATGCTTGTCTCCTTGCCCCTTTCTGGTTTTGATACTTCAAAATCAGAAAACATAGTATAAGCCCAAATACTTGAAATCTTTATGAGAAGAACTCTTGAACTCTTGTGAGAATCAACTTGCTGAAGACTCTCTCAGACTATTTTTATCAACCCTTATGTAGACAATTTGAAGTGACCACTGATGAAGAAAACCCGATATACCATACTTGAAACTGAAGTCAACTTCCCCACATTCGTATCTTAAGCTTGCACCTAATGATGGAAGAACGGTGTCGAGAATTTATGCTTCAAGCGAATCTCTAAGTACTCACAACCCAAACAAAGTATGAGACATTAACACCTCTTGCGATTATCCACACCGTCATATGCGTGTGACACTGATTAAAACAAAGTAACTCCTAATAGTGATAGTTAACCAGGTCTTCAACCATCCACCTTGACTGCTGGTAACTAGATAAACCAAGTCTTCAACTCAAATTCTTAAGCCCGAGCAAGTTATCAAATAAGAAAACGCCTTTTTGAACGTCAACTTAAATCTCAAATAAGTGATAAATGATTAACTCCGAAGTAATCAACTTGTGTTAAATGTCCAACACATGAATAAATGTACAACCGGATGTACATTGACCCACTTAATGAACCGGAACAAATGATTCCTCAACATCAATTCCATCTTCCTAAAGATATACATATAGAGACTGATCTGGAAGATTCACCAATAATGTCTTCAAGCGGATGAGATAGTCATTTTCCTTAATGTTCATGTGGTTGATTTACAGAGTGCACAATAATCCGTGAAGATTTGTTAAAGGAATACCAAAGAGCGGATCATTTTTCATGAACAATAATCCGTGAAGATTTGGCAAAGGATTACCAAAGAGCTGATTATTATTCAATAGTGCAACTGCAATATTACAATAGTCAATATCAACGCCTCAAGGAATAACTGGAGATTGGGTTTCTCGAGGAATCACAGCAAAAGAATATGAGCAAATCTAATTGGGGATTGAATCTGTCTTATCATTATCCCCCAATTAATGCTCTCCCATTGTTGGAATCACTCCTAAACTATATTTCAAGTTTTAGTGATTCATATGTAATAGTTAGCTTAATATGGCTTTTAAGTTAGTAATCAAGGCTAGGCTTATGTAGAAAGCCCATAAGCCTAGGCCAAGCCCAATAAGTAAAAGGATGGGAACTTGGAGTGTTGCCCTAGTTCCCTCCTATAAATACTCTTGTATAACCCTCACTTGAGGCTTGGTTGTTCAATTCATATCACTTCATACACATAACTCTTCTCTTATTCATACGCATAAGTGTTTGTATTGTTCATCCGATCCTTTCTCTTCTCTATTTCTTATATTGATGCTTGTGTTACTAATATGGTGACCTAACAGTGGTATCATTCACCAAATCGTTGGGTGAACATACTTTGTTTTTGAAGTTTTGTGGTTTACGCGTAAAAACAGTTTCATACTTTGCTACGCTTAAAAAACGTCTTTTTTACACTTTTCAATCCAAGATTCTTGTACTTTCAACGTTTTAAGGTGTTAAAATATCTGTTTTTAGCAAAAAGTTTCAAACTTTACATGTGGATCATTGTTTTTAAGCTTGGTTTTATACGTGTGTTCATCTTTACGCATAAGGTGTTTAGAAGTTTTGGATCATCAAGTTTCACACTTTTGTGTTAGTTTGGTGATATTGAAGCTGTTTCATCACAAAAATTTGGTTTAACAACATCATTGGGCAGAAATCCTTTTTGGTTGAATTTTTACGCATAGCAAAACCCTAAAGTTACGCGTAACTCATCCTTGGTTTGATCTTCAGTTTCGTGGTTTACTCAGTGCTTTTCTTGCTTGGATAAGCCTGAAAACACTTCGACTTTGGATATCTTTTACACTGTGATAGTGTAAAGGATTTTTTTGGGCAAAACCCTAATCTTACGCATAAGCTCAAACTTATGCGTAGAACTCATTACGCATAAGATTATTGTTACGCCTAAGCTCTGTCTTTCGCATAAGCTAATTCTACGCCTAAGTTTTCTATGCTTAACTTTCAGTTTACGCATAACTTTAGTGTCTCTCAATTCTTACGCGTAAGCTAATCCTACACGTAACTATCACGTTTACGCGTAAGTTTGGTGTTTTTACGCTTAAGTGTTACTTTGCCTACACTTGGTTTCTACGCCTAAGGATACTTCATCAACAACGTTTCATTCGATTACAAAGATCCATTTAACAACACAAGTTTTCAACATATCACAACCACCATACTCTAGCTATTTTCCTTACACTTATCATCAACAACAACAACAACAACTAAGTCCACAACATCAACAATTTAATCATCAACAACAAATTTATCAGCAACAATTTAATCAACAACATACTCCACAACTTGGAGCAATTCCACCACCACAAATGGTTCAACCACCACCTAGTCTTCAAGTACAACCTTACACAAACTTCTACAATCAACATCCATCCAGGAGTACTATGAAGGAACCGACATGGTTTGGCAAGATGTGTGAAGCATTAAGCAGCCAACAATCAATTCATGAAGCTGGCTCACTTGATAGACCTCCAATGCTCACTCCCGGTAATTATGATCAATGGGTGATAAGGTTCTTTAGGTTTTGTGATCTAAAGAAGCCACATGGAAAGTTCTTAAATAAGGTCATTATGGAAGGTCCATTTCAGATGCCTACTGTTGTCACACCCGCATATCCAGATGCCAATCCACCAAGAGATGCTGTAACCAACATTGCAACTATCTTAAATCTCACTGCTGATGAACTTCTACATTTTGAAGCTGATGAACTAGAAATGCAATACATCCTTTTAGGATTACCCAATCCAATCCTTCAAAGTGTTGATGCTCAAAAGACTACAAAAGCAATGTGGGAACATATTCATCTTCTTATGCAAGGCACTACACTCAATCAGGAAGACATGGAATCCAAAATCTACTTGGCTTATGAACACTTCATGATTGAACCAGGAGAGACGTTAGAGTAATATCATCATCGCTTTTCAGACATCATTAATGATTTGGACAAACAAAACATCATCATGCCACGAATTGCTATCAACACTAAGTTCCTAAGTACTCTTGGTCCGGAATGGGAGAAGTATGTCATTTTTCTCCGTCAAGCTAAGAATCTTCATCATGCTACATACGGATTGTTGTACAACTATCTGAAGCCTCACCAAAAGAAGTTGACAAAGAGAGGACTATCCGTGGACTCCCGGCTTCACAGTCACTTCCGGACAAACAACAACTTGCTTTGTGGGCTCAAACTAATCTTCCTCCTCAAACAGCTCCTCAACCCGCTCATCAACCAACGGCAACCATCACACCATATGATCCGTCATAGCACCAACCTCAACAAACACAATTGGTTCCATACAACAACAACAATGCTCAAGCACTTTACAGTGAAGCTGATGAGGACTCCGCTGCTTTCGATGAATTGCAACAAGGATTTGTCATGATTGCTAAAGCCTTCGGGCTGTATACAAACAAATCCAACAATCGCATTCGTTCCTCATCAAACATAAGGAATCAGGCTGTTGTGAACAATGGACGCGTTGAAGTTCAGATTCGTGGTTATGGTCGTCAGATGGGAGGTGGTCAAGGGTTTAATGCTATGGGAAGGAATACCATGGGTGCTCCGCAACAACAAAGGGCTCAAGTGGTTGAACAGGGGAATGCTCAGAATGAAGTTAATGGTCTTCGTTGTTATAACTGTAATGAGAAGGGCCATTTGGCTAATTCATGCCCTAAGCCGAGGACAAGAGGCAATGCTTATCACAAAGAAGCGTTGCTCTTGGCTCTCAAGGATGAAGCTGGTGGAACTCTTACCAGCAAGGAACAGAGCTTTATGGCAGATGCAGATTCTGATGATGATATGGAGGACTTGCAGGCTAATGCAGCAGTTATGTTGATGGCACAAATGCAAGCTCTACACATGAGTGATACAGGCCCAGTGTATGACACTGATGGATTGTCTCAGGTACCGGAACAAAATATACTCATCACTGATCTGATATCTCCGCCAATTTCTCCATCCGTCAAGGATCAGAGTGTTCAACATGAGCAATCCACATCTCATTCCGATGATTATCAAATAGATCCCGTAGTTATATTTGACGATCAAGATAACCTTATGGTTAATATTGATAATCAAGTTGACTCCGTGATTGTATTTGAGGATCTAAATAATGATCATGTTGAGACTCACGTTGAACAAAATGAGCTTCTGTCTAATAGAGAAATTGAGCTCCTGACCTTAATTAAAGACCAAGAATCTTGTTTGGAAATTTGCACGAAATTAAAAGATAAAAATGCACTGTTAATTAGGGATAATGAATGCTTAATTCGAAAAATCAATGTTTTTAAAACTCAAGAAAAACGTGAAAAAGGTTTTGAAATCGCTTTTGCTAAATCTCATCAAATTGAAAAATCCTTAGAACGACAGATACGTGATCTAGCCGCATCCAAGAATGCTTTATTGTCTCAAATAGAACAACTGAAATATGAACATAAACAACAACTTAACGCTCTTACTTTGGAAACTCAAAAAGCCAAAGCTGAGTTGTTAACTTGTAAAAAACAGTTCTCCGAGTACAAACAGCATTCCACGAAATGAATAGATAACCATCTTGACGAAATTGTCGACTTACAACACAAAATCAAAGAGTTTCGAAATGTTGTTTATAAACATGGTGAGTCAATCACAACTATTCAAAAGTTTACTTTTAAACCAAATCCAAATGGATATGGACCAATTCTTGCTGATTACAAACCTAAGTTTTCAAACAGAGCATTCAAACCAAATCCTGAAGTTTACAGTGCAGAACATAGAATTGATGATTCAATTATGACTATTGTTGAATATAATCGCATGGAGGAATTAGATGCAGATGACGAGAGTCGGTCAAAAATGGAAAATGTCGTTTATAACAAACCATTTAACTATTCAAAAGCCGTAACTTTTGTCACACAACAAGATAACTCTAACAAACCTTTGGTTATCACACCAGTTTCTGAAGTTAGTCCCCAACACAATGGTGCACAAATTAATGGTCCTTTACCTTCACTTAGTGAAGTTAAAACAAAAGCCGAGGTTGTCACGTTATCAAATGTTTTGACACTTTCTTATCTGACCTCAAAATTTTGGAACGTGAGATTGAATTTCATTCTGAAATAAAAGTTGAACATTTTCAATCGCCAATGGCGCGAGAACAAAGAGATATTCTTCAGAAAAGAATTTTACCCCATGTCAAAAATTTGAAAACTTGTGCACTATATTGGGAAAGAGATTTTCACAAGGAACTTGGTCTCATGAAAACAGTTTTCGAGAAAACAGAAACATCGATTTCAAATACTAAACGTAAAAAGAAATTGTTGAGAAAAGATGTTGATCGACTCTTGGAAGATGTTATATGTGCTGATATCAATAATCTTGTTTTATTACAATCTGTTGCATATGCATCTGATCATATCTCTGCTGATTCTGTTGAAATTGTTGAAAATACTGATAATGTGCATCAGATCGAATTTTAAAAGTTGAAAATGAACGATTGTTAAATGAACTTTCAAATTCAAAACTTCGTCTTCAATGGTGTCAAAAAGATTGTCAAAATCGTGAACTTGCTCTGCAAAACAAACTTACCCAGGTGCGCTCAAAATCTTTTGATCCTAAAATTGAGCAATTGGATGATCAAAAAGTGTCTTTGAAATGTCAAATCTCAAAATATGAACAAGAACTTGCAACAGTTAAAAAGGAATATGGTGTCATATTTGATTTACTCAAACAGACTCGTAATGAAGCATCAAAAGAACTTGATCATTATCTTGCACACACTAAAGAAGTCATATATTTTTCTGGAAATCTTCGTTCTAAAAATGAAGATTTGGTGCACACTATCATTAAGTTAAGGGAAATGTTAGGAAAGTAAGAACAAGTTCAGCCTAGCATCATTAAGAAAATTGCACCTGTAACACTTAACAAACGTGATCCCAGATTGCCTACTGACAAAACACAACATACTAATGTGCTTCCCTCTACTGAAACATGAATAGTTGCCTCTTTTCCTAACGTCTGCACTTCACAGCCTAGGAGCAATACAAGGAAGAATAGGAAGTTGCGACCTAAGAAAAGAACAATAAAGAATGCTGAAGTAGAAGAACACCCTAGGACTTTGAATAAGACTCATGTTGCACCCACTTTAGATATTGCGTCTGACAAATGTAATTGAAAAAGTGTTGTAACAAATGCTAAACCTTTAAGTACTTTTGATATTCAATCTGATGCTTCTTGTGTTATTTGTCGTGAAAGTATGCTTTCTGATTGTCATGACAAATGTGTTGCTAGAGCTATAGGCCCACTAATGCTTCTAAGTCTGTGCTTGGTAAACCGCCCTCCTTAGATTCAAAGAAACGCATTGCTGTCCCTGTAGTTCCAGTATTACCTCCAAGAAATGTAGTACCACCTAGTGCATTCACTAAGACCAAAGCAAAGACTAGTTGGAGATGGCAGAAATGGATACATAATACACTAGGATTTAAATGGATGCCTAAAATCATTGATGTGTGTATTTCTACTATAACTGCTTCGGAACCCTCTAACACTTCGGGTTCCACATCTACTTCTATTTCATCTGTGTCGTCTGTGTGTAATGCAGGTGATACAGATCATCCTTTGGATTGTTGATAGCGGATGTTCCCGACACATGACAGGCAATCTTAAACTGTTATCAAAATTTATTGCAAAGTTCATTGGCACTGTCAGATTCGGGAATGATCACTTCACAGCTATCATGGGCTATGGAGATTATATCAATGGCAATATCGAAATTAGCAGGGTTTATTATGTGGAAGGCCTCGATCACAATCTCTTTTCAGTCGGTCAATTCTGTGATGGAGATTTAGAAGTTGATTTTCAGGAGAAAACTTGTTTCATTCTTGATCTACAAGGAAACGATCTAATGTCTGGCTCTCGCAATTCAAGTCTGTACAAAATCTCAATGCAAGACATGGTTGCTCCATCTCCCATCTGTCTACTCTCAAAGGCCACATCTACAAAATCTTGGCTATGGCACCGTCGTCTCTCACATTTAAACTTTCAAACCATCACCAACCTTGCTCGACACAAACTTGTTGAAGGTCTCCCGAGATTCCGGTATTCCAAAGATCACCTATGCTCAGCTTGTGAACAAGGGAAAAGCACTCGTGCTCATTTTCCTTCAAAGGTGGAACACAGCTCTCAGCATGTACTTCATCTTCTTCACATGGATTTGTGTGGCCCGATGCGCGTGCAAACGATTAATGGCAAATGCTACATCTTGGTAATTGTCGATGACTACTCACGATGGACTTGGGTCTACTTTCTTCGAAGTAAAGATCAAGCTCCACAGATGATCATCACCTTTCTCACGAAAATTCAAGTTCAGCTCCGGAACATCGTCCGCCAAGTCAGAACAGACAAAGGAACTGAATTTGTTAACCAAACTCTTCGAGAATTTTATATGAAAGTGGGAATTGAGCATCAGACATCTATTGCACATACACCAAAACAAAACGGAGTTGTTAAAAGACGAAACCTTACATTAGTGGAAGCTGCAAGAACAATGTTAATCAATGCTAAACTTCCAGATTACTTGTGGGCAGAAGCTGTATCAACTGCATGCTATACTCAAAATCGTTCAATGATTACAAAACGCCACAACAAAACACCTTTTGAGCTTATCCACAACCATAAACCGAATCTCAAACACTTTCATGTATTTGGATCCCTTTGCTACCCAAATAATGATCGTGATGATTTTGGAAAGCTCAAAGCCAAAGCTGACATTGGAGTCTTTATTGGATACAGTGAGAATTCTAAATATTACCGGATCTGGAATCGTCGCACAAAGTAGGTTATGGAAACGATTCATGCTCATTTTGATGAACTTACAGAAATGGCTTCTGAGCATAACAGCTTGGAACCCGGTCACAACCGTTTGAACTTCCCTCAAACCCCATCATCAGCTGAACTAAGCCTCCAGCTTACTCGTCAGCAAATGGAAAAGCTATTTGCTTCGCTGTTTAGTGATGACATTGATGAACGTGCTCCAGGTGTATCCGCTGTTTCCGCTGCTCAACCTTATCATACTCTTATACCTGATACACCTGCTACAACAACTATTGTTGAAGAAGCACCACTAGTTGACTCTACAACAACAGTTGAACAAACTACATCCAACGACGCTGAACCAACTGATGATGTTCTTAATGAAGTACCCCCAACTGCAGATTTTGATCCAAATGCGTTCTTTAACCCGTTTGCCAATGAAACTGCTGCACCTGATGTCGCAGAATCATCTACAAATCATTTGAATCCTCAAAATCTGCACAATGTATACCAACATCAACCCTCTACACATCGTTGTACAAAAGACCATCCTCTTGAGAACAGTATTGGCGACCCGAATCAACCAGTCATAACAAGACAACGTCTTCACAAAGATGGTGAACATTGCATTTATGCACTCACTGTCTGCCAATCTGAGCCTAAAAACATTAAAGACGCAATGACAAAAGACAACTGGATTGAATCCATGCAAGAAGAACTCAACCAATTCAAACGTCTTGAAGTATGAAAACTGGTTGAAAGACCAACATGGGTCTACATCATTGGTCTCAAATGGATTTGGAAAAACAAATTGGATGCTGAAGGGAACGTAATCAGAAATAAGTCACGTCTGATGGCTAAGGTTTATAGACAAGAAGAGGGTATTGACTTTGAAGAATCATTCGCTCCGGTTGCTCGTCTTGAAGCTGTTCGGATCTTTCTCGCGTTCGCGGCTCATATGAATATAACGGTCTTTCAGATGGACGTCAAAACTGCTTTTCTGAATGGGCAACTGAAAGAAACAGTTTATGTCAGCCAGCCAGAAGGATTCGTTGATCCCGAGTTCCCGAATCATGTCTACAAACTGAACAAAGCTCTGTATGGTCTCAGACAAGCTCCTCGGGAGTGGTACGATAAGTTATCATCCTTCCTCATTGCTAATAAATTCACCAAAGGTTCGGTCGATCCTACACTCTTCATACAATATCACGGGGCTCACATCTTAATTGTTCAAATTTATGTGGATGGCATCATTTTTGGGTCACATCTTAATGACAAAATATTTTGAAATGTCAATGATGGGTGAACTCACATTATTTCTTGGAATGCAAGTTCACCAATCCCCCCGTGGTATGTTCTTGAGTCAGTCCAAATATGCCCTTGAACTGTTAAACAAATTTGGAATGCAAAATTGTGACACCTATGCCACACCAATGGCTCATACCAAGAAGCTAAGTGCTGATTTACATGGAAAATTGGTGGACCCTACCAAATACCGTAGTATTATTGGGTCTCTCATGTATCTAACAGCTAGCAGGCCAGATATTGTGTTTGCCGTATATCTTTGCTCCCGTTATCAGTCGAGACCAACTAAAACCCACCTCTCTAAGGCTAAAAGAATCCTTCCATACATCAAGGGAACCATTAACTTGGGGATTCTGGTTTTGAACTAATAGCATTTTCGGATGCTGATCACGCAGGATGCTTAGACTCACGGAAAAGTACTTCAGGAGCATTACAATTTCTTGGTGATAAACTGGTGTCATGGCAATCGAAGAACCAGGATTGTACATCGCTCTCCTCAACATAAGAAGAATATGTAGCCATGTCGGCGTGTTGTGCTCAAGTCATTTGGATGAGAGCACAACTCAAAGACTATGGTTACGTGTTTGACAAAATCCCGATGTACTGCGACAATCGGAGTGCTATTGCGATCTCGTGCAACTCAGTACAACATTCGAAATCAAAGCACATCGATCTTCGATATCATTTCATCAAGGACCACGTGGAACAGGGTACAGTTGAATTATACTTTGTGGGTACAGAATACCAATGGCATATCCTCTCACCAAAGTCTTAGCTCCTGCTAGGTTTAATGAGTTGGTCCACCGGATTGGTATGCGGTGTTTGACTAAAGAGGAACTGGATGAACTCTTAAAACATTCTTAAAACCAGTCAAACACCAAAACCTCTTTTGTAAATATTTTTCAAAAACAAAATACAAAATTTTAAAATCATATAAAACAACAAAAATATTCTTCTATCTATATTTCTTTTAACATGGCAAGTACAAATCTTCCGTCAACATTCAAATCTTTCAAAATTCAGTATTTTTTTGATCAAGTGTTGAGGGGGAGAAAACAAATATTTTTCAGATTCATAAAACCTTGTACTTGCATGTTACCTTATCACGGTTGTTTATTTAAATGGTGGTCACTTTTCTGGTTTACTGACACTCGAACTAAAATTTATAAAACTTCATTATTTCTTAAGTCGAGGGGGAGTGTCGTCAAAATTCGTTCCAAATATCCTTCGTTTGGTAACCAAAATGGAAGTAATGGGCGTTAGATGTAAATGGTTAAAATGGAGGGACTTAATGTGTCAAATGCTCAAACTAATTTTAAATAAAACATGTCACAAACACATTTAATTCACTTACATTTAATTCCCATCTACCCAAATTCTACGCCTAATATTCAACCCTCTAATCCGTGTTTTTGATCATCAAACTGTAAGTGTTTTCACGTTTTTAACATGATTATAAACAAAGTTTTTTAATATCATAAACATCCAACGGTTAAATCTCGTGTTTTAAAGAGATTTGTGTTCTACGCGTAACATAAGAACACAAATTCTTCATTTGAGTGTTATTGGTTAGAATGGTAGTGTCAAAACGCTTATCTAATCATATTGAAACCATCTCTATCTTTAAAAATCACCCAGAAATACGAATTGTTTGATTCTTGAATTTAGGGTTTATGCGTAAATTTGGGGGTTTTCAAATGTGAATGTTTTTGGTTAAAAAGATAGTTGTATGATGTTGTTTTCAAGTTGAATTGACCATATCCGTGCTTAGAATCTACCCAGAAACGCTAAACGCATGAAAATTGATGATTAGGGTTTATGTTCATAAGTATTTGGGTATTTTTGATTCGCTTAGCCTTTGATGTTAAAACTTGGATAGAACTACTCATAAGGCTTCTTAGACCATACAAAAAAATTTTGGTGCAATTCCCATGGTTAATTTGCTTACTCGTAATTTTTAAGCTTTAGGGATTTAGGTTTACGCGTAACCTGTTTCTACGCTTAACTGCTTAAATAAATGTTCATGATTTGATTTGAAAAGGAATGAATGTATGTGTTAATGTTGATGTTAAGATGAACTTATTTCAGGTTTTCTACGCTTGAAAATTCAGAATCAAGGTTACTTGCAATCTACGCATAAGGATCACCTTACGCGTAGCATGTTATGCGTAAGAGTAATCTTACGCGTAACGTTTACGCATAAGGTTCTACATTGGGGACTACGCGTATCCTGTGAAGGATATGCGTAAACAGTAACCTCTACGCATAAGGTTGACTCTTACGAGTAAGCCTTATGCGTAAGGTTCCTTATACGCTTACGCGTAAGCTCTACGCATAAGGCCCTCTTTTCTTACGCATAATATTTCTTACGCGTAAGTCAAGAACCTACACATAAGCTTTCGTTTACGCGTATAATCACTTCTGTTTACGCATAAGCTTGCCATCTCTACGCCTAAGCCTAGTTTTTAACCTTAATTATGAATTGTTACGCGTGCAAACTTGTAAATAAATAAATCATAACGCCACGAAACCAATAATGTCACTAATAAGCTTAAACGTTTAATAAGTTGTGAAAAATAAGTGAAAACATGGACTTTAAAACTTAAAGTAAATCAACTCACGAAACTTATCACGACGTCTGTGAACTATTGGACAAACAAGTGACATTGGACTTGTAACAATCATCGACATATCACATTCAATAATTAGACAATAAAACCATCTGTTGACTAACATAATGTCTTTCGATATGTTGGTTCTTTTGGCTAAATATCTTTCAGATCACGACATGGACGCTCAAATGCAGAATGTGGAAGCACCAAATGTTCTCACCGTTGCTGATATCTTCCCTAATGGTTATCCAATGAAGATAGGAAAGAATAACCTTCGTGTTGATTTTGATACTCTCACCTGCTCAGAGTCTTCTTGTCTAATTGCTGTAGACATTCTGAAGAATCATCCTTATCAAAACATGCTCACCAATTCTGCTACAGTGCCGGAGATCTACATTCACCAGTTCTGGCATACAATGCAAAAGATCAAATGTCAAAATGCTATGACGGTGACACTCAACCACAAACAAGTCACCATCACACCAGCAGATTTAAGGGCTGTTCTTCTCATTCCTGTTTTTGAGCCAACCGAATACAATGCCACACCAACTGAAGAGACCGTTCTGCAATTCATGATCGACATTGGTTATGACAAAGCTATAGGAGTAATCACTAAGCATTCATACGTGGATCTTAAGAATATTCCTCAGCCATGGAGAACCCTCTACATCATCATCACCAAATCCGTTTCTGGACGTGATAGTGGTTACGAGCATCCCAAGCTCGTGGAACTACAGATCTTTTGGGCGTTGATCAACATAAAACACATTGAAATTGAAGCTCTGATATGGGACGACATGATGTCATTCCTTAAAAATCTTGGCACCAAAATCTCGTATCTCAGATATACCAAACTGTTGATCCAACGAGCTCTAGGGTATAATCCTGATATTCCCTTGAGACTCGATGACCCCAAACAACACTCCATGTTGTATGGGCCCACACTCTCAGTCAGATTTTAGGACTCTACAACAAAGAAACAAGGTGCAGTGCTGCCATATCACCTTATAACCGATGATATCAAACAACTGTACTCGTACAAACGATATCTGGTAGCGGTTGAAGAAGGCAAAGTAGGTTTTCTCGATGAAAAGTCTGTTGGTACACCTACAAGGAAAACCAGAAGAGGCAGTGCATGAAGTGTTACAAGCACTGAGAGTCAAAGAAAGTTCCCAAAGAGGAAACCTCCACTCAAAAGGACAGTTCCCTCTAAGGAAGTTGTTCCTATTCCCATTCCCAAGTCTGAACCGCAAAGAAAGCTAGTGGATGAAAGCTCTGATGAAACCGAATCAGACGAGGAGGTCACCTACTCTGAAACTGCAACCGATGTCACTCCAACAGTATCTAAACCTCCCAGTCCAATAGTTGACCAAGGCAAACGGAAGACTCCAGTAATTGAGCATGAAGAAGAAAGCTCAGATGAAGAGCCACTGGATACTGACTACAGGAAGAAGTTCAAAATCATTAGACTCCAACACGTGGAAAAAGAGTTTGAACAGCAACAAATGCGTGGCCCCGGAGGGTCAAGTGGTGGTGTCCAATCTACACCAATTCCTGATGCGGTTAATCAACCCGATAAGGGAATTGGTGCCACCACTCTTGAGCAACAACAAAAGTGCCTGGAGGATTCTATTGATTATGACTTTGAGGAACCTGAAAAAAAAAAGTCTGAGAAAGAAAAAGCTGATGAAGAGGTTGCAGTCATGCCAAAGCAGATGAAGAGGCCCAGACTCAGGTTGAAGTAAAGGCTAAATCTGGACAAGATGACAAATTGAATTATGATGATTATCTTCTTGACAGTCCTACTCGCTCCTAAGGACCCTGAATCACCTCACGACTCTTCATCATCAGATTCATCTTCTCACTCTTCACCTCCACCATCCAAAGGAACAACCAGAGCCACATCTGTTGGAATCACTCCTAAACTATATTTCAAGTTTTAGTGATTCATATGTAATAGTAAGCTTAATATGGCCTTTATGTTAGTTATTAAGCTAAGGCTTATGTAGAAGGCCCATAAGCCTTGGCCCAAGTCCAATAAAGAAAGGAAGGGACTAGGAGTGTTGCCCTAGCTCCCTCTCCTATTAATACCTTTGTAATACCCTCACTTGAGGGTTGGTTGTTCAAGTTACACATTTCACCTACGCATAACTATTCATATTGTTCATATCGTGTGTGTGTGATATTGTTCATCCGACCTCTCTTATCTCATTTCTTATATTGATGCTTGTGTTACTAATATGGTGACCTAACAGTGGTATCATTCGCCAAATAGTTGGGTGACATCTTTTGTTTTTGAAGTTAACTTTGTGGTCTTACGCGTAAAAGATTTTATCACTTTGTCACGCTTAAAAACTCATTTTTTACACTTTTCAATCCAAGATTCTTGTACTTTCAACGTTTTTAGGTGTTAAAATATCTATTTTTGGCAA
The DNA here is from genome assembly GCA_019973895.1 of Chrysanthemum seticuspe. Lineage (NCBI taxonomy): Eukaryota > Viridiplantae > Streptophyta > Magnoliopsida > Asterales > Asteraceae > Chrysanthemum > Chrysanthemum seticuspe. Next base: position 124,134,746 of record BPTQ01000007.1, read on the forward strand.
AAATTTTCGAACTTTACGTGTGGATCATTGTTTTTAAACTTGGTTTTATACGTGGTAGTAGTTCTACGCATAACGTGTCTTAAAGCTTTGGATCATCAAGTTTCACACTTTTGTGTTATTTTGGTGATATTGAAGCTATTTCTTCACAAAAATCTGGTTTGGAAACATCAGTTAGCAGAAATCATTTTTGGCTAATTTCTACGTGTAAGTAAAACCCTAATCTTACGCGTAACTGTTCCTTGGTTTGATCTTCAGTTTCGTGGATTACTCAGTGTTTTTCTTGCTTGGATAAGCCTAAAAACACTTCGACTTTGGATATCTTTTGCACTGAGATAGTGTAAAAGATCTTTTGGGTAAAACCCTAAAATTACGCATAAGCTTAAGCTTACGCATAGAAATCATTACGCATAAGATTCTTCTTATGGCTAAGCTCTGTCTTACGCATAAGGTAATCCTACGCCTAAGTTTTCTACGCTTAACTTTCTGTTTACGCATAACTTTAGTGTTTTCTCACTTCTTACGCGTAAGCTAATCCTACGCGTAAATATCAATTTTACGCGTAAGTATTGGTGTTTTTACGCCTAAGTGTTACCTTGCCTTTCCGTGATTTCTACGCCTAAGGATACTTCATCAACAACGTTTCACTCGACTACAAAGATCCATTTAACAACACAAGTTTTTCAAAATGTCACAACCACCATACTCTAACTATTTTCCTTACACTTATCATCAACAACAACAACAACTAAGTCCACAACATCAACCATTTAATCATCAACAACAAATTTATCAACAACAATTTAATCAACAACATACTCCTCAACTTGGAGCAATTCCACCACCACAAATGGTTCAACCACCACCTAGTCTTCAAGTACAACCTTACACAAACTTCGACAATCAACATCCATCCAGGAATACTATGAAGGAACCGACATGGTTTGGCAAGATGTGTGAAGCCTTAAGTAGCCAACAATCAATTCATGAAGCTGGCTCACTTGATAGACCTCCAATGCTCACTCCCGAAAATTATGATCAATGGGTGATAAGGTTCTTTAGGTTTTGTGATCTAAAGAAGCCACATGGAAAGTTTTTAAAGAAGGTCATTATGGAAGGTCCATTTCAGATGCCTACTGTTATCAAACCCGCAGATCCAAATGCCAATCCACCAAGAGATGTTGTCACCAACATTGCAACTATCTTAGACCTCACTGGTGATGAACTTCTACATTTTGAAGCCGATGAACTACCAATGCAATACATCCTTTTGGGACTACCCAACCTGATCCTTCGAAGTGTTGATGCTCAAAAGACAGCTAAAGCAATGTGGGAACATATTCATCTTCTAATGGAAGGCGCAACAATCAATCAGGAAGACATGAAATCCAAGATCTATTTGGCCTATGAACACTTCATGATTGAACCAGGAGAGACATTAGAGTCATATCATCATCGCTTTTCAGACATGATTAATAATTTGGACAAACACAACATCATCATGCCTCGAATTGCTGTCAACACTAAGTTCCTAAGTAGTCTTGGTCCGGAATGGGAGAAGTATGTTATTTTTCTCCGTCAAGCTAAGAATCTTCATCATGCTACATACGGATTGTTGTAAGACTATTTGAAGCCTCATCAAAAAGAAGTTGACAAAGAAAGGACTATCCGTGGACTTCTGACTTCACAATCAATTCCTGATAATCAACAACTTGCTTTGTGGGCTCAAACTAGTCTTCCTCCTCAAACAGCTCCTCAACCCGCTCCTCAACCAACTGCAACCATCACACCATATGATCAGTCTCAGCAACAAACTCAATTGGTTCCATACAACAACAACAATGCTCAAGCACTTTACAGTGAAACTGATGAGGACTCTGCTGCTTTCGATGAATTGCAATATGGATTTGTTATGATTGCTAAAGCCTTCGGTCGATATACAAACAAATCCAACAATCGCATTCGTTCCTCATCCAACATAAGGAATCAAGCTGTTGTGAACAATGGACGCGTTGAAGTTCAGAACCGTGGTTATGGTCGTCAGATGGGAGGTGGTCAAGGGTTTAATGCTATTGGAAGGAATAACATGGGTGCTCCGCAACAATAAAGGGGTCAAGTAGTTGAACAGGGGAATGCTCATAATGGGGTTAATGGTCTTCGTTGTTATAACTGTAATGAGAAGGGTCACCTGGCTAATGCATGTCCTAAGCCGAGGACAAGAGGCAGTGCTTATCACAAAGAGGTGTTGCTCTTGGCTCTTAAGGATGAAGCTGGTGGAACACTTACCAACAAGGAACAGAGCTTTATGGCAGATGCAGATTCTGATGATGATATAGAGGACTTGCAGGCTAATGCACCAGTGATGTTGATGGCACAAATGCAAGCTCTACGCATGCATGACACAGGCCCAGTGTATGACACTGACGTCTTGTCTCAGGTACCTGAACAAAATATACTCATCCCTGATCTGATATCTCCGCCAATTTCTCCATCCGACAAGGGTCAGAGTGTTCAACATAAGCCATCCACATCTCATTCCGTTGATTATCAAATAGATCCCGTAGTTATATTTGACAATCAAGATAACCTTTTGGTTAATATTGATAATCAAGTTGATTCCATGGTTATATTTGAGGATCTAAATAATGATCATGATGAGACTCACGTTGAACAAGATGAGCTTCCGTCTAATAGAGAAATTGAGCTCCTGACCTTAATTAAAGACCAACACTCTCGTTTGGAGATTTGCACAAAATTAAAAGAGAAAAATGCATTGTTAATTAGGGATAGTGAATGCTTAATTCGACAAATAAATTTTTTTAAAACTCAAGAAAAACGTGAAGAAGGTTTTGAAGTCGCTTTTGCTAAATCTCATCAAAACAAAAAATCATTAGAACGACAGATACGTGACCTAGCCGTTTCCAAGAATGCTTTGTTGTCTCAAATAGAACAACTAAAACATGAACATAAACAACAAGTTAACGCTCTTACTTTGGAAACTCAAAAAGCCAAAGGTGAGTTGTTAACTTGTCAAAAACAGTTCTCTGAGTACAAACGGCATTCCACGAAACGAATAGATAACTATCTTGAAGAAATTGTCGACTTACAACACAAAATCAAAGAGTTTCGAAATGTTGTTTATAAACATGGTGAGTCAATCACAACTATTCAAAAGTTTACTTTTAAACCAAATCCAAATGGATATGGACCAATTCTTGCTGATTACAAACCTAAGTTTTCAATCAGACATTCAAACCAAATCCTGAAGTTTGCAGTGCAGAACATAGAATTGATGATTCAATTATGACTGTTGTTGAATACAATCGTATGGAGGAATTAGATGCAGATGACGAGAGTCGGTCAAAAATGGAAAATGTCGTTTATAACAAACCATTTAACTATTCAAAAGTCGTAACTTTTGTCCCACAACAAGATACCTCTAAAAAACCTTTTGTTATCACACCAGTTTCTGAAGTTAGTCCCAAACACAATAGTGCACAAATTAATGGTCCATTACCTTCACTTAGTGAAGTTAAAACAAAAGCCGAAAGTTGTCGCGTTATAAAATACTTTAACACATTCTTATTTGACCTCAAAATTTTGGAACGTGAGATTGAATTTCATTCTGAAATAAAAGTTGAACATTTTCAATCGCCAATGGCGCGAGAACAAAGAGACATTCTTCAGAAAAGACTTTTACGCCATGTCAAAAATTTGAAAACTTGTGCACTATATTGGGAAAGGGATTTTCACAAGGAACTCGGTCTCATGAAAACAGTTTTCGAGAAAACAGAAACATCGATTTCAAATACTAACCGTAAAAATAAATTGTTGAGAAAAGATGTTGATCGACTCTTGGAAGATGTTATCTGTGCTGATATCAATAATCTTGTTGTATTACAATCTGTTGCATATGCATCTGATCATATCTCTACTGATTCTGTTGATATTGTTGTGAATATTGATAATGTGCATCAGATAGAGTCTTTAAAAGCTGAAAATGAACGACTGTTAAACGAACTTTCAAATTCAAAACGTCGTCTTCAATGGTGTCAAAAAGATTGTCAAAATCGTGAACTTGCTTTGCAAAACAAAATCCACCAGTTGAAATAAAAAACGTTTAATTCTAAAATTGAAGAACTGGATGATCAAAACGTGTCTTTGAAAGGTAAAATCTCAAAATATGAACAAGAACTTGCAAAAGTTAAAAAAGAATATGGTGTCATATTTGATTTACTCAAACAGGCTTAAAATGAAGCATCAAACGAACTTGATTATTATCTTGCACACACTAAAGAAGTCATGAATTTTTCTGGAAATCTTCGTTCTGAAAATCAAGATTTGGTGCACACTATCATTAAGTTAAGGGAAATGTTAGGAAAGTATGAACAAGTTCAGCCTAGCATCATTAAGAAAATTGTACCAATAACAATTAGCAAGCGTGAACCCAGATTGCCTACTGACAAAACACAAGATACTAATGTGCTTCCTTCTACTGAAACATGAATAGTTGCCTCTTTTCCAAACGTCTGCACTTCACAACCTAGGAGCAATACAAGGAAGAATAGGAAGTTGCGACCTAAGAAAAGATCAATAAAGAATGCTGAAGTGAAGAACACCCTAGGAATTTGAATAAGACTCAAGTTGCACCTACTTTAGATATTGCGTTTGACACATGTAATGGAAAAAGTGTTGTAATGAATGCTAAACCTTTAAGTACTTTTGATATTCAGTTTGATGCTTCTTGTGTTATTTGTAGTAAAAGTATGCTTTCTGATTGTCATGAAAAATGTGTTGCTAGATCTATCTTGTCTCGTTTAAGGAATCCTAAGAATCAAAATACCTCTAGGCCCACTAATGCTTCTAAGTCTGTGCTTGGTAAACCGCCCTCCTTAGATTCTAAGAAACGCATTGATGTCTTTGTAGTTCCAGTATCACCTCCAAGGAATGTAGTTCCACCTAGTGCATTCACTAAGACTAAAGCTAAGACTAGTTGGAGATGGCAGAAATGGATACATAATACACTAGGATTTAAATGGATGCCTAAAGTCATTGATGTGTGTATTTCTACTATAACTGATTCGGAACCCTCTAACACTTCGAGTTCCACATCTACTTCTATTCCATCTGTGTCGTCTTTGTGTAATGCAGGTGATACAGATCATCCTTTGGATTGTTAATAGCGGATGTTCCCGACACATGACAGGCAATCTTAAACTGTTATCAAACTTTATTGCAAAGTTCATTGGCACTGTCAGATTCGGGAATGATCACTTCGCAGCTATCATGGGCTACAGAGATTATATCAATGGCAATATCGAAATTAGCAGGGTTTCCTATGTGGAAGGCCTCGGTCACAATCTCTTTTTCGTCGGTCAATTCTGTGAAGGAGATTTGGAAGTTACTTTTCGGGAGAAAACTTGTTTCATTCGTGATCTACAAGGAAACAATCTAATGTTTGGCTCTCGCAATTCTAGTCTATACACAATCTCAATGCAAGACATGGTTGCTTCATCTCCCATCTGTCTACTTTCAAAGGCAACATCAACAAAATCCTGGCTATGGCACCGTCGTCTCTCACATTTAAACTTTCAAACCATCACCAACCTTGCTCGACACAAACTTGTTGAAGGTCTCTCGAGATTCTGATATTCCAAAGATCACCTATGCTCAGCTTGTGAACAAGGGAAAAGCACTTGTGCTCATTTTCTTTCAAAGGTGGAACACAGCTCTCAACATGTTCTTCACCTTCTTCACATGGATTTGTGTGGCCAGATGCGCGTGCAAACGATTAATGGCAAACGCTACATCTTGGTAATTGTCGATGACTACTCACGATGGACTTGGGTCTACTTTCTTTGAAGTAAAGATCAAGCTCCACAGATGATCATCACCTTCCTCACAAAAATTCAAGTTCAGCTCCGAAACACCGTCCACCAAATCAGAACAGACAAAGGAACTGAATTTTTAAACCAAACTCTTCGAGAATTTTATGAGAAACTGGGAATTGAGCATCAGACATCTATTGCACATACACCAGAACAAAACGGATCTGTTGAAAGACGAAACTGTACGTTAGTGGAAGCTGCAAGAACAATGTTAATCAATGCTAAACTTCCAGATTACTTGTGGGCAGAAGCTGTATCAACTGCATGCTATACTCAAAATCGGTCAATGATTACTAAACGCCACAACAAAACACCTTTTAAGCTTATCCACAACCATAAACCGAATCTCAAACACTTTCATGTATTTGGATCCCTTTGCTACCCAAATAATGATCGTGATGACTTTGGAAAGCTCAAAGCCAAAGCTGACATTGGAGTCTTTATAGGATATTGTGAAATTTCTAAGGGTTTCCGGATCTGGAATCGTCGTACAAAGCAGGTTATGGAAACAATTTATGCTAATTTTGATGAACTTACAGAGATGGCTTCTAAGCATAACAGCTTAGAACCCGGTTACAACCGTTTAAATTCCCTTAAACCTCATCATCAGCTGAACTAAGCCCCAATATTACTCGTCAACAAATGGAAAAGCTATTTGCTCCGCTGTTTAGTGATGACATTGATGAACGTGCTCTAGGCGTATCCGCTGTTTCCGCTGCTCAACCTGATCATACGATTATACCTGATACATCTGCTACAACAACTACTGTTGAAGAAGCACCACCAGTTGACTCTACAACAACAGTTGAGCAAACTGCTTCCAACAACGCTGAACCAGCTGCTGATGTTCTTAATGAAGTATCCCCACCTGCAGATTTTGATACAAATGCGTTCTTTAACCCGTTTGCCAATGAAACTGCTGCACCTGATGTCGCGGAATCATCAACAAACCATTTGAATCCTCAAAATCTGCACAATATATACCAACATCAACCCTCTACACATCGTTGGACAAAAGACCATCCTCTTGAGAACATTATTGGCAACCCAAATCAACCAGTCGTTACAAGACAACGTCTTCACACAGATGGTGAACATTGTATTTATGCACTCACTGTCTGCCAAACTGAGCCTAAAAACATTAAAGACGCAATGACAAAAGACAACTAGATTGAATCCATGCAAGAAGAACTCAACTAATTCAAATGTCTTGAAGTATGGGAACTGGTTGAAAGACCAACAGGGTTCTACGTCATTGGTCTAAAATGGATTTGGAAGAACAAATTGGATGCTGAAGGGAACGTAATCAGGAACAAGTCACGTCTGGTGGCTAAGGATTATAGACAGAAAGAGGGCATTAACTTTGAAGAATCATTCACTCTGGTTGCTCGTCTTAAGGCTGTTCGGATCTTTCTCGTGTTAGCGGCTCATATGAATATAACGGTCTTTCAGATGGACGTCAAAACTGCTTTTCTGAATGGGCAACTAAAAGAAACAGTTTATGTCAGCCAGCCAGAAGGATTCATTGATCCCGAGTTCCCGAACCATGTCTACAAACTTAACAAAGCTTTGTATGGTCTCAAACAAGCTCCTCGGGCGTGGTACGATAAGTTATCATCCTTCCTCATTGCCAATAAATTCACCAAAGGTTCGGTCGATCCTACACTTTTCATACAATATCACGGGGCTCACATCTTAATCGTTCAAATCTATGTGGATGACATCATTTTTGGGTCAACACATTTAAAATACTCAAATGCTTTTGCAAAATTAATGACAAAACATTTTGAAATGTCAATGATGGGTGAACTCATATTCTTTCTCGGAATGCAAGTTCATCAATCACCCCGTGGTATTTTCTTGAGTCAGTCCAAATATGACCTTAAATTATTAAACAATTTTGGAATGCATGGCTCATACCAAGAAGCTAGATGCTAATTTACATGGGAAATTGGTGGACCCTACCAAATACCGTAGTATTATTGGGTCTCTCATGTATCTAACAGCTAGCAGGCCTGATATTGTGTTTGCCGTATATCTTTGCTCCCGTTATCAGTCAAGACCAACTGAAACCCACCTCTCAGAGGCTAAAAGAATCCTCTGATACATCAAGGGAACCATTAACTTGGGGATCTGGTATCCGAAGGATTCTAGTTTTGAACTAATAGCTTTTTCAGACGCTGATCACGCAGGATGCTTAGACTCACGAAAAAGTACTTCAGGAGCATTACAATTTCTTGGTGATAAACTGGTTTCATGGCAATCGAAGAAGCAGGATTGTACATCGCTGTCATCAACCGAAGCTGAATATGTAGCTATGTCTGCGTGTTGTGCTCAAGTCATTTGAATGAGAACACAACTCAAAGACTATGGTTACGTGTTTGACAAAATCCCGATGTACTGCGACAATCGAAGTGCTATTGCGATCTCGTGCAACTCAGTACAACATTCGAAATCAAAGCACATCGATCTTCGATATCATTTCATCAAGGACCACGTGGAACAGGGTATAGTTGAATTATACTTTGTGGGTACAGAATACCAATTGGCAGATCTCCTCACCAAAGCCTTAGCTCCTGCTAGGTTTAATGACTTGGTCCACCGGATTGGTATGTGGTGTTTGACTCAAGAGGAACTGGATGAACTCTTAACACATTCTTAAAACCAGTCAAACACCAAAACCTCTTTTGTGAATATTTTTCAAAAACAAAATACAAAATTATAAAATCAGATAAAACAACAAAAATATTCTTCTATCTTTATTTCTCTTAATATGGCAAGTACAAATCTTCCGTCAACACTATAATCTTTCAAAATTCAGTATTTTTTTCGATCAAGTGTTGAGGGGGAGAAAACTAATATTTTTCAGTTTCATAAAACCTTGTACTTGCATGTTATCTTATCCCGGTTGTTTCTTCAATAATGGTGGTAACTTTTCTGGTTTTTTGACACTCCTCGGACTAAAATTAATAAACTTTCTTTATTTCTTAAATCGAGGGGGAGTATCGTCAAAATTCTTTTCAAATATCCTTCGTTTGGTAACCAAAATGGAAGTTATGGACATTGGATGTAAATGGAAAAGGTGGAGGGACTAAAACTGTCAAAAGCTTAAAGTTATTTTTAATTAAAACAATCAACCTAACCACATTTACTCATCACATTTAATTTTTCTCCAAACTCATCCTACGCCTAACATTCGATCTACAAATCCGTGTTTTGGATCATCAATTTGTAAGTTGTTTCACAATCTTCAAGTGTTTTTAAACAAGGGTTTTGAATCTTTCTTAAATCCAACGGTTAAAACGTAAGATTGAGTGATTTTTGTGTTCTACGCATAAGCATATGAACACGTAATCGAGTTTGAGTGTTTTTGGTTAAAATGGTTATGTCAAAACGTTCACTTAATCACTATGATTCCATTTTTATCATCAATACTCGCCCAGAAATACGAATTGTTTGATTTTGAAAATTAGGGTTCATGCGTTAGGTTGGGGTTTTTCAAATGAGAACGTTTTTGGTTAAAAAGATTGTTGTGTGATGTTGTTTACATGATGAATTGATCATATCCATGTTTAGAATCAACCCAGAAACACTAATTGATTGATAATTAGAAATTAGGGTTTATGTTCTCAATATTTGGGTATTTTTGATTCGTTGAGAATTTGATGTTAAAACTTGGACATAACAACTCACTTGACTTCTTAGAACTACCAGAACAAGTTTTGTACAAATCCTATGGCTAGATAACTTAGGCGTAATTCTTGAAACTTAGGGTTTAAGTTTACGCATAAGTCTTCTTATGCGTAACTGTTTAATGTGTATTCATGCTATGATCTAAAAAATAACTGAATGTATGTGTTAATATTGGTGCTATGATGAAACTATTTTAGGTTTATTACGCGTTGTGGAAAACTAGAAGGGGGGGTTGAATAGTTTTGCCGATACGTTAGTTTCAAAAACTTTTAGATTCGTTGATATGTGAGATCTTGTGGATGTAGAGAAAGTATAGATCTAATGATAAAGCAAGTAAATAAAGTAAAGCGAAGGGAAAGAAAAGACACAACCGATGTATAGTGGTTCGGCTACAAGGACACCTTCCTTAACCTACTCCACTCCCCGAGTCACCTACTCGAGAGTTCAAGCACTATGTCAACAAACTCCTTCACTTGGCGGAGAAGCCTTCACAACGTTGCTTACACTTTTTCCGGTACAAAGCTAGATACCGAGTCCGTAACACGGTGGACCAAACCAACACGACTATTACACAACAAATATGTGAAATATCAAATACAAGATCTTCGCTACAGAAATCTTGCGGAGTGACAAATCAATCAAGGACCCCTTGCTTGGATGACTTGTAGAATGGTCGTGATCTCGTCTTAGAGAAGGACCTATATGAGGATCACAATAGAAAGAAAGAAAAACAGCTCTCTAGATCAAGTGATCTATATGTTAGAAGAGAATGAGAGTGTTTGAGAGATTTAGTAAGAAGAGGGGTGAGTTAGAATAAAGAAATGGCTCTCTATTTATAGGCAAACTTCTTCACTGTTCCCCCGGATCCCACGAATCCCTTCCACTTGGGATCCGTTTAGTGTAATCCTAGGGATCCGTAGAACGCTCCTCTTTGCCCATGGGGTTTTTGGTTATGGGTCATGGGTTATGGGTTGGTCCATGGGTTATCTTTAGATTCAATGTATCTAAGTATACATTGTATCTAGTCTTCTTGGGTATGGGTTAAGATCCATGGGTTATGGTCCATGGGTTAGGATTTTTACCCATCCTAATGAACTATTACAACAAATGCTTAATTGCTACATTTTCGTATTTAAATGGCTGTATGTAAATGCTTTACAAAACTAACATGTATCCTTATAATTATACTTAAGATAACATTATATTTGTTATCAACAGAACACAAAGAGATCGCAAAATATTAATAAACGGTTTTATGGTTTATTTGTATTAACAATCTCCCCCTTTTTGTTGATGACAAAACATAATGTTATGATGAGTAAAACTTAAGAATAGATGTAAATTTTGAAAGCTGAAAGCCCCTAAGTTTTACTTCTTCTCCCCCTTTTTGTCGAAACAAAAAGTTAACCCTTGGAAGAAAAATAGTCTACGTATTTCTTACTCCCCCTTGACGGTAGCTCCCCCTTGTTTGGGGCGTCAAGTGAAGAAAAATAAAAATCCTACAAAAAGAAAGGTTAGTAACATGCTTAAATAATCTTGTGATTGCCGAGAATCTAGATTGGGAGCCAAGGTATGTAACCAATGCCTTGTAATAAAACAACAAATTGTAGTGGTATTTATACCACTTACAAGCATGTAAAAATAAGAACAAGACTTGTTCTTTAAAATGACTCAAATGAAAGAGTACTAAAAATAGAAAATAGTAGTAATGATTCCGTCCATGCTTGCATAAGGTTTATGGATGGAGGTTTTGATGAGTGATGGTATTGATGCGATCAAGTATGAGGTTGAGTATGAATCGCATTTCTTCCCTAACTTCTATTGCGATTTCCCTAGTGGATTGGCAATGTTCACAATGTAAATGATGTGGGTAAAGAGTGCGGAAGTTTTCCGGGTTATTTTGATTTTAGTTATGCGGAAGATGTGGTGGAAAATATGGATCAACATCCGGAATGTTTGTAAGTGGTGGTGGAAAAGAACCTAGATGTTCTTGTAATGTGATGGGGGCTAATGGTGGTGATGTTTCAAGATCTTGAAAAATAGTATTTGGAGATGTGGGGGGTGTTGAAAAGACTAATTCTTTTTCTTTAGGTTGGTTAGATCCTGTTGGAGTCTTAAGGAGTTCCAAAAGAGTTACTTTAGGTGGTGATGAATTTGGTGTACTTGTTGGTGATGAGGGAGGTGCTATAAAGGAAGCATCTTGTGGTGAGTTGTTTGTTGAGGATGAACCATTGGAGGTTGTTTTTGCTAAGCAACAAGATCGGATACTAATCCGTGTGGATATCTTAGAGTTTGATTGTGGTATTTTGGATGGTGGTGGTACAAAGGTTTGGGTATCATGAAGATGATTGTTTGTACTAGGTGATTCATCTAAAGGGTTTGTGGATGACATGGTGTATTGTGTTTGTAAGGAAGAGATGGATTATGCAATCATTTTGGGAGTTTTATATATATAAAAAAACAAAGCATTATAATGAATGCTGGACCCAAAATGTTGATTAAAATCTAATGATTAGATATGAATTTAAGGCATGTGATCATGAGAACACAAGCATTAAAGAGCATACTCCAAAAAAAATGAACAAATGTGGATTTTTCATCCAAAGTGAGAAAAATAGAAGGTAAAAACAACTTCTGTCTCACGGATCCCATGGATCCTTCCCTTGAGGGATCCGTCCAGCATGAAGGCTGGGATCCGTGAGTCTGGTGATCCATGCAGCACAAAATTTTCCTTTTGGAAACATTTTTGCCTAGTGTGTGCCTATATGCAAACTATTTGGAGTTGCGGTTTTCTCGACTTCTAAAAGGAAAAGGAAAATAACTAGAGGAAAAAAAATCCTATTGAGATAACCCGAAAACACACATTTAGTACATAAGTACGTAATATTGTGTTATCAATGCTCCTAATTCATTTTTGCTTAAATGAATGTACCCGAAAACACATATTAGTTATGTGTTCCCTTTAGCATTCAAAAGACATGAGATGCAATGAAAACGGGTTTTTACTTTGTATTAATAATGAAAAAGCGATTTTTCCTAGACGTGAGAAATTGCTTTTGTGAAATTGATACGGGAAGGTATCATTCTTTTTAGAAAACATTTTGAAAAGAGATTTTCTTTGAAAATGTGTATGTAGTTATGTGTTTGAAAAAAAAATTATAAGTGGAAAACTTATCTTGGGTTTTGAAAATTCCCGTATTGTTTGTGAGTTGTGCGTGAAATAGAAATCCTAGACTTAGAAAGAAGAAGGCTAGTGTTTACATACCTTGTAGAGTCAAATAAGTTACGACGTTTGTTCCATTAGACCAAGACCAAGACGAAGTAGGTTGAATTGTTCCCGCTTCAACGGTTTGGTGAGGACGTCGGCTATGTTGTCTTCGGATGTTACCTTCTCAATACAGATGTTCCCCTTTTGAACATTGTCTCTTAAGAAGTGATGTCGAATCTCTATATGCTTTGTGCGAGAATGCAATACCGGATTCTTTCTTAAGTCGATGGCACCTTTGTTGTCACATAGGATGGCTATGTCGCTTAAATGAATGTCGTAGTCGACTAACGCTTGTTTCATCCATAGTGCTTGTTGGCATGCTTTGTCGGCGGAGACATACTCGGCTTCGGTTGTTGATATTGCTAATGTCGTTTGTTTCTTAGAGAACCAAGATGTTAAACAACATCCCATGAAAGTACATACCCCACTTGTACTTTTTCTATCAACGTAATCACCTGCATGGTCAGAATCTGCGTATACAATTGTTTCTACTCCCGTGCCCTTAGGATACCATAATCCTAATTGTGTTGTACCCTTAATATATCTAAATATCCTTTTTACGGCTTCTAGGTGTGATGTTTTAGGGTCTTCTTGAAACCTAGCACATAAGCAAACACTAAACATTTTATCCGGCCTACTTGCCGTGAGGTAGAGAAGACTACCTATCATGCCACGATATTTAGTATTATCTACGGATTCTCCGTCTTCATCTTTTGTGAGTTTGGTGTCGGATGACATTGGAGTCCTAATTGGTTTTGACTATTCTAGACCGAATTTCTTTAACATCTCCTTGATGTATTTAGATTGATTGAAGAAGATACCATCTTCTACTTGTTTTATTTGTAGACCAAGAAAGAAACTAAGTTCTCCCATCATACTCATCTCAAACTCGTCATGCATGATTTTAGAGAAATCATCACACATGTCTTGACAAGTGGATCCGAATATAATATCATCTACATATATTTGTATTATGATTATATGTGACTCTCTTTTCTTAGTAAAAAGTGTGTTGTCAACTAACCCCATGGTATAGTTGTGTTTAACTAGAAATTACTTGAGTCTATCATACCAAGCTTTTGGAGCTTGTTTAAGACCGTAAAGGGCTTTCTTTAATTTATAAACATGTTTGGGTTTTTCAAAACCAATGAAGCCCGGAGGTTGAGCTACATATACTTCTTCATTTATGAAACCATTTAGAAAAGCGCTTTTGACATCCATTTGATAAAGCTTTAGATCATTAGCACAAGCATACGCAAGATTTATTCTTATAGACTCTAATCTAGCCACGGGGGCGTAGGTCTCATCAAAGTCTATTCCTTCTTGTTGGTTATACCCTTGAGCAACGAGTCTAGCCTTATTCCTAGACACGACTCCGTTTGCATCTAATTTGTTTTTATAAACCCATTTGGTTCCTATTATGGTTTGATTACTAGGTGGAGGGACAAGTGTCCAAACATCATTAGAAACAAATTGATTTAGTTCTTCTTGCATAGCCATTACCCAACTCTCATCTTTTATGGCTTCTTGTGTATTCTTAGGTTCCAAGGTTGAAACGAAACAAAACAAGTTACTTTGGTTTTGAACTTGAGACCTTAATGTTCGTTCGTTTAGTTTTCCTATGACTTTATCTACGGGGTGATCTTTGGACTCTTTAATGTTTATTATTTCATCACTTAGAGGTTCTTCTTCTTCACTTATCTTTTTCTTTATTACTATAGCTTCACTTTCTATAATCTCGTCATCTATAAGAGGTGGAGAGGGTTTGGGTGGACTTTCATCAAATTTTATATTTAAAGACTCTTCTACCTTCATTGTTTCTTTGTTTAATATGACGTAAGTTTTGCTATTTGGCGAGTAACCTAAAAAGATACCTTCGGTTGATTTAGGATCAAATTTTGTAAGGTAATCTTTAGTGTTAAGAATAAAACATTTACTACCAAAGACTCTAAAGTGATTTAACGTAGGCTTTTTGCCTCGAAGTAACTCATATGGAGTTTTTCCTAAGATTGGTCTAATTAAGACTCGATTGAGTATGTACGTTGAAGTATCAACGGCACTACACCAAAACTTTTGAGGTATGGATTTTTCATTAAGCATGGTTCTACTCATTTCTTGTAGGGTTCTATTCTTTCTTTCTACTACCCCATTCGATTATGGAGTTCGTGGAGCCGAGAAGTTGTGAGTAATACCATTAGCGTCACAAAAAACTCCGAATTGCACTTGATTATCGAATTCCCTACCATGATCCGTCCTAATAGACATTATGGGACTTCCTAGTTTTCTTTGGATCTTTTTGCTTAATATTTCAAAATAGTTAAAGGTTTCCGTTTTGTTCTTTAAAAATTTTGTCCATGTATATCTAGAGTAGTCATCCACTATTACCAAAGTGTAGTAGTTGCCTCCATAACTTTGGATAGCGGATGGACCAAATAAATCCATATGTAGTAATTCTAGACACCTAGTTGTGGACACCATGTTTTTAGCTTTATGACTCGAATGAGCTTGTTTTCCTACATTACAAGCATCACAAAAATGATGTTCACAAAAATGAGCTTGTTTTCCTACATTTGGGATGACATGATGTCTTTCCTCAAATGCAGAATATGGATGCACCAAATGTTCTCACCATTGCTGATATCTTCCCTAATGGCTATCCGATGAAGATTGGAAAGAACAACCTCCGTGTTGATTTTGATACCCTCACATGCTCAGAGTCTTCTTGCTTAATAGCAGTGGATATTCTGAAGAACCATTCTTATCAGAATATGCTCACCAACTCTGCCACAGTTCTGGAGATCTACATACAGCAATTCTGGCACACAATGAAGCAGATCAAAGGGCAAAATGCTGTGACTGTAACTCTCAATCACAAGCAAGACACCATCACACCAGCAGACTTGCGGGCTATTCTCCTCATTCCGGTCATTGAACCAACTGAGTACAACGCTACACCTTCTAAAGAGGTCGTTCTGCAATTCATGATCGACATCGGTTATGACGAAGCTACAGGGGTAATAACCAAGCACTCTTACATTGGTCTGAAGAATATCCCTCGCCCCTGGAGAACCCTCTTCATCATCATCACAAAATCTGTTTCTGGATGGGACAGTGGTTATGAGCATCCCAAGCTCATGGAACTACAGATTTTTTGGGCTTTGGTCAACATGAAACATATCGAAGTTGAAGCACCAAGATCCCATACATCAGATACATAAAACTGCTGATCCAGAGAGCTCTTGGGTTAAATCCCGATATTCCCTTGAGACTCGACGACCCAAACAATCACTCCATGTTGTATGAACCTACTCTAACAGTCAGATTTAAGGAATCAACAACAAAGAAACAAGGTGATGTGCTGCCGGATCACCTTCTCTCTGATGAAATCAAACAGCTTTACTCATACAAAAGGTATCTGGTAGCAGTTGATGAAGGTAAAATTTGTTTTCTCGATGACAAGTCTTCTGGCACACCTACTAGGAAAACCAGGAGAGGCAGTGCAGGAAGTGTTGCAAGCACTGAGAGTCAAAGAAAGTTCCCTAAGAGGAAACCTCCACTCAAAAGGAAAGTTCCCTCTAAGGAAGCTGTTCCTATTCCCATTCCCAAGTCTGAACCGCAAAGAAAGCTAGTGGATGAAAGCTCTGATGAAACCGAATCAGACGAGGAGGTCACCTACTCTGAAACTGCAACTGATGTCACTCCAACAGTGGCTAAACCTTGCAGTCCAAAAGCTGACCAAGGCAAAAGGAAGACTCTAGTACTTGAGCATGAAGAAGAAAGCTCAGATGACGAGCCACTGGACACTGACTACAGGAAGAAGTTCAAAATCATTAGACTCCAACACAAGGCAAAAGATTTTGAACAGGAACAAATGCGTGGCCCCGGAGGGTCAAGTAGTGGTGTCCAATCTACAAAAACTCCTGATGCGGTTAATCAACCCGATAAGGGAGCTGGTGCCACCACTCTTGAGCAGCAACAACAAAAGCGCCTGGAGGATTCTATTGATTATGACTTTGAGGAACCTGAAAAAGAAAAGTCTGAGAAAGAAAAGGCTGATGAAGAGGCTGCAGCTCAAGCTAAAGCAGAGGAAGAGGCTCGGATTCAGGCTGAAATAAAGGCTAAATCTGGACAAGATGACAAAGTGAGTTATGATGATTATCTTCTTGACAGTCCTACTCGATCTAAGGAGGAAACTTCTGAACCTCCCAAGGACCCTGAATCACCTCACGACTCCTCATCATCTGATTCATCTTCTCACTCTTCACCCCCACCATCCAAAGGAACAACCAGATCCACATCCAAATCTGTAAAGAAGCCAACAGACTCTTGGATATCTCGGGCAAAGACAAGAATTGTTAAAGCTGTCAAGCAAGTATGGAAGAAGGATGTCACCAACTAAAAGCTAAATCAACTTGCTGACAAAATCAACTTTCTTCAAGACGGGATAAAGAGCTGTTGACAGAAAGGGAACAAATCCAGAAGTTTATCAAAGGAGATTTCCAAAAGGAAATGGAGAAGACAGCAAGAGGATATACTCACAAGTTTCTTCTCGACACTGTCCCTGGTATGACTAGAGAAGTATTCTCCAAACAACTTACTCCAAACATCGTCGCATTGGTTAAACATATAATGGCCAAAGAATCTGATCTTTCTGAAACTGAGTTAATTGCTAAATTGGTTATGCAAATGTCAAAACGATCTGCAACTTTTACTTCGGATGAAGCTAAATTTTTTGAAGGTCTACTAGATTATCAACTCCGATCATCATGCAATGAATCAGTAGATCAACCTAAACGACCAAGAGATGACGATGATATGGATAAGGACTCTGCACCTAAACGTCCAAAAAAGTCTGGAGAACCCTCCTCTATGCCACCACCACCCCTAAGGACTCCAACAATAAGACGATCTCCTCCACGCTCTTCTACTGACAAACCTCAGGACTCTGAGTTACCACCCCAGACAGAGAAAACCGGTGATCATTTTGAGTATACTGGTGGTGACGATGAGGAAGTCCTTGAGCCCCAACAACAACCCACCTCTCCCGGTTCAACAAAGAAACCATCATCCTCATCAAGGCCAAAGAAGAAAAAGAAGTCTCCTAAGGCTGATGTCGTCTCATGGCTAGACGAAGATGAAACCGAGTTTGAATGGTTCTCTACACTTGTTGATACCACTCCCACTCTTATTGATGATCTAGATATGGTAGAAGGTCGTACGTTGGAGCATGCTAAGTTTCTACAAGAGAAGTTCCGTGTGAAGAAGATGACGAAATCAGAGTTGAAACGAATCAAGAATGAAGCATTTCAACTACTCAAAGACAGCTTGGAAAGTGCTATTGAAGTTGAATATCACCTTGACAATATAGCACGAGCCATGTCTAACAATATTGATTGGCTCAACCCTGAATCAAACATCGACTTCACCAAACGAGACAACCCTTCATACTACACCGACTGGTCTAAACCTCAACCAACAATTGGCCAACCAGATCAACCTAGGATTCCATTTCGCTACTTCTTCAACAAAGATTTGGAATTTCTTCTACACGGTAGCGATGGTTCAAAGAAATACGCTACATCACTTACACTTCCGTTCCCGGCAGCCATATACTCCAACTGCATAGCCATCTAAGAAAAGGCTACCCACATGTTTTCCAACAGCGTGGAACAATATGATATTGATGCAATGTACGGGATTCACCATTGGCCAGAACGCCGACAAATCTACTACAAAAGCTGCCAGGTTCGCAAGTCTCCACATGAAGTGTACAGTGATAAAGGGATCGTTGCTGTTAAGCATGTCACTCTTTCGTCTAAATGGGACTACACCTTCCTCAAGACTATTGTGGTCAAGAGATAAGACGAAAGGGACTATGAATTCTGTGAAGCAGACTTTCAGAACTTGTCTCTCAACAACATTGAAGATCTGTATCTTGCCAAGGTACAGGGAAGAATGAGACAATTCTCGACTGAAATTCAACGTGAATACATCAAGTCCTTACTCATCTTCATCAGAAGCATAGTAATCCAGGAACGTGTAGAAGATTTACAACTTGTTGTTGAATCGTATCAGACCCGTGTGAACTACAACGCAACTGCTTAATGGCGTGTAGAGATCTTCACAAGTTTGGGGATCACACACTGAAGAAGGTTAGGGACGGCTTAGCTTATCGGTTAAAGGAGATACATGAAGGCATTGGGTCTCCAAAGCGATGGAATTCTAAGGACAGACGGGATGTTAAGAGGATCATCACTCAGATAGATGAAAGGTTGTACAGAAGGGACCAGCTCAGAACTCTGGAGAGCTTCGTAGGTGGTCGTCCCAGGATTACTCTCACAGGCTATCAACGCCCTGTTCGCATTCTTGGAAAGATGGATGGACTACCTGGTACCCCTTAAACTGTTTTCAATTTCATATAAAATTTGGATGTGTGATTTTATATTGACAATGGCTTGTGCACACATAACAGTGTACAACCCGTTCTTGTAATGAAAGGACCCTGTGGTACGCCTCAGTGCCACAATCCTATAAAAGGATCGAAAGCTTCTTACTTTTGGGTAAAACCTATCAAGCCTTTCACTTTTCAAGGTTTTGCACAAAAGAACAAGTACTTCCCCTTACGTTTTCAAAACCTAAAAAGTTAGGATTACTTGTTGAGGGGGATTATTTGCAAAAACTTTGTTCACAAAATTGTTCTTCCTGATAATCTTCCCACAAAACTCGAAATAGTCATATTTAATATCAAAACGTTATCAAAAATAACATTTATATGCCATTTTTGAGGGGGAGAAAATTATTGTGATAAGAAATATGTTGATTTGCTATTGAATCGTCGTGTGAAAAGACTTAACCCATGAATTGACGGGATTTGAACAGTCATACATTGAAAAGATTTGTCTTCCAAAGACTTATCCAAGTAAATTGTACCTATTCGAGAAACTCTTGATAGACATGAACTTTGACGGGTTTGACAACCTTTCGAGGTTTGTCCACACCTTCAAGGTAGTTATTAGAGCTAGTTGTCACCTAAAAGCTGATAATGTAACTCTTTAACTATGCAACATAATCGTGTCCCTCAGGGAATTGTCTATCTTGAGTCGATCAATTCAAAAGTGCGCGCTCTTCTCTCACCGTGCAAATTTCTGTCTAAACACTTAAGCACGTGTGGAGGGGGAGTATTTCTGCAAATGATCAAACTCTTATAGTGGTACAAAATGTTTTTCAATCATAGCCACTTTGAGAGATTTTCAAGGAAATGGTTTTATGGCAACTTAGGTTAGTCATGGAGTTATAAATTGACTAAGGTTAGGAATAACCGTCCTATGATCCGCCAGAGCCAGAGGGATCTACCCAAGGACATCACAAATAGTTAGTACTTAGAAGTCCTTAGGTATGATTATAAAAAGGAGAAAATGAGAATCGGAGAAAGAAGGAGTTGAAGAATTAAAAAGAAATGCAAAGCAAAGGGAGAAAAGAAATAGCCCTCCAGATTATTCAACTTAGGGCAGACACCGGGTTCAATTCATATCCTACTGGTTGTCACTTAGTGACATCGGCATTGAAGATTAAAAGTCGTCATGTACCCAGTGACGCATGCACTAAACCTTCTTAGCCACTCAAGTTTCTCCCAACAGAAGCTTGTTTCATTCTCACAGGGAACCCTACGTAAACTATCAGCTTTCTCTCAGAGATTGCTGGTATTGAAGAAGGAGACCCTCTCCCTAGTCTCCCCTCAGGAAAACCAAAGTGCACTATTGAGTCTAGAGCCACGAGATTCATCAAAAGATCTCTTAGGTACACTTGAGATTTTATCGCTTGTCTTTCAACAATAAGAACGCAAGTGATACTTTATCGTGTCCTTCACAGATCTTAGCAATCTGTCGAGAACATTTATGAGAGGTTCACATATGTGATCCTGAGTGATTGAATGGAAACTCCTGCCAGGGTCAACATCAAACAGCCCTGACAGCAGGTCACTTCGGTAACTCCCCGTGGATTACGCTTAGTGTGTCTCAAACAGTCTACAGTCGTGAGGTGATGCTTCGGTGTGCCTCAGCGACTCATCTGAACTGTAGGTGTACTTCGGTACATCGTGTTATCTCACTTGTGGGACAACAGTTCAGGAACGGCGTTTGTGAGAATTAGAGATGTCTTTTCACACTATGCTGTTAACACCCTCGAAATTCAAAATTGTAAGTGCCGGAATCCGCTTATTACTAACCGTGTGTATGTTTTCTTCTTATGGAAGCTCTGGAGCGGACTGAACGTGCAGATTCTTCACATGCTCATACCAACATCATCACTAATGCAAGTTCTCTCAAAAGTCAACACGAAAGTCAGAATGATTCTACGTCAAATCAAAGAATCTACAAAGTTTATTCATCAGTACTGTAATCCAACGTTAAAGAGCGTGTGAGCATGTTGGAGAAAGATGTGGAGACACTGGAGCAACGAAGCAGACCTAATGCAGACAACAACAACATACTATCACTATCATCACAAAGAACAAAGAACTAAAGAACAAAGAAATCAAAAGACGTCAAAGCAGAATACTTCAAAAGTTACAAGATCCCTACACTGGGGAGATTGTTCGAATCAAGGCACTCCTTCTCACAAGAAAGAAGAATGTCAGAAGACGTCAAAGCTACTATTACATCAACACCTACAATGTTTATTACTCTTTAATTCATCACTATCACTTAGGGGGAGATTGTTGGAATCATTCCTAAACTATATTTCAAGTGTTAGTGATTCATATGTAATAATAAGCTTAATATGGCCTTTATGTTAGTTATTAAGCTAAAGCTTATGTAGAAGGCTCATAAGCCTTGGCCCAAGTCCAATAACGAAACGAAGGGACTAGGAGTGTTGCCCTAGCTCCCTCTCCTATAAATACCTTTGTAATACCCTCATTTGAGGGTTGGTTGTTCAAGTTACACATTTCACCTACGCATAACTATTCATATTGTTCATATCGTGTGTGTGTGATATTGTTCATCCGATCTCTCTTATCTGATTTCTTATATTGATGCTTGTGTTACTAATATGGTGACCTAACAACATCCAAATCTGTGAAGAAACCATCCGACTCTTGGATATCTCGGGCAAAGACAAGGATTGTTAAAGCTGTCAAGCAGGTCAGGAAGAAAGATGTGACCAATAAAAAGTTAGATATACTCGCTGACAACATCAAACATCTTAATGACGAGATAGAAAAGATGTCTAATGAAAGGGAGTATATTCAGAAGTTCATGCAACGTGATGTCCAAGGAGAACTGAACTAGATGATTAAGGGCTATACTCATCAGTTCTTACTCGACAAAGTTTCGGGAGTGACAAGAGAGATGTTCAACAGACAACTCTATCCAAATCTCATGCATATAGCCAAGCAAACTATAAGATCAACACCTATGACCGTAACAATTAACCCTACTGATCCTATAGTGTTCTCAGATGCTGAATTGGTTTCCAGGCTGGTAACTCAAATGTCTAAACGATCTGCAACATTTACTTCTTACGAAGGTAAATTGTTTGAAGCATTGCTGGAATACCAACTCAAATCAGCATGCAGAGAAGAAGCTCAAAGGCCTAAACGTCCAAGAGATGATGAAGATAAAGATAAGGATAAAGATAACGAACCTAAACGTCTAAAGAAGTCTGGAGAATCATCCTCCATGCCACCTCCACTCCACAGGACTCGATCTCTACAAAGATCTCCTCCACGCTCTTCTACTAACAAACCTCAGGACTCTGAGTTACCACCTCAGACAGAGAAAATTGGTGACCACTTCGAGTATACTGGTGGTAACGATGAGGAAGTCCCTGAGCCCCAACAACAACCCACCTCTCCCGCTTCAACAAAGAAACCATCATCAAGGCCAAAGAAAAAGAAGAAGACACCCAAGGCTGATGTCGTCTCATGGCTAGATGAAGACGACACAGAGTATGGGTGGTTCTCCACACTTGTTGATGCTACTCCCGCTCTAACTGATGATCCAGATATGGTAGAAGGTCGTACGTTGGAGCATGCTAAGTTACTGCAAGAAAAGTTCCGTGTGAAGAAGATGACGAAATCAGAGTTGAAACGAATCAAGAATGAAGCCTTTTAACTACTCAAAGACAGCTCAGAAAGTGCTATTGAAGTTGAATATCACCTTGAAAACATAGCACGAGCCATGTCTAACAACATTGATTGGCTCAACCCTGAAGCAAACATCGACTTCACCAAACGAGACAAGGCTCCATACTACACCGATTGGTCTAAACCTCTACCAACGATTGGCCAACCAAATCAACCTAAGATCCCATTCCGCTACTTCTTCAACAATTATTTGGAATTCCTTCTACACGGTAGTGATGGTTCAAAGAAATACGCTACATCACTTACACTTCCGTTCCCGGCAGCCATATACTCCAACTGTATAGCCATCGAGGAAAATGCTACCCACATGTTTTCTAACAGCGTGGAACAGTATGACATCGATGCAATGTATGGGATTCACCATTGGCCAGAACGCCGAAGAATCTACTACAAAAGCTGTCAGGTTCGAAGGTCTATACATGAAGTATACAGTGATAAAGGGATCATTGCTGTTAAGCATATAGCTCTCTCGTCTAAATGGGACTACACTTTCCTCAAGAACATCGTGGTCAAAAGACAAGACGAAAGAGACTATGAATTCTGTGAAGCGGACTTTCAAAACTTGTCTCTCAACGACATTGAAGATCTGTATCTTACCAAGGTACAGGGAAGAATGAGACAATTCTCGACTGAAATTCAACGAGAATACATCAAGTCTTTACTCATCTTCATCAGAAGCATAGTGATCCAGGAACGTGTAGAAGATTTACAACTTGCTGTTGAATCATATCAGACTCGTGTCAACTTCACCAGACCTCAGCTAGAACTTCCTGACATCAACCATCTTCCACAATACACTCTTGTCAGCAAACCATTCGGAGTAGTTTACCGTAGTGAACTACAACGCAACTGCTTGATGGCGTGTAGAGATCTTCATAAGTTTAGGGATCACACACTGAAGAAGGTCAGGGATGGGTTAGCTTATCGGTTAAAGGAAATACATGAAGGCATCGGGTCGAAGAAGCGATGGAATTCTCAGGAAAAAGGGGATGTTAAGAGGATCATCACTCGGATCGATGAAAGGTTGTAAAGAAGGGACCAGTTCAGAACTCTGGAGAACTTTGTATGTGGTCATCCCAGGATTAATCTCACAGGCTATCAACGCCCTGTTCGCATTCCTGGAAATATTGCTGGACTACCTAGTACCCCTTAATCTGTTTCATTTTCATATTAATTTCGTTGTGTGATTATTTAATGACAATGGCTTGTGCACACATAACAGTGTACAACCCGTTCTTATAATGAAAGGACCTTGTGGTACGCTTCAGTGCCACAATCCTTATAAAAGGAGCGAAAGCTTCTTATTTTTGAGTAAAACCTATCAAACCTTTCACTTTTCAAGGTTTTGCTCAAAAGAACAAGTACTTCCTCTTACGTTTTCAAAACCTCAAAAGTTAGTATTACTTGTTGAGGGGGAATATTTGCTAAAATATTGTTCACAAAATTGCTCTTCGTGATACTCATCCCACAAAACTCGAAATGGTCATATTTATTATCAAAACATTATCAAGAATAACATTTATATGCCATTTTTTAGGGGGAGAAAATTATTGGGATAAGAAATATGTTGATTTGCTATTGAATCGTTGTGTGAAAAGACTTAACCCATGAATTGACGGGATCTGAACAGTCATACATTGAAAAGATTTGTCTTCCAAAGACTTATCCAAGTAAATTGTACCTATTCGAGAAGCTCTTGATAAACATGAACTTTGACGGGTTTGACAACCTTTCGAGGTTTGTCCACACCTTCAAGGTAGTTATTAGAGCTAGTTGTCACCTAAAAGCTGACAATGTAACTCTTTAACTATGCAACGTAACCGTGTCCCTCGGGTAATTGTCTATCTTGAGTCGATCAATTCAAAAGTGCGCACTCTTCTCTCACCGTGCAGATTTCTATCTAAACACTTAAACACGTGTGGAGGGGGAGTATTTCTGCAAATGATCAAACTCTTACAGTGGTACAAAATGTTTTTTCAATCATAACCACTTTGAGAGATTTTCAAGAAAATGGTTTTATGGCAACATAGGTTAGTCATGGAGTTATAAAGTGACTAAGGTTAGGAATAACCGTCCTATGATCCGCCAGAGCCGGAGGGATCTACCCAAGGACATCACAAATAGTTAGTACTTAGAAGTCCTTAGGTATGATTATAAAAAGGAGAAAATGAGAATCGGAGAAAGAAGGAGTTGAAGAATTAAAAAGAAAAGCAAAGAAAAGGGTGAAAAGAAATAGCCCTCCAGATTATTCAACTTAGGGCAGACACCGGGTTCAATTCATATGCTACTGGTTGTCACTTAGTGACACCGGTATTGAAGATTAAAAGTCATCATGGACCCAGTGACGCTTGCACTAAACCTTCTTAGCCACTCAAGTTTCTCCCAACAGAAGCTTGTTTCATTCTCACAGGGAACCCTACGTAAACTATCGGCTTTCTCTTAAAGATTACTGGTATTGAAGAAGGAGACCCTCTCCCTAGTCTCCGCTCAGGAAAACCAAAGTGCACTATTGAGTCTAGAGCCACAAGATTCATCAAAAGATCTCTTAGGTACTGTCACACCCCCAAATTACCTGTTTTGCAGCGGAATGGAATTCCTGGGGATTGACTGTCATAGCATCACAATCACAGTTATATTGAACGACCTAAAGTGTCGTTTGGAAAACACATCGTTTGATTTAATAAAACAATCAGAGTTTACAAAGAGTAGGTCCCAAATGAAAATCAACTTGTGCGGAAAATACGTTTGTTACAATTCAAACGATGTTTTAAAGTACGTAAAACCCAAGTGAGACGCGTCGTCACCGCGACTCCATGATGTGTCCACATGCATGCCATGAAGTGAATGCCTTAGATACCTAAGATAAAAACATGCTAAAAGTGTCAACACAAAGGTTGAGTGAGTTCATAGAGTTTGTGTTGAAATGTAAAGCCTTTCAAAATCGTTTATGCAACAAAGGCATTGTAAATCCACCCAGTTCCAAGTTCCGCCCATACAAAACTTGCAACCTGTGTGTTCACAACCCACTGCCAAAATGTGTATAGTTCATGTTCAAACACATGGTGTCAAATGAGACTAACAAAATAATTTAGTTTGCTACACAAAAGGTTTGCTGTGAAATCCAGCAAGTTATATTGACACTAACACTACGATACTGTCAGTTAGGGGTCCTTAAGGTAAGGCGACGTTTTGTCCATTAAACCCCCACACTGTCATGGATTCTCTAGAAAACTA